>CP136894.1:11337500-12537500 GCA_034359265.1 Canna indica | reverse complement strand
TGACTCTGGCGCTCCATCATCTCAGTCTGACGCGTGACCGTCTCCTCTAGAGTCCTTATTCTGCTACTATGATCATAACTGGATCTGGAGGTAGACGACCGCTCACCAGCGACCGGAGGGGTCGGTGCCCCAAGTGGACCTAGTACGGCTCGCGCATGACCACTATCTGCAAAGCCATATACGCGGCCATGGACCCAGCCACCTGCGGCCTCGCCCCACGTTGCTGCGTCAAAGTCCTCGGGGGTGCCCCCGCGCCGCACCACCGTCTTGCTGTAGGTCTCCTACTCGAGTTTGATTTTTTGTTTAATATTTATCATAAAACTTAAATTATAAATATATAATGAATAATTTAAACAAATATATAGTTACCATAATGTATGCAGCGCGGTTGTCGATGTACTCCCCCGTCCCATGTGCTCGACGGTGAGTCCGCTCAAACACCGCCATCGGGGAGGGTCACTGGATAGTCCCGCCATTCGACACTGCCGTCTACATTTACAAAACAAATACATTAATTAGTACACATAGTAATAAATAAAATATATAATTAAAAGGTATACTTACCATACGGTTCGCGTGCACTGCAAATGAAATAGAGCCGCCGGTGTGACGCGCTGCTCCCCCCGACATGCGATTTCTAGCCGCATTCCTAGAAACCTCCTGCCATCGATCCGTCGACCATATTCCCACGAGCTGGTCCCATATATCCGGAGTAATCCAATCGAGGCCGTATCCCCGAGTCTCCGCGATGTTAGTAGTCCCAGCTCGTGCCATCGCCTGGGACCGGGCCTGCCCCAGCTGCCCGTTGTACCTTGCCCGGGAAATAGCCTCCTAGGTAGCGTAAATGAAGGGCCTTTGGTCCTCAGCCCATGTATAGAGAGCCTGCAGAATAATAATATCAGTACCAATATTAATCATCTTGCATGTAAAAAAAAAATATGTGCGTCAAACTCGCGCCATAATATGTCGACGCGCTCGCTAGGCACGTGAGACCACGTAGGCCATGCCCCGTGCATGTATCATCGAATAGTAGAAGAAATGCTCCTCGGCACTTCTTCTTGCTCGAACCTGCACAACAAAAATAAATTTTAATATTATATTATGATATAATGAATTTGTAATGATTCATAATTCATGATATATTACCGCTCCCCAATCACGCTAATAAATCTACATGACTCTGTGGCTGGTGGAGGCTGCCACCTGTTCGGTCCGCGTGGCCGCCTGCGTCTGAATGTACTAGCCTCGGCAGTATCATCGGCATGAGGATCAGCAACAGGAGGATCAGCAGCATGAGTAAGTGTAGGAGTCTGACCGATCGAAGACTCCGAAGCTCTCCTACGACGATAACCACGACCAGACATATCTGTCGAATAGACATATAATCAAATTATTGTATAAATAGTAGAGATATATTTAATAAAATATATACTTTATAATTATTCCTCATCATCTGAATAATAGTCTTCGAATTCTTCCTCATCTTCTTCATCTCCAGCTTCCTCAATTTCTTGATCGTCATCATCAGTATATTCAACTTCTAATTGAATTGGCGTTGTGTCTGCATCCTCGAGTATTGGAATAATACGATCTACAGCAGGAGGATCATCTTCTTGATAGAAACCATCTGTCATATCAGGTATCAGCTCATTTTCTCCTACTATCAGATTAATTTTTTCCTCTATCTTTTGTCTTACAGAGTACACGCCAACTGCATATTTTCTTTATAATATAGAATGCAGTTATTTTGGCACGCGTGTATTTTTTCGTACCCAAACCCTAATTTTCTCATTAGCTTTTTAGTCTTATAAAAAGTTAGCTCAAACTTGTTATCAGTAGGCAGCATTCCATTAATCAATCCTGCAATCCGATCATACGCAACCCCGCTGATATTACAATCGGCCTTGATGTTTAGGAGCTGTGTCATTGCTAAAAACCTAGTGTATTTAGGACAATTCTCATACAAAGGTTCATCGGCAACTTTCAACATCTCGTAAAATTCTGCAGCTTCTTTATTCGATAATTCAATCTCTACCGAATTTTGTACTTCTGTGATATCAACCGCTGTAGTATCTGGTGGGACTGATGTCTGAAGAACTGGCCGATCAACATTATCATTCAGGTGGAATTGACCCCCAAGACTATCAAGTATCATAGTTCTATAGGGATTAGATTGACTAGATGAAGAAGCACCAGCAGAGGAAGATTCACCATATGTCTGAACGACATGATTACTCGACGTCCCGACTTCACGTGACTCCCCGTGACATGTCCATAGCAAATATCTTGATGCAAATCCTTTGTTAAATAGATGCAAAGTGACAGTCTCCCGATCCAAAAATCGTCCATTCAAACAAATGCGGCACAGACATCGGATTTGATCACCGATGCTAACGAAATTCCGATTCAAATAGCCGAAATTTAGGAAGTACGTTACGCCTAATCGAAACTCATTCATTAAAGCTCCATGATCAAGATGTCGGTACATCCAACTTCGATCAGCCGACATGATTCTGTCAATCAATGACAATTTCTTTGGTTAATGTCTTTAGGTGAGATTGTCCTATTCCATTCGGGATTTATGTTATTTATATTGCACTAAGTACTTATTTAATCGCTAACTTCATTCAAAATTTTGGCAGCATCTCCCTACAGTTCTCCGAATACGCATATCATCTGGGCGCGTTTCGGAGAACAAGAGAGATGCCACCGAAATTTAGAATAATTAGTTAACAGTTAAAAGAAAAACGTAAGTGCAGTACAAATAACTATATTCTCAAATTGTCCAATCAGGGACAATTCAAGAATTGTACGTCGTATAAAAGATCATCTACTTCTTTTACACGAACATAAAATCCCCGAACGGATCTAAAGTTTTGCTAAATCATATCCGACTCGTCGATGCGTACGTGAAACATATCAACTCATCGGATGGATGATTATTTCTAAATGTTTCGAGTCAGTTCAAGTCCATATTGGACAATTCCGACATGAGTCCAAATTAGATGATTCTGACAGGAGTCCAAAATGAACTATTTCGGCACGCGTCCGAAGTGGACGATTCCGGCACAATGCCGAAGTGGACAATTCCGACGCAAGTCCACTGAGGACAACTTTGGACTAATTAACAATATTTTAACTAATTAATTAATATTAATCTACATCATTTTCATTAATTTAAATAATTAACCTACCATTATTAAATATTAATCTAACTAAATTAAACTAAAAATTAATATAAACTCTAAAAATTAATCTAAACCCTAAAAATTAATCTAACAAATTAAATAATTAATCTAATAAATAAATAAATAAATAAAAATTAATCTACAATTTCCGGCACAGGAGTCCGGTGGACTCCGGCGCCAGCGTACTGTGTCCGGACACTGTACAAGATCCGGCGGCGGCCATCGGCCGAAACCCTAAAAATAGGGTTTCGGTCGGATTTCCCGTCGGCCGCAACGGGAAGAGATGGCCGGGCAGCGATGAATACCTGAAATTGGCGGTCGAGGACGGACGACAGCATCGGCAGCGGCAGCTCGGCAGCGTCGGCGTCGGAAGTGGCGGCGAGAGGCGGGAGGAGGTGGCGGCGGCAGCAGCGGGAGGAAGAAGGGGCGGGCGCGATCTGCGACCTATATAAACTTATCAGTAACGGCTCACTCGCCCGTTAGAAAGCCGTTGCTAATAAGTTATCATCAGCAACGGCTCACTTGTCAGTTAGAAAGCCATTGCTGATAATTAAAATCATCAGCAATGGCTCGCGTGTCTGTTAGAAAGCCGTTGCAGATACAACATATTTGCAACGGCTTGAGCGACCGTAAGAATGTCGTTGCAAATAGCAACGGCTTGAGCGGCCGTTGCTAATAGCCGTTGCTGAAGACTCAATTTCTAGTAGTGTGTGTTTTCATTTTGAAGAAAATGAAAATTATTTTCTGTTTTGTTGTTCTTATTTTTTGAAACGCGTTTGGTTAACGAAAATAAAATTTGTTTTCGTGAAATTGAAAACTTGTGAAAACTTATTTGGTTATACAAAACAGTGTTGGTTTTCAAAAGTATTTTTGAGTTGAAAATATGAAAACTTATTTGTTTTAGCAAAATAATAAGTTTGTTTTGAAATAAAATATCTATATATGATTTATGATATTATATTTTAAATTAAATTTTAAAATATTTTAAATAAGTTATTTCTTAATTGTCAATATTAGAAAATTTTAAAATTTTAAAAATAATATTTTAAAGTAATTTGAAGTAATAAAAATATTTTTAATTAGATATTTGTTATACAATTTTCAATAATATTTTTTAGGGAAAATAATACTTTTAGTCCATACAGTTTACTTGAAATTTGATTTTAGTTTCCATAGTTTCAAAATTTTAGTTTTAGTCCCCACACTTTATTTCTGTTTAGGATTTGATCTCTGTCATCACATGAGGCCTAAATGGAGCTGACGTGGATAACAGATGCTGACGTGGACTTGCAGGGACCAACTTTATAAACTATGAGGATTAAAACTAAAATTCAAGTAAACTATAGGGACCAAAATTATAATTTTTTCTTAAAAAAATATAAAAAATCACAAAATATTTTTAAATTTATTTATAAATAAGTATAATATTTAAAAGTATTAAAATTGAGCACACTACAGTAATTTACGTTAATTTTATTGGATTTAAACTGACACCGTCATTAGGTGTGAATTCCGTAGTGATTGCAGAATTCAAAAATCCGCTTTCCTGGTCTGCACATCTCTTCACTGATTATCTCTTCACCTCCATTTTGATCCTAAGTGTAATACCTAGTAAAATATTTTATGTGTATTGATTTCAGCGAATTGCGTGTTACACGAGATGGTGTTCTCGGGCTTGAGCATTGACACTTAGGTTGAGGTGAGATCCGGATTCTCTAGAAATTCTCTTAATTAAAAATTTAAATGATAAAATATTTTATGCATCACGTATTTAAAGAGGACTCCGAGTGGAATCCAACGGTTCAATCGAATCCGAATTCGAACTTGGATTGGGTGAGATAGAGAAAGTTTAATGAACCACTTAAATTAGGGACATAATAGTAATTTCAGCCAAAATAAAATTAAAAAATATATTTAAATCTACCTGGGCGCCTGGGGCGTACAGCCACAGTAGCCGCACGCAACTTGAGGCATTTGGAGAGAGAAGGGCAGCGACCAAGAAGTGGAGCGGGGGTGTCCGATCCGGCCGGAACTTGCGAGTCGTCGGCGTCGAGCACCGCTAGGCCTTCCCCACTCCTTGTCCTCTCCGATTCCTTTTCGGTGAATGATTTATGATTCCTTATCATAGATTTTCTTCTTGTGCATTTGATTCCTCCCTCTTACCGTCATGTCATTGATTTTTTTTTTTTTTTTGTATCTACCCGAAATTGAGTTCGTTCTACGGTTGATTTGATTTCATGCTCTGGTTTGACGATTTCAATTTGAGAGAAAACTGAGACTCGTGCCTTCATAATGATGCCTCCATAATTAAGTTCTGCGGCGATCACTGTGAGATTGGAATGTTGATCTTCTGTTTTGTAGTATAAACTAAAAATGATGATTTCTCTGCCGGTTTCCTTTTCTAATTTATTGCTTTTGGTTCCTTGGGTTTGGGGGTAGCAGTATAAGAATCATGACACCATTGATTCTCCAATATTTTATTGTAGACAAATTCCAATTTCTTGTTTCCTGCAAACTTGGCCACGCTACGTGGAGTTTATAGATGCTTATTGCTTTGTGTATTATGAATTAAAAGGCATGTGATTGACATGATAGTATGACTTTATTTGAGAATGGAAAAAAAGATAGGACATCAAGTTATTTCTAGGGGTTGCACACTCGATCTTTCCTGGTAGCCACATGTAATAGAGAGCATTGCTTGGTTAGACCAATCAAATTTATTTAAATAAGTCATCGAGAGTGGATTATACAGGCTGGATTTGTATAATTATATACTAATTTTTTTAATGCATATTTGCTGAAACCATACATGATGATGTACTAAAATTATATATATTGCTGTGCTGAAATTATACAAGATGTTATGCTGAATTATTTTAGTAGTTTGAGTAATCAGTTTAATGCGGAAGGTACTGATGTAACCTACCGATCTTCGTGTAAGATATATTTTGGAAATATGGAAAGTACTTAGGGGACTTGAACAATAACGTGTGGTTAGGAAATGGACGATTTCAGTAGGCTAGAATTTTCGTAGCACATGTTAATCGGGCCGTATGTAGGCCGAGTGGTACGCATAACGTACGAGCGATCATGGGTCGGAGGACCTTCTCGACCGAGCGAGTGCTGGTTCTAGAGGGCCTTCCTAGACCAGTGAACCCGAGCAGAGATACAACGAATGCTTATTCTAGAGGGCCTTTCTAGACCTGTGAACTCAAGAAGAGATTCAATTGGGTATTGGCTCTAGAGGGTCTTCCTAGACTAGTGAACCCAAGAAAAGATTTAGTGGGTATTGAGTCTAAAGGGCCTTCCTAGACCAGCGGACCCAAGCATAAAAACAATGGGTACTGGTTCTAGAGGGCCTTCCTAGACCAGTGTACCCGAGGGGGGGAGACGATTGGACACTGAGTCTAGAGGGCCTTCCTAGATCAGTGAAACTGAGAAAAGTGACAAATTGGGATTCAGAATTTAGAAAGCATTTTCCGTAGAGTCGGATGAGAGTTCATTCCTTACATAATTAATTTGGCATCCGCACTCACTTGATATATTGCATGTATTTCTATTACTGGATTCCATTTATTAAGGATTGGGAGACCATTCACTGAGTTTTGTACTCACTTTTACTCTCATGTGTGTTTTGCAGAGCGTGACGCCTGAGGTATGGCGCAGCTGATGAGGACGGACTTCGATAGTGATCTCGTGAGCTGGTTGGCGTAGTCGAGTCAAGTCGAGTCGAGTCTTATTTGAGAACTGAGGCATTATAGCCTTTAGATTGCCCTAGAAGTTGTTTAAATTTTAGTTGAATCGTTTTTATGAGATATCTGTTAAGTGGATCATATTTTGGTCTCTGAGTTGCTATCGACTATTCCTTAGTTATGTTATGAAAACTTTGTTTTCAAGATGTATCTATTTAGAGGCTTATGTAATGGGTTAGGCTTCGGGGTGCTTGACTGCACCCTGGCCGATCACGTGACTCAGTTTTGGGGCGTGACACTAAGTTTAGCGCATTCAAAGTGATTTAAATTAGATTTTGAACGTCAAAAAGTGATAATTTTCACTCTAATAAATATCGGTTTTCCATGAATGCCCACGAAATCGTAGTGATAATATTGTATTATGGTGTTGCCACTACAATAAATGCATGAAAAATGGATATTTATTATAATGAAAATCAACACCTTTTGACGTTCGAAATTTAATTTAAATCGCTTTGAATGCGTCAAATTGAGGATCAAAATGGAGGTGAGAAGGTGATCAGTAAAGAGATGAGCAGATTGGGAGAGCAGGTTTTCGAATTTTGCAACCACTACGGAATTCACGCTTAATTAGGATAATTAACAAATAAAAACTGACACCTAATGACGACGTCGATTTAAATCCACTCTAATTAACATAAATTACTGTAGTGTGTTCAATTTTAATATTTTTAAATAATATAATTATTTATAAATAAATTTAAAAATATATTATGATTTTTTATATTTTTTAACAAAAAATAATAATTTTGGTCATTATAGTTTACTTGAAATTTGATTTTAGTTCACATAGTTTATAAAATTTTGGTTTTAGTCCCCATAGTTTACAAAGGGGAAATTAGTCTAAAAAATCACAATATTTGCAAAAAAATTACGTTCTACAGATGATTTTAAAATTCGCCTGTAAATGCACAACGTTTACATTCATTTATGTCATCTACCAAATCGTCAAGCGTCGTCTCAACTTAGTTGACGTGGAGGTAAACGACGCTTGTGTGGCCTGACGGCTGCATACGTGGCCCGCCACTAACAACTTTTTGCTCTTCACTTTTCGAAATCTCATTTTTTTCCTCAACTTTCTCCCACTTTACGAGGGCAATTTAGTAATTTTTCTTGTTGCAATGGTAGCATGTGTGGAGCCTCCTATTCCTTTCCTCATGCCTCCCCTCATGAAACTCATAAATCTTCTTGCTAGCATCGCTATTTCTTCAACATCATCCGTCTCTTCCTCGGATGATGACGACTCTTCTGCTCGATGTGATGCTTTTAAGGTAATGGTCTTGCCTTTGGAGGCATCCTCCTCCTGATATTGCTTCATGTGGTCTCATGTGTCATAAGAGACCCAATGAGCTCGGTGATCTTCAAGGTGCTCATATCTTTTGTTTCCATGATAGTTATGACCTTGGGCTCCCAAGCTTTTGGAAGGGAACGAAGGAGCTTCCTTACCTTCTCATCTTCCTTTATTTCTCTGCCATGGTTAGCTAATCCACTTGTAATATTTTGAAATCTAGCATACATGACATCAATGGATTCATGCGATAACATTTTAAACATTTCATAGTCATTCATGAGTAAGTTTATTTTAGATTCCTTAACTTGTGAAGTCCCTTCATGTGTGGTCTCTAGAACTTTCCAAAGTTCATATGCGGACTTACAAGTAAAGATTCTATTAAACTCACTAATTGATAGGCCGCAATATAATGCATTGACATCCTTTGCATTAGCATTGAAGAGTTATTCATCCATGTTCTTATTGGGTTGCTTATACTCTACTAGAATCATCCTCCATACATCCATGCCTAGAGATTGTAGGAAGCCATTCATACGAATCTTCCAGTAGGCATAGTTATTTCCATCGAATAGAGGTGGAGTATGAGTAGAGGACCCTTGAGCTAGTTGGATTTCACTAGACATCTTAATTTGTAGGGAAGATGGTTAAATCTTATCCTACGACCAAGCTCTGATACTAATTATTGTATGAAATCTGACACTAGAAGAGGGGATGAATAGTGTCTGTCCGCTTTTCTATTTAATCAAATTTTCTTTTTACTCAAATTTATCTTCAGTTGAGTGCAAGTGTTTCTTAACAATGGGTGTGATCAAATATTAAGAACAATAATAGGCAAATAAGAAAGCAATGCAGACAAGAGTAATTGTAGTGGTTCGACCAACTGCCTACTCCACTACCTTGGTTCATCACCAAGAATTTCTAACCACTACTTTATAAAACTTGCGTTTTCCTTTGAATACAATTGAGGACACTCTTCTCACCTCTTTGAGAACCTCTCAAACCTATTCACCTAGGCAAAATACAATTCTACAAAGTTTCCCCTAAGTGTTTCTCTAGCACACCTAGTAGCTATTACAGATTGAAATCAAGTCTGAAATAAAACTTCAAATACAATGTAAAAGAGCTTTAAGAATAGAGAGAGGAACCACAGCTCTTTTCCCTAGTCTTCACGCCTTCAACTTGCCAGAAGATAGACTCGAGTTGCAGCAGAGTTGAGGGAAGCAGGGGCTTGAAGAGGATTTTGACGGAAGATTAGGGCGCAGCAAATCGATCACTTTGAAGGCTTTTAATCACTTCTTGAATGCTCAATTAATTTTCTAAGAAAATTTTAAGAAGGTAGGTGAGGGGTATTTGTAACCCCTCAGCTGAACGTCGATTCAACGGGTAGAAAAATAGCCGTTATAGCCTTCGATTGATCGTCGGTTGACCGACCGATCGACCGCTACCCTTTCTGTGTGTTTTTAGTGTTGTTCGGTCGACCGAATGAGTCGTAGCTTCCTCAATCCCAATCCGATCGACCGATGCAGGGAAGCTAGGCGCGCAATTTGCAATCTTCAATCCGATCGACCGATGCGTCTTCTGCCTAATTTTGGGAGGCTTGCATATTCCTAGAAGGTCTAGTATATGTGTGCTCCTTTGTGTATTCCTTGACACTTAAAGCTTCCTTATTTTGTGTCATACTAGCCATTATAGTCCAATTACCACCCTCAGTACACACTGCCACACATATATCCTTGTCTGACCTCCTCTATTTCATGTTAAAACCACCAATAATAACATAATCTTGTACTGCATGTTTGAATTGAACATGTGATTCAAACCACATTCCAATTGAAAAAGAATCACATGATTTTATATTTTTATGATTAAAGTAAACCCTCTTCTCTTTTCTCTTGTTTCCTGTACACTCATTTTCACTAGTATTAGGAGTGGAATGATTCTCATCAGAACTTTCTTCATCTTCTTCTTGCACACTCACCTGCTGTCCTTCATGCTATTGTCCCTCATGTTGTTCTCCTTCTTGATGTTGTCCCTCATGCTGCTCTACTTGTCCTGATCTCCTTCTTCTTCTACTTCTTCTTTTGTTTTTCTTAAGTTGCCTATAAGTTCTCATGTTCTGCATTGCAACCACGAAGTCATCATCATTATCATGTTCAATGGCATTGTAATCATCATCCATACTCTCAAAGCCATCAGTTTTTGGGAGATACTCGGAATCATCAGATTCAGTAATTGCATCTTGCATACCAATTCTCTCATCAGGAATTTCAACTGCATGTTCCACAGCTTCTCTTTTCTTTAAAGCTTCTACATACACATCAATCAGGTCATGGATGGTCCCATGCTCTTGCTGCATCTTCACTTTTAACTGCGAGATCATCATGTTAGTGAATAAAATATAGGGTTATTTGAATATTGCACATTTCTAATAAAAAATGAGACGGCTTCTCCAATTCCAAACCCCATGTATGACTTTGATATATGGAAAAAAAAAAACTTTAAATAAAACCAAAAAAGTTTTATCGACAAACTTAAAAATATATTTTATATATTTATTGACAGTCTTATAAAATAAAAATTATTATCTAAAAACAAAAGTCATATATTTTATTGATGTAGGGCTAATTTGTTGATGCAAATTATACTTTAAAATCAACATAGCAGTTCACTGCAACCAAAAGTCACATACATTTTATTCATTGTAAACTATATTTTAAAAAACTATACTTTGTTCACGATAATCTATGTTGGTAAAATGACCACACTAGAGGGTGGTGAATAATGTGTTAATTAATCTTATCGCTTAATTTTGGTTTAAACTTTTCTTAAACTACTTAGGCAATTTACAATTCAACGACTAAATACGGAAGCAATTAATGATAAAACAATTAATACAAACAAAATATCAATACTAACACAATGATTTATAGTGGTTTGGCTCAATGCCTACTCCACTACCTAAGCATCGTGCTTAGGATTTCACACCCAAATCCACTAAATTATGAGTAGCTTACAATTGAGGACTTTACACCGAAAAGACTTACACTCACCTCGAAGGCACTTCCACACCCGAAAGTATCCCGCCTTCCTACCAAGTTAGCTTTCCCATCTCAATTCCTAAGACTTACTCCTAACTTAGTTTACACAAGTGGCTTTACACCTTCTACACCAAGGATACCACTCAATCACAAAACCTAACACTAGGTCTTCTTACAAGCTCAAGTAAATCAATTCAAAACAAAACAAAAATACTTTAATCACAAGAAGAGAGTAAAGAGGACTTATCATTATAAGAACACCTCTTGTTCTTGAGCCTAGCACCCTTGATGAACCCTTCAATGAAGAACACTTGAAGATGATGGGTCAAGAGCTAGGTTTGAAGGATTTGATCAATGAGGAACTTGGAGTATGCTAAAGATCACTCTTTGAGGATTTTAAGCATAATTTTATAGCTTGGGGGAGAGTTTGGAGTGGGTATTTATAACCCCCAACCAAAGGGCTCGTCAAGGGGCGTATTTTTACCCGTTGCTGAAGCCCGATCGCTTATGACGATCGACCGACCAAGCGACCGCCGAGCGACCGAAGCCAATCTATTGCTTTTGGGCATACTTCGGTTGACAGAATTGGCCACTACCAATTTTTTGCCACGTTCGTTCGACCGATCGACCAAATTGCCTTCTGCCTGATTTCCTCTTTTGTCGGTCGATCGGTCGGTCGATCGAATCTGGGTAGGGCAATTTTCTTGTGTGATATTTCTTGCGCGCTTTATTTTCGGGTTCCGACTTTCAGCGTGCGTCAACTTGGAGAGCTTTCCATGTGTTCTTTAGACTCGTCTAATACATCTTTGGTGCACACGTCGAACTTCTAGAGATTCCTGCAACGAACCCGAATGCGTCGATCAATGTCCTTCCAATTTTCGGATTTCTTCGATATTTCCGATCGAGGACATCAAGTGTTAATCGATATGGAACCTAAAAATATTTCTCAATAAAACATTAGTTCCATGTTTGTTATCATCAAATCTAAGATTAAGACCAAGGTAAAAAACCTTAGGCCAACAATCTATACTTTTAAAATCAACATATAGCAGTTCACTATAAAGTAAAATTGAAGTGAAATCAACATATAGCCAAAAATAAATTATACTTAAATAATGAAACAAATTAATCAGCCATGACCATACTGCAATAAATTATACTTAAATCATGAATCAAATCAGCCCTGACCATACTGTAATCAATCATACTAGAAAACCAAAAGAGAATAGCAGTTCACCATATATCAGTAACAATAACTCAGCCATGAACTCAGTCAACAACAAATCCAGCAGTTCACTATATATACAATAACAACAACTCAGCCATGAACTCAGTTAACAACAAATCCATCAGTTCATCATATATCAATAACAACAACTCAGCTATGAACTCAGTCAACATCAACTCCAACAGTTCAGCATATATAACAATATGCCAAATTAAATAGCATTAGACCATATCAAGTTCCATATCAGCATACCATATAGAAAACCAGCATCCAACAGTCCATCTCAAGTTCCATATAAATGTTGGGCGATGAAGGAAATGCGTATCACCATTAATTGATGATCGCCACCAATTCATTGCTCACACAAGAACAAACCTATCCATGATTGCCTCCAACCAAATACAATCATATAAACATACACAACAACCATAAATACAATCGTATAAGCATACACAACAACTATAAATACAATCATATAATCATACACAAAACATACATAGTATTGGACAATATTGATCTACAACATTAGGAAGGAAAGTGCGCATACCCATTTATTGGGTATCGCCTTCATTTCCTTTCCGATATACCATCAACTAACATATCTGCAAGGAAAGAATCAATTGTCCAAGTCAAACATACATAGTGTTCAAATTCAAGTCAAATATACATACTGTTCAAATCCAAGTCAAACAATATCCAACATCCAGATCTATTTATACATAAAAACTAGCATAATGACAACCACTAGCAGTATCCCCTTGGTGACCAAAGCTTGAAGTTTGACTAACCCCTCGGTGATCAACTCTTGATGTTTGTCTACTTTGTCCACTAACATACTTAGGTCTCGTCTTAAATATTCTATTTCGCTATTACGATTGACCTCTACTTCACCTTCATCTATAGGTGCGATGGGTGTGAACCATCGAAAAAAACCACATTCGGGAGTGTTCTGGCACACTGCATATAACTAGCCCGGATTATCTTTTGATTCGCTGATCCTTACACCAGCTCGGTTGCCGCACGTACATCTTTTATTGGTATATTTGATATATTTTCCATTAGTATTTCTTGAACTCGAAGCTGCCATTCTGATTTAACAAAATTGATATTTTGCATTAGAATATATATTACACAAAATAAGTCAGGTTACACAAACTTAAAAGCAACATAAAAATAAATTAAGGTTACTAATATACAAGTTAGTTATATGTGCCCATTCTAATTCAATGTCAATGTTTATTGGCCCAAAGTTGATCTGTGATCTCTTCCCGAATCGCATGCATCACATTTTGAGATGATTCACCACCATATTATTATGAAGATGATGAAGAAGGGACTTGATCTTCATCAAAATTCAATTCAGCGGTGCTCCATTCATCTATCAAGGAATCTGAATTCCGATACTTGATGATGAAGTTGTGTATAACACAACATGTTATTTCCATATTACTTTAATTTGCCTTGGCAGTCTATAATTGGGCATTTGCTTTAAAATGGGGGAATCATGCCTTAAGCAAATCAAAGCATCGTTCAATCACATTTCGAACAGACGAATGCCTTTGGTTAAATAATTCTCTTTTAGTAGACGGACCTCCTCGACCACGGAAATCTGAATGATGGTATCGTTCACCCCTATAAGGGGCCAAAAACCCCCTTTACATTGGGATATCCCACATCGACAACGTAAAACTCATCTACATAAATAAGACATGCTATTATTAGTATAAGTTGCTATCCATTGA
The DNA here is from genome assembly GCA_034359265.1 of Canna indica. Taxonomy (NCBI): domain Eukaryota; kingdom Viridiplantae; phylum Streptophyta; class Magnoliopsida; order Zingiberales; family Cannaceae; genus Canna; species Canna indica. The sequence goes on along the minus strand of CP136894.1, from coordinate 12,523,261 downwards.
GTAAGATATACACTTATCTACTATGATACATTCATTTGGCATGGGAAAGCCTGAATTGGCTAAGTATATTGTATGGGAAAAAATTCGGGAGTCATTTGTCGTCCCCTTTCAATCAGCCTTAACATGTGTAAACATCATGTTATGTGCACATGTTGCCATCATGTTTTGCGTCGTTGTACCTTTCCAACCACGATATAAAACTTGTTTATCGGCGGGGACACATGCCGAAATATGGGTTCCATCAATAGCCCCGATGCAATACTAAAAAATGAAATTTTATTAGTAAGGAAACCAAAATCAGTCCATACCTTAAAATAATAAAACCCACTAAGTTCATACCTTAAAATAAGGAAACCAGCGATGATTCCCTTGTATCTTAGGTTGGACTTTGCGGGTTTCTCGTGGCTGTATTATTTGAGGGGCTAGACTCAAAATTACACGTAGAAATTTCTTGAACCATGTGTGCACGATTTCAGTTGAGTGTTGGTAGTGTTCCGTCAAAATTCGCACACGTTCATTGTGGCAAATAGTGAATAAGAACATAGATACCCCTTCTTCAACAGATACCCTTTGATTTTCCAACCCAACCCCCCTAAGCTATTGACATAGCCTTCTAAACAAGTTAGGCTCCATCCACAAACTTTCATAGCAACGGATGCGAGAGTTCATCAACTCTTCAGTATATTCCGCACCCGATAGTACAGATGTGCGTACATGTCTTGGTGGTGATTGAGTGACTTCAAAAAGTTCATCAAGTATAACTGCACCCGCAAGAATCATCCTAGCTCTAATAAGTGCATCTCTCACCTCATGGTTATCATCATTAGAACTCATTCTGAATTTAAAGTAAACTGAAATAACAAACTGAAATAGCAAACAACAAGTTATAATAAAATAGCAAACTAAACAGTATGAACAAACTAAACAGTAGGAACAAACTGAAATAGCAAATCAAACAGTATGAACAAACTGAAATAGCAAACTAGACAGTAGGAACAAACTGGAATAACATAGAAGGAACAGTATGCATAGAACACTACTAGAATAATGGGCATCAACAATGGCGTGCAACGGCCCCACCCGTTGCAACAGAGCCGTGGCAGAAAAATGTGTTGCTGACAATTTAGCAACGAATCAGCAACGACCACTCGGGTCGTTGCTAATAATATTATCAGCAACGGCTTTGCCACGGACACGGGGCCGTTGCTGATAATTTTATTAGCAATGGCCCTAGAGGCCATGGCAAGGCCATTAGTAAATGACCGTTGCTAAGCCATTGTTGTAGGTCATCAGCAACGGCTTACAATGCACTTTTAGTAACGGCTTTCCCACGGGCGGTCGTGGGAAAGCCGTTGCTGATGATGTAGACCTGAAACTAATTTTTTTAAAAAATTCTAAATTTCCATTAATACATTGATACATTATCTGATACATAACTCACACACCCATACATACATTCATTCACACATCATAAATACACCCAGATATACATCAAAACAATTATACTTTTATTTATAATTGTCCACAATCGTATAAAAACTATTCAAATTCAAAATTAAAGTATCAAAATCCAAACAAAACAAATTAATCAAGTATAGTCTCTAAGTAACAAAGTCAATATAAAAAATTTAATAAATCTCATGATGACGATGGAGGATGGTCTGGATCATATGGCGGGGTCTGGAGTGCTTGGGTGTACACCGGCATGGACTGACTCAAGGACGATGGATCAGATGATGCTGAGGGGATGCCTGCTCCGTTATGAGCTGAGATATTGCGTAGCATAGCATGCATCTCCGCCATCATCTGACTCTGATGCTCCATCATATATCTCACTCTGATGCGCGACCGTCTCCTCCAATGTCTTTATCCTGCTACTCTGATTATAACTGGACCTGGAGATGGATGGCCGCTCCAAGTGGCCTACCACGGCTCATGCATGACCACTATCTGCAAAGCCATATACGCGGTCGTGGTCCCAGCCACTTGCAGCCTCTACCCACGCTCCTGCGTCAAAGTCCTCGGGGGTGCCCCCGCGCTGTACCACCGTCTGAGTGTAGGTCTCATACTCGAGTTTGATTTTTTGTTTCATATTTTTCTTAAACTTAAATTATAAATAAATAATGATCAATTTAAATAAATATACTTACCATAATGTTTGCAGCGCGGTTGTCAATGTACTCCCCCGTCCCATGTACTCGACGGTGAGTTCGCTCAAACACCGCCATCGGGGAGGGTCGCTGGACAGTCCCATCGTCCAACACTATCGTCTACATTTATAAAATAAATACATAATTAGTACACAGAGTAGCAAATAAAATATATAATTAAAAGTAAGGTATACTTACCATACTGTTCGCATGCGCTGCAAATGCACTAGAGCCGCCAATGTGATGCGCTCCTCCCCCCGACATGCGGTTTCTAGCCGCAGTCCTAGAAATCTCCTGCCATCAATTCGTCGACCATAATGCCATGAGCTGGTCCCATATATTCGGAGTAATCCAATCGGGGCTGTATCCCCGAGTCTACGTGATGTTAGTGGTCCCAGCTCGGGCCATCGCCTATGATTGGGCCTGCCCCAGCTGCCCATTGTATCTCTGGCGGGAAATAGCCTCCCAGGCAGCGTAAATGAAGGACTCTGGTCCTCAGCCCATGTATAGCGAGCCTGCAAAATAATAATATCAGTACCAATATTAATCATCATGCATGTATATATATAAAAAATTAATATGTGCCTCAAACTCGCGCCATAACATGTCGACGTGCTCACTGGGCACGTGAGACCACGTGGGTCATGCCCCGTGCATGTATCGTCGAATGGTAGACGATATACTCCTTGGTGCTGGCTTTAGGTTTTCAACCTTAGCTTTAATCTCAGTTCTGATGGTTTTGATGATAACAAACATGAGACTAATGATTTCATTAAGAATATCTTTCAGGTTCCATATCGGTTAGTGCGCGACGTCCGCGATCGGAGAAATTGGATAAATCGACAAGGATGCTTGTCGGCTCTCGAGAATCTTTAAGAAAGGGAGTTTAGGTTTAGGGTGTCTAGAAATTAATGTAATCCTCATGATGATGCATAAGAAACCCAAAAACCTATCCCGAATCCCAAATCATGAAATTCCGAGACCGCCCTGAAATTCACTAAGACTAGGGAGCTCCTTGTAGGGCTATATGATCCAAACCTTTTCTTGAAATAAAAAGTGGCGGCAATTGTTTCTTGGGTCAAAACTAGATCACAAGGTATTTTTTAGGATATTTTGGAAGCCTTTAGCATATCCTTATTTGACCCGAAAGATTAGGAAATTTTTATTTTATACTAGATCCCAAGAACTAGATTTTGATCCTTAGGGATTTTGATTTTTTAGATATTTTTATTGAACTGAAATGGGGTATAATTTTTATATAACATTTATGTTTTAAAATTATCATGTTATAAAGTTATTATGTTATAAGTAGACGTAGTGAAGACGAAAGTAGAAAAACCAAGCAGAACAAAGTTGTCTGCCTTGTTCAGCCTAGGTTCGGTCGATCGAATGGTGGCAAAAATTAGCAGAAGCCAATCGGTCGACCGAAGCTGGGAATGAAATCATGGAAAGCCTCGAGCGGTCGATCGATCGATCGACCGAACTGAGGATCGCGAGGCTCGCGACAATCGGTCGACCGACCACAGAGTAAATAGAAGCGATCGAATAACCGATCGACCAACCATTCAATCGACCATTCGACCGACACTCTACAATGGATAGAAAACTATCCGTTAAGCAACCGTTTCTTCCGTAGGGTATAAATATACCTGTTATAACTTCTTTTTATTTTTCTCTCACACTCTTACAAAAATTATTGAGCCATCAAGAAGAGAGATTTGAGCCTTCCAAAAGAAAGATTGCTTGCGCTCTGCTCCCTCTGCGAACACCTTCTCAAGCGCCAGCTGCTACCTCAACTCCGGAGTTAATTCGAGCTCATTCCCTTGACGAGTTGGAGGTTCCGAGACTTTGAAAAGAGCACGTCTTCTTGGTTTTATTCTTAGCTCTTTCAATTGTAATTTTTACTGTCATTTTTCCTTGACTTGAGTTTGTAAAAGGCCTTGTGATAGCTCTTGGTGGGTAAGTGGTTTCCTTGCAAGGTGTAAAGCCACTTGTATGTGTAAACATAGTGTTTACTAGGATTAGCTTAGTTGTCCCTTAGGGTTGAGGTGGAAGAGAACTTTCGATAAGAAGGCGGTAACTTCCGGGTGTGGAAGTGTCTTAGGTCGAGAGTGCGTCTCTTTGGTGAAAAGTCCTCGTCTATAAGGGAAACATAAAGTAATCTAGTAAAACTAGTTTGGAAATCCTAAGCGGGGTGCTTAGGTAGTGGAGTAGGCATTGGGGCCGAACCACTATAAAATTCTTGTGTTTTCATTATTACATTTGATTGTGCGAAATTGTTTTTATCTTACTTCCGAATGTAATCACATAATTGAAACGCGCCTAAACACTCTAAGTAAACGATTAAATTATAACTTAGGCGAATAAATTAGTAAACATACTATTCACCCCCCTTCTAGTGTCGTCATTTCGCCAACAATTGGTATCTGAGCTGGTCGTAGATTGTGATTTCACCATCCCTTCTACAATTCGTCTCGATCTTGAAATGACTCTAGAGTTGGTAGCATCTATACCCCCTAGATTCGATGACTCAAACTTTGGTCTTTGGAAACATATGACGTACAATTATTTAAAAACTAAAGGTTTTGAAGTCTTTAACATGTTACATTGGGAATTCATTGAACCTAAGGTTGACATGCATGCTTGGAGTGAATTAGATCAGAAAATGTTTAAATATAATGGAGATGTCATGAATTGTATTCTTTGCGCATTACCAAATGACATCCTAGATAAAGTTATGCACTGCTCCTCGGCTTATGACTTATGGGCCACTTTAAATGTTTTATATGATTATGCCAAAACCGAAAAGATTGACACTTTTAATGAATGTGGTGATGACAATGGTCACTCACCTATTACTAATCTTGGTTTTGACGCCCATAGCTCTTCTAGTCAAAGAAGTAGGTCCAAGAGCCGAAAAAGGAAGATAGTGTGTCATGCATGCAAGGAAAAAGGGAATGTGAAGAAGAATTTCCCTACCATGAAGAACAAAGGAAGGAAGAGGTCAAGTGTTTCCACCTCCACATCTTACTCAAGTGAAATATCATCTTTTCATGACCATGAAGCCAATTCTAAAGTTTGCCTCATGGATGCTAATGATGAGATACACTCTTCTCCTTCTAGTCATGCTAATAATAATACTAACTCTACTATTCTCTTGACATATCATATAATGAATTAATAGATGAATACAAAAAAATGTATGTCTTGCTTGTTAAAAAGGATAATGAGAATAAAATATTGAAAGAAGATAATATAAGACTTAACTCTCATGTGGATGAATTAAAACTAGAAAATGAGAAAATGAAATCTTGTTCTTTCGATTTCTCCCATGATAGGCTAAAACTTGAGCTTAAGGACATAAAGCTTAAGAATGAAAGTTTGAAACTTGAGAATTCAAAAACTATAAGTCAAAACAATAATTTGAAATTTCAATCTAAAGCCTTATATCAATCTCTTGATTTTTTTAAAAAAGGAGGTTGTGTCATTAAATAAGAAAGTAAATGAATTGAAAAACATTTCATTTCCTAAGAACACTAGAATAAAGAATGACAATGCTCATAATCATTCTCATGTTAGGCATTCCACATTTAAACCTCATGTTCAAAATAAAAATATTTCATCTAAGAATGCCCATGCTCATCATGCCTCTCATGCCATGCATTCTACCATTAGACCTCATAATTATAAGAAGATGAATGAGGTTTCTAAGAATGCTCATACTCATCATGTTTCACTTGATAAGCATTCTAAAAATAAATCTCATGTCCATGTTAAAAATGAAAAGAAAAAGTTTCATGGATATTATTTTTGTTGTGGTGTTTATGGCCACGCAATCCATGATTGTGCGTTTAAAAAGAATCCAAGTGTTGCTAAGACACTTTGGATACCTAGGCCAACTAATCCCCAAGGACTCAAAGTCATTTGGGTACCAAAAATTTTATGTTATATTGTAGGGGAAGCTACCACACATGATTGAAGAAATGATGTGTTGAAGTTGACCATGAAATTGAATGATGAATCCTCCCTTGGTTGCAACTTCAAGTCATCTTGATGCCTTAGTAAAGTTGGCATCAAAAAGTCTTTGGTATCATCTCCTATACCCTCTTGTTTACATTATAGTTGGAGTTTGATATATGTTTAATTTGAGTTATTTTTCCCGCTCTTGCAAAAGAGTTCTTTTGAAAACATTTTTTGATTTTGATTTCTCGATCTCTTTGGAGACCCCAGTGGCCTGTAATGGGCCTAAGAGACCTTGCGGTTCTAAATCGTAGGCACATTGTAGCCTTTCGGTTTTCAACCAATAGGAAGGGTTGAAGATCTTATGTTTCAAAATTTTATATTTTGAGATCTCTTGATTTATTTTGTTATCATGAATAATTTCTTTGAAAATGAATCCATGATATTTAGTGAATTTGAAGTTGATAAATGATACTTGGTTTTTCTCTTCACTATTTAGTTTAATAGCTTGCATGTAGAATTGGTTTCATTGTCTACTTAAGAAGTATACCTGCAAGTTATGATAAAATGGAAGACTAACTATGAAGAAAAATATTAGTTTGACTAAATTTTCAAGTATAAGGTATAACTTCAATAAATCCAAAATCTTAGGATTATATCTCAATGCTTAAGCTTAAAGTTTGTCTCTATACTCATGATTAGAATTGCATGTAAAATTCTTGAATTCTCATGAGTAGGTAGAATATTAGCACTTAGGCAAATTTCATCAAATAAAACTTGCTCTAGGTTGATACTAGAGACCTTATTCTAAAAGTCCAAACTAGTTTAACATGATTAGAGATCTTATTTATCAAATGTTCACATCTTAGGATCTCTTAGATTCATTATGATATCATGAGACCTTATTTAAAAATGAGTCTCTACTATCTAGCATTATATTAAGGTTTTTAAATGTAAAATTTGTTTTGAACCTGGCTATTTAGCATGTTAGCTTGCTAGTAGTCATAATATTTTATTATGATACTAATGATGTCTACTTGTAAGTGATAAAAATTTGAAATGCTATGCTATCTAAAAGAAAATTAAAAAGTTGGGCAAACTTTTAATAAAAGGTATGAATTTAATTTTGCAAAAATTTTAATATAAAAATTGAATATCCATGCTTAATGATGTCTCTATGCTCATGATTGTTTGTGTATGACAAATATATGAAATTTCATGAGTAGGAAAATATTTTAATAACTTAGGCAATTTCATGATATCTTGATTGAATGAAATTTGCCCTAGGTTAAAATTCATATTAGAGACCTCATCTTGAGTTAGTGATTGTTAAACATGTTTAGATATACATATCACATGTATCTAGGTGTTTAAAAAATGAAAATTCATGTCTAGATGAACAATGTGATATCTATATCACTTTAGGGGACTTAAGCTTAAAAAGTTTGACCCAAATCAACAAATTGACTTGGACATTCATTTTAAGTCCAAAACTTCATAAACATGTTTAGGAATAGGTATGACATGTTTCCAAGCAATAAGAGTGAAAAATTCATATGGATATGGATAAAATGACATAGAGGTGAATTCATGATAACCTCTTTTGAACCAAGTTGACTTGAAGGTCTTATTTTTTATCCATATTTGAGAAACATGTTTAAATTTACTCATGTTAAGTAGACATAAGTTTAAATTTGAAAAATCATGAGTAAATGTTAAAATTGAAACTTAGCAAGTTTTATAAAAACTAGTTTAATTTTGAATGAAACCATGCTTGGTTTATATCTTGACTTAAGGACATAACTTTCATTTCAAACTTGACATATACTCTTTACATGACCATCATGTGGTGTCATGAAAGTTTGAATGAAAATTGAACAAGTCGTTTAGAATAACTGAAAATTATAAAAGTATCATTTCAACCTACGATTAGTAAATTTCAGTTATTTCTAGAAAAATATAAAAAATTAATTTTGAGATGATTCTTGAAGCTACATATTCATTGCAAAATCTAGTATGTTGTGTAAAAACTTCAAAAACTTTCATCAAGAATCTAATTTTTAGTGAAATTTTGAAGTTGAATTTTTAAAATGAAAAGTATCATCTTTTTGAAATATCATTTTTTTAATACTTTGATTTTTCGAAAACTTCAAATGAAAATTTGAGTATACCATTTTGATTATGTTTCTAATATCATTCACACCATTGATTGGGTAAAATCATTTCTAAGAATGATTTTGAATTCTTGAATGATAAATAGAAACTAAATTTGGTTTGGTTTGATTAGAATCAATATAGGATGAAAAATGGACTTTGATTTTTAAACTCATTTTGAGTTCAAACTTGATACATGCATTTCAAATAACCATTCAACATTTGGTATCAAAAAATTTCATCCAAAAATTGGTTTCAAAATTTTCATCAAAAATATGATTTTGTATAAACTTAAAAGGATGATTTTTTGAAAACTAGAAGTATAGGTTGACTTAAGTCAACAAAGTGAATTAAAAATTTCATCTTAAGTCCCAACTTGATTCATGCTCTTACATTATCTCATGTTTGATGTCTTAATGCCTAAGTTATGAGAAAACATGAGTAGATAGCAAATCTTGGGACTTAGCATTTTCATAGTTTTCATGCTTATTTCAAATGAAAACATGCTAAGTTCATATTTAAATTAAATGACATTAGTTTTATTTCAAACCTGATAAACATGATCTAAATGACCACATCTTGATATGTTGAGAGTTTGAATGAAATTAAAAATATCATGAAAAAGAATCAACATTCATACTTGAATGCATATTTGAATTGTATATCAATTTATTTTCATGTATGATTGTGTGTTCATATCAAAAAATTGATATCAAAAGGGGGAGAAGAGTATAAGTAAAATCATTTCAAACTGTTGATGACAATTTGATTGATTGTTCACAAGACCACAGCCTTTAAATTGAAGTTTTGCTTTTGATGACAATCATAAGTGACAGCTCTCTCAGTCCATAATGTTTTCAATTCATCTATCAAGGGTCTGAGAAACACGTCAATTTCTTTAAAGCTCACCAACGCTAATGAATTTTTGATTCGAATAGGTGAAATTTAGGAAGTAAGTTATGCCTAATCGAAACTCATTCGTTAAAACTCCACGATCAAGATGTCGGTACATCCAACTTCGATCAGCCGACATGATTATGTCAATCAATGATAATTTCTTCGGTTAATGCCTTTAGGTGAGATGATCTTATTCCATTCAGGATTTATGTTATTCATATTGCACTAAGTATTTCTTTTAACCGCTAACTTCATTCTAAATTTCGACAGCATCTCTCTACAGTTATCCGAATACGCATATCATCTGGGCGCGTATCGGAGAACAAGAGAGATGCTGCCAAAATTTAGAATAAGTTAACGGATAAAAGAAAAAACTAAGTGCAATACAAATAACTATATTCCCAAATTGTCCAATAAGAGATAATTCAAGGGTTGTACATCGTATAAAAGATCATCTACTTCTTTTACACGAACATACAACCCCCGAATGAATCTAAGGTTTTGCTGAATCATATCCGACTCGTCGATGCGTACGCGAAACATATCAACTCGTCGGATGGATGATTATTTTCTAAATGTTTCGAGTCAGTTCGAGTCCATAGTGGAAAATTCCGACACGAGTCCAAAGTGGACGATTCCGACGGGAGTCCGAAGTGGACGATTCCGACGCGAGTCTGAAGTGGACGATTCTAGCGCAAGTCCACTGAGGATGACTCCATACTAATTAATATTTTAACTAATTAATTAATATTAATCTAAAATATTTTAATTAATTTAAATAATTAACATACCATTATTAATCTAAAAATTAATCTAAATCATAACAATTAATCTAAAAATTAATCTAAACTCTAAAAATTAATCTAACAATTAATCTATAAATTAAACAATTAATTCAAAAAACAATAATAAATGTATTTCCGGCGTCGGGGTCCACCAAACACTGGACAGATCCGGCCGCGGCCATCGATCGAAACCCTATATTTAGAGTTTCGGTCGGATCTAGCATAAAATGGGGAAGGCGGGGCGGCGACGAATAGCTGGAACAGACGGGGCGACGACGGTCGGAATCGGCGGTCGACGACGGGGCGGCGGCGATCAGAATCAGCGATCGACGACAGGGTGGCGGCGTCGACAGCGGTAGCGAGGTGGCTGCGTCAGCGGTGGCAGCGGGCGGCGACAGCAGAGGAAGAGGAAAAAGAAGGAGGAAGGGACGGTCGCGGGCGCGTGCCCTATATAAACTTATTAGCAATGACTCACTTAACCGATAGAACGCCGTTGCTGATAAGTTATCATCAGTAACAGCTCACATGTCCGTTAGAAAGCCGTTGCAGATATGACATATCTGCAATGGCTTGAGCGGTCGTTGCTGATAGCCGTTGCTGGAGAATCAATTTCTAGTAGTGGAATGAAAAGTAGGCATAGAATGAAATAACAAACATCAAGTTCAACAAGTTCAAGTTCACAAACGACACTTAATGAAAGTAGTAAAGTTCAAGTTCATGTTAGAGCAACCTACTCAAAGCAAACTACAAGTTCAAGTACAATCTCACATAGTTGAGCATTTAGTACAGCCACACATTAGAAGCATTTAGAATAGCCCCACAATAGGAGCATTTAAGTTGAAAATATTACATAAAATTGGTGCTATATATTCCCATGCACCACGCTACAGCACCTTCATCGTCCAAAGCTGCAAAGAAACTGTGAGTATCAGGATTTTTTATTAAAAAGTTTATAACATGATTGTTAACATATATGAGCTTCTAGGCTAAAACTCTGCAGCCTTGAAACACATGATGCGGGTGACTCGGGCACTATTTGAGGAGGACTAGCGGCACTTGTGTCCTTAACTGCAATTCCACCCAACTTATCTATTAGTGCAGTTGCAGTAGATATTTCTTGGGCCAAAAATTGAGATGAATTACCTCTTTTCCTCGATCGACCACTAAATGACCCCGATGGAATGTTAGGGGAGGGCTTACACAAAAGGGGTTCTGGAACCCACTTGAATCTGTTCCTCATTCTCAAGTTCTCTCAATGGTCATTTCCCTCAACCTATATCTCTAAACTCATTCTCAACCCGACGCTCCTCGTCTGAGTTCAATGGTGCTTGAGAAGAGGAACAAGCAAAGTGGCTCATTGTGGACTGATTAGCAAATGCTAATTTCATCATGTCATAAAACTTAGGTGGACCATTTTTGAACATTTTGAATGAATCTCCAAGAGTCTATGAACCAATAATTTTTTATTTGTACATTGTCATCATAAGTCTCATATCAAGGAAAACTACTAATAAAAAGGGACGTACCGAAGACCGATTCCAAACAGTTTCATCAGCTTCAATGATATTTGTGTCAGGATTCCAAGTTACTCCAGTATGGTTAATTAGCTCTTTGAAAGATCGATAAGTTCTATAAAGATGACATGTTTTTGTCTACACTTATCAATCCCAAATTTGTCCCCAAACTTTTCCTCCAACTTATCACTAATCCCCTCCCAACTTTTCTTATCATAGTTGATGGTACCACGTTGTCTTGTGTACTCCGCCAAAATTTTCAAAAATTCTTCAATGACGGCGTGGGCCCACTCAACCACATTTTCTCTTGGTTTGCGATGGCCACCTATGTTCAACTATTTGAAATGTCATGGTAAAAAATGATAGTAAAATGTCATAACTAGAACTATTTCATAACCATAACAGAACATAACATGGTAAAATATGATAGTAAAATATGGTAAAATATGATGGTAAAACTGATAACCAGAACTATTTCATAACCAAAATAGAACAGATTTCTAAACTGATATAAACATAAACATAGTATAATATCAGTTTGAGAAAAAAATATAGACATGCTTATCAGATTTCTAAACTGATCTAAACATAAACATAGTATAATATCATATTTCTAAAAATTGATCTAAACATAGACATTCAAACTGATCTAAAAATATAGTAAATATCATAACAACTAAACTATTTCATAGTAAATATCATATAAAAAACATCAACTAAACTGATCTAAATTACAACAATTGAAAATATTTCATAACTAAAATAGAACAACATACTATTTCATAACTGTAAATTATATCAACTAAGCTGATCTAAACTATTTGAAATAGTGCTCCTGATGATTATTACCATACTATATCATGATGTGCTCAACTATTTCAATCATGTAGGACTGATATATCATGATGATTCAATAAAAAAATATAAGTAAAATATATATGAGTCCATGGTAAAATATATATCATATCAAATTAAGGTGTAAGCATGTAGATATCATATCAAATTTGCAAGAACATGACAGGCAGATATCATAAAATGAAATTAATCCAACACAACATGCAGATATCATAAAATAGAATTAATCCAACACAACATGCAGATCTGTAAACCCTAGATATGTAAACCGAAGAACAAAAAAAAAGAACATGATAGAACAAAAAAGAACAACACAAGAACAAAACAAACATAGATATGTAAACCCTAGCCCTAGATAATAAAAAAACACAAACAAATAGATCAAACAGAACCATAAACCCTAAACCCTAAACCTTAGATAAAAAACACAATAGAACACACGGTGAAATCTTGTAAGCCGAAGCTCTATAGATCTGCTCACTGATCTATTCCTACATAGCGAGAAGGGAAGAAGAAAGGTCAGTTTCGAGATTATCTGCCCGGATTTTGCTGAAAGAGAAGTAGATTGCAACCAGGAACAAACCCTAAATTCGAAAGAAACTCTCAAATCTACTCATAGACGGCAAAAAGGAAGAAGAAATGTGGGTTTCGAGGTTACCTTGGACGGAGTTTGCCGTCGATCGCGCCAATGGAGATCTCTCAGGAATAGATCTAACCGAAGAGAAGGAAGAAATGTGGTTAGAAGGTGTCCCTGAAACATATCTGACCTTTGAGACAAAAAAAATCTCACCGGAGGGGGGCTGCTAGGGCTGGGGGAGAAGTTGTTGCCGCGGAGGGGGTGTGCGCTAGGGTTCCTGTTCGCGTGAGTGGTGTGCTGACTCGTGAGGTACACGGGTTTTGTTCGGATACCCGAAAATTGGTTGTTTTCGAGATAATCACAAGTTTGTCACTCTGCCCGTTTTCTATTTTTGATGAAAACACAAAAAATACTGAATTAGTATTTTCTAAATCATGTACAAATCGCATTTTGAAGAAAATATGTTTTGGAGAAAATAGGCGCTCGTTTTCCGCTGTTTTGCGCAACCAAATGCGCTTTCTGTACCGTTTTCATTTTCAAAAGAAAACCAAAACTCAAAACGGACATGTTTGGGGTAACCAAACAGCCCCTAAACTATGCTAAGGTCCAACTTGACATGATATTTGGCGTGTCAAATTTCAACTAAAATGTTATCCACGGATTGAAAATCCTAGTAACTTGATCGATGGAAAAATATAGTATTTGCTATTCACATTTATATGAAGGCTCTATTTTGTCCCTCAGATTTTTTTATGCAAAAATTCTTCGATAGTAATAAAAAAGGTGCAAAATTATCTCATTTTTTAAACATCGTCCATGTCACGTTAACGATCCTAACATGACATTTGATGCATCTAATTTTGACTAAAATATCCTCCACTTCAACGTGGGACCCACATCCCACTAATTAATAACTCATCGTCCCACTAACATCGCTACTCATCTAGCTTTCACGTCGTCTTCATGATCCTCCTTGCACTGGTCTATGACCACATCATCGTGTCGGCCTTTTGCGCACCAGGTGATCCACAGTGAACTAGGATCATCCACTTCGAGCAGGTGGGGAGTTCGGGTTGGTGTTGTAAGTGGTGGTAATGGTTCATGGTGGTGACATTGGTGGGGGTGAGGCGAAAGCATGTGGCGTAGGAGCACGAGATGCTCAACTCAGCAACAAAGAGTGATGTGGACGATGATAATGTTTTAATATAAAATATATTTTTATCCATAATGACAAGCCACGTCATCAGTTTTACGTGGTTGTCGACGGATATATACTTGATAGGAGGATTGAATTGAGACAAATGTTAAAATACATGATGTTATTTGAGCAGATGAAAGAATTGGATAGATTTACGAAAACGTACAAAGTTCAAGATATATTTGTAATTACCATTTGAAATTTGATGAATATTATTTTGACGATGGTGGTATTATGTTTGCCGCAAAACTGTGTTTCCGTAAACCCGATTGCGTCCCCTTCGACAACCTGTCATGATATCTGCAAATTGCTCTAACATATCAGATGCCACGTAGCATCGTCAATGGGACATAAACGATGTTTCAAAAATAAGGTAAATTTGAATATATATATATATATATATATATATATATATATATTATTTAAGGATATTTTTGCTATAAAAAAATTGAGGAACAAAATCATACTTTCAGAAGGTGAATTAATTTATTCTCCCTCTATAAGTGCTTTAAGTTTCACTTATATTTCTTTTCTGTTGTATTTTTTATTAATTAATAAAAATCAAATCATGCCGGCACAAGTCTTCCTTTCTATAAAGAAATGCAGATGCATGCATTCATGGTCTGACACAATCTACGAGCTAGAAAATTCTCGACAAAGAAGATTGAAGATTCTTTTAAGCCGCATGATCTGACATTGTCTGATGGAGATCTTCGACAATGTCTGACGGAGCACACTCGCCGATCTCTTTAATTAAACCCATAACACATGGCAAGTTACTCTTCAGCTTACGTGTACGTATAGAGAGGATTAATTAAGGACTAGCTTTAGGTATATTAATATACATTGACTTAGCGGATGGAGGTACGTGATCACTAGATTATTAATTGATTAATTATACAGCAACTAATACTTAATTTAAAGTCCCTCTCAAAAGGAAACAACAGCGCATGTTCTGGCCAAAGCATATATAAACTGTGTGATTAAGAATGATTTGAGCGTGTGAAACCTTTGAACTTTTCGTTGAATTCCGCGGCATAATCCATACACAAGCCTTAATTAATGTAAATTAAAGAATTATAATGAGCATGCATGCATGTTCTTTGATTGCGTTCAAAATGCTAAGCGCAGATTAAAAGAAAGAAAGGCTACTGGCAAAAGATGGATTTTGTCCGGTGCAATGAGCAACTTTCTCAGAAAAAGATGATCATGCTCTAAATAGTTTATATTATTTAATTTCTGTTAACTTTTCATCTTCTGTTTTGGTGATCCGACATTCTTTGTTTTTGGTAGTAATTTAATAAGCATGATTAGTTAGGTGACAAATCGATCCGTTTCGAATAAATTTTAATTGTTTATTTTTCTTTCTCCAAAAATGTTAATTTAGTGAATAAAAGATTAACTGATATAAACAAACTTATCTGACGTGGAGAATCGCACCAGATGACAATATAATATTCATGCCAAAGTTATTATCTAAATTAAGAAAAGGAAAAAAATTAATATTGCAGTCCAGAGAAAAGCCTGCCTTGAGCTACTCCTGTCGTGCCAAGTGTCAAGACCTAAACTTCCCTTGCTTTCTTCTCCTGTTTTCAATTTTTCCTGTGAGCTTCTCCAACTTTCCTTCCTCAGCTCGGCCTGCAACATGCATCGATATAAGCGCTGCAAATCACAAATCCAGAAGCTCCCCCCTTCTTTTCAACTCCTTCTCCTTCCCTCCTCCTATCACCACTCCGTAGCTAACCATGAAAGCACGAGACAGCGGTGCCTGCGATCCACCTTTAGCCGATAGCTACAACGAAATATCCAGCAATACTACTCACCCGATCAAGCTTCGCCAATACCAGCAAAACTGCGAATTGATCTCGGAATGCGAGCTGCCCGTGGTGGATTTGAGGGGCCTGAGGAGCTGCGATCGCAGGGAGAGGCAGGCGTGCGTAGAAGCCATTGCTGAAGCTTCCACGGAGTGGGGTTTCTTCCAAGTCTTGAACCATGGGATCAGTTCGGAGCTCCTCAGCGAGATAAGGAGAGAGCAGATCAAGCTGTTTAAGCTCCCTTTCGAGAAGAAGGCAAGTTCGAGGCTTCTGAACGACTCTTACCGCTGGGGAACTCCGACCGCCATTTCTCCCCGCCATTTCAACTGGTCCGAAGCCTTCCATGTTCCTCTTTCGAAGATATCCGAGGAGGGAAGAAACTGCTACGGAGAATTCAATTCTCTGAGGTACTTTGCTGCTTTTTATTTGTAACGTTGTTTGTAAATTATAGCGCAATTTGTAACGTTATATTATTTATAACGTTAGGGGAGTGATGGAGAAGGTCGCTGGAGCAATGTCGGAGCTCGCAGGCACACTGGCCGGAGTCTTAGCAGAGAACATGGGCTGCAGCAGGAAGGGTTTCCCGGAGAGCTGCAACAAGAGCACGTGCTTCCTCCGTCTGAATCACTACCCGCCGTGCCCTCTCCCCGGCGAAGTCTTCGGCTTGATGCCGCACACCGACAGCGACTTCCTTACCATCCTCTGCCAGGATCAGGTCGGGGGACTGCAGCTGATGAAGGACACCAAGTGGGTTGCCGTCAAACCGAATCCCGATGCACTAATTGTCAACATTGGGGATCTTTTCCAGGTACGAATTGGCGGTCATTTTTGACTTTGAGGCATTCAGGGTAAACATATGTTACTGTTTCACTTGACTACTTGACTGTGCGCAGGCTTGGAGCAATGATGTTTACAGGAGTGTGGAGCACAAGGTGACGACGAATGCGAAGATGGACAGGTACTCCATAGCTTACTTTATGTGTCCATCTTATGAGTCCGCCATCGGGAGCTGCAGGAAGCCATCCGCGTACAGGGAGTTTACCTTTGGGGAGTATAGGAAACAAGTGCAGGAGGATGTGAAGATCGTGGGACAAAAAGTAGGGCTTCCGAGATTTCGGCTTTAAAACGTTGCTTCCATTACGCTTAAACGTTCAATTATTCTCTTGAGAGTTGAGATAGCTTCCATTCTTTTCCTGTTTCCTGCAAATCTTCATGTCTACAAGAGTACGAAATCGAAGAGAAAGGCATCCATCTCACAATTGTATGATTCGGTTTTATCACTTATTTTTTTGAGAAATTTGTAATTAGGTAAATTAGCTTTTTGACTAGCTCTTATATTTTTGACCTAGTAACAATGTCGCTTTTGCCGAGTGGTTAAGGCGTGTGCCTGCAAAGTAGATGGGGTTTCCCCGCGAGAGTTCGAATCTCTCAGGCGACGACACCTGTTTATTTTGAATATCCATTTTTGCAAAATGAAACAGTAGCAAAAAAACTCGAAAAGTCTAAAAAAATCATTTGATGATTAACTGAATTTCATCAGCACTAATATGAATTGTTGCTTTGGCCGAGTGGTTAAGGCGTGTGCCTGCTAAGTACATGGGGTTTCCTCGCGAGATTTCGAATCTCTCAGGCGACGTTAATAATTAAATGTCCAATTTTGCAAAATGAGCCAGTAGGTAATGAACTCTGTGTACATGAGCATAAAAAAGGACTTCCGATTATAAGTATAATTGTTCATCGGCAGCAGCATTAAATTTCGTTTTGGCCGAGTGCTTAAGGCGTCTGCATGCTAAGTAAATGGTTTTTCCCCACGAGAGTTCGAATCTCTTAGGCGACGTTAGTAAATTAATTTTTTTCAATGCTTTTTGCAAATATGAAAAAATTGGTACCAAAACTTTAGAATATTTTCTAATGCACCAAAACAATATTTGTTCTAAATAGGTAAAATATCTTTAATTTATTATCATAAAAAAACTTATGCTAGTTTTTGGAATGGATATCTAAAATATTTTTAATTTTTTTTGCAATTAAATCTAAGTTAAAAAAAATAGGATAATTACATGAATATATTTTGAATTATGTATTTTTTTCTAATTTATGATCAATTTTTTTATTTTACCAAATTATATAATGTATTTTAATATTTGTTTTAATTCTAATCTCCTGTCAATTATTCGTCAGCAACACTGTTAAGATGATAACGTGGCTTTTCGACATGAATTAAAACATTTTTTTATTTAAAAAAATAAAAAGTCACATCATTTTATATTCAAATAATATAATATAATTTTTTATATTAAAATTATCTAAATATATCTTGAATGATGTACTTTGTCTCATTTGTGATCAATTCTTTCATTTTACCAAATTATATCTCGTGATTTGACATTTGTCACAATTCTATCATTTCGTCAATTATCCGTCAACAATCCCGTTTAAAATTTGCCCTGTTTAATATATATAGGGAAAATGTACAAAAATGCCCCTGACGTTTTCTCGTGGGTACTAAAATACCCTTAACATTTTTTTGGGATAAAAATACCCCTCACGTTATGAATTAGGTACAAAAATGCCCATATAGGTAAACGATGTTAGTTGAGAGATAACAGAGCTGTCGTGGTTGATGACTGTGACTGATGACGTGGACATCTGACACGCATGTAGGCCAAGACATTTTCTCACGATTACTAAAATGTCCCTAACATTTTCTCACAGGTACAAAAATACCCCTAACATTTTTCCACTGGTACAAAAATACCCCTAATATTTTCTCACGAGTACAAAAATACCCCTAACATTTATTTTGGACCTAAAATACTCTTGAGGTTATTGAAAATGATATAAAAATAACATCATACTAGGTGAGACTTAACGGAGATGTCATGGATGCTGACAAAGATGTCGACTTTACACGTGGCGTATATGCAGAGAGCAACTTGCCACGCAATCGTAGGGGTGAATAAAAAAAATCAAAATTTTGGTTAATTAAAAAACCGATTTGAAATCGAACCAAATTTTGCAATTTTCGATTTATTATCTGTCGCTTACGTGAAAAGTTGCTCTCAATATATGTGCCATGTGTAAAGTCAACATCTTTATTAGCATCCATGACATCTCCGTTAAGTCTCACCTAACAAAATTTAGTCTGATGTCATTTTTGTACCATTTTCAATAACCTCAGGAGTATTTCAGGTCCAAAACAAACGTTAGAGGTATTTTAGTACTCGTGAGAAAACGTTAGAGATATTTTTGTACCTGTGAGAAAATGTTAGGGGCATTTTAGTACCCGTGAGAAAACGTCAAGAGCATTTTAGTACCCGTGAGAAAATGTCTTGGCCCGCATACGTGTCATATATCCATGTTATCAGTCCTAGTCATCAGCCACGTCAGCTCCGTTATCTCTCAACTAATACCGTTTACCTATAGGGATATTTTTGTACTAATTCATAACGTGAGGGGTACTTTTGATACCAAAAATTTTTTTGGGGTATTTTAGTACCCGCGAGAAAACGTCAGGGATATTTTTATACCTTTTCCCATATATATATATAAAAGCAACGTTCAAGAATGTCACAGGGCACCTCCAATATCATGTTTGCTGTCTTGGCAATTTTAGCTTTTTTGCATATTTATTTATTTTAAATAATTTAAATATGCTTTTTTTATTAAACCCACTTATACCTCTCTCCATGCAGGTTAATACAGTTTAATGCTCTTTTAATGCTCCTCTCTCTCTTGCAGTTTCATGCTTCTCTCTTTATTGGATTTAATGTTTTAATCTCTTCTTTCACGGGTGCACGTCTCCTCAACTTCAACTTCCTCCTCTCGTACGTCTCCCAGGTCCTCTCCCCACCTCTATTTTCCCCACCATGGTCGTTCCGAAGCTAGCCGATCGACCAACCCAATATTGAATAAGTGTTTTACCTTAAATAGGCTTTATATAATTAGTCTTTAACACTTGCAAGCAAGGGTACTTTAGGAATTAGACATTTTATTAAACCAGTTAATAAGCTGAAGCCCAATCACTTAAATAGTGAATTGTAGCTTTCGCAGAGGCGACTTGTCTTTTTCCTTCTTCACTTTCAAATGTATTTTTCCCTGTTTTCCTTTCAATTGTGACGAATGATTTGTAATGACTGCTTTGAATAAAGGAATCAATTAACCATCAGTTGATGATGATTTTGGTCAATATTGTTCCAATCAACATGGTATCAGAGCGGGCACAGTCGATCGATTGAAGAGGTGTTTTGGCGATCAAATCCCCTTTCAGACGAATGGCGAGGAACAGAAGAAACTCTGCGGCTACTCGATCTGTAGTGGATGAATCGCAAAGCAAACACCAGAAAGGAGCATCGTCATACAGTAATCAAGCTGGAGACAATCCCTACATCATTCAGGGAAATAATAATCTCGGTATGTCACTGGTATCTTTCCAGCTTAAGGGTCACGAGAATTATCTCCCTTGGAAGAGATCGATGATGATCTCATTGTCAGCAAAGAACACAGTTGGTGTTCGTAAACGGAACAATGGAAGAACCAGACGAAAGTTCGCCCAAATTTCACCAACGGCATAGATGCGACGACATGGTGAAGTCCTGGATTCTGCAATCCATTTCACCAGAGCTGAGCACCAGTGTGATTTATTCAGATACTGCACACAAGATATGGAGGGATCTGGAGGAGAGATTTGGACGAAGTAATGAGCCCAGAATATTTGACATTCAGCTCCAGATCACCAACATGAGACAAGGAAGTATGAGCATTTCGTCCTACTACACAAAATTAAAAAGCTTGTGGACGAGATGAATGCGCTTAGACTGATTGTGAGTTGCAACTGCAAGCCAGCGAAGGAAGAAAGGGAAAGGGAAAAATTGAGGCAGTTTCTAATGGGTCTTCACGAAACCTAAGAGGTCAGATACTCCTCATGAGTCCACTTCTAGAAATAACCCAAGCCTACTCTATGCTTGAGCAAGAAGAGTTTCAAAGGCAATTGGGTGCGGAAACAAGGAGAAGCAATATTAACAATGTTGCCTTAAATACAACTTTTCAAGGGCAAAACTATGGGCCAAAGCAGTATAACAAAAGCAAATTCCAAGGAGGAAACGAGAGCTTCTGTGAGTATTGTAAAAGAACATGGCATACCAAAGATGTATGCTATAAGCTTCACAGATTTTTACCAGGGCACAAATTTTATAAGGGAAAGCAAAAAAGCAATGAGTGGAATAGAAGCAATGTTGCAAAATAGAATTCAATCAACAATGCGCAGTTTACTCAAGATCTTGAGAAAACTTCAATTGAAGAAGAATGCAGTACAAACAAGGAGAAAATAGTTGGAGGTTTCACAGAGGAGCAATACAACACACTGCTGAGCTTGTTTGGACAGAAAAGCAATTCAGTTCCTCAAGTGAACATGGCAGGTATGCATTTCAATTCAACTTCATATATGAAATCAGAAACTTGGATTATGGACAGTGGAGCTACTGACCATATAGCTTCATCTCAAATAGTCTTAGAAAACACCACAAAACCTAGCTCATTCAAGAGTGTATCCCTACCAAATGGTACAACAACTAAGATAACTGAAGTAGGAACTGCCTATATCAACAAAAACATAAAATTAGAAAAAAAACTCTTGCAATGCCATCATTTATATTCAATCTACTCTCAGTTAGTAAGCTAACCAAGGACTTAGGCTGCTCAATTACCTTTAATCCTGAACATTTTGTGATCCAGGACCTCACTTCGAAGAAGATCTTGGGGAGTGGTAAGGTGAACAATGAATTGTACTATATGAATGGAGCATTTCCTTTTGTTAGCAAGCATTTTTTAATTCCAAACATGTGTCAAGTTTCATTACATAGTTCTGCTTTATGGCACTTAAGACTTGGACATATGTCCATGAATAAAATGAAGTTGATGAGGGATATGATACCTGACCTCAAAGTTGATTCAAATTTCTTTTGTAATGTTTGTCCTTTAGCCAAACAAGCATGTAAACCTTTTCAGAAAAGAATAAACAAAGCATCATTTCCTTTTGAGATTGTCACTACTACAAACTTGGTCTTCAGCAACGGCTATCAGCAACGGCCGCTCAAGCCGTTGCTATTTGCAACGGCGTTCTTACGGCCGCTCGAGCCGTTGCGGATTATTTTAATTATCAGCAACGGCTTTCTGACGGAAAGGCGAGCCGTTGCTAATTATTTAGTCTTCAGCAACGGCTTACTAACGGATAAGTGAGCCGTTACTGATGATAACTTATCAGCAACGGCGTTCTAACGGGCGAGTGAGCCGTTGCTGATAAGTTTATATAGGGCACGCTCTCGCGCCCGACCCTTCTTCCTCCCGCTTCTGCCGCCGCCGCTCCTGCCGAGACCTTCGCCGCTACTGCCGTTGCTGCCGACGCCGACGCCTCTCGCCGCCGCGCCGCTGCCGGTATGTTGATCGGCCAGCCTATACCGTTTCGGCCGGAGATGCTAAAATCCGATCGAAACCCTATTTCTAGGGTTTCGGCCGGCGGCGGTCGGCCAATGGCCGCCGCCGAACCTTCTACAGTGGCCGGATAGTGTGTTCGGCCACTGTACGCCGGCGCCGGAGGGTGGACTCCGGCGCCGGAATATATATATATATATATATATATATATTGTTTTGAAATTGTTAATTAATTATTTTATAAATGTTAATTAAATGTTTAGATTAATTGTTTAATTTGTTAGATTAATTATTAGGGTTTAGATTAATTTCGGACGCGCGCCGGAATCGTCCAATTCGGACTCGCGCCGGAATTGTCCACTTCGGACGCGCGCCATAATCGTCCAATTCGGACTCGCGCCGGAATCGTCCACTTCGGACGCGCGCCGAAATCGTCCAATATGGACTCGAACTGTCTCGAAACATTTAGAAAATAATCATCCATCCGACGAGTTGATATGTTTCACGTACGCATCGACGAATCGGATATGATTTAGCAAAACCTTAGATCCGTTCGGGGATTGTATGTTCGTGTAAAAGAAGTAGATGATCTTTTATACGACGTACAATTCTTGAATTGTCCCTGATTGGACAATTTGGGAATATAGTTATTTGTACTGCACTTACGTTTTTATTTTAACTGTTAACTAATTATTCTAAAATTCGGCAACATCTCTCTTGTTCTCCAATACGCGCCCAGATGATATGCGTATTCGGAGAACTGTAGGGAGATGCTGTCGAAATTTAGAATAATTAGTTAACAGTTAAAATAAAAACGTAAGTGCAGTACGAATAACATAAATCCCGAATGGAATAGGACAATCTCACCTAAAGACATTAACCAAAGAAATTGTCATTGATTGACAGAATCATGTCGGCTGATCGAAGTTGGATGTACCGACGTTTTGATCGTGGAGCTTTAACGAATGAGTTTCGATTAGGCGTAACGTACTTCCTAAATTTTGCCTATTCGAATCGGAATTTCGTTAGCATGGGTGATCAAATCCGATGTCCGTGCCGCATTTGTTCGAATGGACGATTTTTGGATCGGGAGACTGTCACTCTGCATCTATATACCAAAGGATTTACACCAAGATATTTTCTATGGACTTGTCACGGGGAGTCACGCGAAGTCGGGACGTCGAGCAATCCTGTCGTTCAGACATATGGTGAATCTTCCTCTGCTGGTGCTTCTTCATCCAGTCAATGTAATCCCTATAGAACTATGATACTTGATAGTCTTGGGGGTCAATTCCACCTGAATGATAATGTTGATCGGCCAGTTCTTCAGACATCAGTCCCACCAGATACTACAGCGGTTGATATCACAGAAGTAGGGGCTGCGGTAGAGATTGAATTACCGAATAAAGAAGCTGCAGAATTTTACGAGATGTTGAAAGCTGCCGATGAACCTTTGTATGAGAATTATCCTAAATACACTAGGTTTTCAGCAATGACACAGCTCTTAAACATCAAGGCCGATTGTAATATCAGCGGAGTTGCGTATGATCGGATTGCTGGATTGATTAATGGAATGCTGCCTACTGATAACAAGTTTGAGCCTACTTTTTATAAGACTAAAAAGCTAATGAGAAAATTGGGGCTTGGGTACGAAAAAATACACGCGTGCCAAAATAACTGCATTTTATATTATAAAGAAAATGTGCAGTTGGATAAATGCCCTGTATGTCAACACCCTCGTTACAAGGAGAAGAAATCGGTCCGACAGAAAAATATCCCGTTTAAGGTGCTTCGGTATTTTCCACTAACACTGAGGCTTCAAAGATTATTCATGTCGGAAAAGACAGCCCCCTACATGAGTTGGCATGCAAGAA
Organism: Canna indica; assembly: GCA_034359265.1. NCBI lineage: Eukaryota > Viridiplantae > Streptophyta > Magnoliopsida > Zingiberales > Cannaceae > Canna > Canna indica. Next base: position 12,499,054 of record CP136894.1, on the reverse strand, counting down.
GTCGTGATGATACAGTAATGACTCATCCATCTGACAGTGAAGCATGGAAACATTTGGATACATGTTATCCTTCATTTGCTATGGATACTAGAAATATCAGATTGGGATTGTGCACAGATGGTTTTAATCCGTTTGGACATTCTGCAACTCCTTATTCAGTTTGGCCAGTGCTGTTGACAGTTTATAATTTGCCACCGTCAATGTGCATGAAAGATGAATTTATTTATCTTTCGATGATTATTCCGGGTCCTAAGGGTCCGCGAAAAGAAATTGACATATTTCTCAGACCCTTGATAGATGAATTGAAAACATTGTGGACTGAGGGAGCTGTCACTTATGATTGTCATCGGAAGCAAAACTTCAATTTAAAGGCCGCGGTCTTGTGGACAATCAATGATTTCCCCGCGTACGGCATGTTGTCGGGTTGGAGCACTCACGGCCGACTCTCTTGCCCGTATTGTATGGAACACTCTAAATCAATCAGTCTTCAGAACGGACGAAAAATCTCATTCTTTGATTGTCATCGTCGATTCCTACCGGTTCATCACCAGTATCGAAGGAATCGTAATAAATTTACTAAGGGCAGAGTCGAAAGAGATGGGCCACCACCGATGTTGTCTGGTGAACAAATGTTAGCACGTGTTTCAGCACTTCCAGATATAGTATTTGGTCGCAATGAAAGAGTGTCAGGTTTTGGCCAAACACACAACTGGGTGAAAAAAAGTATCTTTTGGGAATTGCCCTATTGGAGTTCATTATTGATTCGACATAATTTAGATGTCATGCACATTGAAAAAAATGTGTTTGATAATATTTTCAACACTGTGATGGATATTTCTGGAAAAACTAAAGATAATGTCAAAGCCCGACATGATCTGAAAATACTTTGTAAAAGACCAGAGTTGGAGTTACAAGAGGTCAACGGACGATATCTGAAACCGAAGGCCCTATATGTGTTAAATAAACAACAGATCAAAGATGTTTGTCAATGGGTAAAAAAACTCAGAATACCCGATGGATATGCTTCAAACTTATCTCGATGTGTGAACGTCGATGATTGCAAAATATCAGGGATGAAGAGCCATGATTGTCATGTATTCATGCAGAGATTACTTCCGATCGCATTTCGAGATCTTCTACCTGATAATATTTGGGGTCCGTTGACTGAATTAAGTATGTTTTTTAGAAGCATCTGTGCAAATGTCCTTCGAGTCGAAGATATGTCAACACTTGAAATTAATATTGTTGAAATCATATGCAAGCTGGAGCAGTTTTTCCCTCCTGCATTTTTTGACTCGATGGAGCATCTACCGATACACTTGGCATACGAGGCACGAGTTGGTGGCCCCGTTCAATATCGTTGGATGTACTTATTTGAAAGATACATGAATCGTCTGAAGAAAAAAGTAAAGAACACCGCAGCTGTTGAAGGATCAATATCTGAATCGTATATCATCCAAGAAATTTCAACATTCTGCTCATTTTACTTTGAATCGACAGTACAGACAAGATTTGATCGTCTTCCACGTAACGACGACGGGGGTGTTCGACATTCAGATGGACGTTTAAATATATTTTGTCACTCTGGTCGTGCTTTTGGTTCTCGTCCATCTCGACACTTAAGCGATGAAGAGTATCATTTGGCACACTTGTATGTATTACTCAATTGTCCAAAGATTGAACAATTCATTGAAATATTTGACATTGAGATGGTGCAAAAATACTCTATTCACAACGATCAAGAATTGGAGACATTACGGAATCGTGATTTCCCTTCTTGGATTCAGACTTACAGCAAAGATCACATAGCTGAAATAGATGAAAAAATATTTGAGTTTGTTAGTGGACCGTCGCGACTTGTGTCGTGCTATAGCGGATATTTTGTTAACGGGTATAAATTTCACACGGTTGAATATTCATCTACAAAAAAGACGATGAATGCTGGGGTCTGCGTGAAAGGGACAACCTATGTTGAATGTGATATGGATTTCTATGGATTAGTGGAAGAAGTGATAGAGTTGCACTACTTCGGCTTGAAATCAGTGATCCTATTTAGATGTCATTGGTTCGATACAACAGAAAGGGGCATGAAAGTTCATCCAAAATACAAACTTGTTGAGGTTAATTACAAATCGAAATTGGCAGCAAATGAGCCTTTTATATTGGCATCACAAGCCGAACAAGTATATTACGCGAAGTATCCGGCTCGAAATAAAGATAGAGCAGATTGGCGTGTAGTCTGTAAGACAAAAGGTAGAGGAAAAATTGATCCGATAGTAGGAGAAAATGATCCTCCTGGTTTCTATCAAGAAGATGATCTTCCTGCTGTGGATCGTATTATTCCAATACTCGAGGATGCAGACACAACATCAATCCAATTAGAAGTTGAATATGCTGATGATGACCATCATGAAATTGAGGAAGCTGGAGATGAAGAAGATGAAGAAGAGGAAGAAGAGGAAGAAGAGGAAGAAGAAGAAGAATTCGAAGACTATTATTCAGATGATGAAGAATAATTGTAAAGTATATATTTTATTAAATATATCTCTACTATTTATACAATAATCTGATTATATGTCTGTTCGACAGATATGTCTGGTCGTGGTTATCGACGCAGGAGAGCTTCGGAGTCTCCGATCGGTGAGACTCCAGCACTTACTCATGCTGCTGATCCTCCTGTTGCTGATCCTCATGAGGATGATACTGCCGAGGCTAGTACATCCAGACGTAGGCGGCCACGCGGGCCGAACAGGTGGCAGCCTCCACCAGCCACAGAGTCACGTAGATTGATTAGCGTGATTGGGGAGCGGTACGTAATATATCATGAATTATGAATCATTACAAATTCATTATATCATAATATAATATTAAAATTTATTTTTGTTGTGCAGGTTCGAGAAAGAAGAAGTGCCGAGGAGCATTTCTTCTACTATTCGACGATACATGCACGGGGCATGGCCTACGTGGTCTCACGTGCCTAGCGAGCACGTCGACATGTTATGGCGCGAGTTTGAGGCACGTATTATTATTTTTTTTACATGCATGATATATTAATATTGGTACTGATATTATTATTTTGCAGGCTCGCTATACATGGGCCGAGGACCAGAGGCCCTTCATTTACGCTGCCTGGGAGGCTATTTCCCGGGCAAGGTACAATGGGCAGCTGGGGCAGGCTCGGTCCCAGGCGATGGCCCGAGCTGGGACCACTAACATCGCGGAGACTCGGGGATACGGCCCCGGTTGGATTACTCCGGATATATGGGACCAGCTCGTGGGGATATGGTCGACGGATCGATGGCAGGAGGTTTCTCGGAATGCGGCTAGAAATCGCATGTCGGGGGGAGCAGCGCGTCACACCGGCGGCTCTGTTGCATTTGCAGTGCACGCAAACCGTATGGTAAGTATATCTTTTAATTATATATTTTATTTCTTATTATGTGTACTAATTAATGTATTTGTTTTGTAAATGTAGACGACGGTGTCGGATGACGGGAGTGTCCAGCGACCCTCCCCGATGGCGGTGTTTGAGCGGACTCACCGTCGAGCACATGGGACTGGGGAGTACATCGACAACCGCGCTGCATACATTATGGTAATTATATATTTGTTTAAATTATTCATTATATATTTATAATTTAAGTTTTATGATAAATATTAAATAAAAAATCAAACTCGAGTAGGAGACCTACAGCCAGACGGTGGTGCAGCGTGGGGGTACCCCCGAGGACTTTGACGCAGCATCGTGGGTCGAGGCCGCAGGTGGCTGGGACCATGGCCGCGTATATGGCTTCGCAGATAGTGGTCATGCGCGAGCCGTACTAGGGCCACTTGGGGCACCGACCCCTCCGGTCGCTGGTGAGCGGCCGCCCACCTCCAGATCCAGTTATGATCATAGTAATAGGATAAGGACACTAGAGGAGATGGTCGCGCGTCAGACTGAGTTGATGGAGCGCCAGAGTCAGACGATGGCGAATATAGAAGCTATGCTACGCAACTTGTCGGGTCATCCCGAAGCAGGCATCTCTTCGGCATCATCTAATCCATCATCCTCGAGTCAGTCCACGCCGGTGTACACTCAAGCACTCCAGACCCCGCCATATGATCCAGGCCATCCTCCATCGTCATCGTGAGATTTTGTTTATATTGACTTTGTTATTCAGATATTGAACTTGTTTAATTTATATTGACTATGTTAATGAGATGTTGATACTTCAATTTTACATTTGAATTGTGTTTATACTATCGTGGATAATTATGAATATAAATATAATTGTTTTGATGTATATCTTGGTGTGTTTGTGATGTGTGAATGAATGTGTATGAGATGTTTGTGATGTGTGAATGAATGTGTGTATGAGGGTATGGGTGTGTGAGTTATGTATCAGATAAATGTATCAATGTACCAATGGAAATTTGAAATTTTCAAATTTTCTGGTTGCAGGTAAAGGTCATCAGCAACGGCTTTCCCACGGGCGTCCGTGGGAAAACCGTTGCTAAAAGTGTATCGAAAGCCGTTGCTGATGACCTACAGCAACGGCTTAGCGACGGAGTTTTACTAACGGTGTTGCTACGGACTCAGCGGCCGTTGCTATTAATGTTATCAGCAACGGCTCCGGGTCTGTGGCAAAACCGTTGCTGATAATATTTTTAGCGACGGCCCAGCGGCCGTTGCTGATAATGTTTTGAGCGACGGCCCGAGCGGCCGTTGCTGAGCCGTTGCTAAGTCATCAGCAACGCGACTTTCTCTCACGGCGCTATTGCAACGGCTCAGCCGTTGCTGATTCTCTTCAGCAACGGCTCAGCAACGGCTCAGCAACGGCATCAGCCGTTGCTGATGACCATTTTTCTAGTAGTGTGTTCATGATGATGTGTGGGGACCTCATAAAGTCCCAACTTATGACAAAAAAAGATACTTCCTGACCATAGTGGATGACTATAGTAGATGTGTGTGAACATACCTATTCTCATTCAAAACTCAAGTTCCAACCATGCTCATTGACTTCATCAAGCTTATTCAAAACCAGTTCAATACAACCATCAAAACCATTAGATCGGATAATGGGAGTGAGTTCTTCAATGCATGCTTTGACACCTTTCTTGCCAATTTAGGAATATAGCACCAAAGTACTTGTGTGGAGAAGCCTCAACAAAATGCCTTGGTTGAAAGGAAACATAGGCATCTCTTAGAAATAGCTAGGGGATTAAAATTTCAAGCTCAACTTCCCTTAACCTTTTGAGGATATTGTATCTTGACAGCTACCTACATCATAAATAGAACACCAAATGTAGAATTGGATAGCTTAACCCCCTTTGAAAAGCTATATCAAAGAAAATCAACTGTTTCACACATGAAAGCCTTTGGATGCCTTTGCTACGCCAATTCTCTCAAACAAGGAAGAACAAAATTCCAACCTAGAGCAGTAGAATGTGTATTCTTAGGATATCGCTATGGCAAGAAATGTTACAAGGTGTGTGATATAAAGACTCAAGCCATTTTCATCTCAAGAGATGTCTCATTTGTTGAAAACATATACCCTTTTGATAACTCCACATCACAACAAACCATCTTCCCCTTGCCTATATCCAGTGAGCAAAACAATTTCTCAGATGAAACTGATGTTACTAGCATTGAACATCCTACTAAGTCATCCACTAAGGGTAAAAGAGAGGAAGAAAATGAAAAAGAGGAAGATACATTGAGTGGAAAATTAGAAGTAGTGATGAGCCCTATACCTAATGTGGCTTCACCCACTGATGAAACAAGTATTTCCTATCCTTTTTTGGCTGAACCAGCAACAAGAAGAAGCAAAAGAGTCACTAAAGTGCCTTCAAAGCTCCATGATTATTACTGCAATTCACTGCTCACTCAGCCACAAATTGAGAAGAAACAAAAAACCACACCTTATCCTCTTCATAAGTACATGAACCTGAACAACATACCTACAGTCCATCGAGCCTTCCTAACTTACCTAGAAAACACACATACACCCAAAACCTATAGTGAATCTGTCCAAAAACAAGTTTGGATTGACTCTATGCAGGTTGAATTGAATGCATTGGAAGAATATGATACTTGGACTTTGTGCAATTTACCACCTGGTAAGAAAGCAATAGGAAGCAAGTGGGTCTTTAGAACTAAATACAAACCAAATGGAGAAGTTGAAAAATACAAAACTTCCGTTTATGTCATCTATCAAATCGTCGCGCGCGTCTCAACTTAGCTGATGTGAAGGTAAACGATGTTTGGTAGCCTAACGACGTCATACGTGGCAGGTAGTCCCACCTTTTTTTCCTTCTCTCTCTTCTCTTCTTCCTTCCAACTGTTGTCATCTTTTTTTAATTTCTTCTTCTTCTACACCTCCTCCACCTCTTTCTTCTTCTTCTCCACCACCTCCTCCTCCTCCTTCTCCTCCACCTCCTCCTCCCCATATGGCTGAGCACCATCCTCCACAGACATGGTCGCCGCCAACACGGTGAAGCACTTCATGCTGCCACAGCGGGGAGCTCATCATCCGTGTCGCATATCATGTGTGGCGACATGATGTCGAGGCGGAGATGTTCAAGTACCTGGGCCGCCTCCTCACCTGGAAGAGCAAGGGCGGCCGCGACTGGCTCTGCCACGTTTGCCTCGTCTCTGCCCTCGCCAGCACGCTCTTCACCAACGACATCACTTGCATTGTGCTCACCGAGTTCGTCCTCAAGCTCGCGTGTCTGCACAAGCTCCCTACCAAGCCGTTCCTCCTCGCGCTTGCTTCCAGCTCCAACATCGGCAATGTTGGAAGGAAGAGAGCAATTATCTCCTTCCTTTTTGTCTTGAGTCTTGACCCGCCAGGGAACACTATGAAGCAAGAAGCCCGTTACTGAGAGAGAGAGAGAGAGAGAGAGAGAGAGAGAGAGAGAGAGAGAGAGAGAGAGAGAGAGAGAGAGAGAGAGAGAGATGATAGAAAAGGCAAATGGGAGAATACCGTTGGAGCAATACATCCACTTCTACTTTGATCCATGGCGTTCCTTCCCCTCTCTCGCCCATCTCAAGCAAGTCGGTTTCCCTTCCCCTTTTCCTTCTTTGCTTCTTCTGTGTTCATCACTTAATAATTTCCCCGCCCTGATATCTCTCACTCTCTCACCTTCTGTCGTCATCCCAAATCATCGCCATGCACGGCTTACGGCAACAATACAACCGCCCCAAGGTAAACATGGTTCTCTTCTCCCTTTTCTACCTCATTTGTTTTCGTTGATCATCCAAGCCTTACGAGGATCGCAATGTTGGAGCCTTGGAGGATTCATTCGATTTGTATTGTGGCATTTCTTCCTTTATTTTCGCTTTGATCATTTGTTCTCTTCTCTTGGTGGTTTGCATGGGTGTTTTTTGTGTTGTCAGATGCATATCATCGAAGGCTTGACGTCCATCGAGTTGATGCCGCCGTTGAGGTCAACCCTTGAAGAAAAACATTCGTTCGCCAGCTTTCTTAATGGCAGACGAGATCAGTGCCGACCTCGCTGACCTCGGCTTGTAAGAATGTCATATCCGTTCCATCCTCATCGTCGATCCCCGGTTGGGGGCCCAAGCTGAGAACGAGAACGATCTGGAAGCAGTATCAGCCGTAAATGCTGGTACCTTCCCGCTAGCCGCCGCGCTACCTCGAAGGAGATGCCCTCCGGCTGAATTCGTCATCTCGGGGAAGCAGCCCAGGTCCTAGCGAAAGCGCATCTCCCTTGACGCTCTGGCTGACGTGGCCTTCTTCCCTACCATGGTCGAGCCCGCTGCCACACCACGTGAGGCGGCGTCGCACCCAACTGCTGATTTGTTTTCGCTGCTGGATTTGTCGTGCTCAACTTCGCCATCTTCGTCAAGCTCATCGAAGATGTCTTCCTCGTCGTCTCCTCCCTATTCACCTCTCTACTTAAAATATAAATAATGACAGCTTCTGATTGATTGGATCTTGAGCGTCTGATGCTATTCGACAAAGAGCAGTCCTTTCTCTTCTCATTTACTGCAAATCTTTCTTTTCTTTTCCATTCCTTGTTGTTGTTTTTACTGGGTTTTTTTTTTTTTGTTAATGTTGTATTCTTCTTTCTGACACGGTGCAGGTCACGAATTCACGATGTTTTCTTCGCTGGTAAGAGTTTCTTGAGGGGATTTTTCTTTTTTTAAGGGCGTCTTGGTTTGGTAAGAGTAGTGTTCTTAGATGATAATGTGATACTTTTCATTTATCTCCTTAAAATTTGGTTGTAAAGTGTTCTCGGGTAAACAATTTTTTTTTATATAAAAGCTTTCCTGAAACCATCCTATCGCCGTAAAACTGAACCAAATTTCTTTTATAACATTCTGGAGTGGTAGGTTGTCTGTTGCTATGAGAATAGATCCAAGAGCAATTTTTTTTTGACAATACCCAAGGACTGCGAGGAGCAGGGGCAGGAGTTAGATGCGGCGGTGACCAAGGACGAAGTGATCTTGCACACTTTTTCACCGGCGAGGATGTCGCATCCATCACCATTGCATCCCTAACTTTGGCCCTTGAATTCGCAGAGGACGCCCGCGAATGATGTGGAGAAGAACATGGCGCAGAGCAACAGGGCGAAGCGAGGCTGCACCCATGTTTCCGGCATGAAGAGTTGTTTGACGAAGAAGGAGCTATTCTTGAAGGGCTTTGTGTAGAAGCACCGCGCTGCAGGATGAGGAGGATGGTGCTCAGCCATATGGGGAGGAGGAGGTGGAGGAGGTGAAGAAGAAGGAGGAGGAGGCGGAGGAGGAGGCAAAGGTACATAAAGTTATTCCTTTGTTGCTTCATATGAAAATTAGAATACCTTTTGCCTCTCTAGCTACAGAAAACTCAAGTACATGTTTATTATATATTATACTCATTTCTATAAACATGTTAATTATCTTTCTACAAGATATATATGGTACATGTCTTTCTTCTCCTTAACCTTCTGCTCCATTTCACAAAGTCAAGTTCTCCTCATTTATTTTATGACGACTTTTTTTGGGGATTTTGTGAAGAAGCTGTAAATTAATTTTATATGTGTAAAGTTCATTGAAATTTTTACTAGAATTTAAAGATTACATATTTATTTTATCTATAATTGATCATGGTGCAATTGTTGAAGTTGGACGGCCTTTAGACGGAGGAAAAAGCTAAAGTATTGAGAAGGATTAAGGTACTTTCTCATCATATTAAATTTATGTAGTATTAATTTTGAAACATATGCTTAATTTGATGCATGTTAGAAATGGATGAATGTTGTAATTAAAGTGCAGAGAAGGATTAAGGTACTTTTATTTTATTTCTTTTCATCATATTAAGTTTATATAGTATTAATTTTGAAATATATACTTTGATGCCCGTTAGAAATAGATGAATATGATAATGAAATAAGGATGGATGATGGAAGACATTTTGGATGATGGAAGACATTTAAACACCGTTGAATGGTAGCATATCAAGAGAGAGCAAAACAATGAAGCACATCTACTTGCAAAGAAAGGCTGCTATGGAAATGAGAAGGATATCCAAATGAGTTGAAATAAAATGGATTATTTCAATGCTGCAACTGCAGATGCTGCTACTCATAATCTTGAGTTGGGAACACTTTACAATTTTGTTTTATGCTTTCATATTGATGTACCTCAATTGATTAGTAGTCAACTTCATATTGCTGGAAACCATGTAAATAATGCTAGGCCTTGCGGTCTAACAATGTAGAATCATTGTTATTGAATATAAATGCTGGTTCTCAGGTGAGAATATACCCTTGTTTAGTTGAAGGCGAGGAAAGCACGATAAATTGCTCTCTATCCCTTTTACCCTCTTAGTTGATCAAGGAGTGACCCAGTCTTCAGACCTTCCTTTTTTTTAAAAAAAATAGTGAAATTCATTCTTAAAATAAAACAAAATTACGTTACAACAAAGTACTAGAAAATACAAATATACGAAACGAATACATTTTACGTATCGAAGAATGAATGAACAATTCAACATTGCAAAATACAAACATACAAGGCGAATACAATGCTACTCAAACTAGAAATAATAGAATTTTACAACAGAAAATAAGTACAAATAAATTAATGAAATAATACCGAGACTTGCATTTTCTATCGTTGGAAGATTTCACCGTTTGTAAATGTTTTAAATTTAGTTGCTTAGTTATTCTATTTGATTAATCAAAATATCAAATCCAATAAACTTTATTTAAAAACAAAAAAAATAAATGCTTAACTGGTCAACCCACATTATTGACGGTTAAAACAACCCTATGAGTTAAAAAAGTCCCATTGCCGAGATTTGAACCCGGGTTCACTTGGTTGAAAGCAAGATATCCTAACTAGACTAGACGACAATGGATTGCTAATGTGTTTGACGAACTAAAGCTTCTTATAGATTCCATACTGAAGTAACTCAAATGTTTCTATATATTATGATTATTTCCGTAATTTGGCACGTTTAGGAGAAAGAAATGTTACTGAAATGAGATCAAAAAGATATATAAGAGAATGTATAATTAATCTACTTGTTTCTACGACTTAAAAAAATTAATTTCACCTTTTACTAATTTTATGTTGTTTAACAATCAATTACAACTCCTTACCATCTCAAACTTTTCCTTAAATATATCAACAATTTCAATTGATTATGAATAATTAGTTTTGATCAATAAGTTGAAACCATAACAACATGAGATAAATTGATCGAAATCAATGTTTTTATATTTTTTCATAAATACCATTATCCTAAATTATATGATTTTATTATTTCTGAACTGAATTGTAGTAAATTCTATAGGGTAAATTACATTGGCTGGCTTCTGTTTGTGACTAATTGTAAGGATCACCCTTCCTTATTTCGAAATGATTGGGGTCCTTCTGAAAATTCAATTAACACCTCTAAATTATTTAAAATAAATTTTTAAATAAAACAGCTGTACTTAATGATTTAAAATATTTGTGTCATCTATCCTATCATATTATAAACCAAAATACACCAGTGCTTCTTTAATCCAATGCCAAAATAAATCTATAAAAGATAGGTGTGACTAATAACTAATCAAATTAAAAAAAACTTGTACTATGAGGCGAGTGACGACATATGATTTGGATATTTTAATAACTAAATATATTAATTTTTAAAATTTATTTTAAATGGTTTAATAGAGTGTTACTAAATTTTCAAGTTGTTCCAAATATTTCAAGACATTAAGCAAATGTCTGTACAGTTAGTATCGAAGTCAATGCAATTTAAGCAATTGTATATTATAATTGTGTTTTTTGTCCCTAAAATATCATATATTTTTTTATCCATCATTTTTTAGAAAAATTTCGTTTAGTCCCTCAAAAATTATTTTCGTTTCCGTTTGGTCTATCCGTTAACTTTTGATGTTAAGTGCCAACATGGAATGCTGACATGAATTAAAAAAAGATCAATGAAAAAAATAAAATATTTTAAGAGATTAGATGAAAAAAATAATTTAATATCCTAAGACATAATAATATACATTTTAATAACCTAAAACATAACAACATATACTTATATTTTAGGTTATTAAAATATATTTTTTTTCATCCAATTCTTTAAAATATTTTACTTTTTTCGTTTGGTCCCTCTTTGGTCCGTGTCAACATCTCATGTTGGCACTTAACATCAAAAATTAACTGACAATTAACAGAGGGATTAAATGAAAATGAAAATAATTTTTTAGAAACTAAGCGGAAAGTTTATAAAAATGTGGGATCAAACAAAGAAAATATAATATTTTGAGGGATCAAAAATATAATTAAACTTAATAATTAATATAATTGGACTACAATATCATTTATAAGCCATGAAATTGAAAAAAAGAAAATCTAATTAAAGTGTGTATAATTCGATCAACTAATTCTTTTTTATAAAAAAAATTTGGTTGATTACAAGTTGAGAAGACTTTCTAATCACAACCCTAAACTTGGATGTTGCTTCTGTCGTTGCCCGACCCTTGAGAATGGAGATTAATTAACTGGTTTGATTCCTTCAATTTCTCATAGATTATTAAAGCATGTCTAATTCCTGCCCTCTAGGCACCGGACTACACCACCTACTCCTTGAAAAGATGGGTTGCAACTTGGAAGCGGCTATGGCCATTGGCCAATACTTAGATGCTCGGGAAGCTAAAAAGAATAGCACTAGATGATAGGCTTCTTGGGGGCATCACTCATGTGATATTTGTAAATGATTTGCTACGAATCTACAAGTAGACCCAACTCGACTTGCACGCTTTATGGATCGGCCCTAGAAAGCCAGAAGCACCTTTTAAGATCCTATCAGTACTCCAAAAATGGTTGGCGGGATATGCTGCGTTTATCACAGATTTAACACTTTCAACTAAATTAAACTCTTTGGTCCAAGAACTGTCAGGACAACATAGTTTCAAATTTGCTTAATTTTCGAGCTATTAAAATTTATCGTTAGAAACTATGGATGGAACACAATTTCAGATGCTTCCAGGGGACTGAACATCAGATGCAATTTCAGATGCTATGGATGGAACACAATTTCAGATGCTTTCAGATGCAATTGAGGGTGCTCTTCTTCTAGGGCTCACCCAGGATCCAGGCTAGATTTTTCTTTTATTTATTTTTGGGGCTCTTTCCGAGGATGTAAGGAGCCTCTATGTATTTTTTTTATCTTCATCTTTTCTCTCTTTACTTGCTTATATTTTCTCAAATCTCTTGGCAAATACAAGATGTTTTTTTATGAAAAAAAGTCACACCACCAACTTCCTACCTAACCTATCTTGGGTGGCTATTGAAGTGTTTTGAGCTAAGCTCGGGCTTAAAGATTAGCACATGCATCCTGGGGAAATCTTAAAAAGAAAAGCACTAGATGATGGGCATCCTGGGGGCATCACTCATGTGATATTTGTAGATGATTTGATCATTTTTAACCACCTAACCTATCTTAGGTGGCTATTGAAGTGTTTTGAGCTAAGATCAAGATTAAAGATTAACACCTAGAAAACCAAGGTCTTTCACATTTTGGGTGAAGCAAATAGCTGATCAAGCGACGTCCCGGCCTCTTAAAATGTTCACCCAGCATTTTTCCAATCAATTATCTTGGTTTGTCGAGAAGATTGGAACATCTCGATAAAGAGGATTGGACTAAGATCATCTCAAAACTGAATAAGGTGCTCACTTCTTGGCAAGGTTCTCCACTCTTAAGAGCTGGTCATCTCACACTAGTTAATAGTATTCTCACAAGTTAAGTGTCTTACCCTTCATCAATATTTGAAACTCCTTCTCGGGTTATCAAACAAATTGATAAGAGGTGAAGAACCTTCTTTTGGTTTGACAATAGTTTGATTGGCTCGCAAGGAAAATATCTTATGAATTGGGAAATCCTCACAACAAAGATAATTAACGAGGGCCTTGGTTTGCTGAATCTCCGAGCGCATAACATAACATAACTTGGAATTTGGCTTTGGAAATTATTGCAGAAACAAGGCATTATTTGGATTAACCTCATATTATCTTTACATCTGACACTTTCTTACTGATCTATCTAAGCCATCAAGATCCAAGTTGTCCCGCATTTGAAAATATATGCATATTAAAGTGCAAGGGTGTTTTTAGAATTTCGTTGAACTGTCAGGTGGATCGGGGGCAAAATACGCAACTTTAGCTTGGAAGCACCACTTTAGCTCGGAAGCACCACTCTAGCAGACAAATATCTAGACGATCTTCTCCCACACTGTAAGTCGAATGGTCTACACTATGGAGGGTTGAATTATATGATTACTAAAAACTTAAGCCTAAATCAAATTCTAATCAATTCTTAAGTTACTTAGGTAATTCCACAAATATAATGGCAAACGGAAGCAAATTAAATATGTCAATTAAGCAAACACAAATAGAGGCAATGCAACACACGATTATTTATAGTGGTTCGACCACAATGCCTACTCCACTACCTAAGCACCACACTTAGGATTTCCAAACCTAACTTTACTAGATTATAATTGTTTCTCTTACAATGATAATCTTTTACCCGAAGAGTCTCTGCTCTCACACCGGGTGCACTTCTAGATCGGGAAGTCTCCGTCTTCACACCGGGAGTCCGGGAGCACTCTTCCACCTCAACCATAAAGGATAAAAAATCACTAATCCTAGTAAATAGAGTTACACCGATGGATTTATGTCTCAAACACCAAGACTATCACCTAATTTAACAACCTAGTAACCTAGGTTTTCACAAGCTTAAATACAATGAAATAAACCATAAAAATACAAGTAAATGAGAGCATAATATAAACAATTACAAACTTAGTTTTCAAATGAAGAATCCTATCTCCTCTGGATGTCTTTGATGATGAAATGATAAAAATTCAAGGCTCAATCAAGAAATTTCGGTTCAAGGCTAAGGTTTGATGAAAAGTGGCTCAATCAAAGGCTCAATATCTCATTGGATAGCTGAATAAGTGTTAAGAGATGTAAAGAAGGCTGAGGAGGCTTATTTATAGGGAACCAAAGGAGTACGGCTTTAATGAAACCACACAACGACTGAAAATAGAGCTGTTGCCATCCGTCGGTTGATCTCTGGCCGATCCTCGATCGGCCAACGATCGGCCAACGATCGGCCGAGGGTCGACCGATGATCAGTCTACGGTCCACTGATCGATGATCGACCAAGCTAGGGTCAACGAATTGTTAATTTTTCATATGACTTATTTCTCATTTCTTAATTTTAAGTTAATATCTCTATTTATTTTTATTGTTTAACTTTAAAACATAAATATTAAATAAGAAAATACCCCCCATTTGGATTCAATAAAAATCAAAATAAAAAATCAAAATCCCTAAGGATCAAAATCAAAATTTTAGGTTCTAGTACTAATTTGCGAAAACATAAAATTTTAAAATCTTCAAGGTCAAATATGGATATATTAAAGGTTTCCAAAAATTTCTTTAAAATAGCTCTTTAACTTGTTTCTACCTAAGGAATAATTACTAGGACTTTTGGTGTCAAGAAAATGTCTAAATCATGTAGCCCTACAAGAAGCTCCCTAAAGTTAGAAAATTTCTCGGTCATTTTTTTATTTGTCAAACTTTCTGATGAAACCCGAGCGTCGACGAGCGTTCTTGCCGATTTTTTTAATTTTTCAATCGGGAACGTTACACGCAAACCGATATGAAATCTAAAAATATTTCTTCATGAAATTATTAGTTCTATGTTTCTTATAATCAAAATCAAGATTAAAATTAAGGTTGAAAATCTTAGGCCAACACACAATCTATTTGACCGCCCTAGTGAAGTGAAAAAAGTCAACTCTCAAGACGTCATTATGGCATATTGGAATATTGTGTTATCAAATTTTGTTCCTTTATTTCGCATTGCCAATATGGCCATGGATCTGGATCCTCTCCTTACCCGTAACGGTAATGACCATGTTGATTGGAAATGGAACTCGAGTGGGCGCTACTCGACTAAATCCTGCTACAATCTACTAATCTTTCGAGGCATCCTCGACCCTTCGGTCAAACTTGTTTGGAGCAAGAACTGCCCGATGTCTATTTCCATTATGATTTGGCTTGTCAACTGTCAAAAGACTGCCTACGTAAGATCACTTGATCTCTAGAAACATGCAAATAGATCCCATGCATTTGCTTGTTATGCTCAGCGGCTGGTGAACCCTATGACCACATCTTCAATGAGTCATATATATATATATATATACCAAACAAGGTTGGTTGATTATGTTAGAGCTCTGCCAACTTGTCATTTTGCCTCTTGGTTATCGCACATAGGAAAATTTGTCACAAGGTAATTTTCTACAAAGGCAGCAAATGTATCAAGCAATTATGATATGGTTGTGGAAAATCTGGCAAGAACGCGCGCACCAATCGTTATTTCAACAACATTGTAAAATCCTACGTGGAATTAGCCATTGATGGTGTGGCCTTATTCAATACTTGCTACACTCATGAGTTATTTATGTTTTCTGTATTTAAACTCTTTTCCTCTTCTCCTCTGAGACTTGTATTTCTCCCTCCTTATGATAAATACAAGTCTTTGTTATTCTAAAAATTAAAAAGTTGAGATTGTTTTTAGACTAAATTTGTTGAGTAATTATTTAAATTCATAATTTGAACATGTGATTTTCCAGATCCATAATATGAATTTGGATTTTCTCAGATATATAACTAAATGGTAAGTACCGAATTTACCATTCAATTCAAAATAGAGTTTTCTTTTACTAATTAAAGACTTTTCTAAAAGTTTTGAAGTGACTCAAAATAAATAATTTTTTATTATTCATAATATTTTTTTCAGCAATTCATATTAATATTATAGTAGATAAAAAATTATTTTAGTGGCTAATAATATTTTTTAAAAAAAATATTTAAAATATTTTTCAAAAATCTTTAAATACTTAAGTTATACACTTGTTAAGTAAAATGCAATGTAAATTAATTTTTTAATAATCCTTGTAGTATCTCTTTTAGTGTCTAAAGAATCTATTAGTAGCCAAAATTTTTATTTTTTTATTTTTTTAGTGCAAAAAGTCTTTAAGTGCATAAATTATATACTATTTTTATTTATAGTAATTTTGCACTAAAAAATAAAAAAATAATAAATTTTGGCTATTAATAAATTCTTTAGGCACTAAAAAAAATACTACAATGATTGTTAAAAAATTAATTTACGTTGCATTTTACTTAACAAGTGTATAATTTAAATATTTTTAAATGTTTCAAAAATAAAAAAAAAATTATTATTAGCCACTAAAATAAATTTTATTTACTATGATATTAATATGAATTACTGAGATAAATATATTATGAATAATAAAAAAAATATTTATTTTGAGCCACTTGGAGACTTTTAAAAAGTTTTTGATTAATAAAAAGAAACTACATTTTGAAATAAAAGGCAAATTAAAAAATTTGATCATTTAGTTATGGATCTAGAAAAATCCAAATACATGTTATGAATTTTAAAAAAATTCATATTCAAGTTATCGATATGAGTAATTGCTCAAATTTAATTAACTAATTGTATATGTAAACTAAAATTATGAATACTTATGCAAATTTCTTGATTTAATTGGACGATTTTGAACAGGCGATGTGGGGTGATTGGACATAAAAAATAAACAAAGAAACCTTACCCTTTTAGAGTTATATAATAATAATAATAATAATAATAATAAATAAATAAATAAATAAATAAATAAATAATTTATAATAGACAATGCAATATATAGGCATCTTATCTTATATATTATATCCCTTCGGAAAACTAGTGGCGCCGGTAATTAAACTAGTATACCATAAAGATAAAGTTGGAAATTCCCCACACAAATCAAATACAATAAATCTCAGCCAATAATGTTCTCTCGTAATTATTACACGGACAAATTCATGTGTTCTCTAGATGATCATTAATATAAATACAATTAATATTTTCCATAATTAATGATTGAGAATTAATGCTGACTGATTCATATGCATTCTTAGCAAAGAAAAAATCCCAGCTTATCCTTTTAATGACAACAATTTTTTTTTTTTTTTTACCAGACAACAATTCAGGACAAGGACTATATACGTGTATATATATGGCTTAATTTAGACTTGATTTCATTAATCTAATTAGCTTCTGTGATCGAGAGAGGAGGAAGACAATGAAGTCGATCTCCAAATGCTGCTTGCTGCTGCTCATCGCTTCTTCTCTTTGTCTTGACTTCTCTTTGTCCACCACCATCTCGCACGATGGGCGAGCGATGGTCATTGACGGTGAACGCCGGATTCTCATCTCCGGCTCCATTCACTATCCTCGCAGTACTCCTGAGGTTGACTTCTAGCCGCAGTGGGAATAGCTTGAGAAAATATTCATTTTTTTATATATATAAATGGAATAATAAATATAATTCATCCTATTTTTCGTCCAGATGTGGCCGGACTTGATACAGAAATCAAAAGAAGGAGGTCTTGATACGATCGAGACTTATGTTTTCTGGAATGGCCATGAGCCCATGAGGCGTCAGGTTTAATTTTTTTTATACAGCAAAAATAGGTTATACTGGGGTTTGAGATGTTGTCACCAACTGTGAGTAGTTGGCAGCATCCGATTTAGTTTTCATCAACTGATGACCGTGTTGATCAATTGACTAATATAATCAGCATAAATATTTATCATCTTCTTTTTGTAATTTAACTTATTTTTCTCTGCAGTACAACTTTGAGGGCAACTACGACCTCATTCGATTCCTCAAGGAAGTCCAGAATGCTGGAATGTATGCCATTCTTCGTATTGGTCCATACGTTTGTGCTGAGTGGAATTATGGGTATGAACAATAGAAATTAATTAATTACAGAAGTAAAAAATATATAATTGTTTTTATATATAATTAATTTTGCATCAAATTTTTTTAGAGGACTTCCTGTTTGGTTGCGCAACATCACCGGCATTGAATTGAGAACTGATAACCGGCCATGGGAGGTACTCTCTTAAAATTGGATTATATATCTGTTTAAATTATACATTTCTATATTTACAAGATTTTAAACTTTCTCTTTGTTGATGAAGAATGAGATGCAAGTTCTTACTACCTTAATAGTAGACATGGTAAAAGAAGCAAGGCTTTTTGCAACACAAGGAGGACCCATCATTCTAGCTCAGGTTTAGTATATATATAGCATTAATGAGAATTATTTTTTTTACTTAACATATAACCAAAGCAAAATATTTATTTTGCTCGGTGTAGATTGAGAATGAATACGGCAATGGCGGAATTGAGGAGGCGTACGGTGCTGGTGGACCACGATACGTGGACTGGTGTGCCGAAATGGCGGAATCTCTAGATATCGGTGTGCCGTGGATCATGTGCCAGCAACCTGATGCTCCTTCCCCAATGGTAAATATCCAATAAAATCATATGATTAGACATTAGGGTCACGTTTGTTTTGCATGATATAATTTGGATGGGATAAGATTTAAGGTGGATAAAGGTGAGATAGAAATCCAAGAGAATTTCTTGAAATCCTATCCTATGTTTGTTTTGACATAGGATTTCTTGAAATCCAAGAGCATAAAAAGCATAGATAAGATATGAAATTCATATTTTGTATATTTGGGGGCCCTCTCCAGATTTTCTAAATTGGGTCAAATGGTGGATTTGGGCCAAAATAAATCCATCCAATTTCCGGCCCGATTCTTATCTATTGCTTGAGCAAATCGTGGATTTTAAAATCCAATCCACCTGCTTAATCCGGCAGAGGCAAACGAGGCCTAATTGTTATATTTTGTCTTCATTTAATTTTGGTTCTTAATTTAGATCAACACTTGCAATGGTTTCGCCGGCTGTGATGCTTTCACACCAAACAACAAGAGCAGTCCAAAGATATGGACAGAGAATTGGACTGGCTGGTGGGTTCTAATAATTTTGAGGCATCTTCTTCTTTTTGCTTGAACCCTACGTTTATATATCAGATGGGTGATACGAGTAATTTGACTGATTTCAGGTTCAAGAACTGGGGATCTCCTGATCCACATAGACCTGTTAAAGAAATAGCTAACGAAGTTGCTCGTTTCTTCCAGAGCAAAGGGACCCTTCAGAACTACTACATGGTTAGTTTAATTTCTTTGCTCAATGTTAAAACTCACCAATATATGCGTACTGCATATTTGTTGGGTAACTTAATTTGTTTTTCTCTTAATAATTAGTATCATGGAGGAACCAACTTTGGTAGGACCTCAGGAGGCCCTTACATTGTGACAAGCTATGACTATGATGCTCCTCTTGATGAGTATGGTATGAATGCAATCTCCCTATATATTGAGTTTAATCACGTAAGTGAATTAAGATGCAATTCTTAAACTTAACTGTATATATTTAGGTAGCATAAGGCAACCCAAATGGGGGCACTTGAAGGAACTGCATGCCTCCATTAAGATGATGGAGAAGGCCCTCGCCTATGGGGAAGTTGAAGAAGATTATCTTGACAATGGATTAACGGTACCGACCTATCTGTTCCTTAATTCAAATATGCGCGGTTTTATTTTGTTTTGGGGACCTAATTAATATCATTGCAGATAACCAAGTTTGTGGGCGATGGAATAGTTCCTGGTTGCTTCCTTAGTAATCAGAACGATTCATCTGATGCCACAGTTGACTTTGAGGGAAGCAAATATTTCCTGCCTGCTTGGTCTGTCAGCATTCTTCCTGATTGCAAGAAAGAAGTATATAACAGTGCCAAGGTCATTTCTGCAAATTTGTAGAAAGCTTTTATTGATCATACACTTCATGTGTTAATTTATTTTTATCCTTTCCTCTTATAAACAGGTAACAACTCAGACTTCTATCATGGTGAAGAAGCCAAACGCTGCCGAGGATGAGCCTCAAGTCTTAACCTGGCAGTGGATGCCTGAGAGACTGGGATCTGCTGCTAAAGGTTTTGGAAGCCATTTCACTGTCAACAAGCTCTTAGAGCAGAAAACCACCACTCTTGACATAAGTGACTACTTATGGTACACTACCAGGTGAGTTTTCTTACTGAATAATTGAGTCAAAGATAATCTTTTATTTATATATCTAAGGAGAATATAACCTTGAATGCTATAAATTGATGTCCAGTGTGAGTGTAAGCAAAGAGGAAGAAATGATCCTTAGTGTTAACACAACTGGCCACACCCTCCATGCATTTGTGAATGGCAAGCGCGTAGGTAAGATCAAATAGATTTAGGGCTGTATACATGCATGCATTCATTCTTCTGTATACTTTAACTAAGTAATTGATGTTCAGGTTATGAATACTCTGATAAAGGCTCGGGCTTCTTATTTGAGAGGAAAGCGAGGTTTAAGCTCGGAAACAATCAGATATCACTTCTTAGTGCAACTGTTGGCCTCAAGGTTAGTTTTTCTTATAGTTCATTCTTTAAAAGTAATTTCTTATGTGCTTATGTAGTGATTAATGGTTGTTTGAGTTAAACGACAGAACTATGGAGCGTTTTATGACCTGGTACCGGTCGGAATTGCCGGTGGACCTGTGAAGTTGATTGGAAGCAGTACCACTTTGGATCTCTCCAACAATGGATGGACCTACAAGGTAATTTGGTTCTTATATAAGCTTGTATTTTGGTAAATATATTATTCCAAAACGCTGACTAAGAGAATTATTATTCGAAATAGATTGGCTTGGATGGCGAAGTGAGACAAATCTACCTTGATGGAGAAGAAAAGGAGTGGCGCAGCGGTGTGATTCCGGCAATGAGACCATTCACTTGGTACAAGGTATTTGCTGCTGTCTTCGCTTTTACTTGTGTTAACAGCTAGATAGAAATCAAATTGGAATTCTTATAAAAATCAATGTGACTCAGACAACCTTCCAAGCTCCCCTGGGAACGGAGCCGGTCGTCGTCGACTTGCTCGGCATGGGAAAAGGAGCAGCGTGGGTGAACGGCAACAGCCTCGGCCGATTCTGGCCCAACTTCACTGCTAGTGCTGACGGCTGCAATGGATGCGATTACAGAGGCACCTACAGTCCGGAAAAATGTCGAACTGGTTGCGGAGAACCTTCACAACGATGGTAGTAACACAGCTTTAATTTTACACGTAAAACTAACCTTCGTTCATATATACAGCAAATTAAAAACTCAATCTTGGCTTGCAAAACATCTTCCAGGTATCATGTTCCGCGATCATTCCTCAAGGCCGGGGAGCCGAACACCTTAACGCTGTTCGAGGAGACCGGCGGCGATCCGCTCCGAGTGAGCTTCCAGACTGTCGGCATCGGCACGGTGTGCGCCAGCGTCGGCGCCGGCGAAACGCTGAGCTTGTCGTGCCATGATCTTGGGCGCAGCATCTCCAAGATCGACTTCGCCACCTTCGGCGATGCGAAGGGGACGTGTGGAGGATATGAGACCGGCGGGTGCGGTTCAGACGAGGCAAACGACATTGTGAGGGACGCGTGCTTGGGGAAGGAGTCGTGTGCAGTGCAGATTGGCGAAGGTGTTGGGAAATCCTGTGGAGGTCAGCTGGTGGTTCAAGTAACCTGTTCATGAAATCTTGGGTCGACGTCTGATTAGTTTAATTAGGAGAATTTGATCAATTTTCTGCCTTTCAATTAGCTAGTTTTCGATCGAGTTTTGTTAGTTGAATTTTTGGGGACCTTGGAGTATAGTGTTAGTAATAGTTAATCATGCATCATAAATTTTTTTCCTTGTATTACTCTATTGCTAGCTTGATTAATTTTTTCTATTCTTCTATCTTCTTCAATTTAAATTTCTGGTCAAATCAAAATTTAAAATATACATATATAAAATTTAAAAATATAAAAAATCATTAACTAGGTGCTGATTCCCTAATTTCGGGAGCCAGCTTGGAACTGGCGCATGTTTAAAATGAGCACCTCCCAATTTTCGGCGCCAACTTGGAACTGGCGCCTGTTTAAATTGACTCCAGACACTAATTTTAATAAATGTAATTATTATATATAAATTTATAAAATAGTTCTTAATTATTTTATAACATCGTATTTGTAATCTCACGTTGATAAAAAAAAATATTTTCTAAATAGTTATTAATTATTATAAGTATCATATTTATATATAGTCCCACATCATTTATATTTTTTTCTACTACTTTTAAATATTGTAAATATCTTGTTAAACTTAATTTTTTTTACCAACTAATACAAACAATAATATTAAATATATTAATATAATAAAATATAAATAGAATGGGGAGTAATGCGAATTTTCATTAATTCCTTCTTTGGTTCTCGCTCCAAGGATCCTCGATGGTGATCTCGTTGTTTTGTTCATCATCTTGTCGCCCCCGACCAACTTTGGTGAATTTTTCTGACATTGTCTTTTGTTGAAGTCGGCCCTAAGCGGGTGTCCTTCGTCCGTCTAGATTTATCGCATCGTCGGTTTGATGGGGAAGAAGGACGTCAACCTTGAGTTGGTAGAAAGTAGATCAATGATTGTTGTGAATTCGCACCACGAGGCTTATGAAAAAGATGAAGTGGGTGATCGAGGTCAGCAATAGGCGATCAAGAGAGCCCTACGAAGTTCTATAACTATGCGGCAGTGTCCCAGCCAGGTAACAAGGAGGATGTCGGGTGTTTGTCTTGCTTCTGAAAATCAGAACTTTGGGGTCTACCTTGTTCGGGTGGTGATGCTGACATCTTCCCCCCATTTTGTCAATCATAGTTCCTGGTCAGCATGATCAGGTAAAACAATGTAAGGGAGAGAAAGTAACCCCACCGGTTGGGCTTCAACTCTTTGCTCTCAGTGGCATCAGAAGTGGTAGGACTAGAGAAATATCATGAACACTGTTGTAATAACAAGACATCTTCCCTCAAATAGATGTCCCTTGTTGTATATCTATCCCTTGTGGGCTTGTGAATGTATGTGTACCCCTTGTGGGTTTGTGAATGTATGTTCATTTTTCTCTGTTGCGTTTGTTTGATGCCTTTTCATGCTCTTCATGATGTTATGCTCGCCGTGAGCCGAGTGTTTGGAAGGTGTCGACGTTATTTGATCGACCAACTCTTTCAGAGCTAAGTGTGGCGCTTAGGGCCATCCTGCGTTGTTTGGCCGGTAATTATTCGGGTCAAAGAGTGGTGCTTATGTGGTTGACGTTAGCTAGTCGGTAGCCAATAAGATCTTGGACCACCTTTAGGTTGAGACCAAATTCCTATCAAAGGTAGACTTAGGATCCAGGTTGCCTGTTCGGTAGTCACTCATAGGGTTGATGGTCCTTCAAATGGCATGTCTCATTTCGGTGGTTATGCCGACATCTTCCCCCTAATTTGTCAATCATAATTCCTGGTCAACATGATAAGATAAAACAATGTAAGGGAGAGAAAGTAATCCCACTAGTTGGGCTTCAACTCCTTGCTCTCAGTGGCATCAAAAGTGGTAGGACTGGAGAAATGTCATGAACACTATTAAGTGGTAGGACTAGAGAAATGCCATGAACACTGTTGTAATAACAAATCATCTTCCCTCAAATAGATGTCCCTTGTTGTACGTCTACCCCTTATGGGCTTGTGAATGTATGTGTACCCCTTGCGGGTTTGTGAATGTATATTCATTTTTCTATGATGCTTTTGTTTGATGCCTTTGCATGCTCTTCATGATGTTCTGCTCGCTGTGAGCCGAGTGTTTGGAAGATGTCAACGTTATTTGATCGGCCAAGTCTTCTAGAGCTAAGTGTGGCGCTTAGGGCTATTCAGCGTTGTCTGGTCGGTAATTGTTTGGGTCAAAGAGTGGTGCTTCTTTGGTCGATGTTGGTCGTTAGTAACGACGTTGCAATCGAGGACCGCACTTGGGGTCAGATTGAGCTCATGGGCAGCGTAAGGCATGGCCGCGCTTGGGGTTGTTAAGGTCTTCAAGGGCGCCGAGGCCTGAAGTAATGGTGTTGGGTCCGAAGATCATGCTTGGGGTCAAGCTAAGCTCGCAAGGAGCGTAAAGCAGGACCGCGCATGGGGTTGTGCCCATTTAGAACGAGGTGATCTCATTTAGAGCCGGAGGCCGTATTTAGGACTGAGGACCGCACCTGGGGTTAAGCCGATCTCGCGGGGAGTGTAAGGTAGGATTGCGCTTGGGGTCGTGCTCATTTAGAGCGAGTTGGTCGCATTTAGAGTCGGAGGGCACATTTAGGGCCGAGGAACGTGCCTGTGGTCAAGTGGAGCTCGCGGAAAGCGTAAGGCAGGACCGTGTATAGGGTTGCGCTCATTTAGAGTGAGTCGGTCTCATTTAGAGATGGAGGCCGCATTTAGGACTGAGGAGAATTCCAGGAACACCGAGGTTGGGGAAGTCTTCAGGGGCATTGAAACTGCAAGTAATAACATTGAGGTCGAGAAACAAAGTTGGGGTCAAACTGAGCTCACAAGGAGCATAAGGTAAGATCGCGCCTAGGATCGAGAAGGATAGATGTGCTGCATAGGATGAAGGTTGTTACCGTCATGGGGCGGTGTTCTGTCGCGATATTGTGGGAATTCTGTTGTCGTGTGCTATGAGATAGTTGCGAACATTCTAGACACAAAGAGACGTGGAAAAAAGGAGAGTGATATTAATGAATAATTATTAAATGATAGTGCATCAGGTCCCATCAAGTATGGTGCTTGGCCTACGCATGGTTATGCCTCGTCAAAACCTTCAAGGGGAAAACCCTATGGGAAAAACCACAGTGAAGGAAAAAGAGTGCATCGCCATTTGTAGTTTGAGGGGATTGCTTAGCTGTAGTAGGCACGTAGGGAGGCCGCGTTCCATGTTCGTGGAAGTTCTCGTCTGAATAGTTCGACGATTTTGTATGCTCCATTTCTTATGTCTTTTGTGATTCTGTATGGACCTTCCTAGTTTGGGTCTTGCTCGGAAATTTCTGTCGGTTGTTTGCTTAGGGCTATGGAAAGGTTCTTGCGGGCCGTTAGGCTCTTTCTTTGACTCGACCATCATTTGCCCAAGGCACTCGTTGTAGCACCGTCGAGCTTCTTTTTTATCAGCGTGGAGCACGCCTACTTTTTGGTGTATGAGCGACCTCGGTGGTTATCTTTTGTTTGAGTCCTGTCTCCCAGCTCTCTCAAGATGGTTATCTTCTTCACTCTTCGAGCGACGATGTCCACGCTCGGCTGGATAATGTTCCTTAGACTTTATTAGCACATCGACCTGGCCGGGCAGTCAGCCTTGGGTTATGCATTTGGATATTAACGATCAAGCATCGTAGCTCCTCTAGCGTTGAGTTGGTGGGCACTTGAGCGCCCTCCTCGTCGTGTTGGCGTCTCTAGGTAGCAGGAGAACACTGCTGCTAGATTGATGCTTGTTGGTGGTAGTATTCGTCTGACTCTGAGTGTCTACCATGGTGGGGCGGGTAAGGTTTACTCGGCCTCGCGGTGGGCGCCAAATGTTCTCGCCCAAAGTCGGGGTGCTGCAAGGCTCTGTGTCTCCCTGGTCCAGCGTGGCTCTGATGGTGACCTGAAAATTGAAACATAGAGTATAGTTGATGTGCGTTGTGTGTTTTTTAAGGCAGGTCTAGGTGTTCGGCGATGATGTCTCTCGGATTCTTGTGAGGATATATCCTGAATGGGTCGATCGATGGTTATTATCCCTTAAATCGCAGGCTCATCACTGTCGAATCTTTGGTGATAAATGAAAGATCACATATATCCTTGTTTAGCCGGATGGAGTCCTCGAGCTAAGTTGTAGTTGGTTCAACCTGAGTCTGATTCATGAGTTGAGGTGCCTTTAGGCTTGATCTAACCGAGCCCAAAAAGCTAGTCGAGTCCATTATCTGAACTCAATTTGAATGGGTCGGTATAGTTGAAACATTCGATTAAAATCTAATTCATTATCTATATAGAATCCCTAGCCATATTATATATACTGTAATTTCAAATCAATTTCTCTCTCCCTTAATTTGATAAAAAACAATTCCGAATTATAAGATTTACAATTAATTAATCTCTCTCACGGATCAAAACTTGACCATTTCACCGTATATATCCATATCCATGGATATATCAAGTAATGAAATCAGAAATGGCGCACCGAAATAATAAAATTAAGGTACGATGCATATGTCTTAAAGGTAAAGGATAACAACACTCGACTTTCCTTTGCTTAATTAATAATCCACTAGAAATTAAATCTTAGCGGATAATTTTTTGTGTTTATATATACGTACGACTTATTAGATGATAAATACAATTGAACTTTCTCATCAGCGTATACATGTGGCTGACATTCTATCTAAAACTGACGAATTATTCATCCCTACGAGTGTAAGAATATTGTAGCTTATCCGTTTAATTAATGACAAGGACTACATGTACGTATATATATACGGCCCTTTATCATGCATCAAAGCGGACATCGTTCTCGCTTGATTTCATTTGGTGGGAGTGATAGAGATCGGGACGAAGATGGAGGCTGTCTCGAGATGCTGGTGGCTGCTGCTCATGGCTTCTTCTCTTTGTTACAGCATTGCTCTGTCCACCACCGTCTCTCACGATGGACGAGCGATGGTCATCGACGGTCAACGCCGGATTCTCGTCTCCGGCTCCATTCACTACCCTCGCAGTACTCCTAAGGTTGAACGTTAGCACATGCATTAAGGTAATTATTTTTGCAGTATAATGATATATTAATCATTCATTTTGCTTGTTGAATTGTTCAGATGTGGCCGGGCTTGATAAAGAAAGCAAAACAAGGAGGTCTTGATGCAATTGAGACCTACGTTTTCTGGAATGGCCATGAGCCCATGAGGCGTCAGGTTTGTGTGCTTTAATTTCCTCCATCCATTGTCGAAAAGATCCTCCATCCATTGATGCAATTTAATTCTGCAGTACAACTTTGAAGGCAACTACGACCTCATCAGATTTCTCAAGGAAGTCGACAAAGCTGGACTATATGCCATTCTTCGTATTGGACCATATGTCTGTGCTGAGTGGAATTATGGGTATGTAGAGATAACTAATCATTTGATTTCAGGAATTGACAAAGAGAAAAAAAATTTCACTGAAGCCATCATTTCTAATTGTTCAACATTTTGGAAAAAAATAGAGGACTTCCTGTGTGGCTACGTAACATTACTGGCATGCAGCTGAGAACAGACAACCAGCCATGGAAGGTTGGATTAATTTTTGAACTTGAGTTATGTACTGCATGCATTCTCTTATGTATACTCTGCTTAAACTTTCTCTTTCTCTCTAATTATGCAGTATGAGATGCAACTGTTTACTTCCTTGATAGTGGACATGGTTAAAGGAGAAGGGCTTTTTGCAACACAAGGAGGACCCATCATCCTAGCTCAGGTGCTATATATATATATATATAATTAGTTAATTGTTCGAAAATTTCAAATAATGTTCATAATTAATATCAACTTCTAATTAAGATTAAAATTAACATTCATCTTGATCAAAATAGATTGAGAATGAATATGGCAACTACGGCATTGAGAGCCATTATGGTGCGGCCGGACCGCGATACGTTAACTGGTGTGCTAAGATGGCAGATTCTCTGGACATTGGTGTTCCATGGATCATGTGCCAGCAAGCTGATGCTCCTTCCCCAATGGTAGATCAAATATCACTACATTATTTGACATCAATTAATTTTTATATAGCATGTATTTATCTTTTCCATGAACATATATTTTGATTTAGATCAACACCTGCAATGGCTTTGCTGGCTGCGATGCTTTTACACCCAACAACAAGAGCAGTCCAAAGATCTGGACTGAAAACTGGACAGGCTGGTGAGTTATATACTATATTTGCTTATTCAACTTAATTCTTGTTCTTGTGCACAAACTAAAAATAAAGAGTTGCACTGATTTCAATGTCAGGTTCAAGAATTGGGGCTCTCCAGACCCACATAGACCTGTTGAAGAAATAGCATTCCAGGTTGCTCGTTTCTTCCAGAGCAAAGGATCCCTCCAAAACTACTACATGGTTAGCTTAATCTCTTTGCTCAATGTCTGACCTCTTACAAATTTGTTGAATGATGTGTAACATAACTTGATTTGTTCACTCTTACTTAGTATCATGGAGGAACCAACTTTGGCAGAACCTCTGGAGGCCCTAACCTTGTCACAAGCTATGATTATGATGCTCCTCTTGATGAGTATGGTATGCCCACATTCCCCTATATTAAACTTGATCACATAATTAAAGATGAAATTCTTGAGCTTGTGATGTATATTTAGGTAACATAAGACAGCCCAAATGGGGGCACTTAAAGGAGCTACATGCCTCAATTAAGATGATGGAGAAGGCACTCGCCTATGGAGAAGTTACAGAATATAATCTTGAGAATGGATTAAAGGTATTGTTTTCTTCATATTAATCAAATGCATTTTTTTTTTAATTTAAGGGGTGTAATTAACATAGTTTTGGTTAATGCAGATAACTAAGTTTGTGGTCGATGGAACAGCTCCTAGTTGCTTCATAAGTAATGAGAACAGCACATCTAATGCCACAGTAGGCTTTAATGGGAACTATTATTTCTTGCCTGCTTGGTCTGTCAGCATTCTTCCAGACTGCAATGAAGAAGTATATAACACTGCCAAGGTGAATTTCTTGTGATCTGTAATACATACATTTTCTCATACCTTTTGTTAAAATCGTATGTTCCTCCTATAACAGGTAAAAACTCAGACTTCTGTCATGGTGAAGAAGCCACTTACTGTTGGGATATCTAAGGATGAACCTCAGGTTTTCTTAAACTGGCGATGGAGGCCTGAGAAATTTCAATCAAACTCTGCTAAGGGATTTGGAAGCTCCTTCACGGTTAACAAGCTTTTGGAGCAGAAAACCACCACTCTTGATCAAAGTGACTACTTATGGTACAATACCAGGTGAGCATTAATGTTTTTTTTAATCAAGCATCATCATTTTATTAATTATATAGTACAAGAGACTAAATCTTGAATGCAATTGATTGATGTCCAGTGTGCATGTAAGCAAAGGGGAAGAATTCATCCTTAGTGTTAACACAACCGGCCACATCCTCCATGCCTTTGTCAATGGCAAGCTAATAGGTAAAATCAAATAGATTTAGGGATGCAGTTCTCTACTTGATTCCACTGATATTAATTGTTTGAGCTAAATGTACAGGTTATGAGTATTCTCGGAATGGAAACTTTGTATTTGAGAGGAAAGTGCAGTTTAGGCCAGGAAAAAATCAGATATTATTGCTGAGTGCAACTGTTGGCCTCAAGGTTAATTAATTTTCTTAGTTAATATTAACATCTTTCAGGTTATCATTGTTTATGTACTTATATATTGAGTTATACAGAACTATGGAGCATATTATGATTTGGCGCCGGTGGGGATTGCCGGTGGACCTGTGAAGTTGATCGGAAAGAATACGACTTTGGATTTGTCCCACTATAATTGGACTTACAAGGTAATTAGGCTCCTATTTATGTTTTGTCTTCCTTCATGTAAGTATAGTCAGTGAAAACTTTTGCTGCTGATAATAATATTTTGAGATTGAGTTGTGTCTTCACCACTAACCTTTTGAACGAAATAGATTGGCCTGGATGGTGAAGTGAGAAAGTTCCACCTTGATGTAGACGATTTGAGTTGGCATTCGGCAGCTTTCATTCCCATTCCAACCATGAGGCCATTCACTTGGTACAAGGTAGTTCAATCTCTGTTCTTGTTGTTGACACGAATAATAAAGAGGAAATCTTAATGTGTCTTCTCCTGGATTTTCTTGCTGAAGGCAACCTTCCAAGCTCCTCCAGGATCGGAACCGGTCGTCGTCGACTTGCTCGGCATGGGCAAAGGAGAAGCATGGGTGAATGGAAACAGCATCGGCCGATTCTGGCCCAACTACACTGCCCCCGCCGAAGGCTGCAATGAGTGCGATTACAGAGGCAAATTCAATCCGGACAAGTGTCGAACAGGTTGCGGGCAGCCTTCACAGCGATGGTAATTTGGAATTTGCTTTTGCCATGATTCAAAACCTTTGTTTAAACCGCAAAGATTCAAGCTTGTGCGTACAAAATATACCAGGTATCACGTCCCGAGATCGTTCCTCAAACGCAAAAAGCCCAACAACTTGACGTTGTTCGAGGAGATCGGCGGCAACCCGTTCGGAGTGAGCTTCCAGACGGTGAGTGTAGGCACGGTGTGCGCGAGCGCCGTCACCGGCGACAGGCTGAGATTGTCGTGCCAGGGAGGAAGGCGCATTATATCCAAGATCGACTACGCCGCATTCGGCGAGCCGAAGGGAACATGCGGAGCGTTTAGGGACGGCGGATGTGGTTGCGAGGAGACGAACGCCGTCTTGAACGATGCGTGCCTGGGGAAGAAGTCATGCAGCGTGCACATTCGCGAAAGCAATGGGGGGCTCTGCAGTGGAACTGTGGACTCCCCGAGGAAGCTGGTGGTTCAAGTAACTTGTTCATAGAATTTGTAGGGCGTGCGATTTTGTTTAGTGGAGCTAATTAGGGTTAGTGCGAGCATTTTTTTAATACTTTCTCCGTTTATCTCTTCTTTGTGCTTTCTCGCACCCAAAGTAAAAACCGATCGATGTGATCGCATTGGGTTTCGAGCATTTACAGCGTGTTTGGATGGATGATTTCGAAGGATTTCGGAGAGTTTTTTTTTAAGAAAATCCGATTTGAAGCGTTAATAAATTAAAAATAATTAAATTATAAAAATATTTTTAAAATAAAAATATATATTATTATAAACGATGGCATAGTGATCTACCAAATTCCTTCAAATTTCTCCAAATCCTTTATGAAGTTTAACCAAATAAGATTTTTAAAATTCTTTCAAAAATTTTTAAATCTCTTCCCCTTCAAAATTCTAAATCTCATCTCCTCCAAACTCCTTACTCAAAGTTATCCAAACATAATATTAGGGTTGAGATTCGAAATTTCTGCGGCAGCAGTTTAGATGACTTCAACCATTGTATCTATTTGACTTCCAACTTGTGTTACTCTCTTTAGTTGATTTTTGTAGTTTCTTCAATCCAGTATGGAACGTCAATTATCTTAATTTCACTCTTATTTGTTTGGTACCTAAATTTAATATTATATTTAGTTGACATCTTAAAAAAATATAAAATGAGAAGTTTCAAAAAAAATCACCCTAAATGATTGAGTGGTCAAGCATCACTTAATTTTTATTTGACAATTATAAAATACTCAAAATAATATCTCAAAGATCAAATATGAGTAGCACAATTGATGATAATATTTTATATGTTGTCTAGAGATTTATGATTCAAATTTTAGTATGATCATCAATTATAATTTTTTATCTTTATTTTAAAAAAATAACATCTCAAATCTACGTGTAAATGAAAATTGCTACAGTAAATATTTCATTTTTTGAATAAACACCCTCATGGAAAAATATTCGTCAAATATTCTATAATTCTCAAAATAAATTGAGATCAAGTATACTACATGATGTAGCATCTAACTGAAATCAAAGTTCATTTACAGTGCTAAACAAAAATCTATAGAAAATCAACAATATCACATTCATATACATTGAGTTATTAGATAGCCATAAAAGTTTAAATAGAAGTCATTGGATTTAAATTTGTAAAATTAAAATATTTTGCCATCTAAATTAAATAAAATTAATTTTGAAATTCCTAGAGGTTTTACATTTGAAGTGGCAAGAGGGGTACTCATATTAACATTAAGCTAATTAACTTCATCATTATTTTAAGATTAAGAATTAATTTGATCGGTAGAAAGGAAATAAAATTAGATGAAGAACATGAAATAGGACCTTGACCACCAAATGCATGAAAGTGATTGTGACTAATAAATGTTGCTTATCCTGTGCCCTAAATTAAAAATATCTTTTGTTTACTATTTAGTTACAACGATTTGCAAAAAAAAAATAATATCCAAGACGGGTCACCTTCCACCCCGTTGTGGGCAGAGGGAGCAGAGGGCCCATAGGCCGTGCTTCCCTCGTCAGCAAACTGGATAGAAGTCAATCAGTTATCCACTCTTATTCTTGATCCAAGTTTCAGAATACTATTTATCAGTCCTTTGATGCTCCAAGGTATCACCACTTTCTTTCTCAGAACATCCACTGCAGTCTTACCGTCAGATACAACCAGCTTAACTTTTAAATACCTCCTCCTAGCATTATCAAACTCATACCAAACAGCTTTGCATTCAGCTATTAATCGATCACTTGCTATCATTCTATCAAAGCCTTTCATCATTTCTTCATTATCCTTCTTTATCACAAACCCTACTCCAGCTTCCCGACCACATCTCCAGGTTGCATCGCAATTCAATGTCAATTCACTTTTCAGGATATCTCTATTATTCTCTTATTTTTCGTAGCTTCTATTCATCTAAAACTCCTTCCCGCAAGCATTTTCACTATACTCAGTCATCAATCTGCATGCTCTAATATATATATCCTTCATTATCATCCTCTTACCATCATATTTAGCTTGATTTCTATTTGTCCATAACATCCACAAAGAAATAGCAATGAGAGCCTCAAGTTTTCAGTTGATTCCTTATCATGTTCAGACCCCTCTTTTAACCACTCACCAAATTTCTAAGAATCTCTCCACAGAAAACCTATACCCAATCATGCTCCACTAGATCCCAATACTCCTTTGCAATTTCACAATTGAAGAAAATATGCTCCACTTCATCCATGTCCTTCAAACATGTATGACATTTTTCACGTTCATTACCATTGAACATAGCTAACCACCAACTAGTAGGCAGCCTTTCCCAACATAGCTTTCAACAGAATATTTTCACCCTTTCTGAGACTTTTAACTTCTATAGTTTCATTGGATTTTTTCCTCCATTCATTCCCAGCAGATTGCATATTTTGTGCTTAACTTCTGCTCTACAATTTTTTGGAAAGTATATCTCTGACTTTTGAACATTCACCTTTTGATTTGTGGCTTTGCAGTAGGTATCTAATATCTCCTTAAGGTTCTTGCAGGATTTAGTATCTCCATTCACAAAGAACACTATGTCATCTGCAAATAGTAGATGACTCAATTCAGTCTCTCATAGCTTAAAAGCTTTGATCTTTTTTTCCTTCATATATTCATTCATTAGGCCAAAAATAAGTTGCTCCATTATGATGAATAGGTAAAGGGATAGAGGATTCGTTTGCCTAATTCCTCTATGACTCTCAAAACACTTGGATTGTTCCCCCATTCATTTTACAGTAGAACTCCACACCTTGTAGACAACTAATTATCCATTTTAATTTTCTTTCTTAAAAGCTCATCTTTTTCATGATTTCCAAAATTACATACCAGTTAATTCTATCATACGCTTTCTCTAGATCCACCTTTATCACAACAAAGGAATTCCTTGCTTTAGACTCAACATCAATTAACTACCTCATTCACCACACGTATACAATCATGCATGTTTCTTATAGGCACAAATGCATTTTGTTCGGGAACTAATTAATTTCTCAAAAATATTCCTCGTTCTATTAGATATCATCTTATAAATCACATTGCACGTATCAACGAGTTTGAATTCACTTATTAACTTTTGCAAATTTATCAACGAGTTTGAATTCACTTATTAACTTTTGCAAATTTTGACGTGACATGTTTCTTATTCATTATGCACTTATATCAAGAACACAACTAAACACTGATAGCTATTTGATATTTAAATAAAATAAATTAGTGGCTAAGGCCAAATTGATCAAAGCTTTAAGTTTTGAACCTTCTTACTTTTTTCTAATAAGGGGACCAAAATTAAAACACGAGATAAAGATTATTAGCCCAATAACATATAGAATTGACCTATTATCCTCTGAATTACTTAACCAGATTTTTAGCGATTAATTAATCTTTAAATTTTATTCAAGAGATTTCATCATGATCCAGACTTAGCAGCATACCATTCAAATTAAGTATAACAATCAAATCAATAATTTAAGAAATAAGTGGATCCAAGACTCGATATTTAGAAAATCAATAAATTAATATAGGGAAAACTATACTTTTGGTCCCCATAATTTCCTCCAATTTTAGTTTTGATTCCTATAATTTTAAAATTTTAATTTTAGTCCTCATACTTTACTTCCATTTAGAATTTGGTCCCTACCGTTAAATAAGGTTTAAACGGTGCTAACATGGATAACATGTGCTGACTGGACAATGTTGACGTGGAGCCTGCAGGGATCAACTTTGTAAATTATGAAGACAAAAACCAAAATTTTATAAAATATGAGTAGTAAAACCAAAATTTTATAAACTATAGGGACTAAAATCAAATTTTAAGTAATTATTTTTTCTAATAAATATAAAAAATTATATGATATTACCTGGCCCGGCTCATCCTGGCCCGAAAAAATTCGTGCTCGACCCCGGCCCAAAAAAATTCGTGCCCAACCCGGTCCGAAAAAATACGTGCCCGACCCGGTCTGAAAAAAATTTGTGACCGACCCCGCCTGAAAAAAAATTCGTGACCGACCCCGCCCGAAAAAAATTCGTGCCCGACCTGGCCCGGTTAGAATTTCGATTCATCAAGAAATTATTCGGTTCGATTCGGTTCGATTTTCATCAAGAGATTTCATCTTTAAAATAATTACTTAAATTTTGATTTTAGTCCCTATAGTTTATAAAATTTTAGTTTTAGTCCTCATAATTTATAAAATTTTAATTTTAGTCCCTATAATTTACAAAATTGATCCCAGACTCCACGTCAGCATTGTCCTGTCAGCACATATTATCCACGTCAGCACCGTTTAAACCTTATTTAACGATAGGAACTAAATCCTAAACGGAAGTAAAGTGTAGAAACAAAAATTAAAATTTTAAAATTTTAAAGACCAAAACTAAAGTTGGAGGAAACTATGGGGACCAAAAATATAATTTTCCCATTAATATATCTTTGGCTTGTAGATAGACTGAGTGACCGTCTACCACCATTGGCCCCTCTGTCAACCCAGTGAACCTCAAAATACTCCAACTAAAACTATTCTAGATGGGCTCAAGCATACTAAGCCAATTTTATTCTATGCGGGGTACGAATCTACTTGACTCTCACTCGCATCTAGCACTGAGAGAAAGTTATAGAGATAGAAAGAGTGTGAGGGTGTGAGTCCAATGAACTTGCACCCAGCATAGAATAAACCGCTAAGCCGAGTTGTACTTCGACTTGTACAAACCATATGACCCTGACAGACATTTATGTAGTTTACCACAAAGTTCCTCCCAATAAATTTTATCATTTAATCAAACTGATATAGAGAATTGAACACTTCATCACAAGGCAATATTTCAAAATATCATTCACAGCATTGTTCACGACTGTACAGCTTGCACATGACATTTGTTCACAGGAAGCAAACCCTTACAAAGTCTTTTCTAACGAATACAAAATCAATGAAAAATGCATTGTGGTAAAAAGAAAATTTAAGCAGGGCAATTTTTGCAAAGAATTAAACAGGACGTAGGTTACAATTTATAACATTTTTGTATATTTTGCACGAATGTTTTCGGCCAATCTGACAACAAATGTGGTATGTATCATCAGAGAATCTCAACTTCACCTTTGTAACAACCCACTTCTAAAAACATAATTGGATAATGACAACCAGGCATAAGACGTAGCTCCAGAAGGCTGGTTACCTGCAGCAGGAAGCACGTATTATTTAAAGATGATAAATCATCTATTGAGCTCAAATTAATGTCAAATAATATCAGATGAGATTGAAGTTGGACAGATCATGATACTCGTCAAATAAATGATGGAATACGGAATTACAGTTTATATTTTTGCCAAACTATCAACTCTTTTCTTATATTAGATTTCAATAGGCTTTGCAAACGACAGCTTATCAATATATATAGTGCGTCTAGAGACAACTTTGTTGTCATGGATACAGGGCCTACAAAGATCTCAATGGCATAATTGTGGTTAGCGTGAAATGGGGTATAAATTATTCTAACATATATGTAGAAGCATAAACAAAATATCTTCCCCACTACTCATGATTACTTTCTTGATCTAAATATCTGATGTTGCATAATGCTCATGATTACTGATGTCTCTTTACAAATAGGTGATGATATAGCATAAACATACCAATTACCAAAGATCAAATCAAGAGCGAACATCTACATCTGCCTTCATTATTAGCGACCAGCAATCAATATAAATAGTTGTTCATCAGTTATTGCTCCAAGCTCCATTGCTCTTTCTAGAGCAGTGAGTCCACCTCCATCTTTGGTTGACGTACTTGCACCTCTGAGCATACACAACAAAATTTAATACAGTAGAATCATGTATACCACAACTTGATTAAGAGAGAATAGTCCAGAAGTTCAAATTACCCAGAGAATGTTCAGATATTGGAACAATTTGGTGGGAGAATGTTAACCTATGAGACAATAATGAAATAATATTTGCTTTCTTGCTTTATATACCTTCAAAAGCTATTGATGTTTGGAGCATGTCACAGTCAATGCAGTCGAAATAACCAAGTACAAAGAAGCATAATCAACAGAGACAACAGAAGAAGCTACTTCATTTATGTAGAAAAGAAAGACAAACAGACCAGACAGAATCATAGATTTCTGTTAAATAATTCAGGTCTTGACTCCTAATCATAGTATCAAATACCGTACCGTACCGCCCGGTACGGCCGGTATTTACCGGTTTTTTAAAAAACCGATATACGAGATACCCGGTATTTGGGCGATACCGGGTATCTCGGTAAATACCGCCCATACCGGGCAATATTTGATATCATACCGGGCGATACCGTCCAGTATGACCCAACGGCTCTTAAAAATAGCCGTTGGGTACTGTTTGGTATTGTATTAGGATTTTTCACAGATACAAGAGAATCATTACATTGGAGTTTATATAGGGTGACACAGGCCCACAGCCCAAATGGCCCAAAAAATCTCCGAGGGCTCCGCCCCCACACCCCTGGCAGGGGACCGCCGAAGACTCTGCGTAGCGCAACATAAGAGGGTTAGGGCAAATCAATCGCCACACATCCCAACATACGGTGTTAACCTTAGTCATGTATGTCCCCAAGATATGTACGAGTACGACGGATGTCATTCGTCCTCATTTTAAATATTGTATTCATGTATTTGACATTTGAATCTTAAATTTAAGTATTCTTGATCAATTATGTGTTATTGGAATTATTTTTATAAGCAAAATAAAACAAAACAAAACAAAACAAAAAAACAAAAAAAACTGTCTGGTATGCATTTTTCGTACCGGACCATACCGTGTGTCGGTACGGTATGGTACGGTACCGGTACCTATCATAGACCGAGATCGGTACCAGTACCGATACCGGTATTTTAAACCATGCTCCTAATGTTATACAAGTGTAGTAAGTGCTCAGTGCCTTCTCAAATTCTTCTTCCTTTTCCTGCCTCTCAACAATTCTCTATACTTCTGAATTGTTTAACATTAAATTTCAGATTCTAATTTTCCTGCTCTCCTCTTTGTTATACAGGATATGCACCAAAATAAAGGGTGACCTAATGCACGAAGCAATCCCACTTTTGTGGGCAAAAAGTGGGGGCTCTTGAGAGGGTTGATGTACGCAGCCTTCCCCTGCGTTTTTGCGGAGAGGCTGTTTTTGTGGCTCGAACTCATGACCTCCAGGTCACAAGTGGGATAATTTTACCGTTACACCAGTGGGATATGCACCATAATAAGACTAGAAATTTTGGGTTTGGACAATAGACTGCTACTGACGAGTATAAACATCATGATGAACTGTTTGTTTCAACAGTGCATATTTCCATTCAGAAGACTGCTACTGACATTTGTATTTGAAAGAGATAATTGTGTTGCTTCTGAACAAGTGGGATAATTTTACCGTTACACCAGTGGGATATGCACCATAATAAGACTAGAAATTTTGGGTTTGGACAATAGACTGCTACTGACGAGTATAAACATCATGATGAACTGTTTGTTTCAACAGTGCATATTTCCATTCAGAAGACTGCTACTGACATTTGTATTTGAAAGAGATAATTGTGTTGCTTCTGAACAGGAATTAAGTGTTCAATGTTACAGAAACTTCAAATGATTCAGCATCATATAGTTTAGGAAACTGTGAAGTGTAAATCACTAATCTTGTTCAAATTCTTAATTTATTAAGCAACGCAATATTAAAAATTGATAGTAGGTGGTTGGTTCAAAAGACCTGTTCAGGAAATAATACCAACTTGGACACTTTTTGAGTAATTGCCCTTGTCTCTTATCCTTTTCTCATCTTATATATGTCATGTTTTATGCAATTTTTATCCAATATTTCCAGGTAAATTTAGTCCCGTGGTTTGTTAACCATATATCTCTGCCTTTGTGATGGAGCTTTAAACGTTTCTATGAAAAAATCATAATCATTGTTGTTTCTTTCTTACACTCCTACCACTTTTTGTTGTTAGATTAAGAATATTAATACATTGAGAAAGTATCTACAGCCGAACTTGTCTTATATTTACTACTGCTCCAATTTTCTTAGTTATAAGTGTTGTAGACTAAACAAAGACATTACTGTAAATCATCTCAGTAACTAGCACATACCAATATACCATATCATACCCACACTTTGTACGTACCAGACTGGACTGTACCAGTACAATTTTTCTTTCTTTCCTTTTACACCTACGGAGCAGTACAAGCCCTGTACTGTTCTAGGGTTGTACTGCCCAGTATACTCCATGTGTGCAGTATTTTATATATACCGCCTGATTCTGGCAACAATTTCTTGGAAAATCAGTAATTATCGACTGTACTGAGCAGGACGGTATTTAAAACCATCCAGCAAATACAACAAAGTAACATTTTGGCAGCAACTTTTTGGCTTCACTGAATCCTACAATATAATTATGTGATAATTGCAAAAATGTTGTGTATGTGATAATTTGTTGAAAATGTAATATCTACTTAAGAAGTACCAAGAAAATTTATTTTAACAGGAGACAATAAGAAACCTAGAAATTCGCATGTTTGAGAGTTATATCTATATGAATGAAGTTACACATTATCAGCGCATGTCCATACCTCCTAATAAGATATTTGGCTAGAGAATTGTTCTTTGTGCAAATACAGTGATGAAGAGGTGTCCTCCCGTGGTAGTCCTGGAAATTAATGTCAGCACCAAACTGCAGTAGCAGCTCCAACATGACAGGAACACCACCATGACATGCCAAATGCAGTAGGGAACAACCTTGCAAACAACTATCTGGTTCACCAGAATCCTTAATTTTCTGGCATACTGCAGGATCAAATTGTTCTTTCTCTGTAGAAACACTGCTTTCATATCTTGGTGTACCCATTACGTGACAAAGCTCATTGTTCACTTCATCATATTTAGTGTTGGGAGAGGCATCTGATGCCACAAGGAGGCGGTATGCCATTTTAACATCATTAGCCTTGACTGCCTCCCATATGCGAACATTAACAAGAGGAAGATCAGATTGGCTTGTTTCTCTGACTATCATAGATTTTTCCACATACTGCACATTAATAAGTGACATCAAGAAGCTTCAATGAACATATCCAGTGAATCCAGTGAAACAATGGTAAATAATAGTAGCTAATAGTATTTCCATTTAACCAAACATAATCTACACATTCATAGATCATTTTAACATGCACATAAATGATGTTTTTGTATGCCACCATGAAATTTTTCTTTTCCTGATGAGTATTGATTCTTGTGTCTACATTATCTATCTCATTTTCTCAAAATTATTTCCTAAGAAAAAAGATGTTTTAACAACTCAAGAGACCAAGTTTTGTCTTTATTGATAAAATTATTCATTGTTTCAAAAAACGGTTTATGAGGCATGGTTTCAAAAACCGTACTGTACCGGTACGTACCGATTTTTGAGAAAACCAATATCCGGTACACCCACCCAGAACTAGTGGGTCACTAGTACGGGTGTATCAATACATACCGGGCGGTATCGGGCGGTATGGTGCAGGCGTGCAGCTGCACCATACTGTACTGTACTG
This sequence comes from Canna indica, assembly GCA_034359265.1. Lineage (NCBI taxonomy): Eukaryota > Viridiplantae > Streptophyta > Magnoliopsida > Zingiberales > Cannaceae > Canna > Canna indica. The sequence continues at coordinate 12,458,581 of CP136894.1, read as the reverse complement.
TAGTATGGTGCAAGCAGTACACTGCAGGGTGCAGCAGCACAATTCTGCAGTAAGTGTAGTATGGTGCTGCTGTACCATACTTTGGGTACCGAAAATGGTACTGGACACTCCACGACATAGAATATTAAAATGGCAAAATGTTAAAAACAGTATGGTGCCTCATGACTATATGTGCATATCCAACCCTCCACTACTACATCTGCACATACAGATATAGCAAGTCGGATATGCAGTTAGAATGTGTAGTTGGGCCACTTAAGCAACCCACATGTGCGACTAATAATTCTTATAATTTGGACTTTCCACCAATAATTGTTGGGCTTGAACCAACTAAATTTTCTTTTGAATCCTAAATTTTCTAGGCAATAAATAATTAGAACAGTGTGCTTTTCAGTTTTCAATTGGAAAATTTTTGTCAATCTAGATTCATATTGACCAAGAAATTTGACTTCAAAGTTTTGATGTTATTTGATTTTGTTAAGTGATGTGTTAAAGTCCCACATTGGTTAAAAATATGGCCAAGATAGCCTTTAAATAGTTTGGGCAATCATCTCCCCATGAGCTAGCTTTTGGGATGAGTTAGGCCCACTAATTTATTAACATAGTATCAGTCTATCCGATATTATCTTGTGGTTGATATTGTGCCACCGCAGATGTACTCCACGCTCGAAATGTTCAATCCTGGGCGTGAAGGGGGTGTTAAAGTTCCACATTGGTTAAAAATATAACCAAGATAGCCTTTAAATAGTTTGGGCAATCCTCTCCCCATGAGCTAGCTTTTGGGGTGAGTTAGGCCCACTAATTTATTAACATAGTATCAGTCTATCCGATATTATCTTGTGGTTGATATTGTTCCACCGCAGATATACTCCACGCTCGAAATGTTCAATCCTGGGCGTGAGGGGGGTGTTAAAGTTCTACATTGGTTAAAAATATAACCAAGATAGCCTTTAAATAGTTTGGGTAATCCTCTCCCCATGAGCTAGCTTTTGGGATGAGTTAGACCCACTAATTTCTTAACATATTTATTGTTGTGTAAAGAATAATAATCTCCACAACATCAAGAAGATACAAAATATACCTCCACGACAGAATGAACTCTCTGTTTTTAACATTTTGTACCATTAATATGGTTCAGAATGTCAAATAAACCAAATAATTGGTTTAGAACCTTTTCAGAATAAGAAAATTAATTTTTGTCCAAACTATACATAAATGTTGTCACCGGGTGCTACGGCGCTCGCCTAGGATCCTAGGCGAGATGAGGCGAGGCTGGAGCGCCTCTTAACAATTAACACCTTGAGGCGGGCGCCTTTAATGAGGCACTGAACTATTCGCAGATGCCCAATATAAATAAACAAACTTTTCAACCGGATTTAAACTTTGGCCTTTTTGTGGACCATTAGAGGCCCCACCACTAGGCTAAGGTTATTTTTTCCACTGCACCCTTTCACAAACCCTCATTTTTTTTTACAAAATACCTGACCTTGGCCCTCATTTTCTTCCTCGCATCCTACCTTCTTCCTCACCTTTCTCCGGAATCGGCATATCAAATTTCCGACGGCAATCAATCCAAGGAATAAGACTATCCGAATTCATAGTTTTTTATTGCTCTTAAAATTCTAATATTCTGTTATTAACATGCTATGTTCTAGTGAACGTGTCTTGTTCTATACTTCTAGTATTCTGTAATAACTTCTAAACATATTGATATCATGTTCAGTTCTAAACTTATGAAATAATTTCTAAAATCTGAAGTTGAACATGTTCATAACATCTTCTACTCTTAATGTGGCATATATATTTATATTGTTAAATATGAGCTCCTTGCCTAGGCTAGCACCTAGCGCCTTGAGCAATAAGAGAGCTTGGCGCCTTGGAGCGCCTTGGAGCGCCTAAAGCTCGTGGCAACACTTATACGACGATGTTTTCAACTATGAAAGAGGCAATGCTCCCTGTCAGCTCCATAATTCTTCAACCCTCAGAATTGACCAAGCAAAGGGCATACCTTGCATTTATTCAGCCATTATTGGGTGAAAAAATCTCATCTTGGAATTTACCCTTTGATAGCACATTTATTTACCAACATTTACGGGGTAAGTGAGAATTGAAAAGATGTGAGAAAGAATTGAGAAAGGAGAAGATTCCAAAAGCCATCTTACAATGCCCAAAGGGCTACAAATATATAACCTAAGATTCCTAACCCAAATGGTAATAGGAATCAAAATAAAAGAACATGGAACTAAAGAAATCACATTGATGATTCTAAAATTAAGGCTCTATCACATCCTAAATCATTGAGAAAATAAAGGTAATTCACTAGATGCCTAATCTGGCATGTTTATCACATCACACCAGCTCACTAATAGTCATCCCTCCTTAATAAAAGACATCTTTGAATAATTATAATAACAGTAAGATAATTTATTAATTTTGACAGGAAAAAAAACCTAATTTTTCAATTATTAGCTTCTACATAATGATATTTATTATTCTTGTCGGAGCAACATCTTTGTGAGTCAGATAGCTCGTTCTTTCATGAGTAGTTTTTTTACTGGCATCATTCCTTTGTTTTCTCATGGTTGTTTTCAAAATTTGAAACAAAAGAATAATAGTATTAAACAGGTCAAAAATTACTACAGGAAAGAATCATAGATGCTCAATGAAAGAACCAAAATTTACTCAGTATTGGGAATCTACAGTATGAATTAATCTCAAAGTAGAGATCACCAAATGATAAAAAGTATACAGTATATACATCAGTTTACCTTTGAATGAACGAATTTTTCTTTTTTCGATATAACATCCTTGGAAGTAGGCTTTTCAATAGATGGTACATCTACATTTGATTCACCAATTCTGCTTGAAGCGCAATAGAAGCATGGGAAACAAATTGAACTGGAGGTAAGTTTTATGCTGAAATCTTTAACTATCTAAAATAAGAATAAGAACAGTCTTGATCAATTGGTATGGTTTCTTACCTTTCACCTTGAAAGAGAAGGGATCCCTCCCATACAGAATTACAATAATCATTACCAAGGCCACAAAATAGATCCACAATAGCTGGTTCCCAGACCTTGACATCTAATGTAAGTGATCTTACCTGCAAAACAATGAACATGTTGAGGATCTAACACCTAATGGTTAACATAACTTAAAAATTAGGGATAAACCCAATTTTGCTCCCTATAGTTTCACCGTTTTTTTATTTTGGTCCCTATAGTTTAAAAATTTTGATTTTAGTCCATGTAATTTCACTCCGTTAAGTATAGGGACCAAAATCAAAAAATCATGAAAATATAAGGACCAAAAATAAAAAAATTTAATTTAAATGACGTGGCAATGGATAAAATTAATTTAATTGCCATGTCAGCAAAAAATTGCCACGCGGGATAATATTTAACCGCGTTAGTTATCGGGATGACGATAGGGACTAATTCTCTAACGGAGTGAAATTACAGGGACTAAAATCAAAATTTTTAAACTATAGGGACCAAAACCAAAAAATGGTGAAACTATAAGGACCAAAATTGGGTTTATCCCTAAAAATTATTTAGTTAGATACTATATCAGATTATCTGTATAGATATACATCAATTATAATACTATAAATGTAAATCTCTATAATTATTGTAGAGAATTTTCTAGAAGAGATCATAGATAACAAATGTATATTAAAGACTCCAAAGAAAAAAGGTATTATTAGCAATATAAGTTGAGAATTCACCTTTACTGAATGCTGAACAGATATCCCCCAAGTAACCAGTGAGAATAGAATGGCATCAGAAGTTATATGTTGCATGTTCATAATCAACTAACCAACGAAATACCACTATTGGTTTTCATCCAAACCAGTTTGGAAGTGCTACAAAATCAAGGCTACCAGCTAGACCACCTAGTTTCAGTTTATGACCAGTTAACCCCTTTATGTATATTTGTATTTGAGTTGATTAGGTCTTTCTATATATTATAGCTTGTTATGAGTCGTATTGAAAAATATGACTAAATCTTGGTTAGATGATTAGACCTAACCTAGGTCAATGCATATTTAGGCTGGATTTTAGACCTATGCCAATCAAGGCCTGATCCATGTCAATCAGATTTAAATGCAAATTCACCCATAGCTAACTTGGAGTCAAATCTATTGACTACTAACTAAACACAAAGAAACAAAATCATCAATAATTACATGCTTTTCATCTTTAATAATATATGAAATAGCCAGTAATTTGGAACTTTGTAATAAATTTAGTTTACAACTACCCTGAATTGGTGAAGGTCTATCCTGTAGCTTGAATATCTAGAGCAAAACGAGGGTTGCCAAGCTTCAAATAAATGATTGTTTGAGGGCAGAAAGAAGCCTTACTATGATGGATATGAGCTAGCCAAAATATATACCACTTTTATTGAGTAGAAGTTTAAAAATTGGGAATAAGCTTCCAGCTCAACCCTATCTGCAAAAAATGATAACCCAGTATGTTTGCCAGGTGATAAGCTTACAATACCAAGGCATCGCTCAATCAGGCACCATTTCCATAAAAATTAGGGTCAGATCAATAAAGGTACAGTACAGCTGGTATTTGAATCCTCAGAACTAGCTTTGACAATGTCAATGGAAGTAAAAAGATATTAAATAAATCACATAAAAGATTTGTTAGGTACTTCTATCAGAATATTGTGCAACTTCTTATCCAACTTTCCTGCTAAGAAGACTATTTTTTTTCTTTCTAGATAGGAAAGCATAAATTCCTCCTTTCTACATAATATCATCATGGAATGAACTAAGTTCTGCATTTCCGCACCCTTCCATGAAGACACCGAAGGTTTGCCTCTATAATCACTCTTTACATTGTATTAGGCATAATGCTCATACCAGTTCATGGTTTACAGTCATTTAACGCAACAATACTCCTACAAGCAAAGTCATTCCTTTTCATAATTTAAACTTGATCAGCCAGGTCAGAAACTTAGTATGGCACCAACTATTATCAGCTAGGAATAGTATTTCAAATTCAGAGTTAAGACAAGACTCTTTGCAAAGAATCTACTTGTCTCAGGAGAAATTTGATTTTTAAACCTAATAACTCAAAATAAACAGATAAATTAGTTGAAAAGAAAAGTGAAAGTCAAAATTTAAGACATCCAACGATTCTGGGCTCCACACCTTTGAAATATGAACACCAAGATTTCTGTGCAGTCCAGAGCATTCTATGCACACCAGAATTCCCAGATTCAGAGATGCCCAGTCAGGCTCAGGAGCACCACATTCGGCACAAGCACCATTCCCAGGAATAGTTCTTAGGATCGTGGAAATATTATCATACTCTTCTGTATTTGCGCTTGCCACTAGAAGTCCAGTATCTGCACCATTTGAATCACCATAGAAGCTCTGATTCTTGTTCAAACTTCCAGTAGAAAGCTACCACAATTCAAAAAGAGAATGTTAATAAGAAATTCAACAAAAACTGCAATTTGGTTAGTTTGTTATTTTGTTTAGATAAGTATCTAGTTAGTTAGTCAGTTACAATTCTCCAGATTTATATACAGGTTAAATCAGGCGAACATGTCTTTGTCACTCTGTCTGGATATCCCTAGCTTTTATGAAGCCTTCATAACCAGGAGACATTAGGATCTCTCTAGAACAGCATTATCAAGTCTATATAAAGCTAGATCATGTTCTGGTTGACATAAAGAGCAAAAGAAAGTACTTTCTGGATACTCGCCTGCTTAGGAAAAGGAGAATTTAGAAGTGATGCAATAACTCCTGTGATTTTCTCAACCCAGTCCATTCTATCAACCTCATTTTCAGCCTGTTATATGGAAGAGAAGATTAACAACCACAGTTGTGGCCTGGGAGATGTTGCATAGTAAACATGCAGAAGATAAAAAAATATTGTTCTTTCTAGAGAATAGAGCATTCTGCACATTTTGTATCAGATGGAAATTTGTGGATACCATTTTTCTAAGAAGAAGAGGAAAAATAATTCACCTTCAATATATTTCCTAAAACTTTGGAAATAGAAAGTTTAGTAAAGAAGGAAAAAAAGAGAAGATAATCTAAGCAATTTACAAATACTCAAATACACTGCTCTTTTAGAAATTTGTGGACACCTGCAACGTGAACGCCTTCAATGGAGAAATTATTCTGAAGCAAAATCTTAAATTTGTCTGCTCTGCACCCAGCTTAATGGTTGAAGTTCGAAGATCAACAGTATGGAAACCAAGGTTATCATTACCCTGTAATGCACAACTAGGAGTGAGAATTTATATGTGCTAAGGCACCAGTCATTCAAATGTAATAGGTGATATTTGTGCAAGGCCCTTGCTTTATACACATTGGATCTATCAATGATTGTTTCATTTCAGGGTCAGGATACAAAACAATACTGGAAAAAACTTTAGTCACCTTTTCCAGTATCTTTCTTTTAGTCAGTCCACTGAAAATTACGCTTCCAATAATTAAGCATACAAAATAACCTAAAAAATATCGGAAAAACATTGACCACATATCATGCATTAATAAGCATTAATAAGCTAACTTAAGCCCTATACTGGTCCAGTTATCTTGAATTCTGGCTCACTTGCTTACTTATGCAGTTCCATGCAGCTAAAATTATAGCATGTACTCCATTTAGTGGAACTCAAGTCAACTAACATAGTGAGATCAAAAATTGTTTCCTTCGGCCAATTAGCTTCGGATCAAATTGGTGTTGACCTAATTGTTGCATGCAAATCATTCAATGATAGTTGAAATTTATATGCCAAATTATATTTGGTCCAGAATCTTATCCTAAAGCATAATGCAAACCTCAAATAAGGATTCTAGGTATATTTTTTCTCAACTTTTGAGGAATAGGTAAATATTGTGGTGGATTTTTACAGTCTTATACTATATATTGAAAAGTGAAAACTAAATAGTTTTCATCCGAACAGTTGATGGTACACAAATTTCTGAAAAGAACAATGAATTATACATCAAAGTATTTTTGACCGGTATCACATGAATGGAAAAGGATTAAATACCTCCTGTTTACTCCACTTATCTCTGTAGTAGTACAAAGTTCCACGGCTATCAAGTACAAAAAATCTCTGCTTCCATTCTCCCCTGAATTTCGAAGATCTTTTAAGAAGATAACCCTGTTTAAGTATTTGAACCTGAAGGAATTGCAAGGCAAAAGTAAATGGACGCAAATCATTGAGGTATGGAGAAAAAATAATGATAAAAATTTTAAAAAGGGGAGAAGTGCATATTTGGTCTAAGTTTTTAATTTTTTGGACTTTGGTCCTATAAGTTTCATTTTGGTTTTTTCATTCTTATAAGCTTGCTCCGTAACATAGATTTGGTCCTATCCGTGATGGTCCGTTAACTTTCCGTCAATGTAGACTAACGTCGTTCATACACGTTGACAGATTTGGTCCTATAAGTTTCATTTCGAAATTTTTAGTCCTATATGTTTGCCCCGTAGCACAGATTTGGTCCTATCCGCGACGGTCCGTTAACTCTCCATCCACGAAAAAATAAAAAACATTATGTTCATGTTGACGGAGTTAACAGACCGTCATGGATAGGACCAAATCTATATGACAGACAAGTTGGTATGTTAACTCCGTAACATATATATAAGTTTTCTTCGTAATATAGATTTGGTCCTATTCATGACGGTCTGTTTACTCCGTCAACATGAACATAACGTCGTTTATTTTTCTGTGGACGGAGAGTTAACGGACCATCATGGATATTATCAAATTTGTGCTATAGGGCAAATATATTGAACCAAATTTATGCTACGGGGCAAATATATTGGACCAAATATGTGCTACGGAACAAACATATAGGATTGAAAATTTCGAAATAAAACTTATAGGACCAAATCTGTGAACGTGTATGAACGGCGTTAGTCCACGTTGACGGAGAGTTAATGGACCATCACGGATAGGACCAAATATGTACTATGGAGCATGGTTTAAAATCTCGGTACCGGTACTGGTTTCGGTCACCGGTACAGTACCGTACCGACACACGGTACGGACCGGTATGGAAAATGCATACCGGCCGGTTGATTTTTTTTTTTTTTTTTATAAGAACTAACTCCAATTCTCCAATAACACATAACTGATTAAGAAATGCTTAAAATTAATATTCAAATGTCAAATACATGAATACAATTTTTAAAATGCGGACGAATGACGTCCGTCGTACCCATACATATCTTCGGCTTCGGGACATACACGGCTAAGGTCAACACTGTAGTTCTCTAATGCCCATATTTGGAAATTTTCCCATGGCATAATGCCTTGGTATCCATTATACCACATTGACATTAGTGTTTCTTTGTTGGGTTTCCAAGAACTAGACCCTGTATCATCAGTTGAGTAGGTACTGGATACAGAGTAGGTGGATTCAGAAACCTCTTGCAAACTACTCATCATATCGTGATGGTAATCTTGCAAAGCTGTCGGTCCACCTCTTCGACGCGAGCCTCTCTTCTTGTACACCTGAGTTGTTTGTCCGGTACTAGCACCACGGTCATCATCTTGGGTGGCGTGATCGAAGTATTGCTCATTTGTCCATGGATCATCATATGGCAATGTTGATGGCACGACAATGTCTTCTCCACCAGCTCCATCATCATCATCTCCTCCGTCTTTTGTGCTGCTACTGCTATGAATGGAGGGCTCGTCTTCTTCGTCCTCTTCTGCTTCTGCAATCGCTTCCAAAGGATCAATTGGTCGTTTACCTTTGGCTTTGCCTTTTGCCTTTGAAGGTGTTGCCTTCTTTTTTCCCTTTGATTGGGAAGATGGAGAGTCTGATTTGGATCGGCGTCTTGCTTGCCGAATTCGTTGAGTCCAAGGGAGTAATAGCTATGTCTTTTGGTTGGCTCTCAGACTCAAGTGCATCAGATATAATTGGTGAAGGCTGAGGTGGTTCGCCTGGTTCATCAAGAAGAGGCTGGTCGCTCTCCATTGCACTCCACCAATCAATTATCGGGTCCGTATTGTCTTGGACGAACTCAACATCGAACGGATCTACATGTCGAATATCTTCGTTTTGTAATGTCTGCATTCGAAGTCGCATGTTGTAATGAACATATACTAGCTTCTCTAATCGGGCATATGAAAGCCGATTGCGCGGCTTAGTATGAATTAAGGAGAAGGTCGACCAATTTCTCTCGCATCCACTTGATGATGTGGTTTGCGAGAGGATACGTGTTGCAATCTTCCGAAGGGTTGGAGCTTCGATTCCAAATTGCAACCACCATTCATCTGCAATAGATTTAAAATTGATTTTAGTAACGAGATTACCAATTTTATAATTAATAAATAAATTGAAAAAAATTATATCTACCTGGATCCATAGAATCTCGGCACGATATTGCAAATGGATCTCCGAAATTGCCACTTGAATCTCGGAAATATTTTGATTCATTTAGAGCTTGTGCCGCTTCTCTGGTTGTTGCCGACATTCGTTGTATGACCTTGCGAAGCGGATATAAGAAACTATCCGTCGTTCCAAGATCATATCGATACTGGTATGCGGGATTTAAATAATACGCTACAAAAAATTATCAATTTAATAAGTAATTTAACATAATGAATTAAAATTAAATAAATTTTAGAAAATTAAATAAAAAATTACCCGCGATGTGTATGTCACGACCCATTTGATCCTCCCACCTCTGGGAGATAATGTCGATGAAGGGTTTATACTTGGTCTCCGAAATCAACACCCTCTTCATTTCTTCTTGTGCTTGATGGATGTAGTAGTAGAGATGACCCATTTGAGGCGTCTTTTCCATCTCCACCTGTTGTAGAACCTTGTACAATGGTTCTACGGCGACGACTATCTCCGCAACGTGATCCCAGAACCGCGTGTTGAGGACGTTCTTCTCGGTTTGCTTTCCATCATTAGTTCCGACATATCTTGATGTAGACCATTCCTCACTTGTAAACATTGATCGAAGGCCCGCCTTACGTTGTTGGAGCGACCTTAATGCGATGAAATTGATTGCAAAACGAGTCTCTCCCGGTCGAAGAATTTCACCTAAAATATGAAATTATTATTAGTAATTATCACAAAAACTAATTAATAAATAAATACTATAAATTATTTTTAAAAAATACCTTCTGTAAAGTTTCTCATAAGGGCGTGTACCCATATGTGGTTGTATATGAAGCGCGTAATTTGTTGCCCATTTTTTACTGTCTTATTCACCATCGATATATCACCGATATCTTTCATCATTAGGTCTACACAATGCGCTGCACATGGGAGTCCAATATATGTGAGAATAATCCAGTTCAATTATCTCACCAGCCCTTTTGAAATTAGCTCCGTTGTCGGTTATAATTTGAACAAAGTTCTCGGGTCCATTCTCCTCGATCACCTCCTTCATCAGCTTCGAGATGTAGAGAGAACTATGGACTTCATCGGATGCGTTCACCGACTTGTGATAGATAACCCTCCTGTTGCAATAGATGAGGAAGTTGATGATGCTCATTCGGGTTGGACCGGTCCAACTATCGCACATCAAAGTGCATCCGTAATCCCCCATTGCCGCTTGATTCTGTCGATCCATTGATTTATTTCCTTGACCTCTTCTTCAAGGAAAGGTCCTGAAATTTCATACGGAGTTGGAGGGGTAATACCTGGGCCTACCTTTTGGATGGTAGACACCATAGTTCGGTAGTACGGGTTGTTGGCTGCATTTGCGGGAATCCGGCTGAAGTGGAACCATTTGGAGATGGCTTTTCCCAACTCCCACTTCTTCGACTTGTCGTACATATCGTCTATGCGTTGTTGCTTTGCCGATGAAGGAGGAAATGCCCTGGGATCAAGATCAGAAATATCAACATTAGTTTTCCTACCACTTGCTCCGAGGTTTGTGAAGAATCCACGAAGGCCTCCTCTGCTGCTTCCTCTGCTCTGAGTTTGAGGTGCTCTCATGCTAGAACTCCGACCAATATAAGGACCGAAGGGAATTGGACTGGAGGGAATTGGACCGCTTCGGTCCATTGCTTCGGCAGCCGAAGTTGAGCCGACGCTGCTTATCCCACCGCTGCCACTGCCGCCGCCATATTCGAATTGAGATCCGGGATAATACATCCGTTCTCGTTCGAATTCAGCATGCTCCAATGAAGCTCGGATGCCGGCTTCAAGTTCCGGATCCTCGTCGTTATCGACACCTCGAGCATCATAATGGCCACCGCTGACATCTTGGGTAGCTCGTCGGTCGAACTCGGCTTGTTGAGTTGCAGTCTTAAGACGTTGCTCCTTGTTGTTGAGTTGCGCTTTGAACATCTTCCGGACTTCGGGCGGTACTTTGGCGCAATTGACGACGTCGGGATATCCTCCGGCCAAGTGTTGCTTCAATCGAGTGATGCCTCCACCACGTGAAATCATATTACAGTGGTGGCATTGCCAGTGATGAGCCTTCTCCAACCGAGTACCGTGCTGCCATGCGGGGTCGGCTTGAAATTTCGGCGCCATTTCGATAGAATTTCGACGTAGAAATTAATAAAGAGAGAGATTGAGAGAGATTGAGAGTTTAGATGGGTAGAGGGGTGAGTGAGGATGAAAGAAGTGTTTTGGGGGCTTTATATAGCCCCCAAAACAACCCAAATCTGCCCCAAACGGCTATAGAGCCGTTTGGGGTCACTATTGATCATACCGGGCGGTATACATATAATACCGCCCAAACCGGGCGGTATGATTCCCCATGTGGCCGACAGCCCTGTCGGGCTGTCGGCCACAGAGCCGTTGGCAACGCCAACGGCATTGTCGTGGCATACCGCTCGGTATCGCCCATACCGAGCGGTATGAGCATATACCGCTCGGTATCGCCCATACCGAGCGGTATGAGCATATACCGCTCGGTATCGCCCATACCGAGCGGTATGAGCATATACCGCCCATACCGGGCGGTTTATGGCATCATACCGCCATATACCGCCCGGTATACACAATATACCCGGTTTTTCAAATACCGGGTATATCATATACCGGAATCCCCAAAAACCGGTATATACCGTTTCGGGCGGTTTTTTAAACCTTACTATGGAGCAAACTTATAGGACTGAAAATGCCAAAATGAATTATGTAGGACTAAAGACAAAAAAATTGAAAACTTATAGGACCAAACCTGCACTTCTCCCTTTTAAAAAGTATATTAAAAGATTGTTCAAACCCTTGGTTTACAATAAATGATAGGTATGAATAAATCAAGTTAATGGTCCTCCAAACAAATTTACTTTAATAAAATACATACAGAGAAATACTTTCTACTTAATACCTAAATTCAAAAATCAACCACCAATGATAAACAACCAGTACCTCTCCATTTGCAGTAGATTTCATCAAGGCTTCTATACTTTTGTATGAATTTACACCAATTCTATAAATACCATCACCACTGGTTGTGGCCTCCATATTGCTGGAGGACCTTAGATTTGCAAGCTCACTTTGAGTTCTGTATTCCTGGATTCTCTTTTCAAGTTTTTCTTGCTCAGCATTAACCATTTCCTTAGACTGTTGAGTGTATGTTAAAACCTGATAACTCAAACCAAGAAACCAAAGTTGTAAACCATGAATCAAGCATATCTAATCAAATAAGAAATAACATACAAATGCTACCTGGTGAATAAAGGGTTCCATTTGGCTCAGTAACTCATATCCCTAAAAAGGATAGAACTGGTGATATTCATTGTTCATTTTGAATTAAAACATGGCCAATAAAAAGAAGATGAATGTGGACAGGTAATGAGATGGAGTTACCTGCTTAAAGTATCTCATATGAGCATCCATTACTGCACTTATGGATTCAAGGAATTCAAATTTTTTCTTTGCTTCAACATTTGCAAGAGCACTGACCTGCATTCACCAAAAACCACATAAGAAAATTGAAAACATACACTAACAGATATTCATAGTTAACAGGGAGGTAGAGAACCTTGTTATACATACTAGATTAAACCGACATCTCTCGGAAGCTGACTTAGAGTTATGCAGATTCTGTCACATCAAAGATAAAGAGTTTTATAAGTTTCACCTGGCGGCATACCAAGCATATTATTCAGTATAGGCAAACTTACCTCTTCTAGTCCAGCAACTATGTCTGGTCGCGTGCCCGTTTTCAAAGACGCAAACTTATCACGTGCCTAATACAAATTAAATGACATTAGCACCTCAAATATTATAGTTTTAAAAAGACCAGTTTATTAAAGCGAATATTCTGAAGACATGCATTAGCAATTGGTACGACAGTTGAACAAATATGAAACTAAGCAAATAATGGTTTCAATAGTCGAAGGGTACATGAAAACACAGACCTGATTATACCCTACAGTAGCTTTGTCAAACTGCTTGCGACAGTCCTACATTCCATGAGTAGGCATTAGATTAAAATCTACATTTTCAGTTAGATTTTCCCCTGTAATAATTGATAACATGCAACATTGTGCCTGTGTTACAAAGTATAGTTGGATATGTTACTGCGCTTCAGTCTATGCAACTATTTTTTCCGTAACCTGATGTTCTGTCTACTTATGATGCAATGGAATTTAAATGGCACATAATCTATATTACAGGAAAAGACTTGTTACCAGTAGGGTTCTGGTTCTTGATGATGCATGATATTAAAAAATTGTAGGGCCAATGGGTAAGTAACTCAATTGCATTAAGTCCTTGTTGGATGCAAGCATACATATTCTTTAGACCACTTGGCTATACATCACTTCCAAAGATAAATTACCTTCACATTTTGCAGATCCACATCCATGAAATGCATCAGCCGGTTACTCAACATATGTTCTACCTGCTTGAAAGATAAGCAAACTAATTTGAATTACCTACACTGCCATCAAACAAGATTCTACATACATGGTCAAACACGTCAACTTGAAAAAAGGCCATTTAATCTATCATATTTTCCTTTTATTTACTTAGGTCAATCAAAAAAGAAGCATACATTTAACTTAAGAAGCCAAATTTAGTAGTCTCTCTTTAACAACCACATACTCATGCAATATATCTGGAGTTAGGTATTAGTCAGTATACCACTATCTTGGCATCAGCAGGTTATTTTAAACAGTAAAGACCACTATTTGAAACCTTGCCTGAAAGATAGTACGTCCAATAAATACTTTATCAAGATAGACAGAAAGATAGAAGACATTGTTCATCTTAAGTAAATGATCATATTAAAAATGAAAAAACAAATATGGCATATAATTGATTTGGCATTTTATTCTTTTTTTTTCTAGAGGGGTGGCTTGGTGTAACACTAAAGTTATCCACTTGTGACCTCGAAGTCATGGATCCGAGCCAAAGGGGGAAGGCTGGCTGCGTACAACAACCCTCCCCAGAGCCCGCTTCGTGCACTGGGTCACCCTTTCTTTTCTTTTATTCTTTTTTTTTCTCTACCTTCATAGGAAGTATTATGAATTTCAAAAAGGGAGCTGTTGTGAGATTCCAATGGACAATTTAAAATGTAGGACATTACTTAATAAGCATGGTTTAAGGCCATGCATAAACTGATCAACTTTGAAACTTTCGATTTAGAAAGTCACGAATTTGTAATATGAGAAAAATGCATAAAAGATTTGATAATATTAGTCTGCCCACCATTAATAGGTCTATTGAATCAACAAACAAAAACAACTGATTTTCATGATTAACTAAAAGATAAAAAATCAAAGAAGAAAACATGAAATCTTAGGATAAATCAAGCGATATGTAAACCTATAATGATGATAACTTTCAAGGTGACTAAAATATAGTATTCAAAAGCTATTAAAAGATATCATCCATAAAACCAGAGCTAGAATGAACTGCACAAGCATAATTACCTGAGAGCGAAGAAGTTCTTTATAACTCCCAAGTTCCCTGAATGCAGTAGTGAATTTTGACATTACAGGTCCTAACAAAAACACATAGTATAGAGTAAAATAACATGAAACATGTATAAGAAGGAACCAAGAGATACAGTTGAGAACAAAAGCATTACTTTAGATAAAGCATAAAAGCGGCACTATAATGAGATTACTTAAGACAATACAACTAAGAATGGTTTAATCTGATCCTATACCCTCAACACCAGTCTCTAGCTTAATTGTATTACATTTATTTTTAGAGTACTCCCCATGGAGCTTCCTGTCAAGAAGAGATGGCAATTGGTGAGACCCTTCTTACTTATTTTGCATCAACATGCTTTCTTAGAATGAAACCTTGTCTAAGAAATTAGGTTTGCAGAAACAAGAAATTTCATAATCAACTAAAAAGTCACAACATTGAAACTTCATGCTAGAATTTGTATATGCACATATCTGTACTAAAACCTATTGTAGTAACACAAGGAATATACAGCAAAGAACATGTGTGCTAGGAGCCTTAAAACATGGACAAAATTCTTAAACCCGACTAGTCATATATAGTGCAAATGCTAGGGTGTTTTGTTTTCAAATGTGAGATTGTTCATGTGATCAAATATATAGAGATAAGAAGAAAAATAAACATAGTTTAGTTTTGGTTTCCTTACAATCATTTAAAAATATCCAATCTCAAAATGGATTACCATATTCAACCTTATATACTAGAAATACATGGCAGACTTCGGTTTTCTAATAGCGTTCCTATCACAGACGAGAGGAACAAAGAAGGTAGACAAAGATGCATTTCATAAAATCTTCTAATGCCTAAATGACCATAAGTACAGCCTTATTCTATAGATTAATACATATCTTGATTGTTTTTTATTTGTTGTTGTATCAATTCCAGAGCTCTGAGAAATAGATTTTGGTGGTTGTAACACAATAGAATTTCAAATCAATGAAAAAATCCCAAACTTGAAACCTTTTGTCTATATTTTTTGTTATCCTACATTTTATTTTGGGCTAGATACACAAATTTAGTGACCTAGAATCCTAGATAGAACCAAAGAGCTTATTCACAATCTTGTCAAATGCTGATCTTTTTTAAAAAAGCTCTCACCATGCTATGGGCTACATCAAATAATTATAGTTGCCAAATATCTGGTAAGTTAGAAAATAATAGAAGATAGTTACAAATTTTATTAGTTGAGAAACGAAAACACATAGGTGAATATTGAGATGGAATTAGGCAACCAGTTAAGGTTAAGTAGTTAAGGAACAAAAACACACTGAGATATATGTCTTCAAGTTGACTGAGGCAGAGACAAACAACCTCCAATGGCTACACTAACTGGGTCATCTTGCCCAACCCCAAATGCTTCCAATGAGTCTGCAAAGGAAAGGTCACCATAATAGGCTTCATCAAGTGATGACCTGCAGAGTAAAAACTGATTTATTCAGCAAGACTAGTACATGCAGATAGATTGAATAGCACTACTGCACTAGAACCATGAATTCATGCATTAAACATGAAAGATAAAAGGAAACAAGATGTACAGCAATATATATATATATATATATATATATATATAAAGTGAAAAAAAATGCATGAATTAGAAAGCATTCAAATATAACTCGTAAGGACTAGCATACATTTGAGAAATTTAAAATTTATAATTCTGCTAAATAAACCAAGAACACTCACATAAATCTCTTACATCCTTTGTGAAGCTTTTGGCATCGGTTTCTTAACTCATCAGCTATTTGCTCCAATGAAAACATCTTCAAAACGAGAAGAAATATATGTTAGTTTTTGTGAAGAAAAAAGATTAAATTTATCACCACATCTGAACAAGAAAGAAACATAATTCTCTTGAGAAGCTAATGTGATTTCAAATTCTCTGCAGGACAACTCAAAATAGAGGCTACCTAGCATACCATTCTTGTCCACATTCATACCCAGTCTAGAACAGAGATTAAATTCTAAAAACAAAGAAAATAGGAGGTAAGAGGCAAACCTTCAGGAAGAAATGAATTTTGAAATATGCCTAAAACTCATGTAAAGTTGAACTTACAGCATCTGCAACCTCTCTTGTCCACATTCTCTGCAGGACAACTCAAAATAGAGGCTACCTAGCATACCATTCTTGTCCACATTCATACCCAGTCTAGAACAGAGATTAAATTCTAAAAACAAAGAAAATAGGAGGTAAGAGGCAAACCTTCAGGAAGAAATGAATTTTGAAATATGCCTAAAACTCATGTAAAGTTGAACTTACAGCATCTGCAACCTCTCTTAACAGTCACCTTATCTGAGTTAGAAAGGATATATTACCTAGCAATGAGCTATGGTTGTAATGTGAACTTTACTTGCTTGACTATGGACTGTCCTCGTTTTGGTATCTAGGAATGCAATAAATTCAACTTGCCTCACATAAACAAATTAAGGGAAAATCTCAAGATTAATAGAAGGTAAGAAACAGACCTTCAGGAAAAATGAATTATGTGCTTATAACCCATGTAAAACTTGAAGTTATAGCATCCATGACCTTTCTTTCCAGTCACCTCATTTGTGTTAGAAAGGGTATACGACCTAGCAATGAGCAAAATGGTTGCTCACGTGAATCTTCCTTTTGCCTATGAACTATCTTCCTTTTGTACTCTAGGAATTCAATAAATTCAACAAGCCCCACATAAACAAAATAACAGTAAATTTCAAGACTGGGAATCCATCTCATGACATTCAATAGGCATCACGATAATTGCATCGTGAGCATTAATAACTAAAAATCGAATATCTATAGCCACCACAAATACAAAACCCAGGGTTCCAGATCTGATATCAACACTCTCTTCTTCCAATCGTTCTCTCCAGAAAAGTGAAGAACCTGCAAATCCCAACCAATAATGTCAACAGCCTTACGTAAGGGACCTATAAG
This sequence comes from Canna indica, assembly GCA_034359265.1. Taxonomy (NCBI): domain Eukaryota; kingdom Viridiplantae; phylum Streptophyta; class Magnoliopsida; order Zingiberales; family Cannaceae; genus Canna; species Canna indica. The sequence continues at coordinate 12,440,777 of CP136894.1, read as the reverse complement.
CTTCTCCAGTAAACGCCCCAACCCATGTGTATTCATGATTGCCAAATCATTACCCTGAGGGTGAGACAAACCAGGGCGCATCCCTGACTCCTAGCTCAGATCTTTCAGTTCCAAATGGGAAATATACTTCCAAAATATGTAACCCAGATCGAGATCTTTCCAAAAAGAAGCTAGAAGAAGAAAACAAAAAGCAAAAAATCCTCCAACAGAGAGCAAACAACTCATTTAGGGGGGAGCGATTCAGAAAAATAACCTGCTTTCTGAAGATTGGGGAGTCTTCCAGCGTCACGAAGGCGGCCATCTCTCTGTTCCCGGCTGCAATCCTTACGCTCGTCTAAGATCAGAAGGCGATCGCCGAGGGTTGGTCGGGTGTGCCTCGACTACCGTTGTCTTCATTTCTTCTTATTAATTTAATATCACTATTTATTTTATCTTGTTTTCAACTTTACATGGTTAGTTTTGTCATTTTACAGCACTGTTGGCTCAGCTATGAGCGTCGGATAAGGATCGAACGGTGAATGCAGCTGCTTGCGGTAGTTCCTGTACCCCCGAATCAAATGACTTGTAATTTATGTCATAATAATGTCTTGATTAGGTCTTTTAAATAGTACTATGAAAAAGCATTAAGCATCCGAACATAATAAATTAGTAATCATAAATATCTGCCGTCAAACTATTGAATCATTCGTAATCATTCGTAATCGGTGTCTTAGAATTACATAGCAGAGCGGTGATTCTATCAGCTTATTATTTTCTCATAATTTTCTAAGCGTGGAGAGATTATATTATTTAAATAAAAAAGTTAATTATAATCCTGAATTTTATTTTATTTTCTAATTATATCTTCTTCTTTTTTATACCGTATTTTAATTTTAATTTTATTTTAATTATATTCCATCACCAAATATACGTGAAATATATCATTCAAGTATTGACATGGATCAACAATTAAAAAATAGGTTCAATTATGTAATATATTCCGAATTTTTTGGATTCTTTAATTATATCTCTTTTCTTTTTATTTGCATCACCAGGGTACTATAATTTTTATTTTCTTTCAATTATATCTCATTGTCAAACAAATATGATATTATAATTTCTAATTATTCTAAATTTATATCGATGTGATATTATATATTTTTTATTTTAAATTTATAGGATGTAGTTTGTACTAAAGGTGGCAATGGGCAGGATCCGTCCATGGGCGACATGGACTCGCCCAAGAAATGATTGTGCTTGACCCGACCCATTTTTCAAGTCGGGCCCAACACGACACGCTTGTGTCCCAAGGGAACGGGTTGGGCTCATCCCTTGGGGCACGTGGATCATGCTCGGCACGCGCCAACGCCATGCCTAGTGCAGGTTTGTGCCAGGCTAGGCCTAGGTGCAGGCCAGCCTGACGCAAGCTAGGCCTAGCCTAACACTAGGCTAACTCGAGCCCTAAGGTGCGAGCCTCGTACCGGGCCCAGTCACCCTCTGAAAGTTCGTTTATGGCATAAACTCGGATTTCACTCGAGTCGTACTAGACACGGCCCAATGGAAATGGGCATGCCTAGACTTGGGCACGATTCATTGCCACATATAGTTTGTACTAATTATCCATACCAATATTTGGGTACCTTAAGTTCAAGTCTAAATGCTCATATGAACATGTCGAAAGAAGTCGAAGCAGTATTAGAAGAGACTTGTACATATTATTAAATTACTAGATCTGTACTTAATTGTAGTATTGATGTGAGCAAATTATATTGTTTAAAGTTATTGTTTTTCATTTTATTTTGGTTTAGCTTGTGAAACAAATGTACTCATGTCGCCAATTAGTTATCAATTTAATAATTTTAAATCTAATTGATGAATAATATGTAGTTTCCAATCGATAAATATTAAGTAGGAAATTAATATTGTTATGAGATGATATGAAAGTTAAATTCTCAATTTAATAACCTTAAATATGATAACTTGAGAATGTTTAAGATATTAAGATTACATAAATAAATTGAATATATCAAAATACTCAAAATAAATGTACGTCCCAAAATTTTAAGGATTACATAAAACTCAAAAAAATTAAGCACAAGGACATCAAATAAGATAGAATTTCTGTGACATACTCAAAAGAATTAAACATAAAGTAAAAATGAAATAAAATAGAATTTGGAGTATCATATTGGTACAAATTTTTTATAAAAAAGATATAATTGGAAATTTTTTAAAAATTCAAGACATATAATATAATTAACCTTAATTTTTATTGATTTTAAGTAAGTTGACATGACACTTTTTTATAATTTTTTAATATATTAATTGGACTATTTATTCATGTCAATAATGTCACATGAGCACTCAAACAACATATATCAATTTATATTTGACGGGAGTATAAATGAAATAAAATAAAAATTTGAGTACAATATTAATACAAATAAAAATATGAAATATAATTGTGAAAATCTCTCAAGTAATTAATGCTAAATAAAAAAATATCAACTTATTGAGCACAAATCTTAAAATTGCAGCAACTCAAGGGATTATTTAATGATATATAATAAATCATGAAAGAAATATTATATCTTCTCTTATTTAAATTGTACCTTGGAAATTGTACTAAAATGCTCTTAACTTTTTCTTATGAGTATTAAAATGCTTCTAAAATTTTTTTTGATAAAAAATGCCCCTTACGTTATGGAATTGGGTACAAAACCGATCATATAGATAAACGACGTTAATGAATGAATAACGGAGCTGACATGGCTGATGACTGTGGCTGATGACATGGACATGTGGCGCGCATGCAGACCAAGCTATTTTATAACAGGCACTCAAATGTCTAGCGTTTTCTCACGGATACTAAAATATTCATAATATTTTTTCACTGGTACAAAAATACCCCTAATATTTGTTTTGGAACTAAAATACTCCTGAGATTATTAAAAATGGTACAAAAAAATGATACATAAGCTAACTTTCGTTAAGCGAGATTTAACTGAGATGTCGTGAATATTGTCTTGGATGTTGACTTTATACGTGGTACACATGCAGATAGGGGTGGAAACATGTCAGACCTGTATAGTAACAAATAGGTTTGAGCTAGCCTGTGGCTTATTATAGGCTTTTTTTGGTCTAAGCCTAGCATGGTCTGGCTTGTGTCCTGTTTATAAAGCCCGCTTCTAATATAAAGCCTGAAGCCTATTTATAAAACCTACTTCCAATACAATTATACAAAAATTAAGCATGTAGGCATGTTGCATATTTATAAGGTCTATTTCCATTATATATTTATATATGCATTGTGTACATCACCTCAACAGCCCAGGCCGGTTTGTCAGACTCAATAAACTTTAAATTGAGCTTAGGCATGACATAATAAGGAAAACATTCAAAGCTTGAGCCTTATTTTATTTTTAAATAGGCTAGGCCACAGGTCCTTGGCAGGTCATTTGGCCTATTTCCACCCCTACATGCAGATAGCGATTTGCCACTAGGGGTGAGCAAAATTTACCGATTAATCGACCGAATCGAAATTGAATTAATCGAACCGAATTTTTCGAATAATTTTCGGTTCGATTAACGGTTAAAAAAATTTATGTTTTTGGTTTTCGGTTCAGTTCAGTAAATTAATCGATCGATTAGGTTAATTACTGAATTAATCAAATATTAATATATATATATAATAAAATAAACATATATACATAAGGTGTGTTTTGTCATAGTGGTTAAGATGGGTAATTTTTATCCCAGCAACCTAGGTTCGAGTCTTGATAAATTACAATTATTAGTAGTAATACTTATATCAAAAATAGAGTTTGAATATTACTATTCATTTTTTTCTATAAATTAACCAAATCGAAAAATTCGGTTTACTGAATCGAATTAACCGAATTTTTTCGGTTCGGTAAATGGTTAACAAAAATTTTCCAATTCGATTCGGTTAATCGAAAGTTTGATTCGATTAATTAATCGTACCGACCGATGCTCGCCCCTATTTGCCACACAAGCAACACGCAAAATGCAACATAGGGTGATCGAAAAAAATAAAAAATTCGGTTAACCAGAAAACTAGTCCGAACGAATCGAATTTTCTGGTTAACTGATCTCTCAGTTTCGATTTTAGTTTTTAGAAAATAAAAATCGAAATCGAAACCGTCAAATCGGTTAACTGAAAAATGTGGTTCGATTTCAGATCGATTTTTCGATTAAGCGAATTTTTAATTTTTTTTTATTACCCCTATTTTGCATCTTACGCGTCGCTTGCGTGACAAGTTGCTCTGTGCATGTGCACCACGTATAAAGTCAACATCCAAGTTAGCATCCACAACATCTTCGTTAAATCTCACTTAATAGAAGTTAGCTTGAGTGTCATTTTGTATTATTTTCAATAACCTCAGGGGTATTTTAGCTCCAAAATAAATGTTAGAGGTATTTTAATACCCGTGAGAAAATATTATGGACATTTTAGTACTCACTACTCGTGAGAAAACGTCTTGGTCTGCATGCACGTCATATGTCCACGTCATCAATCCCAATCATTAGCCACGTCAGCTCCGTTATCCCTTCATTAAGACGTTTTACCTATATGGTATTTTTGTACCCAATTCCATAACATAAGAGATTTTTTTTATCCAAAAAAAATCTTAAGGGTATTTTAGTACCTATGAGAAAATATTAGTTGCATTTTAGTACTTTTTCCCTTGTACATTTTTATGGCAGACCAGAAGGAATAGATAAAAAATACCATTCTTAGTAGATGAAAAATACTAATTATTACCTCAACATTAGGGGCCCGTTTGTTTTGCTAAAAAATGGGGGACTGGACTGGACATCCGCCCATGTCTCCTGTTTGGTTTGCAAAACAAGCTTCGGGACAAGGACTTCTCCTTGTTTGGGACAGGATTTCCACCCATTTTGGTGTACCGAGAAATTTCTGGGTACACCGAAATCGGGCGGAGGACAAGAGCTGCAAATGTCAAAATTACCCCTTCCTTTGATCGTAGAATCGTCAGATCGAGTCGAGGTGAATACCAAAGTTGTAAATTTTCGCGTGCTGAACGCGATGGTGGTGTCAGATTTTAGATTGGAAATCGTTTGGTATAATTTTTATATTTTTCGATATTATCCTATTGTTATACTTTTAGGTTAATTGAAAATTAGTTGAACACTTATTAGTTAAACTAAAATTTCTTATTGTATTAAAGTATTTGATACTATATATTAATATTTTTTTATATATTAATTAATTTTAAGACTAATTTACAAGGGTATTTTAGTCATTTGTCATATATAATACTTTGTTATAGCGAAACAAACGCAGGACAGAACGGAATATCGTATCCTGTTCTTGACGAAACAAACACGGTATAGCTATTGTTCCAGGACATCTGATGTCCTGTCCTTGTGCCTGTCTGGTGTCCTGTGATGAGCAATTTGCGAACCAAACGGGCCCTAGGAATAATATTTTGACATTCTTCTACTAATTCTTCATATGACATTTTGAGTGAATGTGAAGAACTAACATCACTATCATATCCTATATTTTTATCATGACTAAAGGTAGAATATTGTACCTCATCATGGATGCCCATGAGGCAAACCTTGGACGTGACTTCATAGTCATGACAAGAGGATGCTTCTTGTGATTTGGAGGTGAATGTTGAAGTACTTGTCCTCCTTTTGGCATTCTTCTTTGATAAAAGACAATTCCTCTTAATGTGCTCCTTTTCCTTGCACAAGTAGCATATCACTTTTCTTTTTTGACTTTTTGATTTGCTTCTTTGACTAGAAGCACTAAGATCATTAAAAACGAGGTTAGTACTAGAGGGATGACCATTATCATCACCACCCTCATTGAAAGTATTAAGCTATTCGGTTTTAACATAATCATATAATATGTTTAATGTTGCCCAAATATCAAAAGCCGTAGTGCAATGTATGACTTTTTCAAGGATGCTATTAGTTAAGGTACAAAAAATGCTATACATAGCATCTCCATTAAATTGAAATATTTTCTTATCATGTTCACTCCAATCATGCATGACAATCTTAGGTTCAATGTATTTTAGTTTAATCATGTTATAAACATCAAGACCTCTAGTCTTTAAGTAGGTGTACATTCTAGACTTCCAAAGACCAAAATTCGATTCATCGAACCTAGGAGGTGAAGATGCTATCGACTCTAGAGTCATTCAAGATCAAGATAAATTGTAGAAGAGATGATGAAATCACAATCTAGTTTAATCATGCATGTCAACCTTAGGTTCAATGTATTCTAGTTTAATCATGTTATAAACATCAAGACCTCTAGTCTTTAAGTAGGTGTACATTCTAGACTTCCAAACACCAAAGTTCGATTCATCGAACCTATGAGGTGAAGATGCTACCGACTCTAGAGCCATTTCAAATGTACGACCCGCTCCGATACCAAATGTAGGCGAAATGGCAACAGTAGAGGGGGGGGGATGAATAGTATGTTTACTAAATTAATAAGCCTAAATTCAATTTTAATCATTTACTTAGATTGTTTAGGCAATTTACAATTGAATGATTAGATGCGGAAGCGATAAATGATAAAGCAATAAATACACACAAATTATCAATGCAAATACGAGAATTTATAGTGGTTCAACCCCAATGCCTACTCCACTACCTAAGCACCCCGCTTAGGATTTTCAAACTAGTTTAACAAGATTAAATCGGTTTCCCTTAAACAGAAGACTTTGACTCGAAGAGTCACACTCTCGACCTAAGGCACTTCCACACCCGGAAGTCACCGCCTTCTTACTGAGAGCACTCTTCCACCCCAACCCTAAGGGACAACTTACTTAATTCTAGTAAAACTATATTTACACAAGTGGTTTTACTCCTTCTACACCGAGGATACCACTTCACATAACAAAACCTAACACCCGGTCTTCGTACAATCTTAAATCCAAGAAAAGTAACAGTTAAAATTACAATGAAAAAGAGCTTAGAATGTAACAAAAAATCAATGCTATTTTCACGCCTTCAACTCGCCAAGGAGATAGACTCGAATCAGATCCCGAGTTGAGACAGAGTGCGCTTGAAGCGGATTTTGACAGAAGATTAGGGCACCGCGATTCAATCTCTAGAAGGCTCAATTATCCCTTTTGAGTGCTCAATAAAGTCTGTAAGAGTGGGAGAAAATTATATTGAGAGGTTAGATGAATGATATTTATACCCACTCGAAGAAACAACAGCTTAACGGATATAAAACTATTCATTGCAGACGCTCGGTCGATTGGTCAGTCGACCGACCGATCGATCGCCCGAACGACCACTGCCTTCCTCTCTGTGTGCGATCGACTGACGGGTCGACTGCCCAAACGCAAAACAATCTATCCCATATTCAGTCGACCAACCGGTCGATCGACGCTGGCTTGCGGCTTCAGCGGACGCAGTTCGGTCGACTGATCGGTCGACCGACGAAGCTACTACCAATATTTGGCCTCGATTGATCGACCGAAGTAGCTACTGCCGCTTTTTACCTACATTCGGTCGATCGCTCGGTCGACCGAACCTAGGCTGAATTTGATTTCTTCAGCCTTCTTCTTCCACGCTTCATTTTCGGGTTTCGGCTTTCAACGAGCATCAACTTGGAGAGCTTTCCATGTGATCTTTGTGCTCGTCCAATACGTCTTTGGTACATACGTCGATATTTGAGATGTTTCGCGATGAACCCGAGCACGGCGATCAATGTCCTTTTAATTTTCTAATTCCTTTCGATTTTTCCGACCAAGGACATCGAACGCTAATCGATATGGTACCTGAAAGATTTCTCGACGAAATATTAGTTTCATGTTTGTTATCATCAAAACCGAGATTAAGAGATCAAGACCAAGGTTGAAAACCTAAAGCCAACAATGTAGAGCATGCAGGGATCAATTTGTAAACTATGGAGATTAAAACCAAAATTTTGTAAACTATGGAGACTAAAACCAAAATTCGAGTAAACTATGAGATCAAAATTATTATTTTTCCTAAAAAATATAAAAAATCATAGGATATTTTTTAATTAATTTATAAATAATTATAATATATAAAAATATTAAAATTGAGCACACTGTAGTAATTTACGTTAATTTGGATGAATTTGAACCGAAGTCGTCATTAGGCATCAATTTTTATCCGTCAATTACTCTGGTTTGGGGTGAATTCCACAGTAACTGCATAATTCAAAAACTTGCTCTCACGATCTGCTCATCTGATTTAATCCCGTCGCGTAGTAGCTGCTACCACTCTGCGCGACCAGGTCATAGACCTTCTGCGATAGCATCAGCGATCGCAATATCGTTGCAGAATTATATATATATATATATTTTTTAAAAAAAATAAAAATAAAAAAAAATAAAAATAAAAATAAAAATAAAAAATAAAAAATAAAAAATTTGTTTATATCAATCAGAATTTTACTAAAGCTATAAAATATAAATTTTACAAGTAACAATGAACTTAGTAGAAGCATTATGATTGGGCAAGAAAATTTCCCACTGATCCAAAAGAAAATGTGAATCTAATCAGTTCATGCATGCAAATATTACACAAAAGCAAACCCGTCAACAAACCAGCAGCATTTATTACACAAAAGCAATATCAAATGGATAAACATATCCATTTGTTTATTACATGCAACAGCAACCCCGTGAGGGTGAAGCAATAATTGTCACATCTCGAATACAAACAATGGCAGAAGGCATTGAAGAAGTCAAGGGACAAATGGTCCTCCTCGTACACCTTAGCCTAATTTTCATCCTTGCTAGAGTAGTAATAGCGGAAGACACAAGAGAAATCCTTGAATTCATAGCCCTCCTCGCATATTTTTCTGTAACTGTTATTAAAATTTTTTTGTAGAGCAATGCTAAAGCCTAAAGAGAAGTTTTCACACGTAGAAAAACTCCGCGGGGAACTCACATGCCATGCGCTTCAGAAGTGATCGGGCATTTAAAACCAACCTCTGTCGCAGCTGCCATGGCCAATGTCAAGTCTTTAGCCTGCATCAAGTGGATAATTCTAATCAGACATCTGCACATTGTTCTACTAATAAAGTTTGGGAAAGAATTTTCATTTGGTGAAGCAGCAGGGGCAAAAATAGAGTTATCCTTTGACATGTATAAGAATTTATTGAAGGAAAATAACGTCTTCAAGCTTTTCAAGAACAACAAGCTAAAACTAAGCTGCTTACTTTTTCTGAAATTTTCCCTACATAGCACTTATTACTCAATGAAAATGATAGTCTAGACTAAAATACCAAGTAGAGAGAAAAAAATGCTAAACCATGAGCAAGAGCAACATTTCTTAGCAAAACATTACCATGTGGTTTAGCCATCAACTCTCCTTGAAGATCGAGTTGAAAACTTTTGTTAGTGTACTAGCTGTAATTCCTAAATTCTGACCAAGAGCAAATGCTTCTAAAACCCCAAGCATACTAACAGCCATTGCCAAGTTATTGCATAACTTTGCTGCCTGCGGACCATAAACCACAAATTTATGATAGCCAGGAGTCGATTGAAAAGAGAGAATTGTGATTTTGGGAAGTTCTTATACATATAATAAAAGCTCTTTAAGTTTTTACTTTTTTTGCATCTTCTACATGACACGTCCATTTAAGTTCAGCTGGTTTCTACTTACAAATTATACTTTGTTCAAATATATTGTCCAACAGGTGAGAAGAAGAGAAGGTTAATATATATCTTGGTAAAGTGCCTTAGCAGCATATTTAACTCTTTACTAATTCATATCAATAATTGCAAAAATAATTAACGTTGAACAATATAAAAATCGTCGCAACATGTATGGAGCAATATTAACCTCTGAAATAATCAAACACCTTGGTAATGCTGCATATAGATGAAATTTTGAGACAAAAAGGCAAATCATTATTAGTAATGCTGCTCAATTTTCCCTATAATAAAACACGAGAATTCACATGTCCTAGTTGACTAAGCTATTGTTGCCTTCACAATTCAAAAATTTTATTTGAGAGAAATTACTGCCCATCCTATCTTATTTAAATCAAACTAAAGCCACTCCATTATCTTACACGTAGACAAGTTGATTGGTAGAATCTAAGGATATCCATTATACTAATTTTATAGTCAGCATTCTAAATTTAGAATCAATCTATGAATTCTCCATGTCTAGCACATGCACAAGACAACATTTGGGTGATAAAGTCCATTACAAAAAAGGAATTGCATATCCACAAATTTTACTTACTGACATCCTAATTAACTTCACATGGTTACCATTCAAGAGGGGAAAGGGACCAATTATTACAATGTCAACCTAATTTTACTTACTGACATCCTAATTAAGCACCAAGGAATAAATAAGCCATATTTGCTCGCAGAGGAGAAGATGAAGAAGAGGAGGAAGAAGAAGGAGAAGAAGAAGGAGAAGAAGAAGAATAATAATGAGAAGGAGAAAAGGGAAGGAGAATAGGTCGAGGCAGGGTGGATCTGTTCCATAGAGTAGGAGGAGAAGAAATAAGAAGAAAAGAAAGAGAAGGAAGGAGAAGAAGAAGAAGTAGTAGAAGAAGAATCGAGGTGAATACCTGAAGAAGAAGAGAAGGTTATCGATGGTCCTCGCTCCGCCGTCGTCCCTCGTCGCTCCACGAGAACTTAGGGCGAAATTGGAAGAGGTATCGAGTTTTTATCAATACCTTTTGGCGACGATGGCGGGGGAGATCTTGGAGAAGGATCACACCCTGGCAAAGAGGCAGCCCGATGAGAAGAAGGAAGTGGAACTGTGGAAGGAAGAGACATGGCGACGGCTAGGGTTTCGAGGGCGGCGACAGAGAGAACGCACTGAGAGAGGGAGAATAAGATCGAGAATAAGATCGAGTGGGGGAATTGTTGCCACTCCACGACGATTTTGTGATAGCTAACCGCGGTCGCAAAAGTCTGTCGTAAATTGGTCACCATGTCGTCGCGGAAGTTTTCCATTTGCGACGGCCTGTTGTGCGATCGCACACCCATCGCAAACCTTGTCGTCTGCGCGACGCCCATGGCTAGCGGTCGTAGAACCATCGCATTTGCGATCGCCACCACCGCCGTCGCAAATGGGCCATTGCAAAAAGCCTATTTTTTAGTAGTGTAACCTTATATTATGGTGTTGCCACAACAACAAATGCATGAAAAACTGGCGTTTATTAGAGTAAAAATTGATACTTTTTTGACGTTCGAAATTTAATTTTAACCGCTTTGAATGTGCCAAATTTAGGATCAAAATGAATGTGAGGAGGTGATTAGTGAAGAGATGAGCAAATCGAAGGAGCAAGTAGTTTTTGAATTCTACAGCCACCATAGAATTCACCATAAATTAGAATAATTAACGGATAAAAATTGAGACCAATGACAACATCGATTTAAATCCACCTAAATTAACGTTAATTACTGTAGTGTGCTCAATTTTAATATTTTTATATATTATAATTATTTATAAATAAATTAAAAAATATCTTATGATTTTTTATAATTTTTAGGAAAAATAATAATTTTGATCCCCATAGTTTACTTGAATTTTAGTTTTAGTCATCATAGTTTACAAAGTTGATCCCTACAAGCTCTATGTCAATAATGTCTAGTCAGCACCTATTATCCACGTCAGTTCCATTGATGTCTCATGTGACGGTAGAGATCAAATTCTAAACGAAAATAAATTACGGGGACAAAAATTAAAATTTTGAGACTGAGAACTAAAACTAAAATTAGAGTAAACTGTGGGGATCAAAAGTATAATTTTTTCTAAAATAAATTTAATACAATACATTATTTTGAGTATAAATAGATATTGTAGTAAAAAAAATTGTATTCCTTATCTATCTTTTACAATGACCCAATAAGAAAATCTATCTTTTACTCTTCTATTTCATTTCTTATTTGTTCTTATTTTTATTTCCTTTTTTTCGTTTGTCTTTCTAGACGGTAATAAATTCTTGTACACATAACCCTCTATATTAGTGGTTAATCTAATTATTTTAGAAACACTAATCAACATTAATGACTACGACAAAATATACCAAATTAATTAATGACTACGTAGCTTCCCTCTACTTTTTCAGAGAAACTGTTTCGTTAATTAACCAAAAATTAATAAACAAATTAAGTAAACTAGAAAAATTATCCCTCGAATTTAATTAACACACTAGCTAGATCAATTACTTTTTATTTTAGGCAATGTTTTAAGAATCCGATCAGATCACATATGGTTTGATGAGGTGAGAAACAAATCCTTGATTTGATTTGATCAATTATGCTAAAGAACTTCTCTGCATTAAGAACCAATTGGATTTAACCCAATAAGATTTGAATGAAGTTGTAAAAGACTAGCTAGTTTTTGGCTGATATATAATAATCAATCATGACTCATGAGGCTGAACAAATTAACCAAATAATTGATTGATATACTTGAATTAATAATTGAAAAAAACAGGTCACGTGTACTGTCTCCAGGTCAAACTAGCTGCGTCGCACATGACCAAAAACACCTTATCATTTCTTAATGCTTAAATTAAACCATAACGTCAACTATGAAAAATCACGTGCAGTATTACGTACCAAGCCTAACCTATATGGACGAATACTATGAGTGATGATCAACCTCCGTTCGACTCTCGCTAGGGCGACTCTCTTGCCCCCTTCGAGTGATCGCCACCCGCCGGCTCCTCCCGATTTACCCAGTTGCCCACCTTCCCCGAAGTCATCGCTGGCTCTCCTCGAGTCAGCGCCGCCCGTGAGAACATCGCCGAGGGCTAATTAATGCCTTTTCGCCTTCCAGATTGCGCCCTAAATCTTCCTTGTCGGCTGCTCCTCCACATGTTGTTCTTTCGTCCAAGATTTCCAATCTTGCATCAACTAATCTCTCTTGGTCTCAAATATTGCGAGGTATGAACACCCACTCATTCGAAGCTTCTTCTTTTTTTCCGAAAATCCAATCAAACCCTACCGGCAAGGTTTTTTTTCAAAGAACCCAATTAGATCAGTGGAGTGAGCCTTGGCACTCCAGTCTTATTAGGAAATTCCTTGGTCGGATCCCTTCAATTAACGCAGTCCGTTCTTGGGCTAAAACTTTACGATTTCCTTTCGTTCTTAAATCGATTTTAGATTTGGATGATAGTTTCTTCGTATTTCGATTTGATTCGATTTCCCAAGCTCCCGATGTTCTTACTAATGGTCCTTGATCTTTTCGTAGAAATCTTCTTCAATTGATTCACTGGAAACTTATGTTCCGATCCTAGTAGGAGAAAATCTCATCTGCCGCGGTCTGGGTCCGAATTCACGGGTTTCCTTTGGAACTTTGAAATGAGCAATCTATTTTCTTATTCGCTGCTTCGCTTGGTCATGTTCTTCGGATCGATCAACAATCGTTTTTCTTTGAATGTGGTAAATATATTCGAGTTTGTATTGAGCTTGATCTTTTTGTGCCTATTCGCCATGGTGTTTGGGTGGATTTTGATAGGGTTGAGATTTTTCAACCGGTTTCCTTTGAAAATTTGCTCGAGGTTTATTTTGTTTGTGGTTTGATTGGGCACTTGGATGCTAATTGCAAAATCTCTGAAACTAATTGCAAAACTTCCTATTCGTCTGCTTTTACTTTGAATGCTTCTACTTCCCCTTCTTTCCCTTCTACTGCTTTGTTGCCTTCGGATCCATCTGCTATTGCTTCGGCCTCGGGTACGGGGGTTAACCCTAATTCCAACTGTTCCCCAAAATCCCAATCTATGCCGAATCCTCGCCTTGTTTCTCTGCTGTCTGCTGATGCTTCTCCGATGGACGTGGAGCTTGGAGTTGACACCTATACTCATGCCTCTCGCTCTTTTGAGCAGATGGCTCAAGAATTGGCGGTTGTCTTCTCTGCTGCTCCTCTGGTTCCTCTGCCCCCCAAGGCGATGCGCCCCCGTGCCAAGAAGGGTCTAAGACTGGGTGAGACTCGGCCTTCTCCTCTCCTTCTGCTATTAACAAACAGAGTCGCACCGAGCCCTTGGTGGCTCCCGACGATGCTTGTGTAATGGATGCTTCATCCATGTCTCCGGGGAAGTCTTCTTAATCTATCTTATAGTTTTATGAAGATTCTCAGTTGAAATGTGAGGGGTGATTTTAAGCGCTCAATTAGAGATCATTTGTCTTCCTTAATTAAGTTCTATTCTCTTGCAATAAGCTTTATTCAAGATGCTCAGGTTTTTATTAGTTGCCATGGCCAAAATTGGACAGGGCATTTTGTCTCCTCCTTGGGAGCCTCTGGGGTCTCATCTTTGCATGAGATACTTTAATTGTTCAGTGTCAGGTGCTTTCTACATAATTTTAGATTATGCATTTACTTGTTTATACGGATAAACTGGAGCCGTTTTTATTTTCCAATATCTATGCGAGTACTGATCCTAGGGTCAGAGCTATTCTTTGGAATTCTTTTAATGATTTTGACTTTTTTAGTTATCATTGGATTATTATGGAGGATTTTAATACTATTCTTGATTCTTTGGATAAATTTGGGGGTCTTCATTTTTATGTTAATAATCAGTTAATGATTTTGAAAATTTTGTTTACAATTTTTGTTTGGTTGATCTTAAGTTTTCTGGCCCTAATTATACATGGTGTAATAATAGGAAGCTTCCTAATAGAATTCTTATTAGATTATTAAGGCCTTAGCTAATGCGGCTTGGTTGCACTTTTTTGGAAAAAATTCTATTTTGTATCTTAGTAGAACTGGCTCTGCTCATTGTCCTCTCTTGTTTGATTTAAATATTTTTGCATCTAGGTCTAAACATAGGAATTTTATGTTTCAAATTTTTTTGCTTGAATATCCCAAGTCCCATGATAGTGTCTGACACTTACACTTGGTCTAGATTTTCTTGATCCCTTCATTAGTCTTTTTTCTAAATTCTCTTTAAATTTAAAACAAACGAGGTTTAGACTTTCTGAATGGAATAAAAATATTTTAGGTAGATTGGAAAATAACATTTCTTATGTTCAAAACCAGATCTCTCACCTTGAGTAGGGGTGTCCGTTCGGTTCGAACCGAACCGAATAAGACCAAATCGAATTTTTTTTTTTAAACCCAAACTTCAACCCGAACCCGAACCGAACAATTCCTAACCCGATTTAACCCGAACCGAAATTGTTCGGTTCGGTTCGGTTTCAACCCGAAAAAAACCGAAATTTGCTGGACATGAAGAAATTTCAACCAGAGACAGCTAATGTGCATTGCAAGAAATGTAGCATGAAGAAATGTAGCATGCACAATTTAGATATCTGTCTCAACTCCCAAGTTTACAATATAGGTTGGAAAAGCAATTACAAATTTACAATGCTTGGACATGAAGAAATGTAGCATGCACAATTTAGATATCTGTCTCAACTCTCAAGTAATCCAATATTCTTCGCCCCTGCAGAGCAATTTCATGTTAATGTGCATTGCAAGAAATGCCTCCATCCTTTGCCTAGTTGCCAGTTGCCACATTCTGTCCTCCACTTCTCCCCTTCATTGCATGGTCAAAGACCCAAGGACCGACGTAGCTTCGCCCATGCATGTCAAACATTAACCTAGCAACAAAACCATCTCCATTAACCATGTCAAACCACCTTTCTGTGCAAGAAAACCATCTCCATCAAGTATCAAGCAACAAGCAACTAGCAACAGAAGCTATCATTCTATCAAGCTATCATTCTAGCAACTAGCAACAGAAGCTATCATTCTATAAAACCATCTCTATCTCTACCAAACAATGAAAATTTATACACAAAAATCTACACAAGCTATCATTCTATCAAGCTGACATAATTCCTCAACAGAAGAACCTTTACACTAGCAACAATATTACCAAATACCAATACTATTATATCTCTACCAAATACCAAATACAATATTACCAAAGAACCTTTACACAAGCTATTTACACTTTAAGACAACAATATTATCAACTTATCAAATAGCAACTAGCAACCATTATCTATACCAAATACCAATACTTAATTACTTATTACAAATATTATCAACCATTATCTCAAGTTCTCAACTATCAAGTAGCAAAACATTATATCAACTATCAAGTATCAACCGGACAACCGGACAACCACACAAGTACACAATCACTAAGTCATTACTCACTAGTCACTAATCAAGTCCAAAACAATTAGACACCAACATTATAAAGTAGCAAAATATTAGTACATTACCAACCAAAAAACCAAATATAATTCAACAAAACAAAACCATCATTGCTCCTTGCTAAGAAGATGACTGGATCAATTAGGAATGTCGATGATAGGCGGTGCAAAATCGATCTTCGCAAACTCTACAATAAAACAAGAAATCATCAATACGGTATAAACTATAAGCAATAAAACAAGTCCAATATAATTAAAACTTAAAGGAACTTATTAATCCAAAATATACCTTCTTGTAATTTTTCAACCTCTTCCAAATCATCCACAACTTGCTTTCCTTTTCTGAGTCGAATCCAATCTTGAAGACAAATAAGTCCTTCCACCATAGAAGGAGCCAATGAACTCCGAAACTCATCGAGAACTCGACCTCCCGTGCTAAAAGTAGATTCAGATGCCACGGTGGAGATAGGAATTGCAAGTATTTCTCGTGACATCGAAGCTAGAATAGGATACCTCCCACTATTGACACTCCACCATTTTAGAACATCAATATCATCAACTTCAGGATCCTCATCCCAATATCGCTCTAACTCAGTCTTGCTTTCAACACCAAGTATCTGTTTCTTTTGTTTATATTTTTCAATTGTTCTTCTTGTTCCAAAAGTGACATCCACAACTGATGCTCGTGGTAGACTTGATGATTGAATACTAGAAGCATGAGAACTAGAAGAGCCTGAAATCTCAGAAGGATTCCTTTTTAATTGCCCATTATTAAACCTCTCGGAATATTCATTGAAAAGTTCAAAAAACTTATCCTTCATCTTCCTCGAAATAATTCGAGTCTTCTCCTCCCCAAACATCTCTTCAAGTGCAAACTCGGCTAAACCAAACTTACATCGAGGATCAAGGATCATGGCAAAAAATATCAGGAAGTTCAATTTATCTGGATTTCCCCAATACTTATCTCATTTCTCTTTCATCTTCACTGCCATGTCCCAAAACTCAGGATAAGGAGATCGATCGGACACCCATTCATTTAGAAGAGCTGCAATCTCGCTAATGTCATGCAAATAGACATTAGAAGTGGTAGATATCGTTCCAGATACAATTAAAGTGACTCGATAAAATATCTGAAGCATCTGAACCAAACCCTTTAGAATTACCCAATCAAAATCAATAGGCCGTCCCCCACCATCCCCCTCGAGAAGATCCCTTTCAAAACAAGGATCCTCTTCGTGATACCTCTCAAAGGCCCTTTCGAACCTTAAAGCAACCTCCAACATTTGATAGGTTGAATTCCACCTCGTGGGGACATCAAGCTGCAAAAGAGCTTTACTTTCAATTTTCTCTTTCTCAACACATGTCTTAAATCTCTTAAGCCTAGCTGGTGATTGTCGAATGTATCTGATGGCCTCCCGAACACGAGTGAGCGACATATTAGATAACTTCAAACCATCCTGAACTACTAAATTCATGCAATGAGCAAAACATCGCACATGTAAGAACTCACCATTCATGACACATCCATCAGGCCAATTTTTCATTTTCTTCTTCAAAAAAGCAATAGCAGTGTCATTTGAGCTTGCATTATCAACTGTTATAGTCATGACTTTATCAATTCTCCAATCATTCAAACACTTCTCAATTGCCTTTCCAATGTTCTCACCTTTATGGCTACTAATCGGACAGAAGTTCAGAATTCTCTTTTGCACCTTCCACTTCCGATCAATAAAATGAGCTGTAATGCACATATAATTGATTCTTTGAATAGAAGTCCACGTATCTGTGGTCAGACAAACACGTTGACACTCCACCTGCAATAACTTCTTCAGATTCAACCTCTCCGCCACATACAACTCATAACAATCTCTACTCACAGTTTGCCTAGAAGGAATTTGAAACCTAGGCATTCCAGTAGCACAGAAATCTCTAAATCCTTCACCATCAACACATGAAAAGGGATATTCATCCTTAACAATCATCCGTGCAAGTGATTTTCTAGTTGCAGCTTGATCAAACCTCCATGTGCTCATTGTGTTTGACCCAGGACCTGATTCAGTCAAGTTTGGTGTATAACCAATTTCTGTTTGCTTCTTCTGTTGTTTTTCCTTACTAGGAGGATTCTCAAAGCATTTCTCTAGGTGTGTCTTAAGTGTACTAGTACCACACTGCTTCGTGTCACAAGCATACTCTTGTCCACAATAGTTACACTTGCCCTTCAACTTTCCCTCCTTATTGGTAAATCTCGTGTAGTGATTCCATACATCAGCCCGTGGTTTCATAGCTTTTCTTTTCTTTAGTGTTGGTCCTAAACCCGAACTTGAACTCTCAATGAGATTATTGGAGTTATCAAGGACATCAACACCAATGTCAACATTAGGAGATATTTCTTCTGTCATCTATGCAAAATAAAGTTACATAATCATTGGTAATTGCAATAAACATATAAAGGAAAACTTTAATTCATATCAACATTATATATACTATCAAGTTCATCTAGGCAAGATATGAGAAAAATGCATGATACTAAATTGAAAAACAATTTTATACTTCTAACTATAATTCATATCAAACTAGTGAACTATAATTCATACAATCTACCATGAATAATGAAATCAAACTGTCAAACCACAATACATTAATTAATTGCCTTAATTAAAATTTCAAATCATATCAAATTGCCTTAATTAAATGGCCACTCGGCCAGTGCCGCAGCCCACAAGTCCACCACGATGAAATTTCAATTTGAAATTAACAGATCAGTAGATCACAACGAGCAGATCACATAATTATGATAGATCATAGAAATTACCTACTTAGTACTTACCTAGGTGCCAAGGAGCGGGAATTGAAAGGAGAGGTCACGGAGGTGCCAAGTCGCGGCAGCAGCAGCGCTGGTCGCCGAAGAATGCAACCAGGAGTAGATGAAGTGCTGCCGCGTGCCCGCGTGTCACTGCGTGGGAGGGGATGAAGCGCTGTCGCGCTGGAGTAGATGTCGCCGCTCGGAGTCGTCGCTTGTCGAGTAGATTCGGGACTCGGGAGTCGCAGATTAAGGGAGAGTCGGCGCTCGTTGACGCTTGCTCGGCGCTCGTTGATGCTCGCTCGGCGCTCGACGGCACTGGCAGACGCTCGGCAGGGAGTCGGGAGTGAGTCGAACGACGGGAGCAGTCGAGCAAAGCAGGGAGGCGGGATTGATGAGATCTCGGTGCTCGACGGCACTGGCAGACGCTCGGCGCTCATTGATGCTTGCTCGGCGCTCGACGGCACTGGCAGACGCTCGGCAGGGAGTCGGGTGTGAGTCGAACGACGGGAGCAGTCGAGCAAAGCAGGGAGGCGGGATTGATGAGATCGACTGATCGAGTATTGGATTTGGAGGGCGCCGAATCGGAGAAATGACCTAAGTACCTAACGGATGAATGATGAATCTCTGACCCGAACCGCCGATCCGGCAATCCCCGACCCGAATCCGAAAAAACATAATATTGGGTATTCGGTTTTCGGTTTTCGGTTCGGGTCGGTTCCCGAATTCCGGGAACCGGACCCGAACCGATATAATAAATCGGGTTCGGTTCGGGTCAAGAACCGAACCCCGCAGCATTTGAACCGAACCGAACCGAAAAATTCGGTTCGGTTCGGTTTGAACCGGATACTGGACAGCCCTAACCTTGAGTCAATAGAGTCTTCTCATTCCCTATCTCCTCCACAATAGCTTTCCCTTAGATCACTTTATAATAAAGAAATTGCCCTTCAAAGGCAAATTTCTATTAAATGGTGGTCTAAGGCCAAAATAAGTGGCTTGATGATGGGGACAAGAATACAAGTTGCTTTCATAGGGTGGTCACTTCTAAAAGGAGAGCTAATCTTATTCTTTCTATTCTTAATCACCTTGATCAAGTTGTTCATAATGAGAAGGACATTCTTGATGTCTTTGTTAGGCATTATACTTCTCTGTGGTCTCCTTCCCCTGCTAACCTTTCCATCGCTCATGCTTGGTTTGTCTTCTCTATGTTACCTTCCTACCATTGGAGCTGTCTCACTTGCCCTTTTTTCCTCTGATGAAATTTGGTAGAGGTTAAACAACTCCACAATGGTAAGAGCACTAGCTTGGATGGCTTCACAACTGAGTTCTTTAAGTCTTATTGGAATTCCATTTCCCCTTCTTTTATTGAGTGTATTAGGAATTTTCATTCTACCTCATTCATTCATCATGATTGGAATCAAACTCTCATTACTTTTATTCCTAAGATTAGGTCTGTTGGTGAAATGGTCACACTAGAGGGGGGTGAATAGCATGTTAACTAATCTTATCGCCTAATTCTGATTTTAATCATTTCTTAGATTACTTAGGCAATTCACGATTAAATGACTAAATGCGGAAGCGATAAATGATAAAGCAATTAATACAAAATAATATAACAATACTAACATAATTATTTATAGTGGTTCGGCCCAATGTCTACTCCACTACCTAAGCATCCCGCTTAGGATTTCCAAACTAGCTTAACTAGATTATCTTGTTTCCTTTACAACGAGGACATTTTCACCGGAGAGTCTCCGCTCTCACACCGAAGGCACTTCCACACCCGGAAGTCTTCGCCTTCCTACCGAGAGCACTCTCCCACCTCAATCCTAAGGACAAGAAGAACTAATCCTAGCAAATTATATTTACACCAGTGGAATTAAACCTCAAACACAATGGCAACCACCTAATTTCAAGACCTAATAACCTAGGTCTTCACAAGCTCAAATACAATGAAATAAACAAGAAAATACACAACTTAATGGAGCAATAAATCAAACAACTTATACTTAGCTCCAAACAAAGTTTTCTAGCTTTCTCTTGATGCCTTTGATGGTGAATCAATGAAGTTAAGGCTTATCCAAGAAGTTGAGAGATCAAAGCTAGGGATTTCAAGAATGGTGGCTCAATCAAGCTCAAGGATCATCAAATATGGCTCAAAGTATGTTGGATGATGGGTGGAAGGCTTGTTAAGGCTTCTATTTATAAGCCTTGAGGAGATGACATGAAACAGACAACTCAACGGGCGGAAAACTAGCCATTTTCGTCGTCCGATCGATGGTCGATCGATCGGTCGATCGACCAAAAGCAAATTGCCGCTTTCTGGCACACTTCGGTCGACCAAATTAGTTACTGCCAGTTTTTGGCACCATTCGGTCGACCGAAGTAGCCACTGCCAATTTTTGGCATTGTTTGGTCGACTGACCGATCGACTGAATTGGCTACTACCAATTTTTGACTACATTCGTTCGATCGAACCTAGGTCGAACTTGATTTTTTCAGCCTTCTTCTTGCGTGCTTCATTTTTGGGTTCCGACCTTCAACGTGCGTCAACTTGGAGAGCTTTCTATGTGTTCTTTAGACTCCTCCAAGTCGTCTTTGGTGCACACGTCGAACTTCGAGAGATTTCCACAACGAACCCGAACGCAATGATCAATGTTCTTCTGATTTTCCAATTTCTTCAATTTTTTTCGATCGAGGACATCAAGAACTAATCGATATGGAACCTAAAAATATTTTTTCATGAAACATTAGTTCCATGTTTGTTATTATCAAAACCGAGATTAAGACCAAGGTAGAAAACCTTAGGCCAACAATCTCCCCCTTTTTGATGATGACAAACATTCTTAAGAAAATATATATTAAAGCACAAAGGATATCAACTAAGGGATTTCTCCCTCTATCAACATGCATATCTATATAATACAACTTCCACTATCTGTAAGTATGGTTTTCCTATATTTTCTTCTCATTTACTTATATTTTTCTCCCCCTTTTGACATCACTCAAAAAGGGCAAGCAGAAAAGTCAATCAAAATTCAAAGTTGAAACTCTAAAAGATTTTTCAAAACCGCGAAAGTCTCAACTCAATGGATGAAAGCCAAACATCGAATAAGAGACTAAGTCATACATGATATCGTGAAATAATAAATGAAATCCAAAACCAAGAATCGTGTAGTAACTTAAGTATCGATATTTTCAAGTATCGGTCAAATAGTCAAAAATCATTTTTGAAATGATTTTTCTCATCAAATGAGTAGAATAATACCATATGTGAATTTAAAATATCATACTTCAAGTCTTATTTGAAAATCTAATGAAAATTTAAAGTATCAAAAAAATGAGCAACTTGAGAAGAGTGAACTTTAGTGGCATTTTCGTAAATAATTGAGATTTTTATGACATTTCCAGAAATAATTCAAACTTTCAAAATACAAAGATATTGTCATGTAAAATATGTATATCAAGTTTGAAGTGAAAAGAATGTCATTTAATCAAGATATTGACTTAGCACGATTTCATTTAAAGTAGGCTTGAAAACATAAAAATGCTAAGTATAAAATTTTATTATCTACCCATGTTTTCTCTAACTTAAGCTCTTGGACATCTAACATGAGTGAATCTAAGTATACAAGTCAAGTTTGGGCTGAAAATGAGGTTCCTAAGTCACTTTTTGACTAAGGTCAAAGTATACTTCAAGTTTTCAAAAATCAAACTTTAAAAATTCTTGAAAGTCCATGGGCATTTTCGTAAATTTCAGGTGTTTTTTTGAAAATTATCATTTTTTATTCAAACTTTCCGGATACCGCTGAATGGTCATTTGAAATGCATGTGTCAAGTTTGAACTCCAAATAAAATTTCAAAGTCCATTTTTCAATCGATCTGGATTTCAATTAAAAGCTCATTTTTTTAAAGATATCGCTCAAGTTATCAAAATCATTTTTAAAAATGATTTTACTCAAAGAATATTGAGAACGATATTAGAAATGAAATCAAAATAGTATGCACAAAGTTTCATTTGAAGTTTTCGACGAAAAATCAAATTATCGGAAAGATTAATATTTTCAAGATGATGATACTTTGTATTTTTGAAATCTAACTTCAAAATTCCACTATAAATCATATTCATGATGAAACTTTTTGAAATTTTTACTGAAAAAACTAACTCTTTTAGTGAAGGTGTAGTTTCAAGAATCAGTTAAAAAGAAATTTTCTATATTTTTCTAGAAATAACTGAAAATACTAAAATTTCAATGACATTTTCATAATTTTCAGTTATTTTTCAAAATATGTTCAGTTTTCATTCAAACTTTTATGACATCACATGGATGTAAATCACGAGTAAGCTCAAACATATTTATCAAGTTTCAACTTAAAATGAAGTATCCAAGATGAAATTCTACCTATGGCACATTTCATTCAAACAAGATTTCATGAAATTGCCTAAGTATCAAAATTTTACCTACTCATGAGATTTCAATCAATTATCATGCAAGATCATTCATGAGCATAGAGAAATCATTTAATCAAGAAAATAGAGGTGTTATGCAAGAATTTTACCAAAATGAAACTCATACATCATTTCTTGAGAAATTCCAAAATTTCTACTTTCTTTCTATTTTCCTTTAGCCTTTCAAATTTTACCACTTTCTCAACTTGCAAGTAGGCTTCATTAGTATCATAATAAAATCACATACCAACTAGCAAACTAACTTACTAAATAACAAAGGTTCAAAGCAATGTTTCATTTAAGAATCTCAACCTATGCTAGATAGTAAAGATTCTTTTTTTAAAAAGTTAACATGATATCAAAATGAATCAAAAAGATCTTAAAATATGAGATATTTGAAGAATAAGATCTCTAAGCATGTTTAACTAGTTTGGACTTAAAAGAATGTCTCTAGTATCAACCTAGACCAAGTTTTATTTAATAAAATTTGCCTAAGTGCTAAAATTCTACATACTCATGAGAATTCAAGGGTTTAACATGCAATTCTAATCATGAGTATAGAGACATAATTTAAGCTTAAACATTGAGGTATAACACTAAAATATTGAATTTATCAAAATTATACATTATACTTGAAAATTTAGCCAAACTAATCTTTTTCATTCTTGTTAGTCTTCCATTTAACCTTAGATTTAACTTAGATGAGGAAATCATTGGTAACATAATGACATAATTATTTCAAGTAGGTTAATCATTCTAGATAGCAAAGTAAGCATCAAAGATTTCATTCAAAATCCAACTTTGCTAAATAGTTCAAAATTCCTTTAAAATAAAATCAAGTCATACCAAAATGAATTTTAAGAGATCACAAAAATAATAAATATGAAAACATGATCTTCAACCCTTCCTATTGGTTGAAAATCGAAAGGCCACAATGAGCCTACGATTTAGAACCGCAAGGTCGCTTAGGCCCATTACAAGCAACATAGATTTTCGAAGAGACCGAAAATCAAAAGTTAAAAATGTTTTTGAAACTTATCAAGAGCGAAAAATCTACTAATATTAAGCATATATCAAACTCCAACTATAATTTAAGCAAGAGGGTATAGGAGATGATACCAAAGTACTTTTGATGCCAACCTTACTAAGGCATCAAGATGACTTGAAGTTGCAACTTTGAAATGGTATAATTTTTGAATCCTTAAGCAACTTCAATCAACCAACTTCATCTCACCCTTGTGTGGTAGCTCCCCCTAGAATAGAGCAAGAAACCTTTGGTACCCAAATGGCTTTGGGTCCGTGGGGGTTAGTTGGCCTAGGTATCTAAAGTGTCTTAGTAACACTTGGATACTTCTTAAATGCAGAATCATAGATTGCATGACCATATGTACCACAACAAAAGCAATGTCCATGAAACTTTTTATTTTCCCTATGGACATGTGATTTATCACTAGAATGCTTGACATATGAGCTATGATGAAGATGAGCATTCTTAAACGAAATATTTTTCTTTTGAACATGAGGTTTAATGGTAGAATGCTTAGCATGAGAATGATGATGAACATTGACATTCTTTACATAAACATTTCTCATTCTAGTATTCTTAGTAGATGAGATATTTTTGAATTCATTTACTTTCTTATTCAAGAAAATAACCTCACTTTTCAAATCATTCATGGATTTTTGAATAGCATGCAATTGAGTTTTTAACATGCTATTTTCATTTTTTAAATTATCAATTTTATGTTTCAAAGCTTTAAGCTCAAGTTCTAAGTTATCATGACATGAATCAAAAAGCCTAGTCTTTAATTTTTCATTTTATACTTTATAAGGCATGCAAATGTGAACTAAGCTTAGAGTTTTCCTTCTTTAGATTTCTATTCTCCTTGTTCTTTTTCATAAGCAAGACATATATTTTTTTGACATTCCTCAACTAGTTCTTCATATGGCATATTGAATGAACTAGAAGAGCTAGTACTATCATTATCATTATTATGACTAGAAGGGAAAGAGTGTACCAAATTATTGGTACTCATGAGACAAACTTTTAAAGTAGCTTCATAGTCATTGGAAGAGGATGCTTCATTTGAATGGGATGATAATGTAGAAGCTTTTGACCTCTTCTTTGTCTTGTTCAATAATGAAGAGCAATTCTTCTTAATGTGGCCCTTTTCTTTGCAAGCATGATAAATCACCTTTCGTTTTTGGCTCTTAGAGTTGCTCCTTTGACTATAAGCACTATGAGCATCAAAACCGAGATTAGTAGTAGGTGAGTGACCATTGTCATCACCACCTTCATCAACAGTGTCAATCTCTTCGATTTTGGCATAACCATATAAAACATTTAAAGTTGTCCATAAATCAAAAGCCAAAGAGCAATACATGACTTTATCTAGGATGTCATTCGGTAATGTGCAAAGAATACAATTAATGGCATCTCCATTATACTAAAATATTTTCTTATCTAATTCACTCCAAGCATGCATGTCAACCTTAGGCTTAATAAATTCTAGTCTTAACATGTTAATGACATCAAAACCTTTAGTCTTTAAATATGTGTACATCCTATATTTCCAAAGACCAAAGTTCGAGGCATCGAACCTAGGAGGTGAAAACATTAGGTGCTGTTTGGTTAGCGAAAATTATTTTCTGGTTTGGTTTCAGTGAAACTGAAAATTTGGTTTCGAAAACTTGATTTTGGTTTCTAGTTTTCAGTTTTCTGAAAACGCGTTTGGTTAATAAAAACAACATCAGTTTTAGTTAGTTGAAACCAGTAAATATTTATTTGATTATAAAAAATAATATTAATTTTCCTTGAACATTTTTAGTAGTAATTAAATGTTTAGTTAGTTTACAAAATTAAATATTTGTTAATATGGTTACAAAATATTTAAATGATTTAATTAATTAAGTTATTGGTAATTTAAGATTTTTTTGTTCAATTAGATATAAAAATTAATTAATAGTTATTATAAAATTTAAAAAAAAAACAAGTCCAATGATCTAAAATTAGGTTTGATTAAATTATAAATAGACCAACTTTAAGAAAATTGAGTTATTTAAAATTTGGATTTGAGTCAATTAGATATAAATTGGTTTAATTATTTTATAAATTTAAGATAAAAGTTTGAGTTAAAAATGATGATTTTTATTTTTATTTTTAAAAATTTGATATAGTTTGATTTATTTTCAAATTAATTAATTTTATAAAAAAAAAATTATAATTACAAAGTTGTCACAGCATTTTGATAACGAAACCGACAGTCTCGAAACCACAGAAAACAACATTCTATTGTTTTGATTTTTATTAAGAAAACTGGTTTCGTTTTTATTCTGGTTTCGATTCAGTTTCACGAAAACACTAAACCAAACACGTTTTCATAAGCAGTTTTGGTTTCAGTGAAACTGAAACCATGAAAATAGACTTGGTTTTGCTAACCAAACAGACCCTTAAACACTCTAATACCATTTTTCAGATCGAGAGACGATGTAGAGGAGATTGTGAAATCTCAATCTACGACCCACTTTGACACCAATTGTTAGTGAAATGGCCACACTAGAGAGGGGTGAATAGTGTGTTAACTAATCTTATTGCCTAATTCCGATTTTAATCATTTCTTAGATTACTTAGGCAATTCACGATTAAATGACTAAATACGAAAGCGATAAATGATAAAGCAATTAATACAAAAATAATATAACAATACTAACACAATTATTTATAGTGGTTCGATCCCAATGTCTACTCCACTACCTAAGCATCCCGCTTAGGATTTCCAAACAAGCTTAACTAGATTATCTTGTTTCCTTTACAACGAGGACATTTTCACTGGAGAGTCTCCGCTCTCACACCGAAGGCACTTCTACACCCGGAAGTCTTCGCCTTCCTACCGATCGAGAGCACTCTCCCACCTCAATCCTAAGGACAAGAAGAACTAATCCTAGCAAATTACATTTACATCGGTGGAATTAAACCTCAAACACAATGGCAACCACTTAATTTCAAGACCTAATAACCTAGGTCTTCACAAGCTCAAATACAATGAAATAAACAAGAAAATACACAACTTAATGGAGCAATAAATCAAACAACTTATACTTAGCTCCAAATAAAGTTTCCTAGCTTTCTCTTGATGCCTTTGATGGTGAATCAATGAAGTTAAGGCTTATCCAAGAAGTTGAGAGATCAAAGCTAGGGATTTCAAGAATGGTGGCTCAATCAAGCTCAAGGATCATCAAATATGGCTCAAAGTATGTTGGATGATGGGTGGAAGGCTTGCTAAGGCTTCTATTTATAAGCCTTGAGGATATGACATGAAACATGCAACTCAACGGGTGGAAAACTAGCCGTTTCCACCGTTTGATCGATGACCGGTTGATCGACCAAAAGCAAACTGCCGCTTTCTGGCACACTTCGACCGACCAAATTAGCTACTGCCTGTTTTTGGCACCATTCGGTCGACCGACTGGTCGACTGAAGTAGCCACTGCCAATTTTTGGCATTGTTTGGTCGACCGACCGATCGTTTGAATTGGCCATTGCCAATTTTTGACTACATTCGGTCGACCGAACCTAGGCCGAACTTGATTTTTTTTAGCCTTCTTCTTGCGCGCTTCATTTTTGGGTTTCGGCCTTTAACGTGCGTCAACTTGGAGAGCTTTCCATGTGTTCGTTAGACTCATCCAAGACGTCTTTGGTGCACACGTCGAACTTTGAGCGATTTCCACGACGAACCCGAACGCGACAATCAATGTCCTTCCGATTTTCTGATTTCTTCAATATTTTCCGATCGAGGACATCAAGAACTAATTGATATGGAACCTGAAAATATTTTTTCATGAAACATTAGTTTCATATTTATTATCATCAAAACCGAGATTAAGACCAAGGTAGAAAACCTTAGGCCAACAAGGTCCCCTAAAGCTTATAAATACTTTAGACACATTTCTCTTTGTAACCTTGCATACATGATTCTTGCTAAACTCTTAGCTAATAGACTTAAGCCCATGCTCCCTCTTTTAATTTCTTCTCAGCAAACCGTCTTCCTTAAAGGAAGGAATATTCAGGATAATATCATGATTGTTCAAAAAATAGCTCATTCCATTTATGCTTCCAGAAGTTCCAGACCTTACATTTTATTTAAATTAGATCTTGATAAAGCCTTTGATAAACTCTCTTGGACTACTATTTTTAAAGTTATGAACCTTACAAAATTTCCCCCAGTTTTCATTGAGTGGATTAGACCTTGTGTTTCTTCTCCTAGTTTTGCATGCCTTGTTGATGGTCAGATTTCATCTTTTTTCCTTTCTTGTAAAGGTGTTAAGCAGGGGGATCCCTTGTCCCCCTACTTGTATATTTGGTTGCTCAAACTTTTATCAATTTACTTAATAATGTTGTTTCTAAAAAGAAAATTATTCCTTTTAAAATTAGATATTCTTTTTAGTTATCTCATTTGATGTATGCTGATGATGTGCTTTTGGTCTTTATAGCTACTGTTAAAGGTTTGCATTTAATGAAAAGCATTCTTGCTTGTTATGAAATTTTAACTGGTCAAGTAGTCAATTTTATTAAGTCTGAGGTTTACTTTCCAAAGCATATTTCCTCTACTGTCAAGCATAAGGTCTGTTCTATCTTGAATATGAAAAGTGGGCACTTCCCTTTTAAATATTTGGGCTCTGTTATTGCCCCTAGAAGAGCTCCTGCTCATTCTCATGATTTTGTTCTTGATAATGTTAAAAGTAGAATTGGTACCTAGCAGAATAGATTCATCTCTCAGGCTGACCGTATGGTTTTAGTGAATTCTGTGTTGAATACTATTCCTTTATATAATTATGTTGTTTCCTGGATGACTAAGAAATCTGTTAAAAAGATTAATTCTTTAATTAAGCAATTTATTTGGTCTTCCAATAGGAATAGTAAGGGCTTGCACTTGATTAATTGGGAAACTATTACTCTTCCTAAGCACCTAGGAGGCTTAAGTGTTCTTGATTTATACTATAAAATTAAATCCTTACGGTTAAGGAAGATCGCCTCTTATCTTGACAATTATGATACTATTTGGGTGAAGCTTGTTAAGAGTAAATATCCTTTACAGGATTGCCTCTTACAGTTGCCCCCCTCACCTTATGATGATGCCTGGGTTTGGAATATTGAGGTTAATGAGTCTATTATCACAAGCGGCGCCTATTCTTTCCTAAGAAGTCGTAACCTGTAGGTGTTTAGTGATACTATTCCTTGGTCTAGTCTTTGGCAACTTAAGCTGCCTCCTAAGATTCTTAATTTTCTTTGGAAAATGTTGCATGGTAGGTTACCTACCAGAGCTTATTTAAGCCACATTGGTTTACTTAATTCACCTACCTACCCTTTTTGTCATTCTGATACTGTTTTCGAGACTATTAATCATATTTTCTTCACAGTAATGCCCAAAATCCCAATAATAATATTTTATCCTTAAGCAGGGAACCGTGGGCTCTAGTTAGCGCGGGTTGGCATAAAGTTTCGTGATTGAATCCGATTAAGCAGTTAATGTAGAAAAATTTAGGATTTTTTTTGATATTATTTCTAAGATGATAAAAAAATCCGGGTAAGCTTTGGAGCATGCTAAGATGATAGAGGGTCTCGAGTCAAGTTTAGCGGTCCAATCAAAACGCGAATCAGAGTTAGAATGAGTTAGATATGAGTTTTAAAAGTCGAGTTGCTTTAGTGAGGGCATTTTAGTAAATTGGGCCAGCCAGGGCCCATAAAAAGGCATTGAGGGGTGCATGGCTACAGTTTTAGCTGCACGCCACCTTAGAGAGGAGAGAGAGGGCGACGCCTAGTGTGGAGGAACCAATCCGGTGGTCGGAGATCATGAGTTCGTCGGCATCCATTGTAAGAAGGATCCTAGTTTCTTCTTCCTTTCCGTTTCCTCCAAAAAGGTGAGTGGATTAAGCCATCTTTCCCCGATTTTCTCATTATGCCGCCGCCCCCTACGAGAGGGGATTTTCCAAATTTTTGTGCGGATTTCCTCGTGCAGAATTCGATTGTTGAATTGATTGAGTTTTTGTCGTTGTTGCAAATCTTTTGATACGAATTTTGGACCTAGCCGCATGCTCCAACCCAAATTTTCTTGAGGAGCCACCGCCCCCTTCTTGTTTTCTTTTCTCCTTGGTGTCTTGGGAAATTCTTGAGTCTTGAATCTTGATGGTAGTTGATTTATGAAACTTGATTCTTGATGGGAGAGGAATTGAGAGTTAGGGTGTGCCGCCCCTTCCCTAAGGGTTCCCTATGAATTCTAGGGGCCGGCTGACTCTTAGTACCCTGTAGAGAACCTTGAAAAATTATGGTAGGTATTAAGATTACACCTTAAGGACACTTCCACATATTGATAGATAATGCCTTAGGGTAGAGACATTTAAATTGGAAAAATAAGAATTTAGAGACACCTAGGCACACCTAGAGATGTAGGATTATAGATTGCATTTAGTGTTGAGACGACCCTAAGGAGGGCTAATAGGGCCGAACCCCTCTTGATCTTAGAGCACTCAGGTAAGGGGGAAGGCTGACCCTAGGTGGTGCGATTAGGGACATAAAACGAGATTGTGATTTATTGTAGATGCTCGCTACCCTTAATACCTTGTGTAGGGTTCTTTATTGATAGATATTTTTATAGTTTACATGTTCTAGCACATATATATATATCTATGTTATTTACTTGTGATTACATGCGTGGTGTGACCTTCTTAAATTATTATGGCATGATTTATGTGATGTACTATTATGATGTTACACTTAATTATGACTATGCACATGTTATTCTTATAAATATGTGGGATGTGATTATGGCATGAGGCCACGGAGAGGCCGATGTATGTTCATAGCATACTTTATTTATTATTGTGTAGTTGCATCTTCTCCTTAGTATGTTATTATGTGTGTGTATTGTGCTTGGTGCATATTCCCGGAAGCCTCACCGGTGAGGGGAGGGTATGCCCCAAAGAGATGGTGTTGGCACTATTTTGGAAGTTCCGACCGGTGAGAGGAGATCATACCCCAAAGAGATGGTTCGGAATCCCGACGGAACGTATGCCCCAAAGAGACAGATCGGAAGAGCCGTGTCGGTGAGGGGAGAGCATACCCCAAAGAGACGACACTAGCTAGGTGGTAGATCGGAGGCCACATCGACTACCTACCCTATGTCGCTATGAGGACTGACAGGTCCGGGTGAGCATGTGGATTGTTGCATTGGGCATATCTATATTTTATATTTGGTGGCATATTTCTGTAGGTTGTTATATGATGTCTAGGAGGATTGCTTTGCTAATTAATAAATGCACCTGAATTATGCTTCATTTTCCTTATGCCTAAATATGTGATTTATTTGATAATGCTGGATGTGGTGGATTGAGGATTGATCTACTCACTAAGTCCTAGTTGGGCTTACCCCTCTTATGTTATTATTTTTCAGCACCTGAGCAAGATCAGAGAGGTACTGGGGTGTAGTAGCGCGGTTGGTGGCAGCAATACAGCAGGTCTCGTGACATGTCATGGTCGAGGGGGATACCAAGTTGAGTCATGTTGCTTTTCGTGTCGTTTGAGTCATGTAGACTTAGTTTACTATATTTTCGCATTTATGTTATTTTGAGGTGTCTTTGTTTAGTAATTAAAGTTTTGAAATTGATTTGAGCATTTAGCTATTTATTGAGTTGGTGGTTTGGGTTTTTGAAAATAAATGTCTTTTATAAATCTTTAAAATGTTATTAAATGTTCAGGTCTGGTTTGATTGTATATGTGATTTGATTTGGGTTAGGCTTCGGGCTACGTGGCGTACCCTGGCCGATTATACTAGGTTTGGGGTGTGACATTCACTTGTGCCTATGTTGACTCTGTTTGGACTCTACTCAAATCTAGAACTGGCCTACCATTTAATAATCATTTCTCTTGGTTGAATGAAGGTTGGCTTAAGTTGTCTTCTGATTCGACTAGGGGGCTTCTATTAAAGCTCTTATTGCTATAACTTATTGGCTTACTTGACATGCTAGGAATGAAATGGAGCACCTTGTTATGCGGCATTCCCCTCTTAGCCTCATGCTTAAAATTACTGCATTTGCCTTTTGGAAAATGATTAAAATCAGAATTAGACAAAAATATTTAGATAACACACTATTCACCCTCCTATAGTGTGGTCATTTCACCAACATACATGAGTGTCAATAGAATGTTCATCGGGTGATAGTAGGTGCAAGCAGTCCTTGGACCCGAGATTGTCATGGTTACCTTGCGAGTGATGACCAATTGCTTTGGTTCTATCCCTACATGGCCCTCAGCATCATGTGCCGGATATTACTGGGCATGGGGAAACATTCATGGAGGTAGGTGAGCAACCAACATGGAATCGGGTACTCCTAGTAAGAGGAGATAATGTCCTATGTGTCCCTGCAAGTGTCGACTCAAGAATCTCTGGTCAGAGTAGAAATAAAAGTCAAGAAGATGTTTCTGACGTTTCATTATTGAGACGATATCTTGGCTTATGAGTGGAGTCCTTGTAGATTGAACCTCACACTATCCGGGTAGTCACGACACGTTACTAGACATCAATCTTGACTTGTTAGTGGAGTCCCTCACGACCACACTAAATGGGTTTAGTGGAGGCTTATAAGATTCGAATAGAAGTCGTTCTATCGGATCCGACTCTCCGTTATGCACAACTCACTACTGGCTTAGTGTGGGGCCCAATGGGTCACACACAACAGGCTAACCTTGTAACGAGCTTTATGAGATAGAGTCTGAATGCGGTATTATATGCCGACTAGCATGAACATGCTGCAACTCGATCACAGATCTCGTTTATGGACATAATATGAAATGTGTTTCCTATATGAATGAATGCGTGAGGAAGGAGTTCCTCGGTAACCCTAATTTGTAAGACATCCTAAATTATAGGCATTGATACATAATAATATTTTAAGTGATTGATTAAATTTAATTATGAATTAAATATTTAATTAACCTCTTGACGGGCATTATATTTAATTATGAATTAAATATAATTTGATTTTAAATCAAATATATATGGTCGAAAAATTAGTTTCTAACCATGAGCCTAACCAATTAATCAGGAATTAATTTATTTGGATAAATCCTAATTAATAGTAATTTGATTTATGGAGATAAATAATAAAATTAATAGATATATGATTTACGAGGATAAATCATAATTCTATTAATTAATAGGAATTTAATTTATTTAGATAATTATTATTCCTATATTATAGGAATTTAATTAGTTTAGATAAATCATATTTTATTTAGATAAACCTCTTTCCTATTGTTTAGGATATTGATTTATTTAGATAATTGTGATTCCTATTGACAGACTCTTAATTTATGGAGACAAATTAAAATTTATATTTAATTGGATTTAATTAATTTTGAATTGATTATGAAACAATTAAATATGAAATATTTTTTGGAGGCAAACCTCGGAATTTTGAATTCTGGGTAAAGTTTTTTAAAGGGGTGGGTCTACTCTTGTAGCCGCCAATACCCCCTGTAAATTGGTGGCCGAACCTCCTTCAAGGGTGATGAAGAACTTGATTCATGAGAGGGTTCTTGAGTGGAAAAGTTCCAAAGAATCCCTCTTCCTCTCCCTTGGTGGTTGGCCATCTTCTTCCTCATTCCCCGTGCTTTTGTGAAGCCGAATTGAAGGTGTCTTCTACTTGGGTGTGCCGTCTACTTCATCTTCTTGGAGGAGTCCAAGAAGGACAACGAGGTATTCTTTTATCTACCCTCTCATTATGTGATTTTCTCATCCCCTATTCCTCTCATTTGGTGCTCGATTCTTGTAGAAGGGCCGGCCTTGCCTAGGTGAATTTTAGGATTGAGAAAGCTTCTCCATTGAGCCACAACGAGCCCCGGTGTTCGCTGCCCCTATTGTTGCGAGGTGCTTGGTGTGGACTATCATTGGAAAACGTGCATGTGTGCGTGTCAAAACGGGGATAAGATCAGCCATACCAACTGCGGTTCGAGGTATACCTTCTCCCACATCTTCGATGTTGAATTCCTTAATATTGCTAAAGTAGATCGCTATTTTCGGGATGGTTTCACATTTTTAAATTGCTATTTTCGCCGCATTTTCGATTCCTATCCCAACACGATCATCCCAAGTAATCGTCAACGATAGCCGCGTGCGCTATTGCTGATTTAAACACATCAGTGATGGCCGGGGGCGGTGGTCGCTAAAATTAAACTATCACCCGTGGCTCCGAGCCGTCAGTGATATTATTAGCAACCGTGATATTTGGTGTTGCGCAGACCATCAACCATTTACGATACACTTTCAGCCACGATGTAGTGATGGTCAGCCGTGGGTAAGCCGTAGCTGAAGTTATATTCTGTAACTGAAATTTTTTTACTCTTTGGTAATTCCTGCATACAATAATATTTATACAATGCAATATATTTACAACCACAATTATTTACAATCACAAAACATCATACACATACATTTACAAACAACCATACAAGTTTTAATTAAATACCATCAATCTAAGCGTCAAATGGAGGCAAACAAGTATCAAATATCAAAACTAAAAGTATATAAACAACTATAAGCCTCAAACGGAGGCAAACAACTATCAAAATATCAAATGTAAAACATATAAACATCTATCAAGTATCTAAGCCTCAAATGGAGGCTCACAAGTATCAAAATATAATCAAAATACAGTAAACCAAAATCTCATGGCTGCGGTGGAGGCAGTGGAGGCGGTTGAGTCGACAGTGACTAGGTCGGGAGCGTCGACTGGGTCTAGGAGGGCGACGGCTGGGACTTCATTAGTATATGAATGCCGAGTGAGATGAATATGAGTGACGAGGGCTTACATGTTCTGCATCGTTTGTCTTAACTTGTCATTCTTCCGTCTATGCTCCTCCATCTCTTGTATATGCTCATCCATCGTCTGTCTCTGCTGTGTAAGCTCAAACTCCAAGGCCACTATCCGGCTCTGGTCCTGCATCCGAGATGTTGAGGGCCGCTTACCCGCAACGGGAGTGGTTGGTGCCCCAACTGGCCCTAACACGATTCGTGCATGGCCACTGTCTGCAAAGCCACAAACACAACCGTGCTCCCAGCCACCTGCAGCGTCGACCCATGCTCCTGCGTCAAAGTCCCGCGGCATTCCTCCGCGCTCGATCACGGTCCTCGTGTATGTCTCCTACATACATTTATATTTTAAATACTATATATATAAAAACTATAAATAAAAATTATGTAAATCAAATAGACATAAATACTTACCATGACAATTGTGGCCCTAGTATCGATGTAGTCCCCCGCTCCATGTCGCCGACAATGAGTGCGCTCAAACACCTCCATCAGCGAGGGGTGTTGGATGGTGCCATCCTCCGCCACCCGCGTCTAACATTAAAAAACAGATATATTAGTATCATTGTACATAATATATAATTTAATTAAAAGTAAGGAAATTATACATACCATACGACGCTTATGCACTGCAAAAGACATGGAGCCACCAGTGTGGCGCACCCCCGTGTCGTCTCCCCCCGGACATGCAATTTCTTGACGCAATGCGGGAGACCTCCTGCCACTCAGGTGTGTCCCACTGCTCAACGAGCTGGTCCCACATAGGTTTAGGAATCCACTCGGGGCCGTGTCCCCGAGTCTCACAAATGTGTGTGGCCCCCAATTGTGTCATCACGGTTTTACGGGCTTGCTGAAGCAACCCATTGTAGTGAGCGCGGGCAACACGCTTCGGCCATGTATAATGAGCCTGTAAATTTTTATTATTATTAATGATCGATATTTATAATTAATATTAATTTAATAAATATACGTACCGAGAACTCTCGCCACATCAAATCTATATGCTCACGGGGTACGTGAGACCATGTAGGCCACGCCCCGTGCATAAATCGTCGGATCATCCCCGCTATCGTGCGTGGGATGTCCTCCTGCTCAAACCTGCACTAAATATAGTATAATTCTATATTATGATATATTGAATTATAAATAAATTATAAGAAATAATTAATGCATCTACTTACCTTCTTTTGTGCACACTAATTGATATGTGCGACTCTCCCTCGGGTGGCAGAGGGAGAATTCTGCTAGGCCTTCGTGGCCTACGTCTCAATGTCGAGGTGGTAATCGTCGGGGGGGGGGGGGGGGGGGGTACTATTGCTAGGAATGCCTCCTCGGGAACACACTTCTCGAACCATAGCTATAAAATATGAATATAATTAGATTATATATAATAGATTAATAGATATAATTAATAATTGAATATATACTGAATATTTATAATTATTCGTCATCGTCATTATCATCTTATATGTAATACTCTTCTTCTTGTTCTTTTGTATCAGAATCTTCAAATTCTTCTTCTTCTTCTTCTCCCTCATCATCATTATGTCCTTCTTCCTCAACTTCATTATCGTCGTCATCAACATATTCTACTTCCAATTGAACTAACTCCGTGTCATCATCCTCGAGTGTTGGACTAACTCGCTCCACTTCAAAACGATCATCTTCTTGATAGAAGTCATTTGTCGCCTCATTCTCTCCAACTACTGGGTTAATTTTTCCTCTCGCTTTAGTCTTATAGACTACATGCCAATCTGCCCCTATCTTTCTTTCGAGATGAATAGTGCATATAATATACTTGTTCAACTTGAGATGCCAATATAAATGGCTCATTTGAAGCCAATTTCGATTTGTAATTGACCTCGACAAGTTTATACTTTGGATGAACTCTCATGCCCCTATCGCTTGTATCGAACCAATGACATTTAAAAGGGGCAACTGATTTCCAACCAAAAAATTGCAATTCTATGACTTCTTGCAATAGTCCGTAAAAGTCAACATCACATTCAGTATACGTTGTCCCTTTGACGCAGTCCCCGGCATTCATAGTCTTCTTTGTAGATGAATATTCAAGTGTGTAAAATTTATATCTATTAACAAAATAACCATTATAACACTGTATAAGTCGTGCCGATCCGCTAGCAATCTCAAATATTCGATTATCTATTCTGCCTTTGTGTTCTGTACTATAAGCTCGAAACCAATTAGGGAACTCACGATCACGTAATCTATCTAATTCATCATCGCTATAAATTTAGTATTTTGTCACAATCTCGAAGTCAAATATTTCAATGAACTTTTCAATCTCTAGACAATTTAGTACAAGTGGGCCAAATAGTACTCTTCACTGTTTAAGAATCGAGACAGACGAGAACCCAAAGCACGACCAGGGTTACGAAAGATATTTAAACAACCATCTGATGGTCGAGCTCCCCCGTCGTCGTTCTGTAGAAGATGATTAAGTGTTGTCTTGATGGTTGATTCAAAATAAAATGAGCAGAATATTGAAATTTCTTGAATTATATATGCTTTTGATATGGAACCTTCAACTGCCGCGGTGCCCTTTACTTTTTTTCTTTAGATGATTCATGTATCTTTCAAATAAGTACATCCACCGGTATTGAACGAGGCCACTAACTCATGCCTCATATGCCAAGTCACTACAAAAAAATAGGGTATCACCAACGGAGATTATTACCAAAGGATTATCTGTTGGTAAATACGTCGGTGTTGACCATGCTAGGTATTACCAACGAATATTATTATATCCGTTGGTAACACCAACGATAATTAATGTCCGTTGGTAACACCAACGGAAATATACTCTGTTGGTGATGCCAACGGAACCAGTATCCATTGGTGACACCAACAGATTATACCCCGTTGGTAACACCAACGGATATCATCTCCGTTTATACTAACAGATTCAACAAAGGTATCCGTTGGTATTACCAACTGACATCCGTTGGTATTACCAACAAAGACATCTGTTGGTAATATATTTTATAATTAAAATATTCATACCCATATGAATTTTCATTTTCCTGTATACAACCTAGAAGGGAAATCACACATCAAATTTCTTATTACCCAATCACAAATATATATATATACAACAAGTCAAGAAAAAAACCGTCATATTTTCATAACCAAATAATAGTGTCGTTTTCATAAGCAAAACAACTAAGTTCCATATACAATCGAGTATATTATCAATCAAATACAAACTTTACTAAAAGTCAAATCTTCCCTAACATCAACCGAATTATGTAGTGCAAAATCATAACCAACATACAAATCTTAACCAAATACAAATCCATACTTCCATCAGCCGAGGACTGAAGTACATTTTTCTCATTTCTGGATCTAGACTTTGTCTGGCAAAATTTATTATTGACCTGAGAAATAAAATGAAAGCACTTGAAATATAAAACATAGTGTATACAAAAGGATAATGAAATGCAAATAACTTAAGCAACCATATCTGTGTGCACAGATCACATAAATTAATTGATCAAGATCTTCATATGCATTATAGCTATTTTACACAATGTATCTGCACAAATGTAGTCCAAGAAATATTTGATATAGCCTAGACAAAAGTTTATTGAAACAAATGTGTGAATGCAAAGTTCAACACAAGATACCCTGCATAGGGAAATTTTATAGATAACTCCTCTCAAATCGTACATTCCATCACATCTCATCATCTCAATTCTTAGCCATCTCCTTTTGATGAATATGGTAACTGGAACCGAGGGTAAGTTGAGAGGATGAATGGATGAGATGTACGACTGCAGAGAATTCTAATGTATATCTTTTTTATATTCATTGTAAACTCAAATTGAGTTGAGCAAGTAAGATAACAAACGCTATGAGCCAAGTTTGGTCATGATTCTACCATTTAGATGAAATTTTCTCTTGAGTGAATAGTAAGTCGCTTCTGACATTCATTCCATTTTGCTTTTTCTTGTTACTTGACTGAACTACGCAGCGAGTGGAGCACCCTTGCTTGAACTTCTTTCTTCCTCAGCCTAAGTATTTCCAACCATAGGATTTGATCCTATGATCTAGATTACATTTTTTTTACTAACATGTTATATATGCAAGGTGCTACAAACTAGGTCGTGAGTTTCAATAGAAAGCCATAAGAGATGTTTATGCTTGGGATATGAATAAGATCTTAAGCCATCTCTTAGCGAAATTCTTCCCTTGCAGAGCTAAGGTATTGCATCTAAGGGTTTGAGACCAATAGTGTGATCTGCATTTAATCCCTTAGGTCATCTACTAGTTACCATTGACTAAATTTATGAATTTTTATAGTAGGAACTATGAACTAGGAACTAGGAACATTTGATTATGATTTTATTTATTCAAGTTGTTACACATCTAGAACAGTAGGTATCCTTACAAGTTTTGAACATAAAGCCAATGAATTGGGCTGAAAATATAGCATTAATGAAATGCATACAATCCTTAATTCACATAAACCAGATGTCAATAAAATGGGACTGAATGACTCATGACTCTCCAAGTCTCACCAGCAACATAACACTTACGAAATATACATATATACCTAGTATAAATTATTAGATTGACACAAGTTCATGTAGATTTCCAGGATGTTGCGACGGTAATGCAGTCAACATCCTTATTCGGATTTTTATCATTTCCTTTATTTTCTTCTTATGTTAGGCTCTAATAAGTCCTTAATTTGAGACCATGTTTGAGGACAATTGATGTTGTTTTCCTTTAATTAAATGTTTCATTCATGTTGAATCCTATCCCTATTAGGGTTAGGATAGGTTATATTTTTGTGCCCCCATGGGCATTGTATGTTAACTTGCAATGGAGTACCAATTACTATTTTCTTCTCCCTATTTTCTTCTCTTCTATGGTTGGTGACTTGGTGTTGCATTAGACAGTTATTACTCTTGATCTACTTTGAGCAAACCAATATATTTGATCTAGAGCTATAGTGCAAGAAAGTTACAAGTTTACTCAATTTCAAAGAGAAGTAATGATTAGATGTAAAATTATACCAGGAAAGAACAACTACTGGATGTTATAACTCATCTGATACACCTGCAAATCCATATTGTATTGCTTCAGGAACCTAACCATCACATCAAAAGAGTGTATATGATTCTCAAAAAAATGAAGTAGTTACTAGTTAGACTAATAAAATCATCCTTACCACTGAGGCAAACTAAGGGCCTAATTAGCATTTTAAAAAAGGAAAATTGATGCTTAAATCATCCTCAATAACTTCAATTGTGTTTTTCTATTCATACTTCAACGGTACAAGTTCTTTTTTTTGCCTATTTTAAAACTAGTTTCCATTCTTTTCAAAATGATTGTGTTCCATCAGTCCTCGAGAACACATTGTATGGACTTTTAAAATTTTCAATCTTCCAGTGCATAAATTTTGAACACCGCAGCACAAAAGAAAAATCTTCTTAATTGATAGGACTTGAAAAAAAAGAGACATTAACAAAAACATATTAGACTAGTTCTAGGTTAACTAGGGAAAAAACCCTACATAGAACTGAATAGAGAAAATGGTTTCATATAGCCAATCCCAAATAGTTGGAACATCATGAATTTGGTGTTTTCATTCTAAATCAAAAGTGATATAATAAAATAAATTCAATATTTACATGAATATTATGATTATTTGAGATTAAGACACTTCATATATATCTAGCCTAGACATTTGAGTTTGCACAAGGAAACGAGATATACAAATTTAAAAATGATTAATAGACAAATCAAATATAAAGATGATGAGGTTGTATGCTCAAAGAAATACGAGAAATCACCTCATCAAAATTTTAATCAGCACAAAATAAAAGGATAAAAGGCTGAAAGAAAAAGTATCATACCAGTACTATTTCGATCTCCCTCTCCTGGATCAGTAAGAACATGGCTAGTTATTAATAGGAGCCAGTATAATTCCTCTAATGTTTGTGTGGGATCCCATCTTTCATTATACTGTTGGATTTTTTTTGAGAACTTAAGAAATACATATGAAGTTTCATACTTCTACATAGAAGGAAAAAGCTTAGTACATTTCATTTCTTGTCCATGCACACAACTACTTGTGAATCAATGTCCAGTTAAGTGTGGTTACCCAAAAAAGGTATTACAACAAAAATGGACTAAGAAAACAAGTATTCATATGAGTTTTTAATAGGAAAGACATATCAATTGCTAATCAAAGAATCTTGAAAGATAAAATCATGAAGTGTGATAAATTGATAATAATAATTTATGATTGTCCCCTACATGATGGATGGTTCAGCTCTTCAATTTGTCTATATCCATCACCCATTTGACACTATCAACATGCATACCCATCTACTTCTACTTATGCTTCAAGTATATTAAGAAAATTATTACCACTTCTTCCTTCTTTTAGCCCATGAATCATGATCCATAAGTTCTCCAACTGATTAGAAGATCAATGAACTATCTCAATGGAACTTTTGCAAATATTTCATTCGTTGATGCATATATGGAATATGGACATGCAATAAGTAAAACACTGTTACACACTGTTACAAACATGTAACAAGTAAGAAACTATCTGACTTTAAATGGGAATATAATTAATGGCATGAGCTGAGGTGAATCCATACAAGTGACTGAACAAATACACAACTGATCATATGCCATTGCAATGTAATATGTTTCTAGCGAGATATATAGCAAGCTGATCTCCCCTAGTAGAACTTGTATCCATTATTTTGTTGTGGTTTTCATAACATGAATATTAACAAATGAACTAAATTAACAACGTGAGCATTCTCCAAAGAGGCAAAGAGATGATCATAAATGTTTATCGTCCAGAGACGATCTCTTCCACAAAAATGCAGTTAGAGATTCTTGTGCTTGGGATTTGGACAGGATAGACATAATTGAATTATCATGGATCTTGGATTGAGCTTAAATAATTATAAATGTAGTGCAGAGATAATAGAATTGTAAAAGCAAGTCACTAAAGTTTACATGAAGAAAAATCCTGAGAATTTCCTAAGGAGAAAAAGAACGGTAGGAGAACTTAATAGCAAATGGATCATTTGTATTAATCCTTTCAAATACTCTCCAGACATATGATTAGGCACTCAACAATGCATCACAATCTCTTATAACCCATAAGCTATTAACTAACACTACCATTATCCAACAACTACACAGTGAAGAAATGGCAATTTGAGGGACCAATGATTAAGAAACTTTAGAATATTACCACTAGAAAATATAGTCCCTGTCAAAGAGCATAACTGTAATATTAG
Source organism: Canna indica (assembly GCA_034359265.1). Taxonomy (NCBI): domain Eukaryota; kingdom Viridiplantae; phylum Streptophyta; class Magnoliopsida; order Zingiberales; family Cannaceae; genus Canna; species Canna indica. Next base: position 12,398,251 of record CP136894.1, on the reverse strand, counting down.
TGGTCTAGCTGAGACTGCCAAGGGGAAATCAAACCATAAGACATCAGATGAATTCTTTTGCCGAAGAGTTGCATAAAAGTTCAAAAGCCAAAGAGTATGTCCACTTGATAATAAAGCATCATGCCACAAGGACCCTGGCTAAAAATAGAACAAGAAGTGGTTAGGATGTTTGTAAACAAAATTAACAAGTTCATTAAATTTGGATAAAGAAGATTCTAGTACCTCCACGAGTGAGCGTTCAAACTTCCTCAGCTGCACTACTTCATGCCTAATTCCAGATGACGCTAAATTTAATTTATTGCTGGAATAATCTAAAGCACTGGAACTCTTTTGGAAGTTCCAATTCAAAATTTGAAACATAAAATGCTTCGCCTTGGAACATACTTTCTCTTCAGATGCACTTGCATAACCGTCCACTATTCTATCCACTACATTTGCTGCAGCAGATTAAGCTCAACAATAGAACTCCTGCACAAGAACTAAATGTCAGCATGACTAATAGGTAGAGGAAAAAGGACGAAGGAAAAACGACGGTGTTCTAAAAGCTATGATGTCTAGAAGACTAAAACAGAAAATGTGCATATATAAAGAAAAAACATATAATCACACCTTGAACAGAACAAGCATGTACACAAAGAGAAATATGATTTCTAAAATTTAAAGTAAACCTTTAGATAATTTAATTCCATTGACAAATGGCACTGATCGTGGAAGTCCTTGGGAAGACCCATGGCAGTGGATGTTCCATGTGAAAATTCTGATACCTACATTAGAAAAATATTAGAATCAACAAACTGGAGAAAAAAAAATTGCTAGTGATTTTAATGCAATCAAGCTTGTTTGTACAGCTCAAAATCAAATGGCTTGGGTGGAAACTGGAAAGTCATTTAAAGATGTGGTAATCACCACTTAATGTATTTTCTTTGAATATTGTCACAAGCTCAATAGAATGGATCTGGTATAAAGTAGAAGAATAGATCTCCTTGTTCTAATCCCAATGATAAAATGAGATTAACAACTAAATGACTTCTAAATGGAATGGGGAACCTACAACTTGTGTCTGAATCATGCTATGTTTAAAGATAACTAATAGATTGAAGAACAAGTGTAATAAAAATGTTGAGCAGAAAAGACCAATTATTCCTCTACAAGCAAATGTGGAGGTGTGGAAGTTCCATGTCATGCAATCCAAATAAAGTAAAAGCAAATCGACAAATCTAAACTAAAATCGAACCTCCAGAATCGAATGGGAAACCGAGCGCTCGAAACCCGTAGAAGGGAAGGAATCCACTAGTCGGTCGGCTGTTTGTGACGACTTGCGCTTCCTCTGAGCGCTTCCTGCGACCTCAGAGGATTAGGGCATGAGGAAGGGAAGGAACCTGTAGAAGGGGAGGGAAGAAAGAAAAGCTCGGATCAGTTGTGGGGAAATAGAAGGAACTTGCGCTATCTGTGACGACTCGAACCGATTATTTTGTCAGTTGTGGGGAAGGAACTGACGGGGAAGGAGCCAGTGGGGAGGGAACCGACGAGGAAGGAACCTGCGGTTGGGGAAGGAAGAAGAGGCTTTGTCGGGGCGGCCGGGTGAAGAAAGATGACGAGTGGGAGAGGGGGAAGAAAGATGAAGAAGAGGCACTACTGGAATAATGTGCATCAGCAACGTCTCCAGCCGTTTCTGATCCGTTGCTGAAAACCATCAACAATGGTGTGCAACGGCTCCGCCCGTTGCAACGGAGCCATGGCAGAAACTCGCGTTGCTGATAACTTAGCAACGGATCAGCAACGGCCGCTCGGGTCGTTGCTAATAATATTATCAGCAACGGTTTTTCCACGGACCTGGTGCCGTTGCTGATAACATTATTAGCAATGGCCCGCGTGTCCGTAGCAAGGCCGTTAGTGACAGACCGTTGCTACGGCTTTACCACGGACGGCCGTGGGAAAGTCGTTGCTGATTACTAGATATTGAAATAAAAAAAACTATAAAATTCCAAATTTCCATTAACACATTGATACATTATCTGATACATAACTCACACACCCATACACCCATACGCACATCCATTCACACATCACAAATACACCCAAATATACATCAAAACAATTATAGTTATATTTATAATTATCCACAATCGTATAAAAACTATTCAAATGCAAAATTTAAGTATCAAAATCCAAACAAAACAAAACTGAAATATATATAGTATCGAAGTAACAAAGTCAATATAATAAAAAAATAATAAACCTCACGATGACGATGGAGGATGGTCTGGATCATATGGCGGAATCTGGAGTGCCTAGGTGTACACCGGCGTGGACTGACTCGAGGACGATGGATCAGATGATGCCGCTCCGGGATGACCTGACAAGTTACGTAGCATAACATGCATATCCGCCATCATCTGACTCTAGCACTCCATCAACTTAGTCTGACGTGTGATCGTCTCCTCCAGTGTCATTATCCAGCTACTATGATCATCTCTGGATCTGGAGGTCGACAGCCGCTCACCAGCACGAGGAGGGGTCGGTGCCCCAAGTGGCCCTAGCACGGCTCGCGCATGACCACTATCTGCAAAATCATACACGTGGCTGTGGTCCCAGCCACCTGCAGTATCAACCCACGTTGTTGCGTCAAAGTCCTCGGGGGTGCCTCCGCGCTGTATCACCGTTTGACTGTAGGTCTCCTACTCGAGTTTGATTTTTTGTTTAATATTTTTCATAAAACTTAATTTATAAATATATAATGAATAATTAAAACAAATATACTTACCATAATGTATGCAGCGCGGTTGTTGACGTACTCCCCCGTCCCATGCACTCGACGGTGTGTCCGCTCAAACATCGTCATCGTGGAGGGTCGCTGGACAGTCCCGTCATCCAACACTGTCGTCTACATTTACAAAACAAATGCATTAATTAGTACACAAAGTAACAAATAAAATATAAAATTAAAATCAAGGTATACTTACCATACGGTTTGCATGCACAACAAATGCAACAGAGCCGCCAATGTGACGCGCTCCTTCCCTCGACATGCGGTTTTCAGCCGCAGTCCTAGAAACCTCCCGCCATCGATCCGTCGACCACATCACAATGAGCTGGTCCCATAGATTGGATGTAATCCAATCAGGGCCATATCCCCTAGTCTCCGCTATGTTAGTGGTCCCAGCTCGGGCCATCGCTTGGGACTGGGCCTACCCCAACTGCCCGTTGTACTTCGCTCGGGAAATAGCCTCCCAAGCAGCGTAAATAAAGGACCTCTGGTCCTCAGCTAGTCCTCAGCCCATGTATAGCGAGCCTGCAAAATAATAATATCAGTACCAATATTAATCATCATGCATGTATAAAAAAAAATTTAATACGTGCCACAAACTCGCGCCTTAACATGTCGTCGATGTGCTCACTGGGCACGTGAGACCACGTGGGCCATGCCCCGTGCATGTATCGTCGAATGGTAGAAGAAATGCTCATTGACACTTCTTTTTGCTCAAACCTGCACAACAAAAATAAAATTTAATATTATATTATGATATAATGAATTTTAATGATTCATAATTCTTGATATATTACCGCTCCCCAATCACGCTAATGAGTCTACGTGACTCTGCGGCTGGTGGAGGCTGCCACCTATTCAGCCCGCGTGGCCGCCTGCGTCTGGATGTACTAGCCTTAGTAGTATCATCGGTAGGAGGATCAGCAGCATGAGTAAGTGCTGGAGTCTCACCGATCAAAGACTCCGGAGCTCTCCTACGACGATAACCACGACCAGACATATCTATTGAATAGGCATATAATTAGATTATTATATATATAGTAGAGATATATTTAATATAAGATATACTTTACAATTATTCCTCATCATCTGAGTAATAGTCTTCGAATTCTTCCTCTTCTTCATCTTCTTCATCTCCAGCTTCCTCAATTTTATGATCGTCATCATCAGCATATTCAACTTCTAATTGAATTGACGCTGTGTCTGCATCCTCAAATATTGGAATAATACGATCTACAGCAAGAGGATCATCTTCTTGATAGAAACCATCTGTCACATCAGGTATCAGCTCATTTTCTCCTGCTATCGGATCAATTTTTTCTCTACCTTTAGTCTTACAAACTACACGCCAATCTGCTCTATCTTTATTTCGAGCTGGATACTTCGCGTAATATACTTGTTCGGCTTGTGATGCCAATATAAAAGGCTCATTTGCTGCCAATTTGGATTTGTAATTAACCTCAATAAGTTTATATTTTGGATGAACTTTCATGCCCCTTTCTGTTGTATCGAACCAATGACATCTAAATAGGATCACTGATTTCAAGCCGAAGTAGTGCAACTCTATCACTTCTTCCACCAGTCCATAAAAATTTGCACTATATCACTTCTTCCACCAGTCCATAAAAATCCATATCACATTCAACATAGGTTGTCCATTTCACGCAGACCCCAGTATTCATCGTTTTCTTTGTAAATGCATATTCAACCGTGTGAAATTTGTACCCATTAACAAAATATCCGCTATAATACGACACTAGTCGCGACGGTCCACTAACAAACTCAAATATTCTTTCATCTATTTCAACTATGTGATCTTTGCTGTAAGGCTGAATCCAAGTAGGGAAATAACGATTCCGTAATCTCTCCAATTTTTTATCGTTGTGAATAGAGTATTTTTGCACCATCTCAAAGTCAAATAATTTAATTAATTGTTCAATCTCTGGACAATTGAGTAATACACACAAGTGTGCCAAATGATACTCTTCATCGCTTAAGTGTCGAAATGGACGAGAACCAAAAGCACGACTAGAGTGACAAAATATATTTAAATGTCCATCTGAATGTCAAACTCCCTCGTCGTCGTTACGTGGAAGATGATCAAATCTTGTCTGTATTATCGATTCAAAGTAAAATGAGCAGAATGTTGAAATTTCTTGAATGATATATGATTCAGATATTGATCCTTCAACAGCTGCGGTGTTCTTTACTTTTTTCTTCAGACGATTCATGTATCTTTCAAATAAGTACATCCACCGGTATTGAACGGGGCCACTAACTCGTGCCTCGTATGCCAAGTGTATCGATAGATGCTCCATCGAGTCAAAAAAGGCAGGAGGGAAAAACTGCTCCAGCTTGCATATGATTTCAATAATATTACTTTCAAGTGTTGACATATCTTCGACTCGAAGTATATTTGCACATATGTTTCTAAAAAACAAACTTAATTTAGTCAACAGACCCCAAATATTATGAGGTAGAAGATCTCGAAATGCGATCGAAAGCAATCTCTTCATGAATACATGACAATCATGACTCTTCATCCCTGATATTTTGCAATCATCGACGTTCACACACCGAGATAAGTTTGAAGCATATCCATCGGGTAATCTGAGTTCTTTTATCCATTGACAAACATATTTGAGCTATTGTTTATTTAACACATACGGGGCCTTCGATTTCAGATATCGTTCGTTGACCTCTTGTAACTCCAACTCTGGTCTCTTACAAAGTATTTTTAGATCATGTCGGACTTTGACATTATCTTTAGTTTTTCCGGAAATATCCATCAAAGTGTTGAAAATATTATCAAACACATTTTTTTCAATGTGCATGACATCTAAATTATGTCGAATCAGTAATGAACTCCAATAGGGCAATTCCCAAAAGATACTTTTTTTTCACCCAGTTATATGTTTGACCAAAGCCTGACACTCTTTCATTCCGACCAAATACTATCTCTGGAAGTGTTGAAACACGTGCTAACATTTGTTCACCAGACAACATTGGTGGTGGCCCATCTCTTTCGACTCTGCCCTTAGTAAATTTATTACGATTCCTTCGATACTGATGGTTATTCGGTACGAATCGACGATGATAATCAAAGAATGAGATTTTTTGTCCATTCTGAAGATTGATTGATTTAGAGTGTTCCATACAATACGAACAAGAGAGTCGGCCGTGAGTGCTCCAACCAGACAACATGTCGTATGCCGGGAAATTATTGATTATCAATAAGACCGCGACCTTTAAATTAAAGTTCTGCTGTCGATGACAATCATAAGTGACAGCTCCCTCAGTCCACAATGTTTTCAATTCATTTATCAAGGGTCTGAGAAACAAGTCAAATTTTTTTCGCGGACCCTTAGGACCCGGAATAATCATCGAAAGATAAATAAATTCATCTTTCATACACATTGACGGTGGCAAATTATAATCTGTCAGCAGCACTAGCCAAACTGAATAAGGAGTTGCAGAATGTCCAAATGAATTAAAACCATTTGTGCACAATCCCAATCTGATATTTCTAGTATCCCTAGCAAATGAAGGATAACATGTATCCAAATATTTCCATGCTTCACTGTCGGATGGATGAATCATTTCTGTATCATCACGACTTCTTGCATGCCAACTCATGTAGGGGGCCGTCTTTTCCGACATGAATAATCTTTGAAGCCTCGGTGTTAGTGGAAAATATCGAAGCACCTTAAACGGGATATTTTTTTTCTGTCAAACGGATTTCTTCTCCTTGTAACGAGGATGTTGACATACAAGGCACTTATCCAACTGCACATTTTTTTTATAATATAAAATGCAGTTATTTTGGCACGCGTATATTTTTTCGTACCCAAGCCCCAATTTTCTCATCAGCTTTTTAGTTTTATAAAAAGTTGGCTCAAACTTGTTATCAGTAGCCAACATTTCATTAATCAATCTTGCAATCCGATCATATGCAACCCTGCTGATATTACAATCGGCCTTGATATTTAGGAGCTGCGTCATTGCTGAAAACCTAGTGTATTTAGGACAATTCTCATACAAAGGTTCATCGATAGCTTTCAACATCTCGTAAAATTTTGTAGCTTCTTTATTCGGCAATTCAATCTCTACCGTAGTTTGTACTTCTGTGATATCAGCCGCTGTAGTATCTGGTGGGACTAACGTCTCAGTAACTGACCGATCAATATTATCATTCAGGTGGAATTGACCCCCAAGACTATCAAGTATCATAGTTCTATAGGGATTAGATTGACTGGATGAAGAAACACTAGCATAGGAAGATTCACCATGTGTCTGAACGACATGATTGCTCGACGTCCAAACTTCACGTGACTCCCCGTGACAAGTCCATAGAAAATATCTTGGTGCAAATTCTTTGCTATATAGATACAGAGTGACAGTTCCCGGTCCAAAAATCATCCATTCAAGCAAATGCGGCAGGGACATCGAATTTTATCACCGACGCTAATGAATTTCCGATTTGAATAGGCAAAATTTAGGAAGTAAGTTACGCCTAATCAAAACTCATTCGTTAAAACTCCACGATCAAGACGTCGGTACATCCAACTTCGATCAGCCGACATGATTCTGTCAATCAATGACAATTTCTTCGATTAATGCCTTTAGATGAGATGGTCCTATTCCATTCGGGATTTATGTTATTCATATTGCACTAAGTATTTCTTTTAACCGCTAACTTTATTCTAAATTTCGGCAGCATCTTCCTACAGTTCTCCGAATACGCATATCATCTGGGCACATATCGGAGAACAAGAGAGATGCTACCTAAATTTAGAATAAGTTAACGGTTAAAAGAAAAACGTAAGTGCAATACAAATAACTATATTCTCAAATTGTCCAATCAGGGACAATTCAAGGGTTGTACGTCGTATAAAAGATCATCTACTTCTTTTACACAAACATACAACCCTCTGAACGGATCTAAGGTTTTGCTAAATCATATCCGACTCGTCGATGCGTACGTGAAACGTATCAACTCGTCAGATGGATGATTTTTTTCTAAATGTTTCAAGTCAGTTCGAGTCCATAGTAGACAATTCCGACACGAGTCCAAATTGGACAATTTCGACGGGAGTCCGAAATGGACAATTTCGGCGCGAGTCCGAAGTGGACGATTCGACGCAAGTCCGAAGTGGACGATTCCAGCGCGAGTCCACTAAGGACTACTCCAGACTAATTAATATTTTTAACTAATTAATTAATATTAATCTACAACATTTTAACTAATTTAAATAATTAACCTATAATTATTAATCTAAAACATAATATTAATCTAACTAAATTAATCTAAAAATTAATCTAAACTCTAACAATTAATCTAAAAATCGTAACAATTAATCTAACAAATTAAACAATTAATTAAAAATTAAAAAATAAATAAAAATCATTATTATTTGCATTTATGGCGCCGGAGTACGGTGGACTCCGGTGCCGGCGTCCAGTGTTCGAACATTGCAAAATGTTCCGGCCGTGGCCACCGGTCGAAACCCTATTTTAAGGGTTTCAGTCAGATCTACCTAGAATGAGATGAATAGGCGGTTGGAGGCGGCTAGGAATACCTCGAATAGAACGGGAGGCGCTGGTCGAAACCGGTGGTCGAGGACGGGGCGACGGTGTCGGCAGCGGCAGCAGGAATCGATGGCGTCGACGCTGGCAGCGGGCGGTGGCAGCGGGCGGTGGCAGCGGGCGGTGGCAGCAGAGGAAGAGGAAGAAGGAGGAAGGGGGCGGGCGCGGCCGCGTGCCCTATATAAACTTATTAGCAACGGCTCACTAAACCGTTAGAATGCTGTTGCTGGTAAGTTTATCACCAGCAACGACTAACGTGTCTGTTAGAAAGTCGTTGCTAAGTTAATTAATATTTGCAATGACTCATGTGTTTGTTAGAACGCCATTGCAGATGCAACATATCTGCAGCGGCTTGAGCGACCGTAAGAACGCCGTTGCAAATAGCAACGACTTGAGCGGTTGTTGCTGAAGAACCAATTTCTAGTAGTGAGGCTTTGTCAGGGTCGGCTAAAAAAAGTGGGCGCGAGAAATTATTTTGACGAGTGGGAGAGGGGGAAACAAATTGGTTGGCTGAAATAAGAGGGGAAAAATATATATATGCTAATTTACCAACCGATTATTTATCCATTAGTAATTTTGTTGGTAATACCAACAAATTAGATTCGTTGGTAAAAATTCCGTTGGTGATGCTATGTTTTCTTGTAGTGAGTGTATCGGTAGATGCTCCATTGAGTCAAAAAATGTAGAAGGTAAAAATTGCTCCAGCTTGCATATGATTTCAATAATATTATTTTCAAGTGTTGATACATCTTTGACTCGAAGGATATTTGCACAAATGTTTCTAAAAAACATACTTAATTCTGTCAACGGACCCCAAATCTTATCATGTAGATGATCTCAAAATGTGTCCGGAAGCAATCTCTGCATGAATACATGACAGTCGTGGCTCTTCATCCCCAATATTTTGCATTCATCGACGTTCACACATCGAGATAAGTTTGAGGCATATCCATCGGGTAATCTAAGTTCTTTGGTCCATTGATACACATCTTTCATCTGTTGTTTATTGATACACATGGCTTATGAAGTCATTCGTTGACCTCTTGCAACTCTAACTCCAAACTCTTACAAAGTATTTTCACATTATACGGGCCTTCACAATATCTTTGGTTTTGCCGAAAATATCCATCACAGTGTTAAAATGTCATGCTCTAAACTCGGATATGACCAGCTAGAGTACCATACATACTCCAAAGCCTAACCCAACCAAGACAACCAGATAAAGATACAAAACCTCAACATCTTATAATAAAAACCAACTCGGTTTGCGGAAAACATAAACTGAATAATTCTCATCAATCAAATAGTTCAACAATTTCAAACGTCCAAATCCTTTTAAGAATGAAATCAGTTAACATAAATGAATCTCTCAACATTAAAAATGCGAAAATAAACTCTAGACCCATGTCCACATTCTCCCTCTTTGGCTTATTTGGCAAAAAATCAACCTGTCATAATCAACTTATTTTAACAAGTTAACAGCATAGTGTGTCCCACACAAGAGTCACACCCACCATAGTCACAGATAGTCACACAAAGTCACAACTATCATAGTCAAACAAAACATACAACCAAACAACAAACTAGCAAAAGATAGAAGTTTTGACAAGACCAGACTAAACCAGATTTTATTTTCTTCAGAGACACCCCATTTATCTCCCTCTTTTTGGCATAATAAGCCAAAGGAGAGAAAACAGTTATTCAGAACCGTTTGGACTGGTCGAATCGTTTGTGTAATATGCGGACTCAGCATTACTAGCAACGAAATATTCAAGAATCTTTTTCTCAACAGATATTACCCGCATATGGAGCTATGTTAAATTCACCTGTAATTTAAACAGATCATCACGAATAGCTCATTTTGCTATGGATCCAAGAGCTAGATAGAGGTCTAAGGTTTTGGATGCAAGGGCTGAAGTTACATCAGCAGCAGTTGGAACAAAGACATTTTCAAACCTTTTATCAGTAGTTTTAACCGCCCCAAATTCAGTTTCAATTGTGATTATTCATCAGCAAAAAAATATCAGATACAGAGAGAAAAAAATGACTTCATCATTACCCTCCTCCTCAGAAGATAATTCCTCCCCCTCAGGACTAGGAAATATAGAAAGGGATTTCGAGGATTTACAGATACAATACCTCTACCGTGACGGTCAACACCTTTTCCCTGAGATATGTTTCTTAGATTTTTACCTTTAGAGGTAGAGGGAGAAATTTTTTTATCAGGAAGTGGAGCTTGAACAAGTGATTCAGTTTCATCAGGAGGACTTGAAAACACCATCTCATTAGCCAAGGAAGCAGTCATCTCTTTCTCAAAGCTCATCTTGATATTTTTACTACCCAACATCAAGAATTCTGATTTAAATAGATAAGAGGACGAGTGAAATAAACGATTAATTTATCAAGGCAGCGTGTGTATCCAAATTTTGGTCTGCCAGCAAGTTAAGACCAAACACCTGAGGCCTGCAAGGTTGTTACAGAACTTGCAAGTATCAGAGTGGAAATGAGAGAAGATCACCATGGATTTTGTTACAGGCTTACCTAGGTCTGATCGAGAAGGGGAATGATTCCATTTGGGTGGTGGTAGACCGATTAACTAAGACAACGCATTTCATACATGTGAAGACCACTTTCATGGCCGAGTTGTACGTGCGACTCTTCCTTGACTATATTGTGGCTTATCATTAGATCCCAGTGATGATCATATCTGACTGAGGCACATCGTTCATCGCTCGATTCTGGCAGTCATTTCAAGAGGCATTGGGCATCTAGGTTCGATTCAGTACCACCTTTTACTCTCAGACAGATGGACAGTCAGAGAGGACCATTCAGACACTTGAGGACATGCGTGATGGGCATGGAGGGTAGCTGGGAGAGGCATTTACCTTTGATAGAGTTTGCCTATAATAACAACAACCATAATAGTATCGACATGGCCCCATTTGATGCTTTGCACGAACGCAGGTGTAGGTCATCGGTAGGTTGGTTTGAGGCCGATGAGTCTCAGATGCTGGGGCCATATTTGGTTCACGACACTGTTGAGAAAGTGAAATTGATCAAGGAATGACTTTTAACAGCTTAGAGTCATTAGAAGATGTATGCCGATGGTAAAGCCTGAGACATGGAGTTTCAGGAAGGGGATTCAGTTTACCTAAAGGTGTCCCCTATGAAGGGGGTTGTGCGCTTTGGGAGGAAGGGGAAGTTGAGCCACAGATTCATCGGGTCTTTCCCTATCTTGTGGCATAGAGGAGCGGTTGCTTATGAGTTGGCTCTACCGCCTAGCATGGGCCGGGTGCATCCTATTTTTCATGTATCGCTTAAGCGGTATGTTCAGGATGAGTCTCATGTCCTAGATGTTGCTGTAATGGAGGTTGATCCAGCCATTTCTTATGAGGAAAAGCATATGGAGATCCTAGATAGGCAAATAAGGAAACTGAGGTCCAAAGAGATCCCCTTGGTGAAAGTTCGTTGGGTGTATCACTCAGGGTAGGAGGCCACTTGGGAGGTCGAGTGGGACATGAGAGAAAAGTACCCATACCTTTTTGATGCTGAGGTGAGCTTTCTTTCTTCATCTCAAAATTCGAGGACGAATTTTCTTTAAGGGGGGAGGATATTGTAATGACCAAAAATTTTAATAATTATATTTTGTCCTTAAGCAGGGGATCATAGGCTCGAGTTAGCGCGGACTAGCAGAGAGCTTCAAGATTGATTCCGGGTAAGCGATTAATGTAGAAGAATTTAATTTGCAATGTTTCTATAATTTAGCATACTAGGATGACAGAGGGCCTCGGGATAGTATATGGGTTCAAGCGGAACTCGAATCAGAGCTAGAATGAGTGAGATATGGATTTTAGAAGTCGCGTCACTTAAGTGAGGGTATTTTAATAATTTGGGCCCAACCAGGATCCATAAATTACTGTTGGCCTAAGGTTTTCTACCTTGGTCTTAATCTTGGTTTTGATGATAACAAATATGGAACTAATGTTTCATTGAGAAATCTTTCAAGTCAGTTAGTGCTCGACGTCCCCGATTGGAAAAATCGAAGAAATCAGAGAAATCAGCAAGGACGCTCATCGACGCTCGGGATTCTTCAGGAAGTTAGAGTTTAGGTTTATGGTGTCTAGTTTATGTTGTAAATCCTCATGATGATGCATAAGAATCCAAAAACCAAACCCGAACCCCAAAACATGAAAACCCGAAAATCGCCCTAAAATTCACTAAGCCTAGGGAGCTCCTTAGAGGGCTATATGACCTAGATATTTCTTGACACAAAAAATAGTGGTAATTGTTCCTTGGGTAAAAACTAGATAACGAGGTATTTTAAAAGAATTTTCGGAAGCCTTTAGCATACCCATATTTGACCCGGGAGATTAAAAAAATTTCGTTTTTCGAAAATTTGTACTAGACCCCAAAAACTATATTTTGATTCTTAAGGATTTTGATTTTGTAGATATTTTTATTGAATCCAAATGGGGGGTAATCCTTATACAACATTTATGTTTTAAAGTTATTAAGTAAATGTTATATAAGTAGACTTAGCAAAGACGGAACCCAAACGAGCAGAAAATCCAGCCTAACCAAACCGCCTTGCCCAAATTCGGTCGACTGGCGGCATTTCGGTCGATCGATCGATTGATCAAACATTGCCCAGAATGGGCAGAATGCTCTGGTTACTCGGGTGGTCGCTTGGTCGGTCGACCGACGATTGACTGGACAAGCGACCGACGGGCTGTAATGTGCAAAAAATCGCCCGTTGAGAAGAGAGAGCTCTCTCTTCTCTTGATGACTTATAAATAGGAAGCCATGAGAGCCTTCCTTCATGATGTTGATCACCTCTAACCTCCTTGAGCCATCTCTTGATCAATTCTAAGCCTTCTTTGAGCAAATCTTGTGAAAACCCTAGCTTGAACCTTCATCTCCTTGATTAAGCCTTTACTTCATTGCTTCATCATCAAAGACATCAAGAGGAAGTTAAGAATCTTGTTGTAGAGCTAAGTAATTTATTGTTTAATTTATTGCTTCATTTAGTGTTGTATTTTCTTGTTTATTTCATTGTATTTGAGCTTGTGAAGACCTAGGTTTTTAGGTCTTGAAATTGGATGGTTGTCTTTGTGTTTGAGGCTTAATTCCACCGGTGTAAACGTAGTTTACTAGGATTAGTTGAGTTGTCCTTAGGTTGAGGTGGGAGAGTGCTCTTGGTAGGAAGGCGGGATACTTCCGGGTGTGGAAGTGTCTTCGATTTGAGAGCGGAGACTTTTCGGTGTAAAGTCCTCATTGTAAGGGAACTAATTAATCTAGTTAAACTAGTTTGGAAATCCTAAGCGGGGTGCTTAGGTAGTGGAGTAGGCATTGGGGTCGAACCATATAAATAATTATGTTAATATTGATATATTGTTTTGTGTTAATTGCTTCATATTTATTTCTTTCGCTTGCTATTAATATCGTGCTTACCCTAACTAATCAAGAAACGATTAAAACTGAAATTAGACGATAAGATTAGTTAACATACTATTCACCTCCCCTCTAGTGTGGTCATTTCCCCAATAATTACCACTTGGGGTGTACGGCTAAAGGGTTTTAGCTGCACGCCACCTGAGAGAGGGGAGAGAGGCGACTGGAGAGGGGAGGAGCCGATTGGAGCCGAAATTCTGTGAGTTTGTCGGCGTCGATCATAGGAAGATCCTTAGCGTCTTCTTCCTTTCCGATTTCTTCCTAAAGGTGAGTGGATTAAGCTCTGTTTCCCCCATCTTCTTCTTCATGCCGCCGCCCTTATATCATGGGCTTTTCATCGTTTTTTAATAGGTTTTTCTCGTATCGGATTAGATAATCAGATTAAGGGCTTTCTCGTTATCGTTGTGGATTTATCGGATCGATTTTTGGAGCTTTGGCCTCCCCCTTCATCATTGAGCTGCCCCCCTTTCTTCTTTGATTTATTGATGAATTCTTTAGTATTCTTGATGGTAGTTATGTGATCTTGATGCTTGGCTTTGTGTCTTGATGGAACAAGGAGGAATTGGGAGATTAGGGTATGTTGCTCCCTCTTAGGTGACCGGCCTTGCTAAAAATATTTTAGAGGACCTAGATACAATTTCACACCTAGAGAATACACTCTTAGGGATTTATAAATTATACTTAGCTGTTGTAAAATTATAGAGACCTAAAATTAGGAAAATAAGGACTTAGGGACACCTAGAGACATTGGAACCCTAGGATGATATTTGGAGGAGTTGACCATAAGGGAACTCAAAGGGGTTGAACCCTCCTTGCTATTAGGGTATTCAGGTGACGGGGTAGGCCAGCCCTAGGGTATACAGTTAGGGGTCTCAAGGGTGGGTTAAAATCGCGTAGGCTCGCTAAGTGATATTACCTCATTCTAGGATCATTTATGCTTATTATTCTCATTACCTACATGATTATGTTGGATACTTGTGATGTTATGCATGTTAACTATGTTTAACCGGTTTGGCATGTTCCTACGCTGTTGGATGTGAAGTATTTCCTTTATTTATGGCTTACTTTATCATGTTGAATAATCATGAAGTATGAGCTTTAAAAATATACATGTGAGTGTGATGTATGTCATGAGGATGTGGAGGCCGAGGTATGTCCTTATCATATCTCTGGTATTTCTGCTGTGTTGAGCACCTTCCTTATATCTGTATGTTGCTATATACGTGTGTGATATGCTTATTGCATTTTCTTGGAAGCTTCACTGGTGAGGGGAGGGTATGCCCCAAAGAGACAATGTTGGCCTTATTCCGGAAGTCCAGCTGGTGAGGGGAGATCATACCCAAAGAGACAGTCCGGAGACTCGACCGGTGAGGGAAACTCATCCCCCAAAGAGACAGATCGAAAGAGCAAGTGTCAGTGAGAGGAGAGCATGCCCCAAAGAGACGACACTGAGCTGGGTGGTAATTCGGTGGCCACACCGTACCCTATGTGGCTATGAGTGACCGACGGATTCGGGGTGCATTCAAGTGATTGAGATGTTGCATTCGTCATACTTTTATTTATGTGGTTATTTATATATATGTTAATGGATGCATTATCATGTGCAGGATAGTAGATAAGCATATGTGATGACATGTATATTTTCCATCTTAAGTTGTCTATTTTAATGCTAAATTCAAAAAGAAAGCAATAAATTTGGATGTTTTTGGAAGCTAAAAATTGGAAAGAAAGCTGGGCTAGTCGCCATGCCTTAGACGATGCCCACGCCTTAGTGAAAATACATGTGGCAGAATAAAAAATAATCAATTTAGGATGGAAATTTATTTCCAGCTTCCCATACGAATTTGGACTCTCCTTTTGTGTCTAAAATATTAAACCAAAATATCTAGTTGTTAGTTTATTACCTTGTAGGGTTGATTTGATTTTTCTTTCTATTTTAGTTAGGTTTGTGAATTCTCTTATAAAAGGAGAAAATTTGTAATGAACAAGCGAGTTTTTAGCTTTAGTTTTTATGCTTGGTTTTAGTCTTTTAATTTCAGTTTAGAATTAAATTTTCAATTGAGCAAAAATATTTTAAAGAGATGTTTGCCTTTGCGATGTGTGACTAATTCTCTTCTATCTAGCTAAAGGACGTTCGACGTTTTGGTTATACTCGGATTGTGAGATCTCTATGTGCTTAATTTTCCCTTGATTTCTAGTATTTATTTATTTTCTAAAATAATTTATCTATTGATCCTTTTTAATTGTTGGTATGTTACCAGGTTATTAGGAGAATAGTTTACCTTTCGGTATAGCTGTTCCATGCAAGATTTAGAGGCAATTAGTCGAGGTTGCTATTCAATCCGTACTAAGGGAATTCTTAAATTAATTTGACATATGAGATTGCTATTCAATTCATATTAGTCTATTAAAATTGGTGATCCCAAGAACTTTAGCTATTGATAGTTTTATAGAGTGTCCCTAGGAATACTAATCAATAAGGGTTTAATCGCTACGGTTGTTTGGGTTAACCATAGACTTAAAGAAGATCACGGTTCTTAGCGCTTGTCTATGACCAAACCGATTTGCTAAAAATTAAGGAACTCAACCTTTGTATCTATGATCGATCCTACGAACCGAAATCGGGAACGTACCTTTAACTAGACTTTTCTCTCATTAATTTCTCTTCAATTTTAATTACTATTTTTAATTGTTGTTTTTTTTACATCTTCTTGCATCTAATCAACCCCCTTTTTTCTTTCTTTTAATTTTTGATTTTGAAAGAATTTGAAACTAACCAGTCTCTGTGGATTCAACCCAACTTGTCACGACTACAAAATCTCAAGGAAGTAGGTATTTATTTTTGGTGGATTCGACACTCATCAAATTTTGGCGCTGTTGCCGAGGTCTGGTAATAATCAGTTTTAATTCTACTATGCAGGAAAATTTTAGACAAATTAGATGTGGGCGCGTCTTAACATTGATGGTCAGATCTAATCGCACATAAGAACTCATATACGATCCTGAGATTGAAAAGACTACTAGAAGTCTGAGAAAGACGACCCAACAACGAGGCAAACACGTTTCAGCACCGTCATCTTCAACAGCAGACGAGACGTGGGCACGCCTTAACTCTGAAACAGAAATAGAAATAGAAAAAGAAATGGCTGAAAATAATCTGACTTTGCGCGAACTAGCTGTTGCACCTTTCAACCAACCATCATTATGCACCACTTACCCAGAACTAGATGTAAACTTTGAACTAAAATCTGGACTGATACATCTCTTATCTATTTTTCAAGGGCTTGAAAATGAAGATCCTCACAAGCACTTGAAGGAATTTCACGTTGTATGCTCAATAATGAAACCACACAGGATATCTGATGAGCAAATCAAACTGCGAGCCTTTCCTTTTTCCTTAGCAGATGTAGCCATGGAGTGGTTGTTCTACCTTCCTCATAGATCAATCAACCCAAGGACAGATTTGTTAAGGCTATTCTTGGATAAATTCTTTCCAGCTTCACGAGCCACTGAAATTAAGAGAGAAATCTGCGGAGTTAAACAAAAAGACATAGAGACTCTACATGAATATTGGAAAAGATTCAAACGGTTATATGCAAGTTGCTCTCAACATGGTATTTCTGAACAATTACTAATCCAATATTTTTATGAATGTTTGCTACCCATGGAAAGGAGGATGATGGATGCAGCAAGTGGTGGGGCTATAGTGAACAAAACTCCCCAAGCCGCTAGGGATTTAATCTCTATCATGGCTGCCAATTCACAACAATTTGGGCTTTAACGGGAACCTTCAAGAGGAGTAAATGAGGTAAATGTATCCTCCATTGAATCTAAAATTACTCATCTAACTACTATGATTCAGAATTTGGTTGTAGGAAATACATCACAGGTTAAAGTATATGGGATTTGTGCCGTCACTGTTCATCTCACCGACATGTGGATAACCCTTCAAGAGGACATGCAAGAACAAGCTAACGTCGTCGGAGGATTCTCAGGTCGTCCACATAGGAAACCTGATCCCTATTCAAATACCTATAATGCATGTTGGGGGAATTATCCAAACTTAAGTTACGGGACAAGACAACCAAATTTTTAGCAACAAAATTTCCAAGAACAATTTTTTTAGCAATTTCAGTACAAATCACCTATCCTACCACAACAATTTCCTTCAAACTCTAGTACATCTCTTGAAGAAATTGTTAAATCTCTTGCAATTAGTACACAACAATTTCAACAGGAAACAAAGACGAGCATAATGGAAACAAAAGCAAGCATTCAAATTTTGGAGAATCAAATGGGCCAACTGGCGTCATCTCTAAGCAAGCTGGAATCACAAGGTAATTTACCCTCACAAATGGTCACCAACACAAAACAGAATGCTAGCGCAATAACTCTGAGAAGTGGGAAAGAGTTAGCAGAACCTAGTCTGCCAATACGTGGGCACACCTTAGAGACAGAAACTGAAACAGAAATTGAAATTACTACTAACCAGAAACAAAATGAACCAGAACAACCAAGAACATTGATGTTCAAGCTTCCCTTTCCAAGAAGATTGGCCAAGTCTAAGAAGGAAAATGAAGAAAAAGAGATTCTTGAAACTTTTCGCAAGGTTGAAATAAATATTCCCTTACTAGACGCCATTAAGCAAATACCTCGGTATGCCAAATTTCTCAAAGAATTGTGCACCAATAAGAAAAGGCTTATTGGTAATGAAAATGTAAGTGTGGGAGGAAATATTTCCACTATACTTCAAAGGAAATTACCTCCCAAATGCAAAGATCAAGATATGTTTGCTATTTCCTGAAACATAGGCAACGTTGGTATTAAAAGAGCTATGTGTGATTTAGGAGCATCTATAAATGTCATGCTATTGTCTATTATTCATCTTTAAATATTGGTCCATTGAAAAAGACAAATGTAGTCATTCAATTAGCTAACAGGTCGATCGTTTACCCCGAAGGGGTGTTGGAGGATGTCTTAGTTTAAGTGAACAATTTAGTCTTCCCTGTAGATTTCTTTGTGTTTAATATGTAGGAAAATACTTCTTCCAACTCATCTGAAATTCTATTTGGGAGACCATTTTTTAGCACAGCTAGGACAAAAATAGATATACATGATGGTACGCTCACTATAGAATTTGATGGGGAAGTCATCAAATTCAATGTTTATGATGTCATGAAATTCCCTAGCGAAAAACTTTGTGTTAACAGTATTGATTTTATTGGCATTTCAGCTCACGAAATATTTAATTTGAGTGTTATGAACATGAGTATCAATCTGGACAATATTGAAATTGATTATGAAAATAATTTGTTGTCACGCCCCAAACTTAGGATCACGTGACCGGCTAGGATATACGTGCCTATACCCCGTAACCTAACTCATGCACATGCCAACTCACTAAAGATAGTGGAAAGAATAACAGTGCATGACAAAAACTACAGACTCGACTACGACCCCTAACTAGGACTGTTATGAGATCATGCGGCTCCTCTGCCGTCCAGCTTCGCCTAGTGCTCTAGCCCACCTCAACGGTCAGACTTTGCAAAACAAAAACAACGACAATGGGTTAGTTCAAAGAACTCAGTGAGCGATTCTACCAACCCCCACAAAATGAAACAATCATCACAGATAAGATACATAAAGCAAACTCCTGACTCAAGAAGAAAAAGGTCATAAGGGAGTGACTAGCAAACAAGCCATCCGACCGCCACCTGCTTGAAGGCAGCCAACACCCAAATGGTGAAGAACAACATGCCTAAGCCTACCATGCCCTAAGGCAACAACATATACTAGGATAATCGGAAAGGCCCTCCGAACTTGCTCCACGAGACGCGTATGGACAATTAGGATTCGCCCATTTGAACTTGCCCCTTTAAGATATCACAAGAGTAATCGGGTAGGCCCTCCGAACTTACTCCTTAAAGATATCACAGGAATAATCGGGTAGGCCCTCTGAACTTATTCCACGAGGCCAAATCAGAACAATCGAGAAATGCCCTCCGAACTCGTTCCACAGGTTGGAAATTAGCCATCCAACTTCCTGGGCCTAGCCCGCAATTCGGCTCCTCAACGAGCCTCTCTGACATTCATAAAGATATGACACACCATGACCCGCATCAAAACTCTCCTACGGTGTCTTAGGGGTGTCCCTATTGGAAAGCGCCTCAACACTCCAATACCCGTCCCCATTCCCTAGACTCATAATGTCATAAATCCGTGTTATTTTATTTCATGCATAAACTTCACTTGTTGGTTCATAACAGATTATGCAGACCCTTTTGCCCAATTTTAATTATGCAATTAGAATTTAGTTCACCAAAACTAGGGTTTTGTTTAGCTTACTGTTCTGCCTGAAACTGATGTATCTAACCCGAATCTGGTTTCCAGAGTGTGGCGTATGTTTCTAAACTATATTTTTTGGTCGAAACGATAGGTTACATGACTATGTTCAAAGAAATACAAACACCACAGCAAGAATTACAAAAATAGCACATATTCATCATCTCAGCATAAAATTCCAGCAACATTGAATTTTCAGCATATCATGAAAATAAATCGAAAAATTCACAGAAATTAAATCCTTAATTCACCAACATATCAGAATTATAACATTTAGATAAATCTCACAAAAAAAACCATATTGTTAAATAAGATTATCAAGCACTACTATCATCTTTAACAAAGAACCATCTTTAAGATCAAGCATTTAAATCAAGAACTCATCTTGCAAGAACCTTCATGGCATCAACATCAAGATGCAAATTTTCAAAAATATGATTTTCTCCAAAAATCACAGATTAAATACTAAGCATGCTTGAACATATAAGAACTCATTTTAATAACCAATTCAAGACATAAACTACAAGATAACCCAAATCTCCCACTTGGACATTTCATCAAACACCTTGAGGACACCCTTGCTCCACCCTCGGCCGAGCACCCCTAGGGCCGTCCTAGGGCTGCCGAACCCCATAGAGAAGGGTTTAGGGTTTCCTCAAACACGGTAATAAAAAAGAACGGTGAAAACTTGCGAGATCAACGAAAAATATTCAAGAACATCTAAGCCTTCAAGGTCGACTTCAAGAATATGAAGAAACCCAGAAAGAAGGAGGGTAAAACTACTCACCTAAATAGGAAATATAATGAGAGAAGAAATCCCAGATGACGGCTCTCGAATCGGCTTCAAGAATCGATGGCTCGATTCAAAGAAAGGAGAAAGGGGGGGCAGTGGCTCACTTCAAGCCGTCGGCTTGAAGAGAGGGAGAGAGGAAGAGCAAGGGGCTGGCTTGGCTTGGCTCCCCTCGGCTCGGCTCCAAAGGGGAGGAAGAAGGAGAGGAAGGAGAAGGGAAGAAGCTCGACAGCTCGGCTCTTGATGGCAGCGGCTCCAAGGGGAGAGAGGAGAGTGGCTGGCTGGCTCCTCTTCTCAATAGCTTGTGCGGCTCCAAATAGGGAGCCACAAGCCAAGAAGAGAGGGTTTTATACTCCCTCCTCAAACCTAACCTTTATAAACCCTTTATCCAACCCGCATCCGCCTCAAGCCGAACCCGAACCCGCTAACATAAATTAACTTAATTAATCCTATTCTTCACATAATCATCCAATACACGCACACCCACATGTGACATAATTAAACAATCATGCATACACAACATAAAAATTCAATAAATTAATCTACACAAGCAAAATTACATAACTCATATTCTTACTTATTCGAGTTCGCAAACTCGCACCGGACCATGAGTCGACTTGGCTTGACCTCGAACTAGTCCGCTAGGTTGGCAATACAACCATAAAGGAAAAGAATATAATTAAAACATCTAGGATATTACATTTGCAGGTTGAAATAAAGGCGCTCAAAACCACAGAAACTAATGCTTCATACCTAGAATCATCTATTTCTCGCACTAAGCTTCTACATTCTATTGTGCAGACACCGCAATTGAAATTGAACCATGCCTATGCATCTAAAATACGCAACCGGAGTTACGTGAAACATGACAGTACTGTCTAGCCTAGGACAATAAACAAGGGCGCTTCTGGGAGACAACCCAGGCATAAGGCGTGCCCACGCCTTATTTCTTAGCCTTTACTTTTACATAATTTTCTTTTCAATTTTTTTAAGATCTATTTTTTATTTTTATTTTACTTCTGATTTTAATTTCTTCAAATTATCTTTTGGCAAGAGGTGAATTCGGTACCAATGGTAGAGCTTTGAGTATTCTAAAAAGAAAAAGGAGGCAAAAATTTAAAAGACAAACTTGAAATTTTAGGCATGACCACGTCTAAAACCCAAGAAAGTAGATGACGACACCCCTCCTCCAATGTTCAGGGAAGTTCTCATTTTCCCAATATGCTCTTATTTGCTCTGAAATGATTTTGAATCACATTAGAGACAATGTGGACTTTAAGTGTGGGGAGGGGTCTATTTTGCATGATACCTATTTTGTTCAAATATGACTTTTCTTAAATCAACTTGCATGAGAATTGAACTTTTAAATGCTAAAATTTTGTAGCTAGCTAAAATTTTATGGGAATCACAATTATGTTGCTAGCTGCAAGTTTTCTTTGGTATTTTTCGTGTTGCACGTTTTTGATAAGTCCTTTTGAAATCTTGCCTTAGATATTTTCTTTCAGTTCATACATTTCAATTACTGTCTTGAAGGATTCATTTATATCTTTGAACAACCCAATTCATTGTGTCTTGATGCCTTAACTGAATTACAATAGGGAGCTGACATGAGCAAGGCATTTCTCATCTCTCCACACGATGTATGACCATCTCTTGATGAACTCACAGAATTTCAAGATGCAATAGATTTTAAAACAACCATGCCTGCTTAGTTTTATCTTGCACAATAGGAACTTTACCTTGTTATGCCTTAAGTTTGAATTCAACAAAAAAAGGAAAAAAAGATAGAAGAAAAAGAGAGCACCATTACTCTGCTGATCACCAAAGATCATGAGTAGAGCTAGTAGCCACAAAGAATTGTGATCAACTAAGTAACTGGGTACATGCATCACCTATGTATGTCCTCGCATCAAAAGATTGTATGACATTCTAGGCAAGGAACTTAGATTCAAATAAGCCAATTGAGTAACCGGGTGCATGCATCACCAATGTATATCCTCGCATCAAAAGGTTGAGTAAACGATCTAGAAAAATCAAAAGGTGCTAAATCAATAAGTAAAGTCTCCTAGTTTTCGACTTATGACATTGCTTGGTAGATGTTTCTTTTGTGCGATGATTTTTTTCTGAAATTTGCATGTCTGCTTAAAACTTTTTAGCATTTGCATCTTGTACCATGAATGTGCATCTAGGTAGTTATGAATCTGTGTGGAGTAATGAGATTTCATTTTGAAAAGTTAACTTACTATTGTCTTTTAGTTTGGGTTATTAAGACTTTATGATGCGGGCAGCGATAAGGTAAGATGAATTTTAAATAGAGTGATTGTTAGGTTTAAGTTGTGCTTGAGGACACACACCGTTTAAGTGTGGGGAGAGTTGATGATATGTACATTTTCCATCTTAAGTTGCCTATTTTCATGCTAAATTCGAATTAAATACTTCCTAATATGTGGTTATTGTTATGTTTAGTATTTAGACAATAAAGTATGAAATAAATAAAAAAGAAGTCTCCTTGCATATTTTTGGAAGCTGGAAATTGGAAAGAAAGTTGGACGGGTCGCCATGCCTTAGACAATGCCCACACCTTAGTGAAGATATATGTGGCAGAATTAAAAATTACCAATTTCAGGATGGAAATTTATTTCCAGCTCCCCATACGAATTTGGACTCTCCTTTTGTGTCTAAAATATTAAACAAGATATTTGGTTGTTAGTTTATTATCTTGTAGGATTGATTTGATTTTTCTTTCTATTTTAGTTAGGTTTGTGAATTTTCCTATAAAGGAGAAAATTTGTAATGAACAAGGGGATTTTTAGCTTTAGTTTTTATGCTTGGTTTTAGTCTATTAATTTTAGTTTAGAATTAAGTTTTCAATTAAGCAAAAATATTTTAAAGAGATGTTTGTCTTTGCGATACATGGCTAATTCTCTTCTATCTAGCTAAAGGACGTTTGACGTTTCGATTATACTTAGATTATGAGATCTCTCCGTGCTTAATTTTTTCTTGATTTCTAGTATTTATTTATTTCCTATAATAATTTATCTATTGATCCTTTTTAATTGTTGGTCTGTTACCAGGTTATTAGGACAATAGTTTATCTTTCGGTATGACTGTTCCATGCCGGATTTAGAGGCAATTAGTTGAGGTTGCTATTTAATCCGTACTAAGGGAATTCTTGAATTAATTTGACATATGAGATTACTGTTCAATTCATATTAGTCTATTAAAATTGGTGATCCCAAGAACTTTAGCTATTGATAGTTCCATAGAGTGTCTCTAGAAATACTAATCGATAAGGGTTTAATCGCTACGATTGTTTGGGTTAACCATAGACTTAAAGAAGATCACGGTTCTTATCGCTTGTCTATGACCAAATCGATTTGCTAGAAATTAAGGAACTCATCCTTTGTTTCTATGATCGATCCTACGAACCGAAATCGAGAACGTACCTTTAGCTAGGCTTTTCTCTCATTGATTTCTCTTCAATTTTAATTACCATTTTTAATTGATGCTTTTGTTTACATCTTCTTGCATCTAATCAAAGCCCGTCTTTTTTTCTTTCTTTTTTCTTTTTGGTTTTGAAAGAATTTGAAACTAACGAGTCTTTGTGGCACTACTAGAAAAATGGGCATCAGCAACGGCTGATACCGTTGCTGAGCCGTTGCTGAAGCGAATCAGCAACGGCCGAGCCGTTGCAATAGAGCCGTGACAGAAAGTCGTGTTGCTGATGACTTAGCAACGGATCAGCAACGGCCGCTCGGGCCGTCGCTCAAAATATTATCAGCAACGGCCGCTCGGGCCGTCGCTAAAAATATTATCAGCAACGATTTTGCCACAGACCCGGAGCCGTTGCTGATAACATTAATAGCAACGGCCGCTGAGTCCGTAGCAACACCGTTAGTAAAACTCCGTCGCTAAGCCGTTGCTGTAGGTCATCAGCAACGGCTTTCGATACACTTTTAGCAACGACTTTCCCATGGACGCCCGTGGGAAAGCCGTTGCTGATGACGTATACCTGCAAACAGAAAATTTGAAAATTTCAAATTTCCATTGATACATTGATACATTTATCTGATACATAACTCACACACCCATACCCTCATACACACATTCATTCACACATCACAAACACCTCATACACATTCATTCACACATCACAAACACACCAAGATATACATCAAAACAATTATATTTATATTGATAATTATCCATGATAGTATAAAAACAATTCAAATGCAAAATTGAAGTATCAATATCCAAACAAAATAAGTTAAACAAGTTCAATATCCAAACAAAAAATCTCACGATCACGATGGAGGATGGTCTGGATTATATGGCGGGGTCTGGAGTGCTTGAGTGTACACCGGCGTGGACTGACTCGAGGACGATGGATTAGATGATGCCGAAGAGATGCCTGCTTCGGGATGACCTGACAAGTTGCGTAGCATAGCTTCTATATTCGCCATCGTCTGACTCTGGCGCTCCATCATCTCAGTCTGACGCGCGACCGTCTCCTCTAGTGTCCTTATCCTATTACTATGATCATAACTGGATCTGGAGGTGGACGGCCGCTCACCAGCGACCGGAGGGGTCGGTGCCCCAAGTGGCCCTAGTACGGCTCGCGCATGACCACTATCTGCGAAGCCACATACGCGGCCATGGTCCCAGCCACCTGCGGCTTCGACCCACGATGCTGCGTCAAAGTCCTCGGGGGTACCCCCGCGCTGCACCACCGTCTGACTATAGGTCTCCTACTCGAGTTTGATTTGTTGTTTAATATTTATCATAAAACTTAAATTATAAATATATAATGAATAATTTAAACAAATATATAATTACCATAATGTATGCAGCGCGGTTGTGGATGTACTCCCCCGTCCCATGTGCTCGACGGTGAGTCCGCTCAAACACCGCCATCGGGGAGGGTCGCTGGACACTCCTGTCATCCGACACCGTCGTCTACATTTACAAAACAAATACATTAATTAGTACACATAATAACAAATAAAAGATATAATTAAAAGATATACTTACCATACGATTTGCGTGCACTGCAAATGCAACAGAGCCGCCGGTGTGACGCGCTGCTCCCCCCGACATGTGATTTCTAGCCGCATTCCGAGAAACCTCCTGCCATCGATCCGTCGACCATATCCCCACGAGCTGGTCCCATATATCCGGAGTAATCCAACCGGGGCCGTATCCCCGAGTCTCCGCGATGTTAGTGGTCCCACGCTCCCCAATCACGCTAATCACACTAATCAATCACGCTAATTTTATTTAATATTATATTATGATATAATGAATTTGTAATGATTCATAATTCATGATATATTACCGCTCCCCAATCACGCTAATCAATCTACGTGACTCTGTGGTTGGTGGAGGCTGCCACCTGTTCGGCCCGCGTGGCCGCCTACGTCTGGATGTACTAGCCTCGGCAGTATCATCCTCATGAGGATCAGCAACAGGAGGATCAGCAGCATGAGTAAGTGCTGGAGTCTCACCGATCGGAGACTCCGAAACTCTCCTGCGTCGATAACCACGATCAGACATATCTGTCGAACAGACATATAATCAGATTATTGTATAAATAGTAGAGATATATTTAATAAAATATATACTTTACAATTATTCTTCATCATCTGAATAATAGTCTTCGAATTCTTCTTCTTCCTCCTCTTCTTCCTCTTCTTCATCTTCTTCATCTCCAGCTTCCTCAATTTCATGATCGTCATCATCAGCATATTCAACTTCTAATTGAATTGACGTTCTGTCTGCATCCTCGAGTATTGGAATAATACGATCCACAGCAGGAAGATCATCTTCTTGATAGAAACCAGGAGGATCATTTTCTCCTACTATCGGATCAATTTTTCCTCTACCTTTTGTCTTACAGACTACACGCCAATCTGCTCTATCTTTATTTCGAGCCGGATACTTCGCGTAATATACTTGTTCGGCTTGTGATGCCAATATAAAAGGCTCATTTGCTGCCAATTTCGATTTGTAATTAACCTCAACAAGTTTGTATTTTGGATGAACTTTCATGCCCCTTTCTGTTGTATCGAACCAATGACATCTAAATAAGATCACTGATTTCAAGCCGAAGTAGTGCAACTCTATCACTTCTTCCACCAGTCCATAAAAGTCCATATCACATTCAACATTGGTTGTCCCTTTCACGCAGACCCCAGCATTCATCGTCTTCTTTGCAAATGAATATTCAACCGTGTGAAATTTATACCCGTTAACAAAATATCCGCTATAGCACGACACAAGTCGCGACGGTCCACTAACAAACTCAAATATTTTTTCATCTATTTCAGCTCTGTGATCTTTGCTGTAAGTCTGAATCCAAGTAGGGAAATCACGATTCCGTAATCTCTCCAATTCTTGATCGTTGTGAATAGAGTATTTTTGCACCATCTCAATGTCAAATATTTCAATGAATTGTTCAATCTCTGGACAATTGAGTAATACATACAAGTGTGCCAAATGATACTCTTCATCGCTTAAGTGTCGAGATGGACGAGAACCAAAAGCACGACCAGAGTGACAAAATATATTTAAACGTCCATCTGAATGTCGAACACCCTCGTCGTCGTTACGTGGAAGACGATCAAATCTTGTCTGTACTGTCGATTCAAAGTAAAATGAGCAGAATGTTGAAATTTCTTGGATGATATACGATTCAGATATTGATCCTTCAACAGCTGCGGTGTTCTTTACTTTTTTCTTCAGACGATTCATGTATCTTTCAAATAAGTACATCCAACGATATTGAACGGGGCCACCAACTCGTGCCTCGTATGCCAAGTGTATCGGTAGATGCTCCATCGAGTCAAAAAATGCAGGAGGGAAAAATTGCTCCAGCTTGCATATGATTTCAACAATATTATTTTCAAGTGTTGACATATCTTCGACTCGAAGGACATTTGCACAGATGCTTCTAAAAAACATACTTAATTCAGTCAACGGACCCCAAATATTATCAGGTAGAAGATCTCGAAATGCGATCGGAAGTAATCTCTGCATGAATACATGACAATCATGGCTCTTCATCCCTGATATTTTGCAATCATCGACGTTCACACATCGAGATAAGTTTGAAGCATATCCATCGGGTAATCTGAGTTCTTTTACCCATTGACAAACATCTTTGATCTGTTGTTTATTTAACACATATAGGGCCTTCGGTTTCAGATATCGTCCGTTGACCTCTTGTAACTCCAACTCTGGTCTTTTACAAAGTATTTTCAGATCATGTCGGGCTTTGACATTATCTTTAGTTTTTCCAGAAATATCCATCACAGTGTTGAAAATATTACCAAACACATTTTTTTCAATGTGCATGACATCTAAATTATGTCGAATCAATAATGAACTCCAATAGGGCAATTCCCAAAAGATACTTTTTTTCACCCAGTTGTGTGTTTGGCCAAAACCTGACACTCTTTCATTGCGACCAAATACTATATCTGGAAGTGCTGAAACACGTGCTAACATTTGTTCACCAGACAACATCGGTGGTGGCCCATCTCTTTCGACTCTGCCCTTAGTAAATTTATTACGATTCCTTCGATACTGGTGATTAACCGGTAGGAATCGACGATGACAATCAAAGAATGAGATTTTTCGTCCGTTCTGAAGACTGATTGATTTAGAGTGTTCCATACAATACAGGCAAGAGAGTCGGCCGTGAGTGCTCCAACCCGACAACATGCCGTACGCGGGGAAATCATTGATTGTCCACAAGACCGCGGCCTTTAAATTAAAGTTTTGCTTCCGATGACAATCATAAGTGACAGCTCCCTCAGTCCACAATGTTTTCAATTCATCTATCAAGGGTCTGAGAAATATGTCAATTTCTTTTCGCGGACCCTTAGGACCCGGAATAATCATCGAAAGATAAATAAATTCATCTTTCATGCACATTGACGGTGGCAAATTATAAACTGTCAGCAGCACTGGCCAAACTGAATAAGGAGTTGCAGAATGTCCAAACGGATTAAAACCATCTGTGCACAATCCCAATCTGATATTTCTAGTATCCCTAGCAAATGAAGGATAACATGTATCCAAATGTTTCCATGCTTCACTGTCAGATGGATGAGTCATTACTGTATCATCACGACTTCTTGCATACCAACTCATGTAGGGGGCTGTCTTTTCCGACATGAATAATCTTTGAAGCCTCGGTGTTAGTGGAAAATACCGAAGCACCTTAAACGGGATATTTTTCTGTCGGACCGATTTCTTCTCCTTGTAACGAGGGTGTTGACATACAGGGCATTTATCCAACTACACATTTTCTTTATAATATAAAATGCAGTTATTTTGGCACGCGTGTATTTTTTCGTACCCAACCCCAATTTTCTCATTAGCTTTTTAGTCTTATAAAAAGTAGGCTCAAACTTGTTATCAGTAGGCAGCATTCCATTAATCAATCCAGCAATCCGATCATACGCAACTCCGCTGATATTACAATCGGCCTTGATGTTTAAGAGCTGTGTCATTGCTGAAAACCAAGTGTATTTAAGACAATTCTCATACAAAGGTTCATCGGCAGCTTTCAACATCTCGTAAAATTCTGCAGCTTCTTTATTCGGTAATTCAATCTCTACCGCAGCCCCTACTTCTGTGATATCAACCGCTGTAGTATCTGGTGGGACTGATGTCTGAAGAACTAGCCGATCAACATTATCATTCAGGTGGAATTGACCCCCAAGATTATCAAGTATCATAGTTCTATAGGGATTACATTGACCGGATGAAGAAGCACCAGCAGAGGAAGATTCACCATATGTCTGAACGACATGATTGCTCGACGTCCCGACTTCGCGTGACTCCCCGTGACAAGTCCAAAGAAAATATCTTGGTGCAAATCCTTTGCTATATAGATGCAGAGTGACAGTCTCCCGATCCAAAAATCGTCCATTTGAACAAATGCGGCACGGACATCGGATTTGATCACCCATGCTAACGAAATTCTGATTCGAATAGGCGAAATTTAGGAAGTACGTTACGTCTAATCGAAACTCATTCGTTAAAGCTCCACGATCAAGACGTCGGTACATCCAACTTCAATCAGCCGACATGATTCTGTGAATCAATGACAATTTCTTTGGTTAATGTCTTTAGGTGAGATTGTCCTATTCCATTCGGGATTTATGTTATTCGTACTGCACTTACGTTTTTATTTTAACTGTTAACTAATTATTCTAAATTTCGACAGCATCTCCCTACAGTTCTCCGAATACGCATATCATCTGGGCGCGTATCGGAGAACAAGAGAGATGTTGCCGAATTTTAGAATAATTAGTTAACAGTTAAAATAAAAACGTAAGTGCAGTACAAATAACTATATTCCCAAATTGTCCAATCAGGGACAATTCAAGAATTGTACGTCGTATAAAAGATCATCTACTTCTTTTACACGAACATACAATTCCCGAACGGATCTAAGGTTTTGCTAAATCATATCCGATTCATCGATGCGTACGTGAAACATATCAACTCGTCGGATGGATGATTATTTTCTAAATGTTTCGAGACAGTTCGAGTCCATA
This sequence comes from Canna indica, assembly GCA_034359265.1. Taxonomy (NCBI): domain Eukaryota; kingdom Viridiplantae; phylum Streptophyta; class Magnoliopsida; order Zingiberales; family Cannaceae; genus Canna; species Canna indica. The sequence goes on along the minus strand of CP136894.1, from coordinate 12,367,746 downwards.
TTGGACGATTTCGGCGCGCGTCCGAAGTGGATGATTCCGGTGCGAGTCCGAAGTGGATGATTCCGGCGCGAGTCCGAATTGGACGATTCCGGCGCGCGTCCGAAGTGGACGATTTCGGCGCGAGTTCGAATTGGACAATTCTGGCGCGCGTCCGAAGTGGATGATTCCGGTGCGCGTCCGAAATTAATCTAAACCCTAATAATTAATCTAACAAATTAAACAATTAATCTAAACAATTTATTAACAATTAATTAACAATTATAAAACAATATAAAAAATATATATAATTATAAATTCCGGCGCCGGAGTCCACCCTCCGGCGCCGGCGTACAGTGGCCGGACACACTGTCCGGCCACTGTAGAAGGTCCGGCGGCGGCCATAGGCCGACCGCCGCCGGCCATAGGCCGACCGCCGCCGGCCGAAACCCTAGAAATAGGGTTTCGGTCGGATTGATTCCCGCCGGCCGAAATCTAGTGAAGAGCCGGCCGGTCGATCAACATACCTGAACAAGACGGCAGCAGCGGCAGCGGCGGCGAGAGGCGTCAGCGTCGGCAGCAGCGGGAGGAAGAAGGGTCGGGCGCGCGACTGGTGCCCTATATAAACTTATCAGCAACGACTCACTCGCTCGTTAGAAAGCCGTTGCTGATAAGTTATCATCTGCAACGGCTCACTTATCCGTTAGCAAGCCGTTGCTGACAATTAAAAAAGCAGCAACGGCTCGCCTTTCCGTCAGAAAGCCGTTGCTGATAATTAAAATAATCAGCAACGGCTCCGTTTTCCGTTAGAACGCCGTTGCAGATACAGATATCTGCAACGGCTCGGGCGACCGTAAGAATGCCGTTGCAAATAGCAACGGCTTGAGCGGCCGTTGCTGATAGCCGTTGCTGAAGATCAAGTTTGTAGTAGTGTGGATTCGACCCTACTTGTCACGACTATAAAATCTCAAGGAAGTAGGTATTTATTTTTTATGGCTTCGACACTCATCAATGTGATGTCATTCTTGTGATTTATGCTTATATTTATATATCTGCTTTATGTTGGTTTTGCATGATGATGATTAATTATGGTTGATTGAGGACTGATATGCTCACTAAGTCCTAGTTGGACTTATCCCTCTGATGATGTTGTTTTCCATCACTCGAGCGAGATCAGAGAGGTACTGGGGTGCAGTAGCGCGGTTGGTGGCGGTGCGCAGGGCAGCGGGTCTCGTGACATGTCGTGGTCGAGGGGGATACCAGAGTCGAGTCATGTTTTACTTTTGAGTTGTTTGAGTCATGTAGAGTCGGGTTATATGTTTTTGTATTTTTTTTTCTTATGTTGAGGTGTTATTGTTTAGTTAATTTAAAGTTCTAGATCAATTTGAACATTTAGGCATTTATTGAGTTGGTGGTTTGGGTTTTGAAATTAAATGTATTTTCTAAATCTTTTGAAATGTTTATAAATGTTCAAGTTTAGTTAAATTGTGTTTGTGGTCTATTTTGGGTTAGTCTTCGGGGTACGTGGCGTACCCTGTCCGATCATACCGGATTTGGGGTGTGACACCCTTTCACTTTCATCATAATAAAAACTTATTTATTTGTTTCAACTCGAAATAAAATGTGTCATATGACACATAATCCAATAGCAGACTTTAACTGCTCAAACCTCTCATCTTTTAAATCCTTTGTGAAGATATTTGTCACTTGTCTCTCTGTTGCAATGTACTTCAGTTGCAACTGCCTCTTTTTAACTAACTCCCTGATATAATGAAACATCTCTTCTTGATTAAGACCATATAAGTAACATGCTCCTTATCCAGTTCAATTGTGTGCTGCAGCTGCCTGCTGTCAAGTATTCTGCCTCTGAAGTACTTTTTTTGTCATCAATATTACCAGCTCAATCTGCATCTGTATATCTAACTAGACAAGGATTGCAATCAACAGAATACCAATGACAAAAAAAACAATGTACTTATCATATACTTGAGAATTCTCTTAACTGCCTTAAGATGAGACTCCTTAGGATTTGCTTGATACTTGGCACACAATCCAACACTAAAACATAAGTCAGGTTTGCTAGCAATCAAATACAATAGGCTCCCAATCATACTTATGTAGAGACTAGGATCAACATTCTTCCCTTCATCATCTTTGCTCGGTTTCCCATGAGTTGAAAAAAGAGTTCTGACTGTCTAGTCCAAACTTGTGAACTAGATTCTTACCATACTTATTCTGAAAAATGAATATTCTTTCTTTAGATTGCTTAACATAAAGACTGAGAAAATAGCTCATCTCTCCAACCATGCTTATCTCAAATTCAGATTTCATATCATCCATAAATTGTTTAACAAACATTTCAGAATTTGAACCAAAAATAATATCATCAACATAAATCTGAACTATTACCAGATGAGACTCTTCTTCCTAATGAATAAGGTCTGATCAACTCTTCCACTTTTGTAACCTTTCAAGAGTAAAAGCTGAGTTAGTATTTCATACCAAGCTCTAGGTGCCTGCTTGAGACCATATAAAGCTTTCTTCAGTCTATACCCATGATCAGAATGAGAAGAATCTTCAAACTCTTTTGGTTGTTCAGCAAAGACTTCTGATGGACTCCATCCTTGCAACATGGGCAAAGGTTTCATCATAATCCAGACCTTCAATTTGATTATAGTCTTGAGCAACAAGTCTGGCCTTGTTTCTTGTGATGTTTCTTGTTTCATCAGTCTTGTTTTTTGAAGACCCACTTGGTTCCAATCACATTGACACTTTTTGGTCTTGGAACCAATTCCCAAATATCATTTCTGACAAACTGCTGCAGTTCTTCTTGCATAGCTATGATCCATAATTCATCTTTTAAAGCTTCCTTGATGCTTTTGGGTTCAACATTGGAGGTGTAGTAAGAATATCTGATCATATCTTGATGACTATTCTTGGACTGATTCCTGGTCTTGACTCCATCATGCACATCTCCAATTACATTCTTCAGAGGGTAATTCTTAAGAGCTCGTACAGACTTTCAGTTGTATTTTCATTTTCTTGATCAGTGTCAGTCTCAGAATTTGTTGAATCAACAGTTTCAACTGTCTGTTTTGTTGTCTTGGAAGAGCCCTGGGCAGCCTTATCAACAGTTTCAACTGCTTTCTCATAAGTAGTCAGAGTTTGGTAGATGTGTGAGTCATCAACTTTCATATTTGGTGACTCCATAACAGTTTCAGTGCGCTTATTGTTGACTTTGTAAGCTTTGTTGTTTGTTGAATAGCCAAGAAATATTGTTTCATAATTTTTGCTTTGCATCTTTCCAAGATATTTCCTATCATTTGCCACATAGCACATGCTGCCAAAAACTTGAGACAATTTGCAATTACGTGTCCTCTACACTTGCAATAGTAACATGTAGGTACTCTTCTTCCTTTCCTTGTAGTGGACTGTTGATGACTTGACACTACAAGAAAATAGGCTTATAAGGACGCAATTGGGGGAAGCTTTTACTAGCGTTGCCAAATTTTTAAAATCCATATTATTTGAAGATGCTATAAAAAGTGTCATCTTTTTCTGTTGTAATTGGGGACATATTTTTTCTTAGTGTCTCAATTTTTTTCGACTAGGGATGCTTTATTACAAGCGTCTCAAAATTAGAGACGCAATTTACATTACTGATTTCTTAAAAATTAGAGACACAATTTATATTGGGTCTCTGATTAAAAATTAGAGACACCAATTTATATGCGTCTCTGATTTAAAATTAGAGACGTAATTTATATTGCGTCTCTGATTTGAAATTAGAGACGCAGTTTATATCGCGTCTCCGATTTAAAATTGCATCTCTGATTTAAAATTAGAGACGCCAATTTATATGCGTCTCCAATTTAAAATTATATTGCGTATTTGATTTAAAATTATATTGCGTATCTGATTTAAAATTAGAGACACAATTTATATCGTGTCTTCGATTTAAAATTAGAGACACCAATTTATATGTGTTTCCGATTTTAAATTGCATATGTGATTTAAAATTAGACACGTCAATTTATATGCATCTCCGATTTAAAATTAGAGGACTTCGATTTAGGTCAATAACACAATTATTTCTCAGGGTCGCCCCTTTTCTTCTTCACCCGCTTTCCTTCTTCACCAGCTCGTTTCCTTTTTCACTTGTGCCTTTCTCATTTGCTCTAGGGGTGAGGAAAAAATTGATTTGTTGGTTAATCGGAAAATCGGTCTGAAATCGAACCGGTTTTTTTGGTTAATCGAATTGATTTTTTCGATTTCGGTTTATATTTTTGAGAAAATCAGTTTTCGGTTTCGGGTTCAGTCCGCGATGAAAAAAGTCCATAGGTTTTGGTTAACTGACCGGTTCAATATAATTTATTTATAATATATATATATATTAATGATTTATAAATTAAAAATAAAAATAAAAATTTAAATATGAAAACCCTCACTTCTCTCTCACATTCTCTCTCCCACCCTCACTTCTCTCTCCTGCACCCTGCATCCCTGCCACCCCACTCATGACTCGGCCACTCCTCGCTCCGGCCACTCCAATCGTCTCTTCTTCGAAACAAGGTTCGCCGACGACGAAGATCCAGCAGCAAGCGGACCCAGCGCTTGGTGCAAGGTGGATCCAACAACGAACGACCACTCTAGTCCTCTCTTCTCTGAACGCCCTCTCGTCGAATTCCGGAAGCAAGTTCGTCTGCCTCTCCCTCCCCTCTTTCAAGCGAATACAACAAATTTTACTGCAAATGGCATTTCATAGCAACAAGCACATTCTGCAATTGATCATCATGGTGTGCAAGAACTAACTAATTGTAGAGTGAGCAAATCCCTCTAGACCCACTAATCCCATCTAAAATAATCAAGCAAGAAAAAAAAATTCATGCACATGGAGGACCATCAACTGATAATCAAGATGTCGGCCATTATTTCACTCATTGCCCAAGTTTATGGAACCATCCTTCATCAGCTTGACACTTAGATTGTTGAATCTTCCTACAATCGGTTCTAGTCTTCATCATTGCTACAAATTCATCATAACTGATTAACCCATCCTGCAGTTACGTAAAAGTGATAAAGGCCATGGCTTTAATAAATGAAAAGGCTGAAATCTTTGCATCCAGAGGAAGAGATATATAGTTACCTTTAATGGATCTCAGGTGGAAGAAGAGTACGTAATCGATTCATTCAAAAGTTGAATACATCAAGCCTATTTATACTAAGTACAGAGTAATTCAAATGATAACAAACTCAGTGATCAACGCAGTAATCTGCTGACACGTGGAAAGTTAATAACAAACTTATTAACGAAAGGTGATGGAGTCGGTAACTAATGGTGTTGATGGCTGACGTGTCTTCAAGAAAGGTTGCACTATTATCTCCCCTCTAGATGGTCGTCAGATGACGCCCATCTTGACTCGATGATTTAAAAACAACGTTGACATGTTAGCTTTTGTAAGGGAATCGATCAACTGCAGTGAAGCAGGGATATGTTGCACCATAAGGGCCTGTTTGGTTAGCGAAACCAAGTCTGTTTTCATGGTTTCAGTTTCACTGAAACCAAAACTGCTTACGAAAACGTGTTTGGTTTAGTGTTTTCGTGAAACTGAATCGAAACCAGAATGAAAACGAAACCAGTTTTCTTAATAAAAATGAAAACAACAGAATGTTGTTTTCTGTGGTTTCGAGACTGTCGGTTTCGTTATCAAAATGCTGTGACAACTTTATAATTATAAATATTTTTTTTATAAAATTAATTAATTTAAAAATAAATCAAACTATATCGATTTTTTAAAAATAAAAATAAAAATCATCATTTTTAACTCAAACTTTTATCTTAAATTTATAAAATAATTAAACCAATTTATATCTAATTGACTCAAACCCAAATTTTAAATAACTCAATTTTCTTAAAGTTGGTCTATTTATAATTTAATCAAATCTAATTTTAGATCATTGGGCTTGTTTTTTTTTGAAATTTTATAATAACTATTAATTAATTTTTATATCTAATTGAACAAAAAAATCTTAAATTACCAATAACTTAATTAATTAAATCATTTAAATATTTTGTAACCATATTAACAAATATTTAATTTTGTAAACTAACTAAACATTTAATTACTACTAAAAATGTTCAAGGAAAATTAATATTATTTTTTATAATCAAATAAATATTTACTGATTTCAACTAACTAAAACTGATGTTGTTTCTATTAACCAAACGCGTTTTCAGAAAACTGAAAACTAGAAACCAAAACCAAGTTTTCGAAACCAAGTTTTCAGTTTCACTGAAACCAAACCAGAAAATAATTTTCGCTAACCAAACAACACCTAATGCTTCCGTTTTCAACTTGTTCTCTGACGAAGTGGAAGTCGATCTCAACATGTTTCATACGGCTGTGATTGGTGCGATGTTTTGTAAGTAATGTGGCTCCTAGATTATCACAAAGCAGTGTAGGCGTAGGGAGATTACAACACTTGAGTTCTTTAAGAACAGTTAGTAACCAGAGTACCTCAGCGGCAGTGTTAGCTAAGGACTTGTATTCGGCTTTTGTTTAGGATCTGGCTATGGTTCTCTGTTTCTTCGAGGACTAGCTAACAGGTGATCCACCAAGGAAAATTAAATAGGCTCCTGTGGAGCAACGATCAGTTTGATCTCCACCCCAATTCGAAATCGGAGTAAGCTGTGATATCAAAAGCAGAGCTGGAGTTGAGGAGAATACCCATGTCCACAGTCCCTTTGAGATATCGCAACAATCTTTTACAACACTACCAGTGAAATATAGAAGGCTTATGCATGTATTGCGATAATTTATTGACTGTAAACGCAATATCTGGCCTTGTAAATGACAGATACTGAAGTGCACCGATCACTTGTTTAAATGTCTTTGCATTGGCAGGTGGTGTACCATCATCTAGTGACAGTCGAGCTGAGGAAGACATAGGTGTTTTGACTGGATTAGCATCTTGCATTTCTGTTCGATGTAGAAGGTCTGAGATGTATTTGCGTTGAGACAGAAACAACCCTTCATTGCTCTTGAAAACCTCGATGCCAAGGAAATAATTCAAAGGTTGAATCTCTTTGAGAGAGAACTTGGACGCCAGCTTGGAGTAAATCTCTTGAATTTTAGCTGTAGATGTACCAGTAAGTATGATATCATCGACATAAAGTAGCAGCAGTGTCATTGATTGAGTTTCTTTAAGAATAAACAATGAGGTATCAGCTATAGAATTTTGAAAACCAACATAATATAGGAAGCTACGTAGCTCATTGAACCAGGCTTGCGGCGCCTGTCTTAGGCCGTAGATAGCCTTTTTGAGCTTGCAAACATACTCCGGGTGTTCAGGGTCAACAAAATCGGGCGACTGCTGCATGTAAACATCCTCATATAATTTTCCCTGAAGAAACACATTATTTACGTCGAGCTGAAACAAACCCCAATTAAGTTTAGAAGCAATAGTAAGTATTATCCTTATAGTTGCTTGCTTAATGACAGGGCAAAAGGTGCTGCTAAAATCAATTCCTTCTTGCTGATGAAACCCTTTGGCCACAAGGCGGCCTTTGAATCGATCAATAGTGCCATCCGAGTTGTGTTTAACCCTGAAGATCCACCTGCAGCCGACAATGTTCTGATTTAACAGTGCTGGAACCAGATCCCAAGTGTGACTGTTGAGTAAGGCTGAGACTTCTTGCTGCATTGTTACTTTCCACTCTGGATATTGGCAAGTTTGTTTGTAGGTAGTGGGAGTAGGATGAATGGTTGCAGTCGAAAGTAGAGCTGAGTAATTGAGTGGTTTTCTAGGCTTGAAGATGTTGGACTGTGACCTTGTGGTCATGCGTCTGGGTGCAATGGTAGATGGTAACACGGTGTCTGGTGGTGCATTTTGTAAGGTTGTATTTCTGGTGGAGTCTTCAAGGATCGAATCACCCATAGTTGGTAACAAATGTGATCTGCCAGGAGCATCTGTTCGATGAGAAGTTTGAGATGAAGGCTGTTCTGAGACTAATGGTTGACATATTGTTGAAGTGGAGGTGATATCTTGTGGAGATAAAGGAGTAGACAATGTTTCAGAGACTGGTGAGACATCCATCCAGTCATCAACAGTTGATGTAGTGACTGGATTCAAGTTTATTGAAGTATAAGAAAAAAGGGAACTTGTCTTCAACGAACGTTACATGTCTGGAGAGGAAGATTTTGTTGGTTACTAGATCAAAGCACTTATAGCAGTAGTGCTGAGTAGAGTAGCCGAAAAAAATGCAAGGTTTTGACTTGACATCCAATTTGTGATGAGAATATGGTCTCAGTCAGGGATAACAGAGACACCCGAAAACCTTCAACTTGAGGTAGTTTGGTTGTTCATTGAATAGACATGAGAAAGGAGATTTATTTTTGAGTGTAAGAGTGGGCATTCAATTGGTTAAGTAAACAACAGTTGAGCATGCAAAGTGCCAGAAGTTTTTAACGGTACAGAGGCTTGAGAAAGAAAGGTTAAACAAGTCTCCATGATATGTCTGTGTTTGCGCTAAGCCAAACTGACTCGCTGAGGTGTATAAGGTGGTGAAAGGAGCTGTTGAATGCCATTGTTTGAAAGATATGAGGAAAGAGTCGTGTATTCACCACCTCCATCGGAATAAAGGCTCTTGATGGATAGGTTGAAGTATTTTTCTACAAGAGTTTTGAATTTAGAGAACACTTGCAGTACCTCAGACTTTTGTTTTATGGGAAATAACCACGTATATTTTGTGTGGTGGTCAACAAAAATGACGTAAAATTGATGCCCTTCCGAAGATGTAATGGGAGCCGGACCCCATACATTTGAGTAAAGAATCTCAAGAGGTTTGCTGGTTTTAATGGAGGAAATAACAAATGGTAGACGACGGCTTTTATTGATTGAATAGGCATTACAATGAGAGTTTTTAACAATAGATGAAGACAAGTTTAGTTGTGATAAAATCGAGTAAAGAGCTTTGTTGTGTGGATGGCCCAATCTCTGATGCCAAGTAGACAAACTGGTTGAATGAATAGAAGTAGCGTGAATGGTAGGTAAGGAAGAACTCCATGAATACAGATCACCTTCATTCTGGCCTTGGGCGATCACAATCATGGTATTGAGATCCTTTACAAGAAAATAGTTAGGGAAGAATTCAATTGAAGAATTGTTTTGTTTGCAAAACTTTGCTACAAAAATCAGGTTCTTAGTTATCATAGGTGCATAAAGGACATTATGAAGCTAAAATTTGGGTGACAAATATATTAACCATACCAGAGTGTGACGCAGCAATGAGATTACCATCTCCAAGAGTTATGTTCTGATCACATTGGAATGAGGAAGCAGCTTGCAGCAGATCTGGTTCAGACGTTACATGGTGTGTAGCCCCTGAATCCATTATCCAGGGAGAGTTCTTGCTTGGATGCAGTTCAGAGACATTGAGTTGTGGTGGATTAAAATCAGAATTGAATCTTGATCTACAAATGCTAGCAGAATGACCAGGTTTGTTACAAATCTGACATTGAATGTGTGGCTTGAACTGACTGTTATTATTGAAAGGCCTGTGCTGATATTGATTGCCGTTAGGTGGCCTGTACTGATTATTGTAGTAAAACCTTTGTTGCTGTTGATAATGTGCATTTGGAGGTTTATTTTGAGTAAATTGCGACTGCCCTTTTTTCTTATCCCATGACTGTTGAGGTTTAAATTGAGTGTTTTGATGCCGAGCATATTGAACGGTCATGGAAGTGGTCTCATGTCGAAGCTTTAGAAAGGTTTCATGACATGTCAGCTTGTCATATAGTTCTTCAACTGAAATCAAGGTGTCACATGAGCGTATAGCTGCACTTATGTCGTTAAATTCGAGTCCAAGCCCACTGAGAATTTTTATAATGAGAGTAGATGGGTTAACGAGTTGACCATAGCTAATTCATCGGAGATAGTTTTGATCTCATAGAAATACTCAGAAATGGTTTTGGTTCCTTTGTTTAATTTTGAGAGGGCATCTTGCAGACCAAATATTCTGGTCTGAGATCTGTTCGCAAATTGTGCTGCAAGACGCATCCAAGCGTCATGAGCTGAAGATGAAGTAGCAACAATTGAAATAATGGTTGGATCTACCGATGCCATGATGGCATGACAGATCAATCCATCTTGACGCAGCCATAGGCGATGATTGGGATCATCGATCGGAGGACAAACTGAACTACCATCAATGAAAGCAGTAAGATTGTACCCGAGAAGTAGTAGTTCGATCTGGATCTTCCAGTTTGAGTAATTGCTGTTGCCGGAGAGTTTGAGCGGCAATTGGGAAGCAGGATTGATGGCGATTACTTGTTTGCCTGATGCAAAGGGGTTTACGACTTCTGCAGCATTCGTATCATTAGTCGCCATGATCGCCAGATGAAAGAAGACAGAAAAAAAGATGAAGGTGGAAGAAAATTAAGTGGAAGCACCCGGAGCCATTCTCGTGAGAGTTATGGCTCTGATACCATAATGGATCTCAGGTGGAAGAAGAGTACGTAATCGATTCATCCAAAAGCTGAATACATCAAGCCTATTTATATTAAGTACAGAGTAATTCAAATGATAACAAACTCAGTGATCTGCTGACACGTGGAAAGTTAATAACAAATTTATTAACGAAAGGTGATAGAGCCTGTACGTAACTAATGGTGCTGATCAAGGTTATCGAATCGCAATTCACAACGTGAATCGTGAGGCTAAATTTTGAATCGTGAATCGTGAATCGTATCGAATCGTAAGATTCAGAAGATACATGAAAAGTTACTTATATATGAGTCATATGACATATCTTAAATAAAATGATATTATATAAGTTCAAAAAACATAGAGTTATCACTAAAGTCTCAAAAAACATAAAATGATAAATGTTTTAGACTCTCAAGTCTCAAAAAACAAAAAGCTAGACTCTCAAGGCTCGGCCACTGTTTGTTACGCCCCACCCAGGTTTATCCCTAAAACAGGGACCTCACCTAGGAGGAGCGCAACCTAAAACCAAACCACAAAAATACACCAGAATATCTCAACATAAACAACTGAATTCATCATTTCAACTAAGAGTTTTCTACATAATGCCCCACATCAATATAAAAACAACTAAGAAAATATCTAAGCAGCGGATGATGCCTCCTCCTCCAGGACTCTAGCTACCTAACTTCAACTACGTACCGACATACCTGCAAAACTGAGGCAATAACAAACAACATCAGCGGAAAGCTGAGTAGGATAATCAATATGTCAACAATAAGGACATCAATCATGATGCAATGATACTACCAACACAACAACAACATATGACTCTACAATACAGTGCAACATGGCAACAACCAGACACCTTTTCATCTATCAACTAATGCAACTCATACCAATCAAGAGCGTAGTGGACAATTGGGTTTCCCCCGCACTCTCGCACCTCGAGAGTGTCACCTCAAGTCCGCTCCAACTAGAGATGCGACTATCTACAAGATAGCCCGTCGACGTCTAACACCTCGACGTCGCACACGAGCCCGCCAACGTCTAACAGCGCGACGCTGCACCTCATGTGAAAGTTTCGTGATCACCGGTGTCACCACCCATACACCTCGGGCAATAAATCAACTGTGTCCAGGCTTGCGCCCATAACGATTATAATGCAGTATGCCATCAACAACTGACCTACAATACTGATAACAATAACTGGTACAACAATAAACAACATGATAGCTAGACCTCACCACATGACACACTACAACTGATATACAATGCTAACAACAATAAATGCCACAACTATCTACTGAAGATGCAACCAGAGTAATTCATGTTAGCAAGTACCACTTATGACAACACTAACAATGTGCACAATGCCTAGCATAATATCATGCTTAATAATCATTAATGAACAACAGCTAATCAGACTCATGCAATTATCAACATGGCATGTTCAACAACATAATGCAATAGGAGATCAACGGATTTCAGAAGCAAATCAATCAAATAGAAGCAAAGGGTAAAATCGTCAATTTACCTATTCAACATTCATCGGCTACAGCAGGAGTCAACTCGCATCCAATACAACTATCTACCATCTAACATAGAATACCACTATTCTATATTATTTAATTATTTATCAACTGAATTACTAACCCGCATCTACTAAATAACACGGAAACATAGAAAAGACCTACTAGACGACCTCTGATCAGAAATCCGACACCGCCATCGCATTCAGAACGCGAAAACCTACAACTTTGATATTCACCTCGACTCGATCCGACAATCTTACGATCAACTACAAAAATACTCTAATATTCTATAATTTAACCCTATTTCATGCGATACAGCTTGCTCTCCACCTTGCTCAAACCCGTGCCGGGCGGCCCTCCCGGCCACCGGCGCCCTCCCGTCGGACTCATCAGCTTCTCCGGCCCCTTCCGCCTCCCCGACACCGACGAGGTGCCGGCTCTCGGCCGGTAGGCCGCGACAGCCCTCCGCGCAGCTACTGTCCTGGCGCAAACAGCAGTGCGGCTGCCATGGCCTGGCAGCCACCGGGCTCAGAGTCGCGACTACAGAAACATCGACTCCCCTTTTTCTCCTCAACACCTCTACCGCCACTCCGATCAAATCATCCGATCGACCCCTCTGCCGCCGATGAACGAAGAAACAGGAACGACAGAAAACAGCGGACGGAAAACAGGGAAGAGAAGATAAGACTCGTACCTCAAAGCTCCTCCAAACTCCGGTCTTCACCGGAGTCTTCAACTGCCGACGCCTCACGCTCCTCCGTCGGCCGCCGCTGCTACAGGAATCGCGAGAGGGAGAGAAAAAAATTAGAGAGAGGATTAGGGTTAATTAAATAGGATTTAGACACTTTTGCAATAAAGCCCCTCTAATAAAAATATTTACAAATAGGTTCTTTAATTTCAGGCCATAACACTGTTGAAGCAAGGCTCGGTCACTTGAAGGCTTGAAGCAGACGAAGTTATTGAGTGTTTGAAGGCTGTTAACACTGTTGAAGGCTTGAAGGCTCGGTCACTGTTGAACCGGCTCCGTTGAAGCGGCTCTGTTCAAGCAAGCAGGAACCCGACAAGTTCCTGACTCTGTTGAAGACTTGAACCCGACTGATGAAGTCGGAGTGTAGCAGTCGCGACTCGCGACTGTGTCGGCGAGGCGGAGTCGCGATTGCGTTGGCGAGGCGGAGTCGCGACTGCGTCGGCGAGGCGGAGTCGCGACTGCGTCGGCGAGGCGGAGTCGCGACTGTGCCGGCGAGGCAGAGTGTAGCAGTCGCGACTCGCGACTGTGCCGGCGAGGCGGAGAGGAGAAGACGCGACCGGCGAGCGTGCAAGGAAGAAGACGCTGCTAAGAAGAAACGTGTGCGGCGAGGCGAAGTGCGATTGAAAATGAAACGTCGGGTTTATGAAGAAAAAAAAAACGCCGCGATTCACAGATCGCGGCGATTCTGAATCGAATCGTGTTGAATCGCCGATTCAAACATGATTCGGAGCAATTTGCGATTCACCCAGGCAATTTGAATCGCCGCTTGGGTGAATCGCATCGGATCGCACGATTCACGATTCTGAATCGTGCGATTCGATAACACTGGTGCTGATGGCTGACGTGTCTTCAAGAAAGGTTGCACTAATAACCTTGTCAGTATTAACTTCTTGAAGGATATCGTTTGCTACATCTCTGATGATGTCTGGGGCTCCATCTTCTGCTAGTGAAACCCTTAGTTCCTCTGGTTCGATAAAGCCATTCCCATCTTCGTCGAAATAGGAGAAGGCCCATTTTAGATGTTCATCATTTGCCATTCTTTGCAAGTGAAGAGAAACAGCTACATATTCTCCATAATGTAGGGTTCCTTTTCCATTGGTACGTATGAACCTGCTTGGCAGCAAATTTTAACAATAAAATCTTGTGGTACATTGTTCTCTGCCGAACAAGAACCATATTGGATAAACAAAATGAATCAACCTACTTGGAGAACACAAAAAGTTTTGTTATTATCAAGCATGTCACCAAGTAAAATATGCAGACTTATCACCTTATTTCCTAGTCATTATAGGACCCCACAATCCCACTTAACCTTTTCTCACGAAACAATCAGTATAAATAAGTGGGAAAGTGTGCCATTGAAATTGCAGAATATTGTGGATGTGAACCACTTTTTCTCCTTGAAATTAAGTACTTGTAAGTAAGAAAAGCCAACGCTTGTAATCAATAAAAGTTTGAAGGATGAAAACAGGAAAAAGAGTAGAGATGCCCTCGATAGCAAGCCCTTGAAATAAGTAAGATAGCATTTTCGGCATCAGGCTGGACCTTAACAAGCCCTCGATAGCAATTCCTTGACTTCCCAGTAGAGATGCCCTTCGAGACAATCCGACTCCTTGTATTCGTACCTTGATGAATCATCTTTGTTCCAGTGTCTGCTTGCTGAAAATCTTATGTCAGTGCCACTGAGTAAAACTCACCCACTGAGTCATCCCCCCTCAGAATTACACTGGGATACTTCCATGTAATTGCAGACCCAATTTTGACCCGTGTCCATGAAATTTGTTTTTATGAGAGAAAATTTGACTTTTTCTGAATGGTGCCATTGCAGATATTTTGCACCATGAAGTAAGTACCTGCAAGGTAACACTATAATGGCCTCAAAGGGTCCTAGACCGAAGTTGGATCATGAGCCAAGAGCTAAGCGTTTATATTTCGGTAACATTTTAACATGTTTATTTTACTCTAAAGGCATTTATTGATTTTGTTCTTTTCACTGTGTATAAATGTTAAATCATGGCTAGTAAAATTCTAAATCTGTTTGCTACTTTTCTTTTTCTTCTTTTTTTAAAATCTCAACTCTCATGCTCAAATTAATTTTTCATGAAGGTGGGTATTACTGTGGGAAACTAGAATTTCAACCTGATTATCCATTCAAGCCTCCTAGTATCAGGTAATTAGATCCAAATGTTTCAACCAACAAGTACAGATAGCCATCTTAGTTTCATTTTGCACTAAGTTAAATTTTTTGATACTCTCTTTGTACAGCTGGTAACGCCCAATGGGCGATTTTCTACTAATAATATATAAGATCTGCTTGTCTATGAGCGATTGTATGTTTTCAGCGGAGCTGATAGTTGTTAGTATATTACCATATTAAGTGGGAAATAATTTATCTTTTGGGTTCTTTCATCCTTGAGTCATGGAATCCTATGTGGTCTGTACAAGGTAAGACATGTAAGAGGAAAGATTTCATTTTCTAAGATTGAGTAATAGAATGTGAGTGAATATATTTTACTAGAAAAAAATATTTCATTTTTGTGCATGCAGATGAATGATCATCAGATCACTGGCAGCATTAAGACATTTGACGATGAAAAGAGACAACTAGCCAAGGCTTCCCTTGCATATAATTGTGAGAGGTAAATGTTTCTAGTATTAATTTCGTATGCATGTTATATATTTCATTGGATAATTAGTTATTGTTAAAAATATTTTCTTAAGATGTTTGGATGAAGTCTCTATATTAACTTTGCTAGGTGCATCTGAAATTTCTTTAATGCAATTCCTATATTAGTTAAGTTATTCCTTGTCAGTTGTTAGAAAATAGATTAGAATAGAAGGATGTTAGCAACCTTGCTACGTATGAAGTCCTGATTTCGTCTTTGACCGTACGTAGCTCATTATGATCCTTAATGTGATATACTCCTATGATTAGTACAATATTCTTATGATTTTAAGTTGATGTTAATTAGAGAGTTGTTTTTCATTTCAAGAATAGTTCTAAATCCAAAAAGGGCCTAAATACACTACTAGAAAAATGGTCATCAGCAACGGCTGAGCCGTTGCAATAGCGCCGTGAGAGAAAGTCGCGTTGCTGATGACTTAGCAACGGTTCAGCAACGGCCGCTCGGGCCGTCGCTCAAAACATTATCAGCAACGGCCACTGGGCCGTCGCTAAAAATATTATCAGCAACGGTTTTGCCACAGACCCGGAGCCGTTGCTGATACCATTAATAGCAACGGCCGCTGAGTCCGTAGCAACACCGTTAGTAAAACTCCGTCGCTAAGCCGTTGCTGTAGGTCATCAGCAACGGCTTTCGATACACTTGTAGCAACGGCTTTCCCACGGACGCCCGTGGGAAAGCCGTTGCTGATGACCTATACCTGCAACCAGAAAATTTGAAAATTTCAAATTTCCATTGATACATTGATACATTTATCTGATACATAACTCACACACCCATACCCTCATACACACATTCATTCACACATCACAAACATCTCATACACATTCATTCACACATCACAAACACACCAAGATATACATCAAAACAATTATATTTATATTCATAATTATCCACGATAGTATAAACACAATTCAAATGTAAAATTGAAGTATCAGCATCTCAGTAACATAGTCAATATAAATTAAACAAGTTCAATATCTGAGTAACAAAGTCAATATAAACAAAATCTCACGATGACGATGGAGGATGGCCTGGATCATACGGCGGGGTCTGGAGTGCTTGAGTGTACACCGGCGTGGACTGACTCGAGGATGATGGATTAGATGATGCCGAAGAGATGCCTGCTTCGGGATGACCCGACAAGTTGCGTAGCATAGCTTCTATATTCGCCATCGTCTGACTCTGGCGCTCCATCAACTCAGTCTGACGCGCGACCGTCTCCTCTAGTGTCCTTATCCTATTACTATGATCATAACTGGATCTAGAGGTGGACGGCCGCTCACCAGCAACCGGAGGGGTCGGTGCCCCAAGTGGCCCTAGTACGGCTCGCGCATGACCACTATCTGCGAAGCCATATACGCGGCCATGGTCCCAGCCACCTGCGGCCTCGACCCACGATGCTGCATCAAAGTCCTCGGGGGTACCCCCACGCTGCACCACCGTCTGGCTGTAGGTCTCCTACTCGAGTTTGATTTTTTGTTTAATATTTATCATAAAACTTAAATTATAAATATATAATGAATAATTTAAACAAATATATAATTACCATAATGTATGCAGCGCGGTTGTCGATGTACTCCCCAGTCCCATGTGCTCGACGGTGAGTCCGCTCAAACACCGCCATCGGGGAGGGTCGCTGGACACTCCCGTCATCCGACACCGTCGTCTACATTTACAAAACAAATACATTAATTAGTACACATAATAATAAATAAAATATATAATTAAAAGATATACTTACCATACGGTTTGCGTGCACTGCAAATGCAACAGAGCCGCCGGTGTGACGCGCTGCTCCCCCCGACATGCGATTTCTAGCCGCATTCCGAGAAACCTCCTGCCATCGATCCGTCGACCATATCCCCACGAGCTGGTCCCATATATCCGGAGTAATCCAACCGGGGCCGTATCCCCGAGTCTCCGCGATGTTAGTGGTCCCAGCTCGGGCCATCGCCTGGGACCGAGCCTGCCCCAGCTGCCCGTTGTACCTTGCCCGGGAAATAGCCTCCCAGGCAGCGTAAATGAAGGGCCTCTGGTCCTCGGCCCATGTATAGCGAGCCTGCAAAATAATAATATCAGTACCAATATTAATATATCATGCATGTAAAAAAAAAAATAATACGTGCCTCAAACTCGCGCCATAACATGTCAACGTGCTCGCTAGGCACGTGAGACCACGTAGGCCATGCCCCGTGCATGTATCGTCGAATAGTAGAAGAAATGCTCCTCGGCACTTCTTCTTGCTCGAACCTGCACAACAAAAATAAATTTTAATATTATATTATGATATAATGAACTTGTAATGATTCATAATTCATGATATATTACGTACCGCTCCCCAATCACGCTAATCAATCTACGTGACTCTGTGGCTGGTGGAGGCTGCCACCTGTTCGGCCCGCGTGGCCGCCTACGTCTGGATGTACTAGCCTCGGCAGTATCATCCTCATGAGGATCAGCAACAGGAGGATCAGCAGCATGAGTAAGTGCTGGAGTCTCACCGATCGGAGACTCTGAAGCTCTCCTGCGTCGATAACCACGAACAGACATATTTGTCGAACAGACATATAATCAGATTATTGTATAAATAGTAGAGATATATTTAATAAAATATATACTTTACAATTATTCTTCATCATCTGAATAATAATCTTCGAATTCTTCTTCTTCTTCCTCTTCTTCCTCTTCTTCCTCTTCTTCATCTTCTTCATCTCCAGCTTCCTCAATTTCATGATGGTCATCATCAGCATATTCAACTTCTAATTGGATTGATGTTGTGTCTGCATCCTCGAGTATTGGAATAATACGATCCACAGCAGGAAGATCATCTTCTTGATAGAAACCAGGAGGATCATTTTCTCCTACTATCGGATCAATTTTTTCTCTACCTTTTGTCTTACAGACTACACGCCAATCTGCTCTATCTTTATTTCGAGCCGGATACTTCGCGTAATATACTTGTTCGGCTTGTGATGCCAATATAAAAGGCTCATTTGCTGCCAATTTCGATTTGTAATTAACCTCAACAAGTTTGTATTTTGGATGAACTTTCATGCCCCTTTCTGTTGTATCGAACCAATGACATCTAAATAGGATCACTGATTTCAAGCCGAAGTAGTGCAACTCTATCACTTCTTCCACTAGTCCATAGAAATCCATATCACATTCAACATAGGTTGTCCCTTTCACGCAGACCCCAGCATTCATCGTCTTTTTTGTAGATGAATATTCAACCATGTGAAATTTATACCCGTTAACAAAATATCCGCTATAGCGCGACACAAGTCGCGACGGTCCACTAACAAACTCAAATATTTTTTCATCTATTTCAGCTCTGTGATCTTTGCTGTAAGTCTGAATCCAAGAAGGGAAATCACGATTCCGTAATGTCTCCAATTCTTGATCGTTGTGAATAGAGTATTTTTGCACCATCTCAATGTCAAATATTTCAATGAATTGTTCAATCTCTGGACAATTGAGTAATACATACAAGTGTGCCAAATGATACTCTTCATCGCTTAAGTGTCGAGATGGACGAGAACCAAAAGCACGACCAGAGTGACAAAATATATTTAAACGTCCATCTGAATGTCGAACACCCCCGTCGTCGTTACGTGGAAGACGATCAAATCTTGTCTGTACTGTCGATTCAAAGTAAAATGAGCAGAATGTTGAAATTTCTTGGATGATATACGATTCAGATATTGATCCTTCAACAACTGCGGTGTTCTTTACTTTTTTCTTCAGACGATTCATGTATCTTTCAAATAAGTACATCCAACGATATTGAACGGGGCCACCAACTCGTGCCTCGTATGCCAAGTGTATCGGTAGATGCTCCATCGAGTCAAAAAATGCAGGAGGGAAAAACTGCTCCAGCTTGCATATGATTTCAACAATATTATTTTCAAGTGTTGACATATCTTCGACTCGAAGGACATTTGCACAGATGCTTCTAAAAAACATACTTAATTCAGTCAACGGACCCCAAATATTATCAGGTAGAAGATCTCGAAATGCGATCGGAAGTAATCTCTGCATGAATACATGACAATCATGGCTCTTCATCCCTGATATTTTGCAATCATCGACGTTCACACATCGAGATAAGTTTGAAGCATATCCATCGGGTAATCTGAGTTCTTTTACCCATTGACAAACATCTTTGATCTGTTGTTTATTTAACACATATAGGGCCTTCGGTTTCAGATATCGTCCGTTGACCTCTTGTAACTCCAACTCTGGTCTTTTACAAAGTATTTTCAGATCATGTCGGGCTTTGACATTATCTTTAGTTTTTCCAGAAATATCCATCACAGTGTTGAAAATATTATCAAACACATTTTTTTCAATGTGCATGACATCTAAATTATGTCGAATCAATAATGAACTCCAAAGGGAAATTCCCAAAAGATACTTTTTTTCACCCAGTTGTGTGTTTGGCCAAAACCTGACACTCTTTCATTGCGACCAAATACTATATCTGGAAGTGCTGAAACACGTGCTAACATTTGTTCACCAGACAACATCGGTGGTGGCCCATCTCTTTCGACTCTGCCCTTAGTAAATTTATTACGATTCCTTCGATACTGGTGATGAACCGGTAGGAATCGACGATGACAATCAAAGAATGAGATTTTTCGTCCGTTCTGAAGACTGATTGATTTAGAGTGTTCCATACAATACGGGCAAGAGAGTCGGCCGTGAGTGCTCCAACCCGACAACATGCCGTACGCGGGGAAATCATTGATTGTCCACAAGACCGCGGCCTTTAAATTGAAGTTTTGCTTCCGATGACAATCATAAGTGACAGCTCCCTCAGTCCACAATGTTTTCAATTCATCTATCAAGGGTCTGAGAAATATGTCAATTTCTTTTCGCGAACCCTTAGGACCCGGAATAATCATCGAAAGATAAATAAATTCATCTTTCATGCACATTGACGGTGGCAAATTATAAACTGTCAGCAGCACTGGCCAAACTGAATAAGGAGTTGCAGAATGTCCAAACGGATTAAAACCATCTGTGCACAATCCCAATCTGATATTTCTAGTATCCCTAGCAAATGAAGGATAACATGTATCCAAATGTTTCCATGCTTCACTGTCAGATGGATGAGTCATTACTGTATCATCACGACTTCTTGCATGCCAACTCATGTAGGGGGCTGTCTTTTCCGACATGAATAATCTTTGAAGCCTCGGTGTTAGTGGAAAATACCGAAGCACCTTAAACGGGATATTTTTCTGTCGGACCGATTTCTTCTCCTTGTAACGAGGGTGTTGACATACAGGGCATTTATCCAACTGCACATTTTCTTTATAATATAAAATGCAGTTATTTTGGCACGCGTGTATTTTTTCGTACCCAAGCCCCAATTTTCTCATTAGCTTTTTAGTCTTATAAAAAGTAGGCTCAAACTTGTTATCAGTAGGCAGCATTCCATTAATCAATCCAGCAATCCGATCATACGCAACTCCGCTGATATTACAATCGGCCTTGATGTTTAAGAGTTGTGTCATTGCTGAAAACCTAGTGTATTTAGGACAATTCTCATACAAAGGTTCATCGGCAGCTTTCAACATCTCGTAAAATTCTGCAGCTTCTTTATTCGGTAATTCAATCTCTACCGCTGCCCCTACTTATGTGATATCAACCGCTGTAGTATCTGGTGGGACTGATGTCTGAAGAACTGGCCGATCAACATTATCATTCAGGCGGAATTGACCCCCAAGACTATCAAGTATCATAGTTCTATAGGGATTACATTGACCGGATGAAGAAGCACCAGCAGAGGAAGATTCACCATATGTCTGAACGACAGGATTGCTCGACGTCCCGACTTCGCGTGACTCCCCATGACAAGTCCATAGAAAATATCTTGGTGTAAATCCTTTGGTATATAGATGCAGAGTGACAGTCTCCCGATCCAAAAATCGTCCATTCGAACAAATGCGGCACGGACATCGGATTTGATCACCCATGATAACGAAATTCCGATTCGAATAGGCGAAATTTAGGAAGTACGTTACGCCTAATCGAAACTCATTCGTTAAAGCTCCACGATCAAAACGTCGGTACATCCAACTTCGATCAGCCGACATGATTCTGTCAATCAATGACAATTTCTTTGGTTAATGTCTTTAGGTGAGATTGTCCTATTCCATTCGGGATTTATGTTATTCGTACTGCACTTACGTTTTTATTTTAACTGTTAACTAATTATTCTAAATTTCGACAGCATCTCCCTACAGTTCTCCGAATACGCATATCATCTGGGCGCGTATCGGAGAACAAGAGAGATGTTGCCGAATTTTAGAATAATTAGTTAACAGTTAAAATAAAAACGTAAGTGCAGTACAAATAACTATATTCCCAAATTGTCCAATCAGGGACAATTCAAGAATTGTACGTCGTATAAAAGATCATCTACTTCTTTTACACGAACATACAATCCCCGAACGGATCTAAGGTTTTGCTAAATCATATCCGATTCGTCGATGCGTACGTGAAACATATCAACTCGTCGGATGGATGATTATTTTCTAAATGTTTCGAGACAGTTCGAGTCCATATTGGACGATTTCGGCGCGCGTCCGAAGTGGACGATTCCGGCGCGAGTCCGAAGTGGACGATTCCGGCGCGAGTCCGAATTGGACGATTCTGGCGCGCGTCCGAAGTGGACGATTCCGGCGCGAGTCCGAATTGGACGATTCCGGCGCGAGTCCGAATTGGACGATTCCGGCGCGCGTCCGAAGTGGACGATTCCGGCGCGCGTCCGAAATTAATCTAAACCCTAATAATTAATCTAACAAATTAAACAATTAATCTAAACAATTAATTAACATTTATAAATTAATTAATTAACAATTTCAAAACAATAAAATATATATATATTCCCAAATTGTCCAATCAGGGACAATTCAAGAATTGTACGTCGTATAAAAGATCATCTACTTCTTTTACACGAACATACAATCCCCGAACGGATCTAAGGTTTTGCTAAATCATATCCGATTCGTCGATGCGTACGTGAAACATATCAACTCGTCGGATGGATGATTATTTTCTAAATGTTTCGAGACAGTTCGAGTCCATATTGGACGATTTCGGCGCGCGTCCGAAGTGGACGATTCCGGCGCGAGTCCGAAGTGGACGATTCCGGCGCGAGTCCGAATTGGACGATTCTGGCGCGCGTCCGAAGTGGACGATTCCGGCGCGAGTCCGAATTGGACGATTCCGGCGCGAGTCCGAATTGGACGATTCCGGCGCGCGTCCGAAGTGGACGATTCCGGCGCGCGTCCGAAATTAATCTAAACCCTAATAATTAATCTAACAAATTAAACAATTAATCTAAACAATTAATTAACATTTATAAATTAATTAATTAACAATTTCAAAACAATAAAATATATATATATTCCCAAATTGTCCAATCAGGGACAATTCAAGAATTGTACGTCGTATAAAAGATCATCTACTTCTTTTACACGAACATACAATCCCCGAACGGATCTAAGGTTTTGCTAAATCATATCCGATTCGTCGATGCGTACGTGAAACATATCAACTCGTCGGATGGATGATTATTTTCTAAATGTTTCGAGACAGTTCGAGTCCATATTGGACGATTTCGGCGCGCGTCCGAAGTGGACGATTCCGGCGCGAGTCCGAAGTGGACGATTCCGGCGCGAGTCTGAATTGGACGATTCTGGCGCGCGTCCGAAGTGGACGATTCCGGCGCGAGTCCGAATTGGACGATTCCGGCGCGAGTCCGAATTGGACGATTCCGGCGCGCGTCCGAAGTGGACGATTCCGGCGCGCGTCCGAAATTAATCTAAACCCTAATAATTAATCTAACAAATTAAACAATTAATATAAACAATTAATTAACATTTATAAATTAATTAATTAACAATTTCAAAACAATAATATATATATATATTTCGGCGCCGGAGTCCACCCTCCGGCGCCGGCGTACAGTGGCCGGACACACTGTCCGGCCACTGTAGAAGGTCCGGCGGCGGCCATAGGCCGACCGCCGCCGGCCGAAACCCTAGAAATAGGGTTTCGGTCGGATTTTAACATCTCCGGCCGAAACGGTATAGGCCGGCCGATCAACATACCGGCAGCAACGGCAGCGGCGCGTCGGCGAGAGGCGTCGGCAGCAACGGCAGCAGCGGCGAAGGCGTCGGCAGGAGCGGCGGCGGCAGAAGCGGGAGGAAGAAGGGTCGGGCGCGAGAGCGTGCCCTATATAAACTTATCAGCAACGGCTCACTCGCCCGTTAGAAAGCCGTTGCTGATAAGTTATCATCAGCAACGGCTCACTTATCCGTTAGTAAGCCGTTGCTGAAGATTAAATAATCAGCAACGGCTCGCCTTTCCGTCAGAAAGCCGTTGCTGATAATTAAAATAATCCGCAACGGCTCGGTTGTCCGTTAGAACGCCGTTGCAGATACAGATATCTGCAACGGCTCGAGCGGCCGTAAGAACGCCGTTGCAAATAGCAACGGCTTGAGCGGCCGTTGCTGATAGCCGTTGCTGAAGACCAAGTTTGTAGTAGTGATATGCCATCCCCACTTAAATTCACATTTTTTGGTTGCTTATGTAATATATATCCCAATAGTCTGATAAAAAGTTGTTTATTCGAGCAATGTTTTCTTTGTTTCTTGTTCTCATTGTTCAGCTGACCTATTCTCTTTTTCTATTGTGTTTGATCAATAACATTTGTCAGCTTTTAAATCTTGTGCTTATTTTTGTTAATTAGCTTCTTCAAAATATAGTTTGGCGTATGTCTCAGCTCTTTGATAATTTGAACATTTCGCTGCATACCTAATCAGAAGACTATCAGGCAATGTCTTAGTTGGTTTTCATATATTTCTCCTCACCACATTCTGAGAATCTTTTCACCTCTAGTGCTTTTTCATTTATTTTCTTAAAGCAAGAAGTATCATATATATATATATATATATATATATATATGCATATAAGCATATGTGAATTTTTATTCTATGCTACATTTTTATCTTTTTCGCATTCTTCTTTCATGTTTTCTCATTTCCTTTCTTTTTTTCTCCTCTTCATATATTTTTTCCTTCACTTATTTTTATTTTCTACTCTTATTTCTACTTGTGAGTCAGTTATTGAGATATATTTATGAAAAATAGGCTAGATAAGTTCGATTGAGCAGGATAGGTGGGATCACGAAGGTAGTTGCTGGTTTTTACCTAACACTCCCCATAAAGTTTGATAATATAAGCTTTCTTAGTGAGCAAGGAAGATAATTCAGAAGGTGGTGAAAATTTGTCTACGCCTATTGTGCAAAAACATCATATTAAGAGTGAGATATCCTCTCTAATAAATTAAAATGATATCCACTGTGTTTCAAAATTTTCATTTCCATTATGATTTTCATTTGTCTATGCCTTACTGCAGAATTTTTATTTGAATTATTTCCCATTCCTTTTACAATCAATAGGATTAATTGACATGCTTGTGAATAGTGACCCTTGCATTATTAATTGCATTGCAATCACGATTACATCTTTAGGCCTAATTCATGTACATCTAAACAAAATGTTAAAATAAGAAGTTGGATGCAGACGATTACAATTATGGATTGCTAGATTTTTTTGGAATGATTTTAGCCACCAGAGCATCATCATTTCATGTTATATTGTATTCCAATGTTTGTTTTTTAATTACATTGATTCAATAGGATGAAAATCTAATTTCTAGGAAAAAAGACTAGATATATGTCTTAGTGAAGAATCTTCTTTGTATTTAAAGAAGTAGATGTCACTACAACACAATCCATATATATCGACGTTAAATTTTCGACGCTTATTACAAGCGTCGAAATGTAAAGTAATTAAAAAAATTTAATACGAAAAATTTCGACGTCTCTTAAAGGCGTCGAAAAAATTTCGACGCTTGATAACAGACGTCGAAATTTTTCGACGCCTGTTCTGCAATAATTTTAAAAAGTCAATTTTTTTTTACAACTGCTGTGGCGTTTCGACGTCTGAGAATAGACGTCAAAATCTTTCGACGCCTGTTCTGACGTCAACTCAAAGACGTCGAAATTTTTTTTTGACTGCTGTAATATTTCGACGCCTGCTCGGACGTCAATTTTTCAATGCTTATTAAAAGCGTCAAAATGTATAGTATTAAAATATTTTAATATTATAAATTTCGACGTCTGAGAGCAGACGTCGAAATATTTAGACGTCTCTCTCAGACGTCGAAACGCCACAGCAGACGCCAAAAAAATATTTGGCGCCTGCTGATCTGGCGCCGAACGTGGGTAATTAAGCAGGAGGCGAGAGTTCGGCGAATCCGCTGCCGAATAAAAAAAACAAAAAAAAAACCCGAATCCGCTGCTGCGTAGGGCGCGGCAGAAATCGAGCGGCAGCGAATCCGCTGCCGCTCAATTTCCGCCACACGGCGGGTAACGGGCGGGCGAGCTCGCGTCCCTCGGCGCGAGTGAAATCGAGGCGGGAATTCTCCCGCCTCTATTTTTTTTTTCTGCTTTTTTTTTCTTTAAATACATGATTTCTACTCCCTTCTTTTCTCTTCTTTTTCTTCTTGTCATTTTTTTCTTCCTTCCTTGTCTTTTTTTCCTTCTCATATCATTTTTCTTTGATCTAATTTTTCTTCTTTTTTTCAGGTTATGAAAATTTTGGGATTCCGAAATTTATATAAAGGTTAGTATAATTTTTTAACGGGTATTTATTTAATTGTTTTCTATTTTTTTTAATTAAAAGATTTCAATGGAAGCTGCGCCGCGCCCGTCCGATTTCCGCCACGTGGCGGAAATCGAGCGGCGCGATTTCCGCCCAGCTAATATTGCGTACAGCCGCACGCGGTATTCTCCAATACCGCGCGCGGCTGTACGCGGTATTGGAGAATACCGCGCACAGCCGCACGCGGTATTTTCCAATACCGCGCACAGCGCTGTGCGCGGTATTTTCCAATACCGCGTTGTGCGCGTATTGCTTGTATTTTTTTTTTTTTAATTTTTATATCGGCGCCTCTGACAGGCGCCGATATTAATATTTTAATATTAAAAAAAAAAATATCGACGTCTGTCAACAGACGTCGATATGAATATATTGACGCATGCTGGCATTTATAAGCAGACGTCGATATGAACATATCGACGCCTGCTGACGTCTATAAGTTGGCGTCGAAATTTTTGACATTTTTACGCATTCTTGGACGTCGAAATGTCCATTATTACTCTGGTTTTCATACACTCATTTTTGATGCTTTTACCTGCGTCAATATGTCATTTTGACGCTCGTTGACGTCGAAACATTAGTTTACTTTGACGTCAAAAAGTAGATGATTTGTTGTAGTGTGTCATTGTCCGATTCTCCTTATGAGACATTGTAGAATTTATTTAAATATATCATGAGCTGCAACATGAAAGAGGAGCGAAAAAATAAGTCATGATAGAAGGCAAATGAAGCAACTTATATCAAAGAAGGCAGATGATGAATTTTCTTACAATGAATTCTACTTCTTTGGTGTTTTTTTGTAATTGTTAAGTTTGAGAGTAGATGTTATTCCATATTTTTGTATTCTTCGTTACTTTGTCACATTTGACACTCAGATTTGTATGTAAATTTTTGTTGATGAAACATAATAATTTTTTTAGAGAAATTTGAATAGGTTTTTAGTATTTATTGAATTATTTTATGTTTAAATGTTTGATACTTACCCTTCAGGTTAATTAATTATAATAAATATGAATTAATATAAAATATATATTGTTTTTTAATTAATATGAATTAATTATATTTCATATTAATTAAATATATCTTAATTTCTTTTAATAAAATTAAATATATTAATTCAAGATAAATATTTATATAAATATTTAGTTACAATATACAAAATATTTATATATAATTCACTATTATATATATATATATTTGAGACACAAAAACTTGTGCATCACGAATATTGGAGATGCAAGTAAAAAACGTCTTCGTAAAAAATCACTAGATCACTGACGCTAGGCCTTTGTGTCTCGAATAAGCAAGTTGCATTGGAGACGCACCTAAAAAGCGTTTTCGTTGGAAATCACTAACGTCAAGTTTTTGTGTCCTCAATATTAATTATTCAGGAGACGCTTTTAGTAAAAGCATCGCGAGCTGCATTGGAGGCGCAACTAAAAAGCGTCTCCACTAGAAATTAGCGACACTAGACCATTGTGTTTCAAAAATTATTGGGGACGCAATGATCTCAAACGCTTGTAAGTAGCGCCGGTGAGATAATTACCGATGCAAAAAAGCGTCCTTAAGAGAAAAAAAAAAGACGTCTCCATTCATCATGTTTGTTGTAGTGTGAGGATTCTTTTTGAAATTTCTTCATTTGAATGGGCAGTTGAGACTAGAGTTTCGACTATCTCGACTTAGTGTATCCAAGACCAACATAATTAGAAGGAGATTTTTCTGCACTCAAAATTTTATTTAGAGTACTAGTGGAATTCATCATTCTGACTTCTTTCTTTACCTTTTCAAGTTCAATAATCAACTTAACTCTTTATCAGATTTTTCAACAACCTGTCTTTGGTATGTCTCCACTTCCTCTTGAGTTTCCCTTTTTGATCAAACAAGAGTTTGTTTTGATTTTTAAGGGTTTTGTTGAGTTTTATCACTTCAACCCATTTATCAAATATCTCTTGATAGACTTCTTCACGAGTGTCAGCACACTATTTCTTGTTTTGTTCATTATCAATGTCTAAGTTACAAGCAGTTCGAACTGTGTCAACTATGCAAATAGCAAAGGCTCTACAGTTTCCTTGCTCAGATTCTTCTGTCTTCTTCTTCTTCATCACTCCAAGTAGTTGTAAAGGACTTCTTGAGTTTTTTCTATATATTTGGACATTCAGATATGATATGACCATATCTTTCACAATCAAAGCACTAAAGACCTTTAGGTGCTGTTTGGTAGCGAAAATTGTTTTCTGGTTCGATTTCAGTGAAACTGAAAACTTAGTTTCGAAAACTTGATTTTAGTTTCTAGTTTTCAGTTTTCTGAAAACGCGTTTGGTTAATGTAAACAACATCAGTTTTAATTAGTTGAAATTAGTGAATATTTATTTGGTTATAAAAAATAATATTAATTTTTCTTGAACATTTTTACTAGTAATTAAATGTTTAAATGTTTAGTTAGTTTACAAAATTCAATGTTTGCTAATATTGCTATAAAATATTTATATGATTTAATTAATTAAATTATTGGTAATTTAAGATTTTTTGTTCAATTAGATATAAAAATTAATTAATAATTATTATAAAATTTTAGAAAAAATAAGTTCAATGGTCTAAAATTTATTTTGATTAAATTATAAATAGATCAACTTTAAGAAAATTGAGTTATTTAAAATTTGGATTGAGTCAATTAGATATAAGTTGGTTTAATTAATTTATAAATTTAAGATAATAGTTTGAGTTGAAAATGATGATTTTTTACTTTTATTTTTAAAAATTAGATATAGTTTGATTTATTTTTAAATTAATTAATTTTATAAAAAATATTTATAATTACAAAGTTGCCACTGCATTTTGATAACGAAATCGACAGTCTCGAAACCACATAAAACAACATTAAGGTGTTTTCATTTTTATTAAGAAAATTGATTTCGTCTTCATTCTGGTTTCGATTCAGTTTCATGATAACGCTAAACCAAACACGTTTCGTAAGCAGACTTGGTTTCGGTGAAACCAAAATCATGAAAACAATCTTGATTTCACTAACCAAATAGGCCCTTAGACTTCTATTTAAGATCAGACTTATCAGTAGAAGATTGAGTTCTTTTGTTTTCACCAAAGGAAGAACTTATTTTGGAGCCGGTTGAAATGGGTGGTTGAAACTGTTGTTTGAACAACGAATTCTGATTTTGCTTGTGCTTAGTCCTTAGAAATCTTCTAAATTTTTTTGTCATAAGTGCATATGCTACATCCATCTCTTCTTCGGAACAGTCATCAAACTTGTTCTCATCTTCAATAGCATTGAAAGCAAAACTCCTCCTTTTCTCTTTATGAGAATATTTCTCAGATATTTCCAACTCATATGTTTCAAGTTTACCCATCAATGTGTCAAGGGTAATGGTTGAGGGATCATGAACTTCACCTATAGCAACGGCTAGGGGTGAGAAAAAAAATCCAATTTTTCGGTTAATCGGAAAATCAGTCCGAAATCGAATCGGTTTTTGCGATTAACCGAACCGATTTTTTCGATTTCGGTTTATGTTTTTGAAAAAACCGATTTTCGGTTTCAGGTTCGGTTCACAATCTAAAAAGTCAGCCAATTTCGATTAACCGACCGGTTCAATATAATTTATTAATTTTTAATATATAATATAATATATATAATAATGATTTATAAATTATAAAAAATTAAAAAAATCACCAAAATGATTTATAAAATCATAAAAATTGTAAAACATTATATAAAAAAATATTAAAAAATATTAAAAAATTATAAAAATGTATAAAAAATTATAAAAATTATAAAAAATAAAAAATAAAAAAATAAAACAATGTCTATGTTATATTGTACATTTGATAAAATATAAGGAACAATCGTGTCTATGCTTCAAGTCTATGTTTTCTTTCTTCTCTTTCATGCAAAAAATCTAATTAATTTATTGATTAACCGGTAATTGTTGGTTCACCGAACTGAAAAATCAAAATCAAAATGACGGTTAACCAAAGTTAATGGACCAGTTTACGATTAATATTTTTGAAAAATCGAAGTTAATAGACCAGTTTTTTTTTCGCTAATGGATCGGTTAACCAGTCTATGCTCACCCCTAGCAGCGGCCTTTATATCAAATTTGATATGCATCAATCTTAGAACTTTTCTTACCATCTTTTCCTCACAGAATGACTCTCCAAGGTTGGAAGCATTGTTTATCAAATCTTTGATGCGTCCATGAAAGTCTTGAATGCTTTCATCTTCTCCCATTTTCAGATGCTCAAATCTGGTATTTAGAATTTCAACATTTGACTTACGAAGAGTCAAGGATCATTCATGGTTTGTCTCTAAAATATACTGGTTCTTTGGCTTCTT
This sequence comes from Canna indica, assembly GCA_034359265.1. Taxonomy (NCBI): domain Eukaryota; kingdom Viridiplantae; phylum Streptophyta; class Magnoliopsida; order Zingiberales; family Cannaceae; genus Canna; species Canna indica. The sequence continues at coordinate 12,337,228 of CP136894.1, read as the reverse complement.
GTTAGTCTCATATAGTTGGAGGAGTATATCCTTCTTCTATAGAGTCCCAGCAATGATCATCAATGGACTTAATTAATGAAAGCCCTTATCCAAGTCATTCATTAAGCATAGTTTGTTCCAATTTGAAGTGGAAAAATATTGACAGAATTTTTCATTCCTTCCGTCCTGAACCTGAAATAAGAGACACACCAACTAGTTAATCATATATAGCAATCCACTAATTTAGGATCTACTAATTAAAGTCAAAGCAAGTAAAGGAATCAGTCAAGCAAAAACGCATGAAGAACATATACAAAACCATCAATAATAACATTACTGTGGATTAATTAGTATATATTTAATTATATACAATCTATATCCTTATTCAATTTGATCTTTATCTTTCTATACAAGAAGGCGTCTGACCCATTCATTTTTATTTATATATCACAAGTAGGGTTGGGTCGGATTTGGAGAAAAAATCGGCTCGATGTTATATCCGTAAATTTTATATAATTTAATTTAGTTATTTTCAGCCGGACGATGTGGATGCGCATCGAAGCGGGTCGGAAGAAGTGTCGGAAATGTGTAAGGTGAGGCCTTTGTGCGTGTTTAGTGATTTGTTTTATTTATTTTTATTTTTAGGTTTTGGATTATTTGTTGAGTCGAGTCCGACGACTCGATCGGAATCTGATTTGGGCAAGTGTGGGTTGAGTTGGGTAGAAGCCGCAGTTGGGTTAAGTGAGGGGTAGAATCGTAAAAATAAAATAAATTAAAATAAGATTATATATATGTGTATATATATATATATATAGGTGTAAAAAAAAAAAAGGGTTTAATTGGGTGTGCGGTTGCTACAGCCGCACACACCCGAAATTAAAAAAAAAAAAAAAGAGAGGCGAGCGGAGAGGCGGCGACAGAGGGCGACGGAGGAGGCATTGGAAGGAGGGATTGCCGCCGGTGGTGTTGCCGTCGCCAGTGATCATCGACTCAAGGACTTTAGGGAACATCTTCCACTTCGATTTCCCTTGCCGGTGAGTGGATTTCTCTCCAATCTCTTTTAAGTTCTCAATTACTATCGATCCCTGGTTGAGGAGGAAAAATCTAGAATTTTTGTTGATTGATTATTGATGCAGATTTATTCCATAGGAATTGAGGTTTAATTCCTATATAAATTCCTATGAATATTAATAATAATAATAAAAAAAGGGGGGGGTTTCGATTTCCTCACGATCGCCTACTGCTAGGGAGAAATATTTTTTTTGTTTTCTATGTTAAATTGGAATTCGTTTGTGTGAGGTGTGTTTGAAGAAATTAATACCCTATTTAAAGGGGGTTCTCTAACAGTAGGCATTGGTACACAAGAAAGGTGATTGAGATATTAGAAATCTGGGATTTTCTTTTCTGTTTTTGGATTGGCTTCCTCAAATGCTTGATGCATGAACGATTGATTTATAGGTTGCTTGGTATGCTAAAAAATGAGATGTGTACGTACTGATTATATGCTGAAATTTAAGTGTATAGATATTGAAATTTACAAGTTATTGATGCTGAAATTTTCTATATTCTGTGCTGAAATTATATATATAGATGTGCTGAAATTATATATATATAGATGTGCTGAAATTTCATATGTTGGATGCTGGAGGTTCATATATGGTTGATTGCTGAAATTAATTAGTGTTGTGCTGAAAAATTTAGTCAAATTCATGCTGAATTGATTTAGGAGTTTGGATAATCAGCTTAATGCGAAAAGTACTGATGTAACCTATCGATTTGCATGTAAGAGATGTTTTGGGAACATAGAAAGTACTTGGGTGACCTAAACAGTAAAGTGTGGATAGGAAACTGACGATTTCAATAAGCTGGAATTTTCGTAGTGCATGTTAATCGGGCCGGGTTGCGGGCTCGGTGTGACGTCCTTAATCCGTTATAAATTATTGGAGTTTTAGTTGATACCATGGATAAGTGAACCTTGGGGTGTTGCAAATATGTTTAGTTACTCCTGTAGCTATATTTTGTTGTTAAACATGTACTTGGTAACATTTAATTTGAACGAACTGGTTGTATTTAGTGTGTATATACATTGTTGGTGTATTCATTATGCGTAATGTGCTCACGTTTGTGAATGGAATGAGGGTGTGGTTGAGTGGATCGGTGGAGGAGGTGTGGACCGGGAAGCTCGTCAGCGAGCCACACTGACGACCGACCCGGAGTGGCTCTGGTTGGAGGATTTTCCCAACCAATTGGGGTTACCGACGCTAGAGGGCCTACCTAGCTCGGGAACCATGGGCGGGAAGCTCACTAGACATGTTCTAGTGACCGACTCGTATTAATTGAGTTATGTTCTGGATTTATATAAATAAAATATTCAATTCTGAGTTAAGAACTTATTCATTGTACTATGGAAGTTATATATCATGTGGCCATTATATTATTATATAACTGTCAACTGTGGACAGTGGTGGGCTCAGGACCGAGCCACTCACTAAGTCTAATGTGGACTTACTTTTGTTTTCTTGTTTCCTTTCAGCACCAGGTCAGGACAAGTAGTAGCACTGAGGTGTTGGAGTAGCGCAGCTGGGAGCGGCAGGTTCAGGACTGATCTCGTGACAAGTCGAAGTTAGAGTTAGGATAGTAGTCAAGTTTAAAGAGAGTCATGTATCGAGACTTATTGTTCTTTATTTCATTTGGGGTTTCTTTATTTCATTTATGGTTTCAAACATTCTTTAAAGTTTGTTTCGGTTGAACATTCATGTTTCTGTGTTTTATTTAACAAAGGATGAAATTGTTTTGTTTATAACCTTTTGTTAGTGGTTGGAGTTGAAATAAAAAGTTTGGTTTATCTCTATGGTTTGTGATTTGAGTTAGGCTTCGGGGTATGCTTGTATACCCTGGCCGGTCACACCATTGTGGAATTGGGGTGTGACACTCGACCCAATTAAGAAACAAACGGGTCGGATCGGATTGGGTTTGAAGACAATTTTTTTTTAACCCGACCCGATCCGACCCGTCCAAAATCGCGTTTTCACCCGAGAAGAGTTGTGGCCGCCTCCTCTCAGGAAAGACGCGGCCACGTGGGCCACGTATCCTCGGGAAGACGCTGAACAACGTCTTCCGAGTTGATTTTTATTTTTATTTTTAAAATAAATAAATATATATATATATATATATATAAATAATTCGGATAATCGGGTCGGGTCATCGGGTTTTAAATATTGAAACCCGTACCCGACCTGATTATAATCGGGTTTTAAAATTTTAAACCCAACCCAACCCGATTACTCGACCCAACCCAATTACCCGACCCAACCCGGCCCGATTGGTTCGGGTCGGGGCGGTTTCTTGGGTTCATTGGGTCGGGTTTGACCCATGAACAGCCCTAATCACAAGATGAAATCCTTCATCATATGGAAGCAAAAAACAAGATAAAATCCTTCATCATTTGATTATCTAGAAATTATATACTTGTTGAACTTGTGGTATTGGACATGGTGGATTAGTTGAGGGTTAAACTACTCACTAAGTCCTAGTTAGACTTATAGTTTATTATGTTTTTTTTTCAGCATCTGGGTGTGATTAGAAAGGTACTGAGATGCAGTAGTAGCGCGGCTGGTGGCGGCAAGGGCAGCGGATCTCGTGACATGTCGTGGTCGGGGGTGTATACCCGAGTCATAGAAACTTTTATATTTTCTTTTGAGTCACGTGGACTTGGGTCTATAGTCTTTTTTCCCCAACTTTTGATGTTGAGCTAGAGATTCATTTATGTTAACTGATTTTTTTTTTTAAAAAGAATTTGAATATTTGAAATTGTTGAACTATTTGATTGATGGTTTAAAAATTGTTCAGTTTATATATGTTTTCAACAAATCGAATTGGTGTTTATAAACTGTTCAGATTTTATATCTTTATCTGATTGTCTTGGTTGGGTTAGACTTTAGGGTACGGGAGGTACTCTGGCCGATCATGTCCGGCTTTGGGGCATGACAAACATCTTCCGTCCAAATACAAATACAATGTTAGAAATATATATTTACTTTAAAGATTGGTAAGATATTGAAGATATATTACAAAATAAAGGGGAGCATGATGCTCTTGGTTGTCTAGAGAGGAGGAAACTCAAATAATTAAATTAATTTGTCCGAGTAAAAGTTAAAACTATAAAATTTTAAATATTTCTAAATAAATAGTTAAAGAATTACGTGGACATAATCTGAATAGTTTTGATAGAACTATACAAGATAGGTAGGAAATCTTTCTTGTATTTTTAAAATTTATTCGAAAATATATAATCATCTTTCATATATTTAAGTTATTAATTTAATATTTTAATTTAATATTATTTTTAATTTTAGATTTAAAAATAAGAATATTTTAAATAATTAAGCCAGCACAAGCCTTGTTTGAGCTGGTAGGTCTTTACGGGGCTAGGCTACCCCTTCAATTTTTTGGGCAGATGGGCCATGGCCTAGGGCATGATCCATTGTAATCTCTAAAATCAATAATATTGGCTTTACACCTAATAGGCTAATAATACAAGACTTAAGAATAAAACATTCAAAAATCAATACTCAGGCAAATTAACGTACGATCGATCAGGAACTCACAAGATTAGAATTAGAATATAATTATAATACTGCTTATGATTAGAATTAAGTTTTTCTTTGTCTTTTTTATTTGTAAATTTGTATTAATTTTATTACTTAGTTTGTCTGGCTGCCATGTGTAACATATATGCAAGTTTTCATGACTTATAATCATTATGTATCTTAATGTGTATCATCATTCATGTATACATAATACATGTTTGATTAGAGAATTATATGGCACGTAATAAATGATAAATATATAGCTATACGACCAAGTTAGTCATATATAGCAATCCACTAATTTAGGATCTAAAGTCAAAGCACATAAAGGAATCAGTCAAGCAAAAAACGCATGAAGAACATATACAAACCCATCAATAATAATATTACTGTGGATTAATTAGTATATATTTAATTATATACAATCTATATCCTTATTTAATTTGATCTTTATCTTTCTATACAATAAGGCCTCTAACTCATTCATTTTTATTTATATGTCACCAAGAAGATGAAATCCTTCGTCGTATGGAAGCAAAAAACAAGGTGAATGGCAATCCTAGTTGGGAAGGAGAAATCTCCATGCGGTAGGTACATTTTTACGTTGGCTCATTTTACAGGAAGTTGTATGACAACAATTAATTAATATAGGATATAAACTCACAGTTGTTGCTTATTTGATCCATTCATTACATGCAATCTACATTGTTTTATGGATTCATGATCAAATTATTTTTCTTATTGAGTCTTGAGTACGTACTAATCATTCGCATGCAATGATCATATATATATATACCTAGTACTAATCCTTACTTTTTGATTTAATATGATGCAATAGAATATTAGTTTGATCGATCTGTCTCCTTTGAATTAAATAGCTCAAATTTTAATTTCAGATTTGTCATTTATTTATTTATTTTTCTAAAAATCAAAGCAAAAATAGGTCTAAAATTTTTATCCCTATCATTTTTTTATTGTTTCAAATTTCTTGAAATAATTTCTAGCAATTCTTTGAAATGGTAAAAGGTAATGCATGATGTGTTATTAATTATATCTGTGCAAATTAAAGATATCGAACTTAGAAGCATGAATAAGTAGTATATATTAATTAAATATTCACGCGTAATTAATTATGATGCCCATCATATTAGGCGGAAAAATATATAGAGACTCATTCTAATTTGGAATTTAATGGCCCAAGAATATATATATATATATATATATTATGGCAGAGTCGCTATCAAAAGACAACCCTAATTGCCTCACAACGGAAGCAAATATGCGAGATTGGTCGGATCTCCAACATGACCTAGTGGACTTCATCGCCGAGAAACTCTCCGCCAGCGTCGATGACTGCATCCGCCTCCGCGCTGTCTGCAAAGCATGGCGTTCTGCTGCCCTCGCCCCTCGCAGCCGCGCGCTCCCTCCCCAGCTCCCCTGGCTCCTCCTGAGCTGCGACACCGACTCCAAACGCCTCTCCTACTTCTCTGTCTCTGACAGGAAGACGCACTCGATCGAGATACCGGCGATGAAAGAAGAACAGTGCTTCAGCGTCACCTGCAACGGGTGGCTCGTCCTCGAAGAAAAAGCCGCCTTCGCCATCAGCCTCCTGAATCCCATCACGAAAAAATTGATCCCGCTTCCGTCTTCCTCTCATCACCTGAGATCTCGCAGATTCAGTTGCTTCGTTTTCAGCAAGGGCAAGGAGCGCAGACTCGCCAGGACCCGATTGGTCCGAGAGATGGCGATGTCCGCGAACCCGGCAACCTCCGCCGACAGCTGCACCATCGTCGTCATCAGCGTATGGGACTCGGCCCTCTTGTCTCTCGGCCCGCTAGATGACAGCTGGTCATTGATGGATGACTCGACCTATTACCGCGACGTGGTCTACTACAAGGGGAGATTCTACGCCGTGGATTATCTCGCAGAGGTTTCCATATTCGACTCCGACCTCAAGAAGGTGGCCTCCATCCCTTCTCCTCGAGTGGATAACAGTTCGCATTGCCAGCTTTGGAAGTTCGCCCAGGTGGAAGGCGAACTCTACGTGGTTCGCACGGCGTGCGATGGCGAACCCGAGACTGATGGGTTTGAGCATCACCCAGAGTACACGGTGACGAGCGTTGACATCTTTAAAGTTATGCTGGAAGGCGAGCTGCTGCTGAAGAAGGTGAAGAACTTGGATGGGAACGTGTTGTTCTGTGGGACTTCCGGGTCCTTGTGGTGTCCTGCGGCGAATTATCCCGTTGGGAAACCTAACAGTGTCTACATTGCAGGTTGGTATGGTGTTATGAGAGATGATGATGTTTTAGCTCACGTAAGAACGGGAGTATATGACCTAGAAGATCATACTTTCCGGCCGATATCAGTTGAGGAGCACAATTGTAATGATCTTGTTCCTTCGATATGGCATACGCCAAGCTTGATTTAGCACGCGCGCGCGCGCTTTGTTTTGGAGACTTTTAATCAATCTCTTGCTATGGATAGACGGTGTTGATTACGTTTATGTTTTTCTTTTTAGGTATTGATTTCTGGACATTTTTATCGTAAGGCATTGCAGAATATAATATCTGAAAGCTATATATTTAATTATTTTTGTTGGTGATGGAAGAAGAAGACAATTTTGTTGTTAGTTTACAGTGGCAAGAATTACTAAATCAGGAATGTAGTTTAAGATAATTGTTTATTGATCAACATATTTTGGGGGTAATTAATTAAGGTGAGTAATCTCAATTACCAACATTCATTTCATAAGCAGTGATTTATATCCATCACGAATGTAGAAAAATATCTCAGATCAAGTGATAAAATGGAGGCAAAGACTGATTATGTGGTTTGTTGTAGTGAAACGTTGAAGAGAAAACTAATTGAATGCAACTTTCGGGGGATTGTTAATGGATTATGAGATGGTCCAAAAAAATGTAAATTGATTATGTAATTACTATGGGGAGATTAATTCAGTACTTTTCTCTCTCTCTCTCTCTCTCTCTCTCTCTCTCTCTCTCTCTCTCTCTCTTTTTAACATGAGAGTTCCCAATTTGCTTATTATTTGCTTATTATATAGGTATATGTATAGCTAAGCCATGATTTTCATAAGTGACGGCTCAATCCAATGTCAATAAAAGAAGAAAGCATTGTAAATACTATACAACCTTGATATATATATGGTCAATCGTAGCATGTTGCAAATAAAAATTATTAGCGACGATTTATCGACGAAGTTGCAATGGCATAATTATCACTCAATACAAGTATTTATTACAAAACTGGCTACTATTATGGAAAATATCAGTATTTTTTTTTGTCTAAACTGATGTTTAGATGCTTGTAAAAGAGCTAATTTAGGAGCTAAAAGTTGATGGAGAAGTAATTTTGAAAACCAGCACCCAGAAATAGGCGTCAGTTAATTTTGAGATTCCGCTAGTCTCATCCTTAAATCAATTTCTATCCTATAAATGTTAATTAGAGAAGTTTCTACCCTATAAATATTAAATTTCATCCTTAAATTTCTGTGTATGGTAACTTTTACCATAGCAGAAGTTAATTAGAGATTTTTTTATTTGAGTTAAGAAATACCATAATCTCTTTGTGTTATATTTATAAACTTTTGATTATGGTTGAAAAATTAAAATCCCTGATGTGGGACTAAAAATAAATAAATTGAAAAATCGGTGTCACCAGCTAGAAGTTGGCGCTTGTTTACACTGGCGCTTGGCACCCGAAAGAGGGAAACCAGCGACTATATAGGCGCCAGTTCTCCCACTACCATCGCCAACCACTAGTAGGTGCCGGTTTTGAACTTGCGCTTTGCATAGGCGTCGGTAAATTTCCATCGATACCTTAATTTTTTTGTTGTGACTAAATTGTCACCTATTACATCAACAACGATGATACGGTTGAATACCAAACTTATATTAGGGCATTATGATTGATATGCTTTCAATGATGACTTAGTCATGGCTAGTTGTGGCAAAGATATATTTGTGACGAATATTCATGAAAAAGTCATTGCCAATAGATTTCATATAATTTAAAATTTAAAATTAGAAAAGTTTGCATATATTATAACAAATTAAAAATACATTATAATACATATACAAAATATTATAAACATATACAAAACACATTTATACGTATCAAAACATTACAAAATACACATATGAATCAATATGCATCTTATACATCAAAATATGAATCATATACATCACAAATACACGTATACATGTTCAAATTAATAATATGGAAAACATACTTTAGTCCCTGAACTTTTCTCCTATTTTGGTTTTGGTCCCTATAATTTTAAAATTTTGGTTTTAGTCCCCACACTTTACTTTTGTTTAGGATTTGGTCTCTATCATTAAATAAGGTTTAAACGGTGCTGACGTGGATAACATGTGATGACTGGACAATGCTGGCATGGAGCCTGCAGGGACCAACTTGGTAAACTATAGGGACTAAAATCAAAATTTTATAAACTATAAGGACTAAAATCAAAATTTTGTAAACTATAGGGACTAAAACCAAATTTTAAGTAATTATTTTTCCTAATAAATATAAAAAATTATATGATATTACCTGGCCCGGCTCAGCCTGGCCCGAAAAAATTTGTGCTCGACCCCGGCACGAAAAATTTTGTGCTCGACCCTGGCACGAAAAAATTCGTGCCTAGCCCGAAAAAATTCGTGCCCGACCCGGCCCGAAAAAATACGTTCCCGACCCGGCCCGAAAAATTTCGTGCCCGACCCGGCCCAAAAAAGTTCGTGCCCGACCCGGCCCGAAAAAATACGTGCTCGGCCCAGCTCGAAAAAATTCGTGCACGACTCGGCCCGAAAAAATACATGCACAACCCGGCCCGAAAAAATTTGTGCCCAACCCGGCCCGAAATTTTTTTTCGGGCCGGGCTGGGTCGGGCACGAAATTTTTTGGGTCGGGTCGGGCACGATTTTTTTCGGGTCGGGGTCGAGCATGAATTTTTTCGGGCCAGACTGAGCGGGGCCATGTAATATCATATAATTTTTTATATTTATTAGGAAAAATAATTACTTAAATTTTGATTTTAGTCCCTATAGTTTACAAAATTTTGGTTTTAGTCCTCATAGTTTATAAAATTTTGATTTTAGTCCCTATAATTTCCCAAGTTGGTCCCTGCAGGTTCCACGTCAGCATTGTCCTGTCAGCACATGTTATCCACGTCAGCACTGTTTAAATCTTATTTAACGTTAGGGATCAAATCCTAAACGGAAGTAAAATGTGAAGACTAAAATTAAAATTTTAAAATTATAAGGATCAAAATCAAAATTGAAGGAAACTACGGGGACCAAAAGTATAGTTTTTCCTAATAATATTCAATACAAAAATAAATATATGAAAAAGAAACTAGCTGAAAAAGTAAATTTCTAAAAAAAAATATTTAAAAAATTTAGAACATGGCTGGTCAGATATTGATTTCCTAGCTGATAGTGTCCCAAACTCCCAATGGATGGTGTCATCACCGACGCCGTCCACTTTGGATGGTTCTAGCAAAAAACCTAGATGTTTTAGGATTTCAGACAACATGCATATTTATACAGGCATTAAAATTTAGGATTATTAATTAGCCAATGCAGTTGCTGCCTTCGAAGGCCTAAGTTGCTGACATGGATCTCTTCTCGAGGGCGAGTTGTGGATCGTATGGCTGCATTTGGGCAGCAGCCTTGCCATCTAATGTTTGATCTTTTCCGACGCACTCGAGGTGGACTGTGTGGACGCATTTGGGTAGTAGCCTGGCCATCTCGCCCTCGGAGTGCTCGGATAGGTAGACCAAGCACTCAAGGAGCTCCTCCAGGTCCCAACACGGACCACCACGGGGATCGAGCGAGCGTGGCGACGACGACAACATTAAGCTCGCGAGAAACTTGAGGGTCCGCAAAGGTGCAAGCGTGTGCCGTGGGAGATGGCATGGATGGCCCCCGTAGTAACAATTCTCTCTTCGGGGGTCAACATACCTTGATGTTGAAGATGATGACATGGCACAAAAATTATTTTATGCATTTTGAATTGCCACGTAGCAACTTAACAAACTAGTAATAGAATACAAATAACAAGCTATTATTTACACCAATGTTGAACGTGTTAGCATACAATTGATACCAATGAAATGATTAATCACAACCGAAAATTTTGCCAAAGTTGAGATACATTTGGCTAATAACCCTAAAATTTAAATGCACCCTCCCCTGATGATGGCTAATAGACGACGTGGCAATGATGTTGAAATCGAACTCCAGTAGTAAGTGTGGCGACGACAGATGAAGAAAGAAGTACTGTTGGCTTAAGGGTTTCTCTTAAGTTTCGATCTTCATTTTGATGACAACAAACATATATTTAATATATGTGTGAAGTTTTGAGTTCAGGTTGAGGTTGCGATAAGCATGCAAATTTCGTTCGGAGAAACGAAATAAAAGATCGTCAAGAATCAATAGAAAAAGAACGTCAAAGAAAGACTCGGGTATAGACTAAGTAGATATCTTGTAATATACCCCTACGACGATCTTATCCCAAAGCTAATTGTAAGGTTATCCAAGTTAGAACTTGGTAACTAAACCTATGAAAAAACATGTAACGAATATAAAGAAAAAATCAGCCTCAACCTGAGTTCGGTCGACCGAACAAGGCAAAAAAATTGGCAGTAGCCTTGTCGGTCGACCGGACGGTCGACCGAAGATGATCAAAAAATGGCAGAAGGCTACGTTGGTCGACCGACCAATGCCAAAAATTGGCAGTCGATCGTTCGGTCAACCGAATTGCGGATCATTGAACTCACGACTCATTCGGTTGACCCGTCGGTCGATCGAACAACGCGATTAAAGCAGCGGTCGATCGACCGACGATCAATCGGCAAGCGACTGAACGACGAAAACGACTAGTTTTTCACCCGTTGAACAACCCGTTCGAATGAGGGGTTATAAATACCCCTCACCTAACTCCTTTAAGACTTCTTAGACACTTAATTGAGCATTAAAAGGAGAGATTTGAGCGTTCTTAAGTTTGATTTGCTGCGCCCTGATTCTTCCGTCAATATTCTTCTTCAAGTGCCCATTCTTCCTCAACCCTGCCGCGATTCAAGTTCATCTACTGGCAAGTTGGAGGCTTGAAGGCTTGGGGAAAGAGCATTGGTTCTTCTTTCAATTCTTAGCTCTTTTTCATTATATTTGAAGAGTTGTTTTAAACCTGTTTTCACCTGTAATAGCTTGCTAGGTGTGCTAGAGAAACACTTAGGGGTAAGCTTTGTAGATTTATGTTTTGCCTAGGTGAATAGGTTTGAGGAATTCTCAAAAAAATGAGAATTGTGTCCTTAGTTGTATTCAAAGAGAAACACAAGTTCTATAAAGTAGTTGGTTAGAAATCCTTGGTGATGAGCCAAGGTAGTAGAGAAGGCGGTTAGCCGAACCACTATATTTCATCGTGTTAGCATTGTCTTGATTGTTTACTTATCGATGTGCTTGATATTTGATAGCAAACATCATTAATTAAGTTATATTACATTTGATAGAAGTTGAAATTAAGCAAAAAGGGAAATTGATTAAATAATAAAAGGACACACACTATTCAACCCCCCCTTCTAGTGTAGAATTTCATCCAATAATTGGTATCAGAGCAAGGTCGTAAGATAAAATTTAACCATCTTCCCTACAAATTAAGATGTCGAGTGAAATCCAACTAGCTCAAGGATCCTCTACTCATACTCCACCACTATTCGATGGAAATAACTTTGCTTACTCGAAGATTCATATGAATGGCTTCATACAATCTCTAGGCATGAATGTATGGATGATGATTCAAGTAGAGTATAAGCAACCCACTAAGGACATAGATGAGTGGGACCAAGAAGAGATTAAACTCTTTGATGCTAATGCAAAGGCCGTCAATGCATTATATTTCGGCTTATCAATTAATGAGTTCAATAGAATTTCTACTTGTAAGTCCGCATATGAACTATGGAAGGTCCTAAAGACTACACATGAAGGAACTTCACAAGTAAAAGAATCTAAGATAAACCTGCTCATACATGATTATGAAATGTTTAAAATGTTATCGCATGAATCCATTGATGCCATGTATGCTAGATTTCAAAATATTACAAATGGATTAGCTAACCTTGGCAGAGAGATAAGGGAAGAGGAGAAGGTAAGGAAGCTCCTTCGTTCTCTTTCAAAAGCTTGGGAGCCCAAGGTCATTGCAATCATGGAAGCGAAAGACATGAGCACCTTGAAGATCACCGAGCTCATTGGGTCTCTCATGACACATGAGACCCATATGAAGCAATACAAGGAGGAAGATGCCCCCAAAGGCAAGACCATTGTCTTAAAAGCATCACACCGAGTAGAAGAATCCTCATCATTCGAGGAAGAGACAGATGACTTTGAGGAAATGACAATGTTGGCAAGGAGATTTATGAGCTTCATGAGAGGAGGCATGAGAAAGGGAAGAGGAAGCTACACATGCTACCATTGCAACAAGGTCGAGCATCTAAGGAAGGATTGCCCACTTCTCAAGATGGCTTCCACCTCTAACCCTCACAAAAAGGACAAATACAAGAAGAAGAAGAAGAAGAAGAAGAAGAAGAAGAAGAAGAAGAAGAAGAAGAAGAAGAAGAAGACAATGATGGCTTCGTGGGATGAAAGCGAGGCTTCATCGAGTGAAGAAGACTGAAAGAGTGAAAAGACAAATCTTTGCTTGATGGCAAATGATGATGATGTAAGATTTACTTTTGGTGAACTTTCTTTTACTCAAGAAGAGCTAGAAAATGAATTTTATCAAATGCACGATGAATTCAATGCTATTAGAAGAAAATTTAAAGAGCTTAAAAAGAACAATAAATCTTTAGAGCTAGAAAATGATAGTTTATTACTTTCATGCAATGCTTTAAGGAAAGAAGTAGATATCCTTAAGGAAGAGAAACATGCCCTAGAAAAGGCTAAGAAGGACTAAGAAAGTGATAACAAAAAATTAGAAGATAAAAATAAGTATTTAAGTGATCAAGTAGAGCATTTGAATGATAGCATGCTAACATTGATAAAGGAACTTTGCATGCTTAATGAAAAATGATAACCCTATAAAATGTCATGTCTAAGGTTGTCCATAAAAAGAAATCATCATACTTCTATGCTCACACACATAATAGAAGGAAATTTAATGAAAATTGTTTTTCTTGTGGCATATTTGGTCATATGGCTAAGGATTGTGCTTTGAGGAGGAACCCGCATACTAGATTTACTTGGATTTCTAAAATGACTAACACTCAAGGACCCAAGAAAATTTGAGTACCTAAAATAGTTTCTTCTCCTTTTGTAGATGGAGAAGCATCCTCAAGCAAGTAGAAGCACTTAGATATTGGATAGTGGTTGCTCAAAGCACATGACGGGTGATATCAACTTATTTGCAATCCTATCAAGCAAAGATGGTGGACATGTAACATTTGGAGACAATGTCAAAGGTAAGATTGTTGGCATTGGTAATATAGATATTCTTCGTTACCCATGCATTAAGAATGTTTTATTAGTTAATGGGTTAAAACATAACTTGATTAGCATATCACAATTGTGTAACAATGGATATGTAATTATTTTTGAAGCATCTAAATGTATCATTAGGAGTGCACCTTCCAATGACATCATGTTTGTTAGAAATAGGCAAGGAAATATCTACATATTAGATTTAAATATCTTGCTTAATCCCCATGTTAGATGCTTAGTTGCCATGGAAAATGATTCTTGGTTGTGGCATAAAAGGCTATGACATGCTAGCATGGGCCTCATCCAAGAAAGAATTAGTTAAAGGATTGCCCAAGATAAAATTTAAAAAAAGACAAACTTTGTGATGCATGTCAACTAGGTAAGCAAGTTAAATCCTCATTTCATAGCATTAATCAAGTTAGTACATCTAGAATTCTTGAGCTTGTGCACATGGATCTTTTTGGTCCATGTGATGTAGCTAGTCTATGTGGAAAACTATATTGCTATGTATTAGTTGATGATTTTTCTAGATTTACATGAGTTTTCTTTTTAGCTAAGAAAAATGAAACTTTTGAGTTTTTCAAAAAGTTTACTAAGAAAGTTACAAATGAGAAAGATGTTTCAATTTTAAAAATTAGAAGTGATAATGGAGGAGAGTTTAAAAATAAATTTTTTTCTGAATTTTATGATGATTTAGGTATTGAACATACCTTTTCTTCCCCTAGGACCCCTCAACAAAATGGGGTGGTTGGGAGGAAGAATAGAACCTTACAATAGATGGCTAGGACCATGCTATGTGAAAACAATTTGCCTAAGTATTTTTGGACCGAAGCCATAAATACCTTTTGTTATGTGCTTAATTGCGTTTTATTAAAACCTAAAATTAATAAAACACATTTTGAGCTTTGGAATGGTAAAATCCCAAATGTGAGATATTTTCATATTTTTTGATGCAAATGTTTCATCTTAAACACTAATGAGCATTTAGGAAAATTTGATTCTAAATCCGATGAAGGAATTTTTCTAGGTTACTCCATTAATTCTAAGGCATATAGAGTATATAATCGTAGAACCATGATTGTTGAAGAATCTATGCATGTCACGTTTAATGAAACTAATGATTCTTCTAGAAATTTAAAGATTGTAAATATAGGTGAGGAACTTGAGGACCTCACATTTCAAGACAAAGAGGTGGAGGATGAAGATAATGGGGAAATACAACATGAAGAATCATCATCCACAACTCTACCTCAAGTTGAAGATGAGGAAGAAGAAGCTCTACCACCTCTCCCCAAAGGATATCGGTTGATAATAGATCATCCAATGGATCAAGTCATTGGAGAACCATCAACTGGAGTGGTAACGCACTCTAAACTCAAGGATATTTATCAATATGTAGCATTTATATCTCAAGTAGAGCCTAAGAACATAAAGGAAACAATAGAAGATGAGTTTTGGGTACTAGCTATGCAAGAATAACTCAACTAATTTGCTAGAAATGATGTATGAGACTTAGTACCTAGACCTAACAAACAAACTATAATTAGGACTAAATGGGTATTTAGAAATAAGTTAGATGAAGGATGATTAGTCATTAGAAACAAAGGTAGGTTAGTGGCACAATGGTACAATCAACAAGAAGGGATAGATTATAATGAAACTTATGCTCCCGTAGCTAGATTAGAAGCAATTCGAATACTTTTGGCATATGCTAGTTTTAAAGGTTTTAAATTTTTTCAAATGGATGTTAAAAGTGCATTCTTAAATGGTTTCATCAATGAAGAAGTATATGTTGAACAACCTCCCGGATTTGAAAGTTTTGAGTTTGCAAATCATGTTTTCAAACTTAAAAAAGCATCATTTGGTTTAAAACAAGCCCCTAGGGCTTGGTATGAAAAACTTTCAATTTTTTTAATTGAACAAGATTTTAACGTTGGAAAAGCCGATGTTTCACTGTTTATTAAACATCATGAAAATGATATTTTATTAGTTCAAATTTATGTTGATGACATAATTTTTGGTTCTACTAATGAAACTCTTTGTAAGTGGTTTGCTAAGTGTATGCGAGATGAGTTTAAGATGAGCATGATGAGAGAGCTCTCCTTCATGCTTGATCTCCAAATCAAGCAAACCAACAAAGGGATCTTCATCAATCAAGCCAAGTACACAAAGGAGCTCATCAAAAGATTTGGGATGAATGAAGCCAAGATAGCTTCTACACCAATGAGCACATCTATTAAGCTTGACAAAGATGAAGATGATGTCAAAGTCGACGAAAAATGATATCGAGGTATGATTGATAGTCTTCTTTACTTAACCGCAAGTAGACCCGATATCATGTTTAGCATTTGTGCATGTGCTATGTTTCAATCTTGCCCTAGAATGTCTCATTTAAGTGCGATCAAACGCATATTAAGATATTTGAAGGTCACGATTGACTTAGGATTATGGTATCCATGTCATACATCTTTCTTTAGTGAGGCTATCATCAAACCCTCTAGACTTCAAATCAGACTTCCAATACCCCCATTGATTATTCATTTTTCTCATGACCCACTTCTTCGTATCATCATTTGAAGATGACACAAATTTGAATTTTGACTACAAAAGAAATCAAACAATTAGATATTTCGAGCAATTACAAAAGGAAAATTAAGTAGAATGAATTTTAAGAATGAATTTTACCTCGACTATTCTCCACATTTCATCCTTCATATGTTCTGGCATATGGAGCCAAGACAAGTAATCAATCGGGGCAAGGTTAGACATCCTCACCATGGTACCTATAAATCTTGTGAGGTCACCATCATCTCCTCCGACTGGTATATGTGTTACGGGATCAACTTCAATAACAACATGCTCATTTTCATCCAAATCCTATATATTAGACATGAGAGTGGGACAAACCTTATATAATAAATAATATTCAGTAAAAGAAATTCAAAATGAGGAGCATAATAAATTGATAACATATGGATTAGTACTAAATTGATGCAACTAAAATATTTTCAAAGCTTATTAAAGTTTATGTTCATCCTCTATAAGTATTCTAGACATACTTGAAATATCTGTGCTAGCATTAGGTTGCTGATCAAAAAATTGTGATTGGTGCTCTGATTGCGTAGGATCTTCGAATTGTGAGTTAGAAGTTTCATCCCGATGTTGCTCGACTACAATATTCAAACATTTACGCTTTGCCATTTATTGCCTAAGAAGAAAGGACAAAAATTAGAGAGAACAATGATAATAAATGTAAAACAATAAATTAAGAGCAAAGTAGCACAATAAAACAAAAAACAGTAAACAAGCGATCATCTAAAAAATGACAATTAGATGAACTCCACTAAGAGCAGATGGTTTGTTTCAAACACAATTCACAAATAGAAAAATCAAATAATCATCTAAAAAATGTAGAACTATGTTGGACAAGCATGTATGAACAAGAAAATATTGGGAGGCTTTTTTGAGCTAAATATTGGATGATTTCTAGAATGTAAATATGTAATGATGTGCCAATATTAAAAGATCTCTTTACCTGTAAGTATACTATTAGCATCACAAGAAGTGCATAAGAACCAATTCCACCGGAATAAACTTGTGAAAATTCGAAATGAGTTAAGACATTGTTCTAAATTTCTAATGTAAATAAACAAGCAAGAGAATTTGTTGATCATAACATAGCAAAACCTCATTCAACTCCCGTTGCTGCAAAAAGACTTTAAGAACTAAACATAATAGTCGTAGAGGAGGTAATTTTTGCACAGCACCCTGAATGAGCAAACAATAAGATAGTTCATGTCACAATCAGCTAAACATATCAAGATGAATCTATAACCATCTCAGGGGCTGGAAAAAAAACTAATAGAAGATCATATGTACGTTTCAAATGAGGAATACTTCAAAATGCACTTCTCAATAGAGTACGAACAACTTACTCTGGACCAGGGCAGTTCCCTATTTTATATGCAGGATTTTCTATTGTAAGCCTTAGTCAAAATCCATTATTTATTGAGTTGTATAACCTTCCAAGCTAAAGCCAAACGACAACACATATTAAAGAACTAATCTGTTACTTATTTATTAGAAGACTACTACCTGATGCACGAAAGATCACCAACATACATAGTGATGCTAGGAAAATAAAAGAAGAAAAGAAATTATTGACACATACATAAATATAGATTTCACATACACAAGCTCTTGGAGATCCAATTCTGCATGTCAAATATTAATTAGGAAACAATATATTTAAGCAATTTAGTCTGTATCATTTATAATTGTAAAGATAACTTCTCAGCACCTTAATCTGAGGGTTTTATGGCTTCATAAATGTGTACCTGCATATTACATGTGCTTTTCAAGATTCTATGACAACACATATTCAAAGAAATATCAAAGTTTAAGATTTGCAGGTGAGAAAGCTACAAATATTTATTATAAGAACTTACTTCAAGTAAAAAATAAAAATCCAACATATGTGATGATCTAAAACAGAAAATGACAATATTTCTTATTCAAAGTTCATATCAAGCTAGATAATATCATCTCCATATTCATCGGTGGCATCATCTTCAATGAGCTCTTCATCAACTCCAGCATCATCAACATCTTCACGAGCCAAGGTCAAATTCTCGAGCACAACATTAGAAGTTTCAACAATATCTTGCTCCAAAGGTTCGCTGCCCATATCAAATGTGTCTCTTAGTTTAGCATGCTTGACAACGAGCCAATCCTGGTGTCTTTCATCTCTTATGTAAAATACTTTATTCGCTTGTGATGCCAAAATAAATGGGTCATCCAATAAATTATTACCTTTGTGGATTAAATAAGAGAAATTAACAAGGGTCAAACCAAATTTATCCTTCTTAACCCCTCTATTGACATCAACCCAATCACATTTGAAAAACAGTACTTTGAGTCTCCCATATAGTTCAACTGAATAATGTCCTTTAGTATGCCAAAAAAATTAATTTCTCCTTCAATAGGACGTCGGTCTCTCGCACTAGCATAGCTTGTTGCATTGACAGACACAACAACTCCACTGTTTTGAGTTTTCAACAATCTTTCACGATCTTTAGTGTGAAACCTAAAGTCGTTGACCATATAACCTGTGTATCTCCTTGTTAATTCCAAAGGACCCTTGGAAAGATATATACATGATTTCATCATTCTTGTCTACTTTTCCTTCATCACATAAACGTGCCACCTAGATCATTTATTGTGAGTTAGTAATATATATATATATATATATATATATATATATATATATATATGGAAAATTCATACTTATGCTTATTTAACTTACCCGTGAACGAAACCAATCGGGAAAACCTTCACTATGTTTCTTTTGGATTTCAAATTCTGATAAACGGCGTGGACGACTACTTCTTTTAATAAATTCCTCATGCTCTCTTTATTAAATACTCAAAAAATAAAAACATAGTGAACTCTTGACACTCGTTTTTGTTTTCTAACTTTGCACCCTTGATACCTCTTTCTCCCAAGTGGCCGACCAGATGTAGGTTCTTCTTCATCAAGGCCATCATCATTTCGAAGAGGTCGGTTAAAGAGAGTCTCAACTCCTGATAGATATCGCGAACAAAATGTAAGGCATTCTCGAGCTATATATCCTTTCGCAATTGAGCCCTCTGGATGAGCTCTATTTCGTACATAATTTTTAAGTGTCAGAAGAAACCTAATATAAGGCATGAGATGATCCTTTTAAAATTTAATATTAGCTAAAACTATAAAAATAAGATTTTGTGATAAACATTATATACCTTTCAATAGGATACATACATCGGTACATGACTGGTCCTGCCACTTTTGCCTCAGCTGCTAAATGAACAACTAAATGCACCATGCTGGTGAAAAAAGATGGAGGAAATATTTTTTCTAGCTCGCATAATATGAGAGCAACTTGAGACTGAAGTCTGTCAAGTTGAATTTCATCAAGAACTTTAGAGCAAATCTCCTTAAAATATTGGCATAACCGAATAATAACCGAGCTCACACTATCAGGTAATGACCCATGTATTGTTATAGGAAGAAGCTCTTGCATTAAAACATGACAGTCATAACTTTTAAGGCCAATGAGCTTACGTTGATTGAGTATCACACAACGTGAAAGGTTCCATGAAAGCTCATCGGGAACTTTTATCTCTTTCAAAACTTTCAAAAAGTTATATTTCTCTTGTGAAGTCATCTGGTAGTAGGCCTTGGGCAAGTACGTGGCATTAGAACTTGGACGACTTTTTGGATGAAGTTCACTCCTTATGCCCATTTGTTGGAGGTCACATCGTGTTTTATATATAGTTAGCCTTTGATTTTCCTTGTCCTAATAGTGTACCAAGAATATTATCAGCAACATTTTTCTCAATGTGCATCACATCGAGGTTATGACGCAAGAGATGATACTCCCAGTAAGGCAAATTGAAGAAAATACTCTTTTTCTTCCAACCCCGAGTCAAATCCTCATTTCCCCCATCTCTTAATCGCTCTAATTGTTCTAATATTGAACTTCCAGAAGCTGGTTCAGGTGCACTTCTAAATTCTTGGGTTCCATCAAAAGAGTTCCTATCATATCGAAACCTATGATTATGATTTAGCCATCGCCGATGTCCCATGTAGCAATACTTTCTGCTATGGTTGAGCCATTTGGACACTGTATCAAAACCACAAGGACAAGCATACTCTCCTCTAATGCTCCATCCAGACAAACTCGCATATACAGGAAAATCATTAATGGTCCACATCAATGCAGCGTGCATCTGAAAGCTTTCATTTGTTGAGGTGTCAAAAGTTTCAACACCCTCATTCCATAAATCTTTCAATTCTTCAATCAGAGGCTACATATATACATCAAATTTATCACCTGGACTTTTTGGACCAGGAATAAGCAATGACAATATGAAATTAGGTTGTTTCATGCACACCCAAGGAGATAAATTGTATGGTATAATTATGACAGGCCAAGTGTTGTGAATGACATTCATTGTCTTGAATGGATTAAACCCATCAGAAGCCAAACCCAACCGCACATTTCGAGGCTCAGAGGAAAAGTTAGGATAGAAACAGTCAAATTGCTTCCACGCCTTGGAATCTGCAAGGTGTCTCAACAACCCATCCTTTGTTCGTTCCTCTTGATGTCATTTCATCAAAGATGCAGTCTTTGAATGCATGAATAATCTTTGTAGTCTCGGCTTCAGAGGAAACCAACGCAAGGTTTTTGCAGCTTTCTTCTTTCTCTTGGAAGTGCTTTGATTGTCATCTTTCAAGTCACCTATGCTTTCTTTCCATTTGGAAGAACCACAACTTGAACATGTTTTTTCATTTTCTTTGTCTTTCCAGAACAACATACAATCGTTAGGGTATGCATGAATCTTCTCATACCCTAGACATAAGCTCGAAATAATTTTTTTCATCTCAGGCAAAGACCTCGGCAATGTGTTGCCCTCTGGCAACATATCATTTAAGAGTTCTAACAACATGAAAAATAATTTGTTACTCCATCCGTTAAGACACTTTAAATGATGAAGTTGTACAATGCATGAGAGCTTGGAAAATTTTCTACAGTTTGGGTACAACTCTTGCTTAGCATCTCTAAGTAAATCAAAAAATGCACCTGCGGAGTTTCCCCCAAGTATTTCCATTCCTAGGCCATTCCCTAATTGAGCATCAGCATCATTAATATTCATGTCTCCCATGTTTTCTTGCGGACGCACAAAAAATGCATCATGCACCAAGCCATGCATATCATCTTGAAATCCCGGTTGTTGATCTTCAGAAGTCTGGACGGTGGAAGTAGAGGGTTCAGAATTTTCCCCATGAAAAATCCACCGTACATAACCTTTAAGGAACCCGTAACATATGATATGGTCATATACATCCTTTTCAGAATGCCAATATGCATTTACACACCTCGCGCAAGGGCATAATATTTGTCCATCTTTTGACGATTTCTCAAATGCAAACTTCAAAAAATCCAAAGTGCCCCTTATATAATCAATGCTAGCTCTTCTCGTGAGGCGGATCCAAGACTTATCCATATTCTCAGTTCTAAATTTAGAAGAAAAAAGGACTGATCTTAGATAGTTAGATGACTAGACTAGACTGAATTAAAAAAAAAAAAAGACTGATCAAGCTTTCTAATGTTTTCAACCTAGCCAAGATGTTGTTCTTTTGAGATTGATGCAATCCTTCCAAAGTTAAGAACTAATCTATATGACAATCATGTTGAGTTAAAAATGCAGTCAATGGAACACCAGATATTAAACATTTATCGCTATGAAGGTACACAAATCAATAGGTCAAGATTTGGTGTATTGCTATGAAGGTACACAAATCAATAGGTCAAGATTTGGTGCACATAGGCTGACTGCACTTGAGCACTTGCTATGAAGGCACACAAAGTAGACTAGTAGTATGTGGATACGTCTATTGATATTCTAATATTCTGTGTTTTGTTTTATTGAAACTTACCTTCTAACTATTACTCAAATATGTTTCAGTCACCACCAAAGATTGACAAACTCGAGAGCCTATATAGACTCACTAGACCCCTCGTGGACTTGCAACATAGACACATAAGAGTCTACTGTTTAATTTAAAAAAAAATATTAAATAAAGAATACATATACAAAATTAATACTAAATTACCAAGACATCCATCAATTTTGACAACCTAATAACAGTTAATGAAGCATTAACAATAAATAAACTAAACTTACCTAACATTAACAATAAATCAACAAAGTATCAAATGTTAACCGAAAATAATTAAAATTACAAAACCAAAGAAAAATATACTAAGTAAACTATCCAAGAACAAATATCTAAGTCAACTGATTCCAATCAAAGAACATTCCAACAAGTATACCAGCCTAGCCTATATTGAGTCATAAAATTGAACGAGTAGACCTTCTAACTAAAGATTCTGACAACTTTGGTGACCACTAAAAGTAATTTATTCTAGTACCATGTTGCAGTAACCAAGAAAACTAAGACACTCCCCATATGTTCACTTAGGAAAAGAATATATATACACCATGTTGGGATGTGTGATGACTGATCTACCCAAATAATTTTATGTTGCGCTTCCGGAGAATTTTTCCAACACACCATGCTAAAGTAGTATAGTCTTGAAAATAGTTCATAAATTAAGTATAAACATCATATTCTAGAAACCCAATATGGTAAAAAAACATGAACACATTATAAATACAACCCGAGGACTTAAGAATTAGAATAGGACACATTTGGATTCCCAATGTTGCAGGGAAAGGAAAACAGATGATGGATAAAAAAAAGTTCAAGAATATTACTACTTGAATAGTATAAGAGTACAAACTTCGAATTTGATAATTGTATGACATTGGATCATGTAGCCTACATCATATGCATCAAAATATGAGGGGAAATAAGCGCCCAAAAATGAGAATTTAGTTTCAATAGAAGCACAGTCCATCTCTAATTCATTAAACATCTGTAGCAACAGTATAGTTAACAACACATGAATATATTGAAGCACAAGATGGTGGATGGATTTGTATTTCCATTCTACAAATGAGGAACAAGATGAGGAACCTGTGAGAGATGGCGGAACTTGATGAGAGATGATGGAACCTGATGAGGAACCTGTGAGAGATGGCGGAACTTGATGAGAGATGATGGAACCTGATGAGGAACCTGGAGAAACAAAGAGAGGAACCTGGAGAGACAGAGAGAGGAACATGGAGCAGCAACAGGATAGACAGAGAGAGGAACATGGTGAGAGATGGCGAAACCTGGAGAGAGATGGCGAAATCTAATGAGGAACCTGGAGAGACAGAGAGAGGAACCTGGAGAAGCAGCGGCAGGAGATCGTCTCAGCGCGAAGAAGAACGACGACAGGAGATCGACGATGCACGGAGACGAGCAATATGAGATCGGCAGGAGATCGTCTCAGCACGGAGAAGAATGACGGCAGGAGATCGACGACGCGTGGAGATGAGCAATCTAAGATCAGCAGGAGATCATCTCAGCGCAGAGAAGAACGACGGCAGGTGATCGACGATGCGCGGAGACGAGCAATGGGCAGATTGAGCAGATACAGGAGAGAAACTAGGGTGTAGAGATGTGATTTGGGCACGATAAAAGGGTTTTGGCGCGGGTGATTAGGGCGAGTGATCAGGCGCGGCTTATTTAGGCGCGAGGCAAAATTTTGGTCAATTTGAAAAAAAAACAGAAGCAAAAAAATATAAAAATATTATATATATATATATGAAAATTTATATGTGTGATGAAAAATAAAAAAAAAATAAAAAAAAATATATGTGCAAATTTGATCGGCAATTGAAAGCGGCGCGGGAGAAGGAGAAAGGCGACACAAGTAGGTGGATTAATTTTTAACGCGGATTACTTTTTGTTCGCAGAAAAAATAAAGGGTTTTGCTCACGGGTTTTGTTAATTTGGTGGTTAATTAAGTAAAAAACCATGATTAATTTTAGTAACGGCCCATAAAATCCGTTAGTGATTAGGGCACAAATACGAGAGAGAAAGGTACTATGTTTTTTACGTGGCTGATTAGAGCACGAATACGAGAAAAATTAATTTGTATATTTGGTACTTAATACACGCATAAAAAAACTTTATGTGTTTCGCATAGGTCCCAAAAAAAGCTCCGGGGGCTTCGCCCCCACACCCCTAGCGGGACCATCGAAAAAATAGATTTTGTTTGCGGGTTAAGAAAAAAGACGAATTAATTTTAGTAATGACTCATAAAATTTGTTAGTACAGAAGATACTTCACTAACAGATTCATGAAATCCGTTAGCAACTTCACTAACGGATGCATAATCTGTTAGCACTAGTTTACTCTACACTAACGGCAAACCTTGTCCGTTGGTATAGCGTATGACTTTTAGCAACGGTTGTTGTTTCTGTTTGTAGAAGTTGCATTCACTAACACATTTTCTTCACATTAGTAATATTGTCCGTTAATAGATGACATTTTTTTTGTAGTGGAAGCTTTACAAACTTAAGGATGCAATTAGGGATTTGTGTTTTTCCTAATGGTTAAGATGTTCTTTTTCAAAACATATATGATTTCAAAAAATTTGCATTCTATAAAGTGTCATCACACTTATGTACTGCTCTGTAGTGGGGCTTTGCGACTTATTGATGTTTGTCTTCTATAGGCTTACATTAATAGGAAGGACTATAGTGGTAGATGATACTTGATTTTATGGCTTTCTTGATTTTCATGATGACACTCATTAATTGTACCTTAATTCTTACCATTTTTAATGGATGTCAAAATGGGGAGAAAAAGTAATGTCACACTTATTTTTATGATGCATATAATTAGGGGGAGTTACAAAAATGATGTGTACATTGATAGAGGGAGTATGCACATTGATAGGGGGAGCATATGTTGAGTTATATATATTTTTGTATTTGTTGAGTTATATATCATATGTTTTCTTAAAATTTCATGAAATGTTTGTCATCATCAAAAAGGGAGAGATTGTTGGCTTAAGGGTTTCTCTTAAGTTTCAATCTTCATTTTGATGACAACAAACATATATTTAATCTATGTGTGAAGGTTTGAGTTCAGGTTGAGGTTGCGATAAGCATGCAAACTTCGTTCGGAGAAACGAAAGAAAAGATCGTTAAGAATCAATAGAAAAAGAACGTCAAAGAAAGGCTCGGGTATAGACTAAGTAGATATCTTGTAATATACCCCTAGGACGATCTTATCCCAAGCATAATTGTAAGGTTATCCAAGTTAGAACTTGGTAACTAAACCTATGAAAAAACATATAACAAATATAAAGAAAAAATCAGCCTCAACTTGAGTTCGGTCGACCGGACGGTCGACTGAATGATGCCACAAAATGGTAGTAGCCACTCGGTTGACCTATCGATCGACCGAAGATGGTAAAAAAATGGCAGAAGGCTACGCCGATTGATCGACCAATGCCAAAAATTGGCAGAAGGTGTTTCGGTCGATCGGATTGTGGATCACTGAACTCATGACTCATTCGGTCAACCCGTCGATCGACCGAACAACGCGATTAAAGCAGTAGTCGCGGGCGGTCGATCGGTCGATCGATCGATAATCGATCGGCAAGCAACCGAACGGCGAAAACGACTAGTTTTCCTCCCGTTGAACAGCCCGTTCAAATAAGGGGTTATAAATACCCCTCACCTAACTCCTTTAAGACTTCTTAGACACTTAATTGAGCATTAAAAGGAGAGATTTGAGCCTTCTTAAGTTCGATTTGCTACGCTCTGATTCTTCTGTCAACATTCTTCTTCAAGCACCCATTCTTCCTCAACTCTGTCGCGATTCAAGTTCATCTACTGGCAAGTTGGAGGCTTGAAGGCTTGGAAAAAGAGCATTGGTTCTTCTTTCAATTCTTAGCTCTTTTTCATTGTATTTGAAGAATTATTTTAAACTTATTTTCACCTGTAATAGCTTGCTAGGTGTGCTAGAGAAACACTTAGTGGTAAGCTTTGTAGATTTGTGTTTTGCCTAGGTGAATAGTTTTGAGATTCTCAAAGAGGTAAGAATTGTGTCCTCAATTGTGTTCAAAGGAAAACACAAGTTCTATAAAGTAGTTGGTTAGAAATCCTTGGTGATGAGCCAAGGTAGTGAAGTAGGCGGTTGGCCAAACCACTATATTTCATCATGTTAGCATTGCCTTGATTGTTTACTTATCGTTGTGCTTGATATTTGATAGCAAACATCATTAAGTTATATTTGCATTTGATAGAAGTTAAAATTAAGCAAAAAGAGAAATTGATTAAATAATAAAAGGACACACACTATTCACCCCCCCCTTCTAGTGTGGGATTTCATCCAACCAGTACCCCGGCCCCAAGTAATGGTGGCATGCAATAGGGAGAAGAGAGAAGGGTGCAAATAAGATGCGGTAAAATGAACACTACAAGAAACCATTAAAATGGTAGCGCCAATCTCGTATAAAATTTCGACACTCATGTCAATCGCGCGGAATATTAAAATTGATGCATGCAAAGACGATCATGAGAGCTGAATTTGACATATATATTAACGACGACTTGTTGTGAATGTCTCTGAACCATTTTTATTAGCAATGGTTATATCGATTGTTAAGAGGTTACGTAATTTTTAGTAGTGATTGTTCAAATTAATCTCTCTCAATTTTTCAACCTCTCTCAATTTTTCAACCTCTCTCAATTTCTCAAGTTAAGTCTATGATATAATAAGATGATGCCCCAAACTTAGCTGATTTATAATTTTCATCAATATCAATAAAAATAATTTAGAGTTAATTACCTAAAACATACTAGAGTTTAATATCATACTTTTCAAATGTTATAAGAAAGGCTAAATTTTCAAATTTGTAACACATTAATAACGCCTTCTCTTAACCCTCCATGCATAAATAATTAGATTGCTAAAATACGTGCTTATACGAAGATCGAAACTTTGGTCTTATAAATAAAATAAACATATAGTTTATTATAAGAAACAAAATTATATAATACGAGTGGTGGTGTTACGATCTGCTTTAAAAATAATTAGTCTATCAATTTTATAAATCTTAACCATTAATTAATTAATTATAAAATGCTCTAGCTCAAGTTATATCATCTCCACTTGAGTCTTGATATATACTACTATATACAAAGAAATCAAATCAACATATTGTACAAAATCAGATATCTTAGTCAACAACATATAAGGCTTAACCTAATAGCCGTTTCCAACTCAACTCGGGCAACCCTTTCTCACATAAGGTCCCTTGTCAAGTTGATGATCATGTCCTTGCTCAGATACAAATTATCATCCTAGTCTTAATCAATTACTTAATGCTTAAGCTAAAGTTAATGCTTCGTTCCTACTTAAATGGGTGAAGATTCTTTTTCTCCTAATTTGTATGTGTCCATTCAACGTTAAGATAAATTCGTGCAAGATGATCATTGATAATAATATGTATGTTTTCAATAATTGATGATAATATTTAGTTTTGATAATTATCAATGAAATCTCTTGAATAAATTTTAAATCTAAACCGGTAGGTGGGGTCCTTAATTACATCCACTTAAAAAGATAGGAACTCCGCTGATATTATAAATTAATAAATTACTGTCATGTGGGATGATGAAAGAATTAAAAATAATAACAGAGAATTAATGTGCATCCATTCATGAATTTATTAGCAAGATAATGAATTGAGTTAATTAAGGAACGAAGATAAAGATGTGAGTCTCAGACCTTTTCTATGAATTGGAAATAAAGCTTTGAATTGGCTAAAGTTGGTAAATTCAATAAAGAAATACAATTGGCGATAACAATGGAAATTAATTGCAACCCATCATTTTATTAATTTATGAAGTTAATCCTTTATATCATTATCTAATTTTAAGGCCATAATAGTTGTGTACATATATAAGATCAAGATACGTAAGACTTTTAAATTTTAGGAGCTAAAGAAATATAAAATTAAATTTGAGGGTCAATACGAACAATTTGTCACTAACTATTAATTATGGGATCATCGCCCTCAAAAGACAACCCTAACAACCTCACAGCGCAAGCAAAAATGTCGGATTGGTCGACTCTCCAACAAGATCTAGTGTACCTCATAGCCGAGGAACTCACCGCCAACGTCGGCGACTACATCCGCCTCCGCGCCGTGTGCAAAGCATGGCGTTCCGCCACCGTCCCCCCTCACTGCCGCGCTCTCCTTCCCCAGCTCCCCTGGCTCCTGCTGCGCTGCGACTACAAATCCAAACGCCTCTCCTACTTCTCCCTCGCCGACGCGCGGACACACTCGATCGTGATACCGGCAATGGAAAGAAAAAATTGCTTCAGCGTCGCCTGCGACGGGTGGCTCGTTC
The DNA here is from genome assembly GCA_034359265.1 of Canna indica. Lineage (NCBI taxonomy): Eukaryota > Viridiplantae > Streptophyta > Magnoliopsida > Zingiberales > Cannaceae > Canna > Canna indica. The sequence goes on along the minus strand of CP136894.1, from coordinate 12,308,299 downwards.
TCGAAGAAGAAGCCTCCTCAATGATCTCCCTCCTGAATCCCATCACCGGCGCTCTGATCCCGCTCCCGCCTTCCAAAGAGCAGTTGAAGACTCTCAGCGACAGGTACATTGTTTACAGGAACGGCGCCGAGCACAAGTGCTCGGTCAGGACCCGGTTGGTCGGAGGGATCGCGATGTCCGCGACGCCGTCCTCCGAGGATTGCACCATCGTCGTCGTCTCCGAATGGGACAAAGCCCTCTTGTCTATTCGTATGATAGACGGAGGCAGCTGGACCATGGTGGATGACTCGACCAGTTATGACGGCGTTGCCTTCTACAAGGGAAGATTTTACGCCGTAGATTTTGAGGCAGAAGTTTCCGTTTTTGACTCCAACCTCAGGAAGGTGGCCACCATCGGTTCTCCTCCGGTGGAGATGGATCGACGATGCCAACTTTGGTACTTCGCGCAAGTGGCAGGCGAGCTTTGTGTGCTTCGCACGGCATGCCATGGCCAGCCTGTCATAAATGGATTTAAGCATCCCCCGACGTACACAGTGACGAGGGTTGATATCTTTAGGGTCGACCTGGAAGAGCTCTCGCTGGTGCAGGTGAAGAACTTGGGTAATAGCATATTGTTCTATGGACCTTATGGCGCCTTGTCGTTGTGTTCTGCGACGAAGTATCCCCGTGTGAAACCTAACGCTGTCTACCTTGCGCATGGGAGTGATTGTTTTCAAGATGATAAGGTTCTTTGTTATATAAAACCAGGAGTCTATGACCTTGAAGATGGTACTTTGAAGCCGCTATCGGACAAGGATGAGGAACTCGTTAGTCATCATATTGTTCCTTCTCTATTTTATACGCCAAGCTTCTTTTAGTATACGTACATTCTGTTTCGGAATTTTTTTAATTATTTAGATAGTTATATTCCTTAGTTTCTTTTGCTTTTGCAATACTGCAAATGTGTTCGATCGTCAGGTGGACATTGCATGCTTTCATGGTTGAATATATATATTACTTCAAGCTGAAATTAATTGCATTAGTTATTATTAATGACAATGAGATGGTTCTTTTATATAATCAAGTTAATCCATACAGCTGCTCGTGGTGGCATGCAGAATTATTTTTTGTTGTTAATTACTCAAATGAACCAATCAAGATTGTAATATAAGATAATTGCATTAATTCCCTGATTAAGAGGGCATATTTGCTGGCATACGAATCAGTAAAGCTGCTGCTGATCTGGACTAAGCTCTCCAGGGCAATTTGCGTTCTTGATTAACTGTGTCATATATAGTTTTAATTTGCACAAGCAAATCTGTAGTGTGACTGTGTCAAATGGTGGTTTATGGCTAAATGCAGTTGTATCACGTACGGATGGAGCCCATGATTCCAGGTATAGTAGAATTGTTAAATGCTAGGGAAATATTCTATATCCTCTCCTTGACTTTGATAATCTCTTAGGGTATATTTGTTCCGAAGAATTGAAATAGATAGGATAAATGATAAAGTTATATCATTCATTTGTATAATGCATGAATTAAAAGAAAATATGATTAGAAGAATATATATTTAATATTATATCTTATATATATTGGATTTTAAAAAAAATTATTTAATTCTCTCTAGCTCGTTTAATAACAACGTGATTATGAGTGAGTTTGTCCATTTCTATTATAAACTTTGGAATAACTTTACTAGGGTAGATTTATTTAAAAAACCTTTACTACAGTGGATTCTTCTAATATTTCTTGGCCTAATTAATTTGAATTCCATTGATCCTAATTGACATGCGGAGTTATTTAAGTCTTTTAGGTCACATTTGGTTCGCAAATTGTTTGTCACAGGACACCAAACAAGGACAAAAATAGAACATCAAGTTTTTTGGGACAGTGGTTATACCATGTTTGTTTCGTCAAGCTAAAACATGACACGATATGCAGTCTCATCCTGCGTTTGGTTCGCTAAAACACAGTCATGTACATGACAAAATTACCAAAATACCATTGCATATTTTTAATGCTCAAATTTAATTTTATACATAAAAATCTTCATACATATTTCAAGAATCAAATAGAATAGAATTGATTGAAGAAACATAAATTTGCTATGTTAATTACAGCTTTAGAAATACAATAAAAATAAATTACACAAGAAAGTGTAAATGGCACTGTCGGCCTCTACCAAAAGATAAAATAAAATTTTCTTAAGACCTATAATGCCCAGATCAAAACTTTCACAACATACAACATATAATGCCAAACCAGAACGACTACGAGCAATTAAAACAGCTACAAAAGTAACTTCATTTGGTTCTAAGCCCATGTTTATTATTTGCTCAAAAACATTAATAGCATCTAAACCTTTGATTATTGATGTCCATTGATTATTGATGTCCAAATTACTATATTCTTTTTTCTCATACGTTTAAAGACACTTTGAGCATACTTCAAGTTGCTAGACTTGGCATACATGTCAACAAGAGCTGTTTCTACAACCAAAGCATTATGACCAAAATGAATCCCCCGTTCTTACTACTTGAGCATGGATCTGCTTACCAGCTGCGAGTGCTGCAAGGCAGCTACAAGCATTTAATGAAATTGCTGCCAACTGTGGGTAGCACAATTGGTGGCAACATGTTGAACGTTGCTTAGAGATCTAGGGTCCGAACCCTAGTATGGTCATCTATTGTGACTTTTTATCTTTGTTAAAAAAATAAAATTGCAAAAGTGAAGCAGTTGCCTTGGACCAATCCACCCTCATTGTACAGACTTGCCAGCAATCTCAGCCCCTCCTGTGGTGACCCCTGTTGAACGTAACCAGAGATCATTGTAGTCCATGAGATCACGTTCTTATTTGGCATGTTATCAAACATACATTGAGCTTCTTCTAATAGTCCATTATGAATGTAACCAGTGATCAAGGTGTTCCAACAAGCAACATGTTTTTCTTGTATACTGTCAAATACTAACTGCGCATCCATGATACTAGAGCACTTGCAGTACATATCGATCAAACCACTCCAAAGAACAGTATTATTGCCATTAGATAAGGAGCTATAGTAACCACAAGAGCCAAGTCTAATAATTTGACCATGAACTTGCTTCTCGAGCCTAAGCAGCCTAAGATGAGTCGACACTATTAAGATAGAGACTAGAATGCTGCAGTCCAAAAAGATCACGTCAGAATATCTTCCATAGGCAACATAACCTTTAATCATCATGATTGTGGTGCTCAAACATAAATTTTCTCTCCCTTTCATAGCATTATCTGCGCTACCAACATCTCTACACCTAAAATACATATTTGTTAACGCACTGATCATTGCGTGGTCCATTCCAAACCCAACCCTCACAACATAGCCATGGATTTGAGAACTGGTCCACATATTGCTAATCCTTGGACACGCGGTCAGACTACTAGCCACGGTGTACTCATCGGCACCCAACTACAACCCGACACATCTCAAATGGTGGAACAGCTCTAGGGGGGTACGCTCATTGCAGCGTTCGTGTAGCCAATGATCATGGCGTTCCAAGAGATAACATTTCTTTGAGGTATAGCATCGCACACCTTTCGGGACGAGTACAAGTCGCCACATTTGGAGTAAGCATCAAGGATGGTTGTGGCGACGACGACATGGGCGTGGAGGCCATAAAGGACGGCCGCAGCGTAGGTGGAGGGTGCTGGCAACGCGATGATCATCGACGGAAGCGGCGGTGCGAGCGGCAGGGGGAGAGGGCCACAGGGTCGAATAAAGGTTGGGGCGAACAAGGTACCGAGGTTGCGGAGGGGAGGTTAGCGTACGCTTGGAGGGGGAGGGTGTTGGTGGTTCTTAAGGCTCGCCGTCTGATTAGCCGAGTGAGGGAACACATACGATTCAAGGGCGCTACATATTTGTCTCTATGTTCCTATCTTCTGTTATCTGCTACATCCTTTACTCGAATTAAAGAGATAAGGTCGATTCGAACATGAATGAGACTCCACAAACCAAGAGAGATGAATCCTAGCATCCATGGATCTGCAGAGGATCCGAGCTTTGTCTTGCCGAAGAGATGAATGAGCTCTCGTCACTCCAAAGAGGTTAGGATAGCTGAAAAGAAGGGGTGGAGGCCAGCCAACCAAGGGGGAGGAGGAGATGAAGGCATCACCCGTGATGACTTAACGAAGTGTGCGCGACGGAGGATGACGATCTCGCGATTGGTGTGCACGACGAGATTAGGGAGAGAGGCGATCGGAGGTGAGATCAAGGAGAGAAGGTGAGAGACGCGAGAGGAGGGAGATCGGGGAGAGAGAGGAGGAGGAGGAGGATACCGTGTTTAGTCGAGGGAAACAAGGTCTTTTCGCCTCAAAGTACTCCACTTTCGGTGTACCGAAAATTTTCTCGGTACACCAAAAGGGCCTAAAATCTTGTCCCGAACAGGATTTAAAATCTTGTCCCTCCCTATTTTTGCAAAACAAACAAGGGACAAGAGTCGAAATCTAATCCAATTCCTATTTTTTAACGAAACAAATGGGCCTTAATATGGATGAACTTGTCACTGCTTTAAGTCTTTGAGGAATGATATAAAATATATGATATGGTATATATCGATGACTTTAATGTAAAGTTATTTAATTAATTACAAGAACTATTTGATCGAGTATTATGATGAGCCTTAATTTACATCATTTGTTTAAAAAAATTCACTCTACCTTTAATTTGTGTAATGACTGGTTTGATACTCTCATGATCTTTATACGTAAAATTAAGAATCCAACATGAGTCTTATTTTTACTCGTGATGTCCTTGTATGTTTATTTCACCGCAGGACAAGATAATGAATGAAAAAGAAAGAGTTATATAAGATATTTTATTTAAGGTATACTAAATTATAGTTTTCTAATCTTATTTTCTTCTAATTCGATCAAGCATCACAGAAATAAAATTTATCCCTTATTATATTTCCCTTAATTCATTCTATAAAACAAAACATGCCATATATTGGTACGAGATAAAATTAGTGGGACCCATAGTACAACTTTAATATTAATTGTACTATGAAATTCTTTATGGACAAGCAAGTTATTAACCTTGATATAAAATCCCGATTTTCCCTCTATACAAAAAACTCTCTCAAGTTCACATCTTATTTTCACACTCTTCTTATGTACACAACTCTCTTCTCCATTGCAACTCTATCCCTCAAGTTAGTAACCTATTTTCACACTCTCCTTACCTATTTTCACACTCTCCTTACTTATGGAACTCCTCTTCTCCCCAGCAACTCTCTCTCAAGTTTGCATTTTTTCTTCACTCTCCTTACATATGCAACTCATCGCCTCCATGGCATCTCTCTCTGCATTGGTGAAATTTCTAAAGAGTGTGAATGGGAGACGGGTCCGTAGCGTCAATTGACGCTACAAATTGTGTCAACAACGTCCGTCGGCACTTCGAATCGTGTCCATATCATTTGCTGACTTTTCGGTCTTAACATTGTTTTTGATAGTTTGTGCGACACAGTGGTATTTCAATTAACATAAATTAAACTGTGCTATGATAACAAAAAGTAAACACAAAATATCACTAATTTTCTTGGCCGGTATTGTACGAAACACAAAAGATCACTAGAGGATTGACTCATAACCTAGTCAGTTTTAGATTTTGGATGATTATCGATGATTTTTTGTTTTCTTTATTTCTCGATCATGGGGTTTGGTTTTGAGTAAACACATGAAATGGATGTTTTGAGGCCTTAGAAGCTTTATACATCAAAAACTAACGCTAGACCTAACTTCTGACTCGATCACCTTCGAAGCTGTCGACACTTAATTTCTGTGATTTCCCAACGAACTTCGAACGTGTACCGTTCTATCGACCTGAGCCCAAAACTCGAATAATGAGTTAATTTTATGTTTGCTATCATCAAAATTAAGATCGAGGCAAAGATTGAACCCTTTACTAAGGTACGCAGATTATTCTATTTTTTCTTGGTGTAATTTGAATTATTGATCCTTTTCATGTGAGTTATTTAAGTCTTTTACTATAGTTGAACTCTTCACTGCTTTAAGTTTTCAAGCTAGAATGACAAAAGATCGCTATATATCAATGACTTCACTGTAAGTTTTTTAATTACAAGAATAATTATTTGATCGAGTACTAATGTTGGTGAGTCTTATTCACTCTACTTTTAATTTGTGTAATGATTGGTTTAATACTCTCGTGATCTATATATCGAAAATTAAGAATCCGACGTGCGTTATAAATTATAGGCTTAATTATTTCTTTCTAGCTATGATATCTTTTATTGTATGCTTATTTCACCGCATAAGATAGGACACGATAATGAATGAATGAAAGAGTTAGATAATATATTTTATTTGATGTGCATCAAATATAGATCAATTAATAGTCTTCTGACTAATTTTATTTTCTTCTAATTCAAGCTAATCCTTATTATATTATCCTTCGTTCTACAAAACAAAATAAAACAAAACAAAACATGCCCATATAGGATATTGGCCAATGTCTTCTAATCATTTTAAACATTTTTTACTTGGTATTATCAATAGTGGAGCAATATGCTTTAATTTTATTTTGGGCACAAACAATCATGAAAAAATTGTTGTTCCTTGAAGGTTGCTAATCCCCTTTACTAGATAGGATAAATGTCGTTATATTATGGTTAAAGTTGGTTTTGTGAAGGCCTACCATCAATTTAATTTTAAAAATTAGATTAGTTAATTAGCCTAAACTTTAGTTCAATAACTCAATTGATTGGACCCGTGGGTTAGTTGGTTAGCTATTTGTTTTAAAAGAGTATTTAATTTTTTTTTTAATTAAAATTTTCATATAATAATCCTTAAATATTAATAATTTAATATTTAAATTTGATTTTACTAAATTTTCATTTTAAAAAATTATAAATTTAAATTTAAAACTAAAATTGGATTTGTTTATTTTTGCAATGCTTTTTTGTTGAAAACGAATATTCTAATATATGTATGTATATTACACTTATTATAAAAAAATTTCTAATCTTTTTATTTCTCCCGGGCGTACTCTCCAAATATAGTTTTTTGGGGGGAGAATTTTGAAAAGAAAATAATTAAAACCCTCTTTCTCGCTCCTTACTCAATTTGCTACCGCTAAGGAATAATTTTTCTCCAATTTTTACTCTTATTTCTTCCATATACAGATATACTCATGAAAATTAAATTAAAAGAAAAAGAAAATCTATGATATGATTTCGGCGCAAAGTGCGGCTCGTTTATATGTAACTGACGCATAACAAATTTTGCGATCTTACCGCAATGCCGAACAAGGTTATAAATATGGTGTACCTCTTCTTCTTCTTCTTTATTGTGGTTTGTGATCCTTATTGAGCCTCCGAGAAACGAAGGTGAAGAGATGGCGGAAACGGACGAGCTACCGCGGCTCCCTTGCGTCAGCAGCTTCCCCACCGGATGCGGCCCTCACGCCCTAGTAATTGACCGGAAACCTAAGGAGGACCCCCCTCCCCTGCCGCCGAATCAAAAGAATTTGCTGCCGAGAAGAGCCTGATGCGGTGTTCGAACCCTCCAGTCGTTGATTCGCCAGCGCTTGATTTGGGAAACAATGCCGCCGCTGATGGGCAAACGTGTCAGGGGATGATTGGGGGTTCTTCGAAATCTAATCAAGATGACAAATTAGGGTTATTGGACGACGGATTGGAACAAGGCCCTAAAGCATCGGGCGCATTGGAAACTGCTGGGAGTCGGAAAAGGCCATATACCTCAAATTTGTGCTCTTGTTCTAGAAAGAGACCTGCCGTGGCGATTCGAGATTTTCCAGTTGGTTGCGGAATAAATGCTCCTCGTATGACCAGAGAGGAGGCCCTGAAACTTGTAGCCGAGGAGATGAGCCCGATTGAAGACATGCCGCCGCCCACAGAGGATCCTCATCCAACAGCAACCTCACAAGATTCTGCTTCTCCCAAAGTTGCCACTAGTAATGAAGAAACCGTCCAAGAACGAGAGGCAGAAGTCAAGGTTTCGGATTTTCTTCCTCCTCCCAACATCGAGATATTGGAAGCAGAAAAACAAGCAATTGATGGTGAAGGAGACCACTTCCCAGGGAAATAGAATACCTGCTTTCGGAACGCCTGATAAGAGATTGATTTTGATACATAAAACTAGGGGTCTATGACCTTGAAGATGATACTTTGAAGCCGCTATCGGACAAGGACGAGGAACTCGCGCGTTAATTAGTGATAATATTGTTCCTTCTCTATGTCATACGCCAACCTTCTTAATTTTAGTACTCTCTGTTTGGGAAAATTTTCAATTATATAAACTGCGATTTTTTTTTTTCATTCCGCTGAACTCTATTAAATTCTACACTGTTTTGATGTATATTTGCAAGGCTCCCTGGAAATATCTTGGTTGTGTTTGATTGGTAATTCTTGTGATAAATTGAATATACTTGAAACTGATAGATGAGTGATGAACAACCCCGTTCTTATGGATCGGGATTTTTTTCTTAATTATACTTATGTTCTTAAGGATTTTTTTAATCTGTATAAGCCTCGTTCTGATGCCATCTTGATTTTCTTGTGTTTGTAATTGAAGTTGTAGCTCTTTACCTCGCCAGATATGGGAACAATTATTTTTTAGCTTGTTCTGCATACCTTAGGTTCTTTCATTATGCTGATGGCCACAAGTGTTTTTGTAGTAAACATGATGATATTGGATTTTGTTCTTTTTTAACTGACTTAGGCCAGTAAGTGGAATTAAATGTTGCACTATATAGGGTGGAAGAAGCACTATGTCTTAATTTGTTGCAGGCTAATATCATCTTTTTCATGCTTGCTTAATGATATCGAATTATATTACCTTACCTTAATGATATGAAATTCTATTTTTAATCAAATATTTTAGTTTATAGTTCATGCTTGGCTTTATTGCACCATGGGAAACCAAGGCTCATGGTGGAGAGTGGGAACCTTTTCCTGTTGTCTTTAATTAGTCCCTAGAATTAAAATGATGACAGCCCTTTATTTGTTCATTAGAGCTGAGCTTTATTTGTCAGGCCAAGTTGCATTTGTTGCTATCAAACTTTGCTTACAAGCTCTGCTGATTGATTGACCACTGTGTATACTGCATCCTGAGATGCTAATTATTGCATGTGGTTGTTGTAAGTTGTAAGTCAATTCTCTGAACTAGCTAGCTAGCCAGGAATGACCATTGCTCATGTACCTACCTGTCAATCTCATTTTATTCACATTTGAATTCCATTTTACATTTTATTCAAATTTGATTTCTTCAAATACACCATTTTGGATTAATTAATTGTATCAAAATCTTATTCGTAATCACCAATTTCTTTAAAGCTTACAAGAGTTAGGCTCTCATAGCATATTTACAGGCAAGAGTTACATTAAATTAGTTGCTTTCAAACATTTTGCTACCTTTTTAAGTCTCGCTCATGGGTGAAATTTATTTCCACAACACATTTTGGTCTATCAATCAACACGAGTTCCATGACATTGTCTTGTGCTGGTCTGGTTGTATGTATCACTACCAAAAACATTGTCTTCTGCGACGACCAATGCGGCTGTGGAGCTGTCGTCATAGCTCTTTTGCGATGGTCAGTAACGATTGCAAATGTCCATCGCAGAAGATGTAGTCGAAGATAATTTCACTACAAGAAATGTAGTGATTTCAAACAACCATTGTAGTCGAAAAGTGGACGAAAGTTTGTCAGAAATATTAATTTACCAATAAAATTTTGATTGGTTTCCGAGGCCAAAATTTGCGTCGGTAAAACTTTCGTCGAAACGGATACCAATAGTTTATCAAAAAAAAATATTATCGATAATTATTGACCAAGATTTTAATTGAAAAGTTGTCGATAGTTTATCGATAATTACCGACAAAAGTGTTGTCGATAGCTCCTCGATAATTATCGACTATAGATACTATCTAAAAGGTGGTCAATAATTACCAACTAATTTCCTACCATATTTCATTTGGAAAGTGGTCGATAATTACTGACGACTTACTGACTAAATTTTGCCAGTATTTACCGATGTGTCTCCGACAACAGGTTCGTCGGTAATTTCTGAAGATATGTCGGAATTTCATCAAAAACTTTAAGAATAAAAAAAAACGATAATAAACTCAAATAAAAACAACATTTAGACCTGTAATAATAACAAATACCATATACGACAATAATCTAAAACTCCCGAGATATGATTCAAAATATGCTAAAACATCTATTTTATCATCCAACAAAAGTCTCTTCCAGCAAAAGTCTCATCCATTCAAACTAATAAATATTCAAATAGTAACACTAAGCATCAAGTAACACTAAGCATCAAGTAACACTAAATATTCAAAATATTTCACACATTATCTGTCCTCATGCAAAAACTCATTGTTACCATGTCCTGATCATCATCATCTCCCATCGGCTGTGAACAGTAGCAATCATCACCGAAAATATGCCGAGGATGTCGAAGTTGATCAAGACGTTGATTCAACATCACTTCGAAATCCTTCTTCATGGCCGCCATGAACTATTGGTTCTACGCCATCTGTAGAGTTGCTTGTTGTTGCGTGAGCCGGGGCATTGACTGTTGTAGCGAAGTTGCTCCTACTGACGCGCAGACAAAACTCGCTCAACCTGCTCCCTCATACTCGTGTCGAGCTGTGTTATGACTCCGCACCTAATCCATTTGCTCCTCGCAACTGAGAGATGACATGAGTATATCATACTCCACATTCAAATGTATATAGTGTATATAGACCAATTCTGCATATAAGAAAATGTTTGCCATCAATTTAGTGTATATAAGAAAATCATTGCAACAGGTTGAGTGCCTTGAAGAGCTCTCTATAGAAAAGATAGTTATGACCTATTTGATTAGCGAAACCAAATCTGTTTTTATGATTTCAGTTTCACTGAAACCAAAACTACTTACGAAAACGTGTTTGGTTCAACGTTTTCATGAAACTGAATCGAAACCAGAATGAAAACGAAACTAATTTTCTTAATAAAAATGAAAACACTAGAATGGTGTTTTCTGTGGTTTCGAGACTGTCGGTTTCGTTATCAAAATACAGTGACAACTTCGTAATTATAAATATATTTTTTATAAAATTAATTAATTTAAAAATAAATTAAAGTTTATCTAATTTTTTTAAAAAAAAAATCATCATTTTTAACTCAAACTATTATCTTAAATTTACAAATTAATTAAACCAATTTATATCTAATTAACTCAAATCCAAATTTTAAATAACTCAATTTTCTTAAAGTTGATCTATTTATAATTTAATCAAAACTAATTTTAGACCATTGGACTTATTTTTTTTAAAAAAAATTATAATAACTATTAATTAATTTGTATATCTAATTGAACAAAAAAAATTAAATTACCAATAATTTAATTAATTAAATCATATAAATATTTTATAATCAGTAAATATTTAATTTTGTAAACTAACTAAATATTTAATTACTACTAAAAATATTCAAGAAAAATTAAAATGATTTTTTATAACCAAATAAATATTCATTGGTTTCGACTAACTAAAATTGATGTTGTTTTTATTAACCAAACGCGTTTTCAGAAAAGTGAAAACTAGAAATCAAAATCAAGTTTTCAAAATCGAGTTTTCAATTTCACTGAAATCAAACTAAAAAATAATTTTCGCTAACCAAACGGCACCTTGAGTACTTGGGGATGTTAAGGTCCTAGGGATAAAAACAAAAAGAAGCATAGAAGCTATTAGCTATTTCCAGCTTTTCAACATACACCACACACAAAAGAATATTGGTTCTTTTCTACACCCTATTTCTTAAGCAGGTGCAGTAACCTTGCAGGAAATCAAAAAAATATTGGTAAAAGAAAAGGAATGATGGTAGGAAGATACTGAATGAATAATAAAAGCCATAAACTGAAGCTCGCAAGTTCTCTGGATGCATGACATACCTAAGTGGTGAAGTATGAAACACATCCTTCGATGTTGTTCATCCTTCCAGTGGCATTATTAAAAAGAAAAAGAAAATAAGAATCACAATAAACTATTTTGCTTCTTTATTATCCATTCTTAATTAGTGGTATCTGTTATTGGCAACAAGAACCTTACAATCACAAGATATATGCATTCACAATATTTTGAAAAGAAAAAAAATTTGGGCACAATACAAATATTATTTTTGAATTACATAAGATCATCGGTGTCATTCGTAAATTTATTGTAAATTTGTGGGGTGAAAATTTTAAAATAAAAAAAAAATTAATGTGATTTTATATTGATGAATAAGATGATAAAACTAATATATAATTATGCCTTATGTTATAAAATTATACATTTTTTTCATCTAGTCTCTTAAATATTTTTTTTTCGTTTGGTCCCACATTTTGTCTTTAATTCATGACAGCATTGTCATGTTGGCACTTAATATCAAAAGTTAACGAAAAAATTAACGGATGGATCAAACGGAAACAAAAATAATTTTTGATGGACTAAACATAAACTTTTTATAAAGGAGGGACCAAACGAAAAAAAAATGTGACATTTGGGGGACCAAAAACATAATTAAACCGTAAATGAACAACTCTATGAATAATACCGAGACACCAAATGTATAACACTCCAGGTTCTACATCCAGAATAAAATAAAATGCATAATCAAACTCCTAAGACTCGACTATGACCCGACGCGTCACGAGATATGCTGCCTGAGCTCGCCAACCCAGTCGCACCACGTAGGTACATTACCTCTACTGATTTGGAGCTACAAGAAAAACACAACAAGCTAGAGAGAGTGATGAGTTCATATAGAACTCGTTGAGTGGCTCGATCAGGAGCCCTCTCTAAGCCAACATATGAAATCATAATCATATTATAATCCATATTAACATAACCAGTCATAAATTATCATTTTAATTCATGTGAAAAGAAATCCAACTATATAACCCATGCACTCGCACCCACATCCACACTGGCCCACACCGGCCCGGATATAAATAAAAGAATGCAATAGCAAACATACAAGTTGGTCACTTGGACGCGCCTAGCGAGCTTCCCACCCATGGCTCCTTGAGCTAGGGATGCCCCTCTAGCCTCAAGTAACCCCAATCTGGTTGAGAAATGCCCTTCAACCAATGTCACTCTGGTTCTGTCGTCAGTGTGGCTCACTGACGAGTTCCTCCATCCATAATCACTCGCTGATCAGCCCGACCATACTACAGTCTCAAGCACAAGCACATCCAGCACATTTTCACATCACACGCAGGTACACCGACAAGATTTCTCGGGTGGTTTAAGAATTATGCCGATATTTCGAGTACACGCATATGCGCCCCTAACCCATCCCTCTCTCGGGCCCAAATCTCTCGGTCGGCTACAAAGTCTACCACCCAACCAACCGAATTTGGTGTATCTGAATGGCAAAACATCCATCAAATACTCAAAATAAATTCCAGCAATAATAATTACCACTAAAGCTGAAAATTTCAGCACTAGATCACCATAACAATAGAAAATTTTAGCCTTGGTACTCTTGTCCCCAGTCCAGATTTTTATAGTATTAATTCTCTAACCATGGACTATTAATCTAAGCATTAACATGACTCTAAAGTGAAGCAAATAGTAATAGTTTTCAAGGAGGGGGAAGAGGTTTACCCTGTTGAAAAATTCATCAAAGCGGTACTTACACGCTGAAATTTCAGCGTCACTCTTCCATCCTAAAACAATTTCTACACCATTACCATCCAACATTAAGATGATATAAGACTACAATTTCAGCATATCTGTAAGGTGCTACAATTGTATAACAAGAGGTATCACAACAGCTACACTAGCATGTCGTAAAATAATATTTCAACAACATATAAATTCATAACAGGGAAAGATTGCAACATACATAATATGTTGAAACTGAACAAATTTCAGCAGCGGAAATACCAAGTACTACTCACACAACCGATAACACACAATTCATACGGCCGTCCCTATCATAATAGGGCTGCCCTACGCAACTCCCTTACATAACCGAACACCTCAAGAGCCAATTCCCACGAGGAGGGCCCGATTTTGAAACTAAGCTTCAAGGAACTAATTTGACAAGAATAGTTCCAGCAAGTCTTTGATTTTCCACAACCTAGATCGGCTGGCCCTAAGGTATAGGTCCTGCTCGAAACAAACTCGATGAGTAAATCACCAATACTAGCTCTTCAAGAAGTGTCCCTCTAAGGGTAAAGAATCAATCACAAACCATGGAGATAAACAATCTCATGGAACTACAAGTTTCAACCCAAGCCGCACACCCTAAATCAAGGGGCAACACTTCCCAAGGGCTGCCACAAAAATACTCCCCTACAAGATATTAATTTCCCCATATTGGAATCATCACAAACAAGTACTTAAACCCATGGAAGAAAATAAATTCACATTCATACTAGAGTTTGCTTAGGATGGGTCAAGACATGGTGAAAATTCTACCAAAGGATTTTCACCAAATGAGAAAGGGATAGATTCCACTCACAGAAGAAGGGGAAAGGAAGGATGAAGAAGATCCTCGGGCCCTTATGATGATCGACTCTGGCAACGACAAGATCACCGGCCAAAAGTCCAGGTGGTGTCGCCCCCTCCCCAAAGCCTCGGCGTTCGTGCGGCTCCCCTTGAGTCGTACATGACGGCCCACCAATCATATTATTATATCACGATTAATTTCTAATTTTAAAAATAAAAAAACTTTAAAATTGAAAATTCTAAAAAATAAAATAGTTTTATCAAAAAAATTCTAATATTTTTTTATATTTTGTAATATAAATTTAATTTGAAATTAGAACTAATTTTTATAATTTAAAAAAATGACTATATAAAATTTCAGTTATAAATTAATTTACATATTCAATTATAATTAATTAAATTTTATCTATAATTTAATATTCTTAATAATTTAAATAAAAAAAATTAGAATTAAATAATTGTATGCCTAAATTTTTCAAGAATAAGTTACTATATTATTAAAATTTTACAAAAAAAAATTGAAATTAAATTTTATATTTTTAATATATTATTATATAGAAATAGAATGGTCTATCGATTTTTTGGATATTTTCATATTTTGTACCATAATTTTAGTTTAACATTATATAAATTCAAAATTTAAAACTATTTTTTTTATATTTTTAGAATAATTATTTTAAATTCAATTGTAAATTAATTTTTAAATTTAAATTTAAATTAAAATTGTAACAATAATTTAATATTCATAATAATTAAAATTAAAATTTTAAAATTAAATATTTATATACCTATATTTTCATAAATAAGTTATAATACTATTATCATATATAACAAAATATATTTTTGATAATGAAAACTAATAATAAGATATTTAAATTAAATTGAAATTTTAAATAATAATATATAAAAATATCACAAAGTAATATATATTAATTTGATTTGATTTATATAATTATAAAAGTATGCATGTATATTTATATAATTTAATTTAAAATAATTATAAATAATAATTAAATTAAAAATAAAAATAAGAATTAAAAAGATAAAAGATAAATAATCTTATCTTATATTAGTGATTAATAATTATTTTCAACGATTAAAAAAATATGTTCATATAGAAAAAAATAAAAAATAAAAATAAATAATCATATAAATAAATTTATAACCTAGAGAGACATACAAAATAAAATATCAATATGATATAAATCTAAAAGTGATAATAATTTTTTTATAAAATGATATTAATTTATTTCAAAATGCATATATCTTCAAAGTAAAATTTTTAATATAAATTTAAACTAATAATTTTAAAATAAAAAAAAATTAAAATTATTTCAAAATAAATAATACTCTATAGATTTTTAACAAAGAAATATATTAAAAAAATAAAATGGGAAACTATTAATAATTTTAACGGTAAACATCAATTATATAAAGTAAAGTATATCAACTAAAATTTTATAAGAACATATAATTAATTAAAAATAAGAAATTTGAAATAATTTATTTTTTTCAAAAATAAAGGAAAAATAATATTTTATCAATATAAAAGAAATATAAAAATAATTATATTAATTACAAAATTAATTTATATAGATTTCAATGATAAAAAAATTAAAAGATACAATAATAATTATATTTTAATGGATAAAATCAATTATAATATAAATATAAGATAACATAATGAAAAAAATAAAAAATAAAAAAATTTAAATTATTCTAAACTACATTTTTTTTTATGTGAACTAAAATTAGAATTTTATAAATTATGGATACTAAAATTAAAATTTGAATAAATTATAAGGGCTAAAGAACGATTTTTCTTTATTTTTTTTAAAAATTATATATTTTAAAAATTCTTATTTTTTAATTAGCTATCTACGTTTATTCGGCTTCAATTAATACAATTTACTTTATATTTACGTTATATCTAATATTTACCCTTAAAAAATTACTATATTATAATTTTATTTTTTCTATATATTTTTTTTGTATATTTTATTGTTAAAATCTACGGAGTATTATTTGTTTTGAAATATTTTTTTAATTTTTTATATATCTATATGTTTTTAAATATTTACCAAGCCACGTGGCGTCATTTTAAATGTCTGATGATGTGGCGTTTTCTAAAAATTTAATAAAATTTTGAAATATTTAAATCTATTTTAAATTTTTATATAACTGTAAATTTAAATTAATTACAGTTAAGTTGATAACTAATTTTAGTTAACTGCAAATTTTAAAATGCAACTGCTAATTACTTCGATTTTTATTAACTACAGTAATTACAATTTCATTTGGTTTTTGTAACAGTAATTTTTAATTAACTGCAATCTCATCGAGTAATTAACTATAATTTTAATATCAATAATTCATTTGTTTCTTTTTGTGATATTCGTAATTTATTCAAATTTTAATTTTAATCCTAATAATTTATAAATTTTTGATGTTAATCCTCATATTATATTTTGTTTTGGGAATTGATCCCTGGAGAATCCAGGTCAACAATCGTTATATACATCAACTTCGTTTATGCTTCAAGACGATATACATAAATTCCTAAACGAAAATTATAGTGTGAAAATTAAAATCAAATTTTTTAACTTATATGAACTAAATTAAAATTTAAATAAATTATGAAAATTGAAAATATAATTTTCCCTTAAATTTATATAAAAAAAATATAACATTTTTATTTCTCCCACGCGACGCCCCAAATATAGTTTTTTTTTTTGGATATTGAAAAGAAAATAAAACCCTTTTTCTCGCTCCTTACTCAATGTGCTACCGCTAAGAAAAAATTTTCTCTAACTTTTAGGATCTACGCCACTCTTTTACTCTTCTTTCCTCCATATACTCATGAAAAAAAAAAATTAAAAAAAAAAGGGTATGATATGATATCGGCGTAAAGTGCGTGTCGTTTAAATGTAACCGACGTATAACAAATTTTGCGACCTTACAGGATGCATAACTGCAATGCCGATCAAGGTAAATCTGGTCTTGTTCTTCTTCTTTATTGTGGTTTTTGATCCTTATTGAGCCTCCGAGAAACGAAGGTGAAGAGATGGCGGAAACGGACGAGCTACCGCGGCTCCCTTGCGTCAGCAACTTCCCCGCCGGATGCGGTCCTCACGCCCTGGTAATCGACCGAAAACCTAAGGAGGACCCCCCTCCCCCTGCCGCCGAATCAAAAGAATTTGCTGCCGAGAAGAGCCCGGCAGCAAGCATTCCCGTGGGGTGCTCGGAACCTCCAGTCGTGGATTCGCCAGCCTTTGATTTGGGAAACAATGCCGCCGCTGATGGGCAAACGTCTCAGGGGATGATCGAGGGTTCTTCGGAATCTAATCAAGGTGACAAATTAGGGTCATTGGACGACGGATTGGAACAGCCTAAAGCATCGGATGCATTGGGAACTGCTGGGAGTCGGAAAAGGCCATGTACCTCAAATTCGTGTTCCCCTCCTAGGAGGAGAGCTGCCTTGGCGATTCGAGATTTTCCGGTTGGTTGCGGACCAAATACTCCTCGTATGACCAGAGAGGAGGCCCTGAAACTTGTAGCCAAGGAGAAGAGCCCGATTGAAGAAACAGCAACCTCAAAAGATTCTACTTCTCCCAAAGTTGTCACTAGTAATGAAGAAATCGTCCAGGAACGAGAGGCAGAAGTCCACGTTTCGAATTCTCTTCCTACTCCCAACAGCGAGGCCTTGGAAGCAGAAAACAAGCAGTTCGTGGTGAAGGAGACTACTTCCGACGAAAATACAATACCGGCTTTCGGAACGCCTGATAAAAGATTGGATGAGCAAGCAATCGAACCACTCAGCAATATCCTTGAAGCTCAAACGAGCACCACCACTGGTCGCTATGAACAAGATGCTGAGAATTCGAAAGCTTGTGGAGAGAGGCTGATAATTCAAGCTCTCATGGCTGCCCCTAATTGTCCATGGAGGCAGGGCCGGAAGTCATTCTCTCGGGGTTCGCGTTCTGTAACTACAGCAAAATCCAAAATGAAGAGAGAGGCAACCACATCGGCTGCACAGCTTGCTTTACCAAAATCAAAGAGAGAGCGAACCACACCAGAGCAACCTGCCTTGGCTAAACCTAAGCTAGAAGAAACCACATCTGATATGCAATTGGGCTCGGAGGAATCATATGATGAGAATGAAGGAACACTTACTTTATACCAAGGATCCAGTGAGCAGTGTGCCACAGTCTCTCCTCTTTCAGTAGATGAAGGATCAGCAAAGTTGTGTGTCAATGTTCCTCCGATTGGGCCTTCCGGATGGGATTGCATTGATAGTAGTAGGCAAGACGTAGCAGCTCGGCATGAAGTAAGAAGAGTCTTGCGACTCTTTCAGGTGCTTTGCAGGAAGTTGATGCAAGGTGAGGAGGCCAAATCGAAGGAGCCAGGCAACATAAAAAGGGTTGACCAAAGTGCTGCTCAAATTCTTAAAGAAAACAATGAATGGGTTAACACTAACAAGCAGTTCATAGGAATCGTTCCTGGAGTTGAAGTCGGAGATGAGTTCCAGTACAGAGTGGAGCTCTCCATTGTTGGTCTTCATCGGCCATTTCAGGGAGGTATAGATGCGGTAAAGAAAGATGGTACGTCAGTTGCAACAAGTATTGTGGCTTCTGGGGGATACAAGGATGACATGGATAGTTCAGATGTCCTGATATACTCTGGTTCTGGAGGAAATCCTGCTGGTCCAAATAAACAACGGGAGGACCAAAAACTAGAGCGTGGAAATCTGGCACTCAAGAACAGCATTGACGCCAAAACACCCGTTCGAGTTATTCATGGAATTAAGGAGATGAAAGGAGGAAGTTCCAGTGATACAAGGCCCAAGCTAGTCTCGACGTATACCTATGCCGGTCTGTATTTGGTTGAGAAGTACTGGCAGGAGAAAGAGCCTCGCGGCTTCAATGTTTTCAAGTTCCAACTAAGAAGAATACCGGGGCAACCAGAGCTTGCTCTTCATGAAGTCAAGAGATCAAAGAAGTCGAAAGAACGTGAAGGTCTTTGCATATATGATATATCAAATGGGATAGAGAAGATGCCAATTTGTGTCATCAATACAATCAATGATGACCGCCCTCCTTCATTTACCTACATAACAAAGCTCAAGTATCCTTCATGGTATGCCGAGACTCCTCCTAAGGGCTGTGATTGCATGAACGGCTGCTCCGATTCAGAGAAGTGTGCATGTGCTGCTAAGAATGGCGGTGAGATTCCATTTAACTTCAATGGCTCTATTGTGCAAGCAAAGCCTCTTGTTTATGAGTGCGGCCCGTCCTGCAAGTGCCCTCCGACATGTCATAACAGGGTGAGCCAGCATGGTGTCCAAATACAACTGGAGATCTTCAGGACGAACAGAATGGGTTGGGGAGTAAGATCCTTGCACTCCATTCCATCAGGAAGTTTTATATGTGAGTATGCTGGGGAGCTCCTCGACGAAAAAGAAGCAGAGAAGAGGAGCAACGACGAGTATCTCTTTGATGTTGGCTATAACTATGATGATCACTCTCTTTGGGAGGGGCTTCCATCGCTTATACCAGACTTGAACAAGCCTGGTTCTCAGTGTGACACTGTAGACTATGGGGGTTTCACCATAGATGCAGCTGAGTATGGGAATGTAGGAAGATTTGTTAACCATAGCTGTTCGCCTAATCTCTATGCGCAGAATGTTCTTTATGACCATGATGACAGGAGAATACCGCATATAATGCTCTTCGCTGCTGAAAATATCCCTCCTCTACAAGAACTTACGTATCACTATAACTACAAGGTAGATGAGGTGTATGATGCCGAGGGCAATAAAAAGAGGAAAGATTGTTATTGTGGTTCTCCTGAATGCACCGGTAGGCTTTATTGAGACTGGGGGAGTATGTTGTCATCTGCCTTGTGAGTTTCTGTAACAAAATGCATATGAGAGTAATGATTATGTTTAATTGTTGATATAGAAAATATTTGGCAAAGGGACAACTAACACCGGTGACCGTATAATTTGCTTATCTATTGAACTGACATATTTCTTTTGATTTGTGCCTGGTTAATGTTAATGGTAAGCACTTGTGTAGTTTGTTATTGCATGCAAATGATTAAAGATGATTCAAATCTTCATGATTTTAGCCCTATCAGTCTCAAGTGTACGTAAATGCTAATACTTTCCTTTATGATTCTCCACAATAACTTGCTTATAAAACCGTAGGGTGAGAAAGTATACGTGAGCACTGCAATAAAATAATAATTTGAGCTAGGTCTCGAATTTCTTCCCATCATAATTTTGAATCTTAAATCAACAGTATAATTACCGTCAGAATTCGAATTTTAATGTGATGTTGGCATCGATTTTTTAACTAAATTAGGTGCAGTTTTTTTCAGGATATATTGTGGTGGAATTCTATACTTTCCTTCATGGTTCCCTCCACAATAACTTGCCTAGAAAACACTACACTTTCCTTCATGGCTACGTACCTCCACAATAACTTGCCCAGAATTCCTCTCAAGTCTCAAGCATTTGATGCAGTGGCATGATCTCCCATATATTCTCTATGTTCTTTGTTATCCTAGCTGTGGCGATCAATGGCCTCAGTTTTGAGTTAACATATATAGATACATAAATGATTAAAGCACAAGTTTCTAAAAATATATTAAAATTTAATTCTTTTTTATTAGTAGTACATTTTATCGCATGTTAAATCTTTTTTCAAATATTTTAATCACTCAAAATTTAATTTTGTATTTTTCATAAAAGTTTTAATTTAATTTTCGGCTCACCATATTCTGGATTTACGAATTTTTCTTGAGTAACTTACTGTCCAATATGTGCAACTTTGTTACAACGCATAATGTTACACAAAAGAGAAGAAAATATGATTACATTGGAGGGCATAATGTTTAATATTTGAGATCATCGTAGCAATGTTCCATGGTGGAGTGGAGAGCTGGTTGAGGGCATTAGTAATAATCTTTGAGTCAGATTCTATTTGAATGGCTGGAAACTAGCTAGATATTATTAGCAAACTTGACAGCCTCTATGACAGAAATCTGCCTGTATTAATCAAAACACAAACCCATCTTGGCGACGCACACTAATACCAATGGCAGCAATTTTCACATCCCAGATGTCATGAATCTTTATCTAGTCATCTTGTAGGGGAATCCAATTAGAACTAGGGGAAGATCTTTGCTTAGTGCCTTCAAACAAAAGATTAGATTGCAAAGAGCATAATGCAAGAATCTTATTCACCAAGGTAATAGCTAGTGGAAATTTTTCTGCTACTATGAACATATTCATTCCTAAAACATAACCACATGGCACTAGCAATAAAGCCCCTAAAGGAACCATCTAGAGTAGGATTATCTAGTAACAAGACAATACTACCAGAATAACCAGATTGGTTGGTAGACAAACTGAGGTTGAAATGAGTGTGTAAAACTTTCCAAAGAAATATTTTGATTTCTAGAGAAATTTTGATTTTTCAAATATTTTTCCAAGAAGTATATCTCAATTTATCAACCAATTCATAGTTTATTGGTAATAAGAAAATGATATGCTGACATGATAGTAATAGTGTCATTTAGTGGTGAAACCATCTAATGACACCCATCGGACACTTTTATGTTATTTCAATTGTTATATCCTGTGCTCCCTCTATTACTAGAATTCTTTCGTCTGAATAGTGCTGGTAGACTCTATGCTGTCTTTCTGCCCACCCTGCTTGATAAAGTGTTTCTGCAGGCACTTTAAAACCCTGCACTCCTCCTATGCAGAGTGTGAAGTCTTACCGTAATCATGCCTATATGCAAGTGCTGTAGGCCTTCTTGAATTAGGAGGTTGTAGCTCTGATCTGTAATAAAGGGGAGTTCTACCTGTGCTCCCTCTGTTACTAGAATTCTTTCGTCCGAATAGTGCTGGTAGACTCTATGCTGTCTTTCTGCCCACCCTGCTTGATAAAGTGTTTCTGGCTCATGTTATATTAATTTTGATCCAATGGTCATTGAAAAATGGATTGAACTAGAATTATTGGGTTCGGTCAAACTAGACCCAACAACTCCCCTTCCATTATTCTAGACCAAATCGCGTGACCCCATTCGGAGGGCTCCATCTAACTACGTCCCTGAGCTAGACTCAAGACAAATTGAACGGCTCTGCCCAGAGACCCCACCTAGCCACATAAAGATATTTGCATCCCACTTATTAGAAAATATATACCGTCATCTCCGGGATCGATTTCGACCTATTTTAGGCAATCTCACTGCGAGATCTTCGGGCGGCAACATCGTCCCTCCTTGCAATATTATAAATAGACACAACACACCCAAATAACCCTAAATTTCAATTTCATAAATCTCCATCTTGAAGTTCTCCTAACTTGGGCATCAGAGTGTCTCCCCCCACCGGTGTTGAACCAAACAAGAAGAGACACTGAATTCCTATACTCTCAGACCCCGACTCTCATGTAGGAACAAAAAAACATTATAATAAATTTATTTTTATAACATTTCCAATATATATAAATTGTAAAGGATAATTATTTATATTTTTATTTACTAATCATTATTTTTTAAAAAATATTAAAATTTTTATTTGCAAATCTGATTAAAAACAAGCAATATATCATTCCCGCCTAAATTCCTCCTTCCCCTTCAAATTTTTCTCACCTAAAATTTTCCCTTTCAAAATTTTCCCACCTAAAATTTTTCCTCCCAAATATTTCTCTTTTATCTTCCACTTATACCCATATTTTTATCTTTCACTGAATAAGTGCATCAAGAGAAGCCAGCTCATTGTTTTACTTATATTTTATCTTTCTTTTTCTTAGTTGCTATTTCTTTTTTTCTGTTCTATTAGTCTCTTAACATTTTTATTACCAATAAATTGAATGAAGATTGATCTTTCGTTTCACTTTGGTGATTTTATTTTTCAAAATTTCTATTTAATCTTAGAATATAACTGTTATGTCATATTTCAGTTCGATGCAATTAAAGGTTAAGTTTGAAGTTTGAGCTCATTCATATCCAGGTTAAATCTCAATCCAATTGGTCCAACCAACTAATTTCGTTTTACTTTCAGGAATATTTAGCAATGATATACATTTTATTTTTTGTGATATTTGTCAAAGATAAAATAACCTTTTCAAATACAAAAGTGTAGTTTCTTTGCAATATTAATCAAATGTAGAAATCTACAATCATTAATGATGATGAATGATGATGACGACCCGATGATAAAGGTCGCAATTCACAAATTTGACACCCATTTAGTTTGGACTTTGAATCTTGATTGAGCTTAAATTTAGGAACAAGTCCACTTGAGTTGAAATGGTTGAATTTAAGGGCGTCATTATATAGATTATCAAATCAACAAAATTGAATCTCAAATACACTCGTCTAGTCGGGCATGAATAGAATCACAATTTTCCACCAAATAAAAAGTGAAACTAGAAACTATGACTTTATTTGTAAAAAAAAGAAAAATAAAATATGACTTGAGGAAGGAAATTATGATAATAATTTACTGAATAATTCATATTCAAAAAAATAAATAGATAATGGTATAACCTAATTTTACATGAGGATTTTGAAAGTCAAAATCCAATATGGGAACAACCAAACCTGATCACTAGGTTGAAAATAAAAAAATAAAGAACGGATCAGTCCATTTTTTCTATTATTGTTTTCATTTATTTTGATCAAATTATTTATAAATATAATAAATTTTGACCAAAATATTTTTGAAAAAGAATAATCAGGCTTGAAATTTATTCTTGATTGGGTATCATCCTAAAATTTGGATGAAATCAATACTAATTTAATGGCGACACAAAAGATTGTCAATTATCACCGGTAAGAAACAAGCTTGGGAGATAGGGGATTTCGTCTCGTGTGCATCCCAAGATATCAAAAAAGGTTTAGTCGAAGAAAAAGTATAAAAAGAAATAAGAAGGAAATGGTGCCTAAATATGTTCCTAATCATATATTTGAGCAAAAATGGAAGAAGAAAGAAACATAAGAGAGAAGATTCGACTTACCTAGCCAAAGTTTGTTGTTGTCCCTAAATGAAATAAGTCTCGATAAAAAAATTATCGTCATTTCACTCGCTATGGTTTTTTGTGGTATCGCATGAGAAACTCGTACATGAGATCAAGTTTTTTTTGCCGAATAAAAAACATAGAGTTTTCGAATTAGTCACTATTTTGCCGCCACATTTTTAGAACAATATATCGGTTTCACCAAAATAAAAAAAAATATTGAATTTGTGTTTTCCTCGTCATGTACAAAATTTTGCAAAATCAAGCCACTGATTTTAGCTGATTACGGCAAACAAACAAAATTTCTACTGCATTTCCATTTTCAAAAGAAAATGAAACCCGAAAACAATCTCTTTTTCGGTAACCAAACAAAATTTCTACTTTATAATCAAGTATGAATTAGAATGAAATCTGAATAATTAATAAAAGGAAAGACCTAGAACTAAGTGGTGTCAGGTTTTTGCAAAAAATCCAAACCCAAAAGTTATATACTATTCAATAGCTGAACCCAAAATTGAACCCGATTTCAAATATTTAACATGATCCAAGTCAAGTCAGGTTGAGTTCCTGGTCTAGGAAATGGGAATCGTGATTATATATATATAGGTAGAAAAAGTTATACAAAATAAAAAAATAACAAATATAAAGATGGTTAGATTTGAACTTATAACCTATTATAATGTTATTAGAGATGTCAATAGGCCAGATCCACCCATGGGCGGTCACGGACCTGACCCAAAAAGGGCCGAGCTAGGCCCAACACGCTAGATGCGCCTGTGCCAGGCATAGCTTGGCACTAGGTTGAGCCTTTGAAAATCCAAGCCTTACTTCAGCTCATAGTTTTAAATGGCGCAAGGCACACAAAGACGCAAAGGGCTCTTGGAGCCATGGCGCAAGGTTACAGCACACGCATAACGAGGCGAGGCGCAAAAATAAAATATAATTATAAAATATATTTTATACATAAAATCACATCATTAAAAAAATAATTAAAAATAATTACAGAACCCGAGAAAAGTTTAATATTATTAAAAAAATATGCTCATGCTGAATTCTCAGCTCTCAACATGCTGAATTCTACATACAGAATTGCAGTCTCTATTTCTATGCATGCCGAATGCTGCTTCAGCATGCTGAATTCACCAATCACCATGTTGAATTCAGTATTCAGCATGGTGAAGTCCATGCTTCCATGCTGAATCAGCATGGTGAATTCCATGCTGAATGGTGAATTCAACATGGTGAATTCAACATTCAGCATGAATTCATCATGCTGCATGCTGAGAATTCAGCATGCTGAACTTGAGAAGAATGCTTTCAGCATGCTGAAACTCTCGGCATGCTGAGAATTTCTTCAACATGCGAGAGTTCCAGCATGTTGAGAACTCACCATGCTGAAGAAATGTAAAAAAAATCAACGAAAATTTGAGAAAATGAGAAAAAAAAAACTTGGCGGAGGATGAAATCGGGTGGAGAGGCACCGAAATCCGATGAAGAGGCTTGCCGTTGGAGAGGCTCGTCGGACGGCCGGAGGACGAGAAAATAAGAAAAAATCTCATGCGAAAGGCGAAAGCAAATGTAAAAAAAAAAAAATCGAATGCCCTAAGTTTTAACTTAGGGCACCCGCTGCACCCGTGCGCCACACATGCGTGTGGCGCACATAGCGCGCGCCTCGCGCCTGGGCTGAGGCGCGCGCCAAGGCGCTACGTTAGCGCCTCAAGGGAAATATGGCGCGGGGGCCTGCGCCTATGTGCGCCCCGCGCTATGGCGTGCCATTTCAAACTATGCTTCAGCCCGACAAGCAATGGGTCTGCCCAGGCCTAGGCTCGGGCCGGCCTAGCCCATTGCCACCTCTACCTCCTACAAGGCTACAGGTAAAAAGGTATACTAAAAGACTGCCAAGAAAACAATAACTTTGAATTTTAAGCTAATGCAACCTAACCCAATAAGAAAATATTTATACAAAAGTTTGCTTAATGATTTTATTCAATATCAAACATAAGGTGTTTCTTAAGATATATTTCCTTGAGCGACTAACTCATGCATCAATCCAAAATAAACATATATAAATTGTGAGATATAACGTAAATACGTAGAAAAACAACCTTAGTAGCCAAAATCAAACAAACAAAACAACAGGACTAAAATGACCTACCATAATAACCTACGTTGCCATTTACTCATCCCACAAGAGTAGAAAAAAAAATGCTTAGTTACAACAAGACATGTCAAACGATATAGTCCAAATACATTTCACAATGTTAAGCTCAAATTATTTACATAAAACCACAAGTCCGCTGCAACTATATAGAGTCAAAAAATACTGGCTCAAGCATTGCTAGGTATAACATCAAAGAAATGGTACACCTCATCCTTGTCGTACACTCCAACCTCAGTCAAGCAAACTGAGCAGCACACAGGCCGAAAAATTTCATCACTTTGGGTAGCTTCATTAGAGGCAACAGAATGCTTGCAATCTTTAGACCTACGCGGAGCTCGTTTTGGTTTTGTTTCACGTAGTATCTGATCAGTTATGACCTTGCAGTTAATAACAAACATTGCCCTGTACTGAGTCACATACTTCTCGTGCCTGTTCTAATTCAAGGCGAATCAAGAGTTAACAAAGTATGTCCATTATGGACAAAAGAAACCTTATGTGTTGTAGAAAATAACCCAATAAAACATGTGTCAACTATTCTTCAAAACCATGAATCCATTATCTACAAATCTAATACATTGGTAGAACTATAGATATTGTTAGACATGCTAATTTCAAAGAAAAATCATGTGCAGTAACATGTGGGCGATCAAAGGTTCGTATCTAATGTCCCTGTGGCCTTAGGAATGTAGATCATCAATCCAATGAGAAAAGGCCAGCAGGTGATAGAAGGGTGGGTTGAACAACTTGCCTCTCTGATCAAAAGCTGGTAAAGACCATATACAATTTGACCAAGGTCAGGTACATACGCAAAGTTATCCTATTCCCTTGGTCAGTATTGGCAGGTATGGCTTGTCATACCGTCATTATATACCAATCCAAGAATGTGGAAGAAAGAAAAACCAGTTTTGCATATATTTGAATCCATAGGGCAACAAATTTTTTTCTGAAATAGCAAAGATCACCTCTCCAGGAAGATGTCAATCTTTTTTGGATCAATGGATGCCAAGTTCTTACTGAGTTAGCCATCTCCTCGATTATCTTAACTTTTCCCTTTCATATACACATCATTATTATGATTACTTATATGTAGCATAGATTTTACGGCCAAAACACAGTACTCCCTAAATGATAAGCTCTAGTAAACAAAGCAGCACAATTTATGTTAAAAAACCTTATTGAGAAAAAGGAAACACCATATCTAAGTGCTGGTAGTCACGATTGTTTGCTATTTCAGAGAAAGCACTAATTCCACATATTTGGGCAAAATGAAATATCAAACATACAATGCCTATCACATCATGAAAATAGATTGTAGGTAAGATACTTCCATCTAGAAATTATTAAAGGAAAAAAAAAAACTTTAGAAATTTCTTGATAGTCAACAAAGTTGCATACCTTTGACAATCTAAGCAAAGAGTTGTAAAACAGGCAGGACAGCTTAAGACAGCATCTGAGGTTTGACCTTTTCTTTGCTTATGCACCCATAGTTCATCTTTGTCATCAATATTTGGACCATAGAACTCTGGCTCTATTGAATAGTCTATTTCATCATCACTTGAAACTAGAAAAGAAAAGAGAGTATCCATATCTTAATAAGCATGAATCAGATGAGAGTATCTAATCCTTAGAAGAATATATTATAGCATTAGCAAATATAACAAAATTAGAAAATAGCGCAGCTAGCAAATTAAACAAGTGGCTGATTAATTAACTAGCCGTAAGTTCAGTTACATGGCTAGCAAATTAAGCTCAGTCAGGCCTTGGACAGACCAGAGACTTCTTGCCAAAAGAGCAAAGTAGTAAATAATAATAAAATACATGGCATGTACCTTACTGAAGTTCAAAGAAAAGCTTGTACCCAATCTTTGTAGAAGGTATAAGAATATGGAGTCAGATGACAGAAGAAGAAAAAGAAACACAGTAAATAGAGTAGAAAACAAAAAGAAAATATCATGATAAACCTAAGAAATAAAAATTCATAAAATCCATATAAGCATCAGTTAAAAATACAAAGCAAAGAAGTTTTAGTAAATGTATCCAAATATAAGAGATGATATATGTAAATGTGCCAGGTACATGTCCCTTTGCTTAGACCAACATCATGAGAGAACTAGGATAAATATAATGTAATTTCTAATCCTCCAACCAATCTGAGTTAAGAAGAAAATGATATATAATGTCCATTGTCTAACATACATAGAAGAGGCTAAAGAAGAGTTGGTTCTTATTTTCATGATACAATTTTTGAATATCTAATGAAATATATACATATCGACTGAACTATTTGAACCAGATTCTGTCAGAGTCCTGAGATTGGGATCTTATTCTTGGTCTTGATACTTCTTGAATTGCCTCCGCTAGCCCTTGATCTTGAAACTAGATCTCCTCCAATCCAAGTTGGAGTAGATCCTTTCCTCTCTTCTTGCCTATGGTGAAGATTGGAAGAATCATAGGTGTAATTGAAATAGAGAAGAATAGAAGAAGAAAGAGGAGAGAAGAAGAATTAGAGAAGAAGACTTCTTTATTTGAATAATTGTTGCTGCCCCATTACAAGACTCTCACATTTTATATCTTGAGATGTAACTACCTTCAAGTACAATCAAATTCCTATTAACTCCTATAGTATCAGTTATTGCAAAAGGGTAAAAAGGTAAAAACGAGATAAGAAAATTGAATACAGATGGCAATTCAATTTAAGGTATAGATCCATAACAGATTCACTTTGAACAATTTTTTTTATCCAGTAGAAATATATTGAGCAGGCAGTCATGCCTCAGTTGTATATTAAATCTAGAAACTTTAACATACAAATTTCATTAAACATGTAAATATAAAGTCAAAACTTTATCCCAGTTCTCCTGATCATAAAATTATGTCCCCTGCTATTGTGATGTGAGGGGAAATAAATGCCTTGACCTAATAGTACTCCATTAATATAAGTATTAATGAACAAAATAGATGAAAATTTAACCAGTACAAATACTATTTAAGTTAAACGTAATCTACTAATGAGTGTCACAAATGAAAAGAATAAAGAACTTAGGGGTACATTACAAATACTATTTACATATGAAAACTCAATGCAATAATGACAAACATGCCTAAATAGATATTTACTATCTAGACCTCAACATCTAAAATTCATTAAACACACAGGTCACAGGATAAAGTAAAAAAATTGTCCCAGTTCTTTTAATCACAACACTTTCTTCACTTCTATAGTGTCATTGTAAAGCAAGGGGGACGAAATGCCATGTACCATTGTTTTCTCACATTAAGATAAATATTTAAAAAACAAAAAGAAATGAAAAATTTAACCCGCCAGTTCTTATGTAAAACAGGCTTTCAAATGGACATAACAGTATGAAAAACAAAACAATATAAAAACAAAAGTTAACTTAGGAGTATCTTACAAGTCTTATTAAGGTATGACAATCTCAGTGCGCAAAAGCAATTGTAGAAGTTCCAGATATAAACTGCAAATCTTCAATCTTGTGCCACTAGCCACTAGAATGCTTAACCAAAAATTGTTTTATCTTACATTTGAAAAGAGCATTAAAGCTTCAAACAATTAAAGAGAAAGAAGTATTTATGCAGACAAATTCCTATGTATTTCTTTCAATATGAAACTAGAAGAAATGACTAAGAAACAACAACAACAACAACAACAACAACAACAACAAACAACAAACAACAAACAACAAACAACAAACAACAAACAACATGATTTTTCAGTTTGCCAAAATGTTGCAGCCTAATAATGCACGTGTTTTTTTCAGATAAAAGTAGTTTAGAGACATATAGTCGCAAAACATTCAAATGGGTGATTTTGATACCTTAATTACTTCAAGAAATAAAATCATTTTCCTTCTCCCTTTTAGAACTACCTTCGCTCACAACACCAACTAAGAATCCATTCTTGTCTATGCTTTTCATTTTTGTTATATAATCAACCTCAGAATGAATCATTTGATATTTCAAGGGAGAAAAAACTTCTATGAGATACTAGCTTTCTCCATCATTAAAATTGCATTCAAGACATAAAAAAACTAGCATTTCCATGATCCAGCCATCGAATTAAAGTAGGGGGCAGGAAAACTGAGATTTTCCCATAAAGAACAATAATTTAGATGCTAAAGTTTCGGTCAAGCTACAGGAGAGAAACCAAGTACCGAGCTCGCGTGGATCAGTCGGTGCTGACTCCGTCTTGTTCTTCTCCTCCGCTCCGTCTACTTCCATGACTCGACTCATTCACCGTTCTAGAACTTTGAATCACGAATATATTGATGGCGGCTTCGGATGCTTCCTCTCAAGGACGGGTTTGAAATGAGTTCCCTTCTAAATGTCAAACTCGGAACTCTACGGATGAGCTACAGGCGAGTGAGATTGAGACCGAATGAGAGGGAGAAAGGCGATGCTGCGGTTGGGAATTGGATCGGAGAAGAGCTGAGGGTGGTGGACTATGGCGGCCTTGGCCGGAGATGCTGCGACGACAGGCCGAGACGAATGAGATTGTGCTAGAAAATTAGGGCTTCCTTGAAATGTCGTATTTAGATTCAACGAAAACAAAATAGCACGGGTGGTTTTGGAATTTTCTCACAAATCCCAAAGACCAATTTCACAAATCCAGAAGGATTTGGAATCGAGGGTGAGAAGAAGAGGAGGTGGGAGATCGATGAAGTATGATCTCGAATCAGGGGCGAGGAGAAAGATGAGTTCGGCTTCGCCGATTGAGGGCGGCGGTACGTTAATTTTGGGTATGGTTTTAATTTTTTATGGATGATTAGATAATACGGGTTGTCAATTATTAACCCGTTAACCCGATTAATTCAAACAATGTCCAACACAATCCACCCTTGGATATTGGATATCCTGCTTCTAATCCTACCCGTTATGCGGAATGCAGCTAGTTGGCACGAGAGACGCGCATGGTACATGCCGAAGATCTCTGTCAGCTCGCATGCCATCGGCGTAGAGGAGTGCCGAGTGCGGGGTTTTTAAATTCGGCCACAAAACGAAGCGATGTCTCTATTCTCCCTTCTCCAGCCTCCTTTTCCTCCGTCCCAGCATCTCGGAAACCAAATCCCCGCGGTAGTGCGGTGTCCGCCCTTCATAGATGATGCACGGCAAGCTCATCGGTCCTCCCTTATTCTTTCTTTTCCAGTTTCCTAATCTCTTGTGGTTATTAATTCTGACATAAAACCAATTTGTCCTGTATCACCTCTTCACGTTGTTCATGTGTTTCAAAGTTTGAATTTTTGTATGTACCGTCGCTAAGTCTTTTCGTATTTGGTTGAACAGTGGCAATGGCCAATGCCATTTCAATCCCCGACAGCAAAATTTATCACACTTTCCAGGTTGATGGCAGCAGATGCTTAATTTTGTTTGCGACGAGTGCATCAGCCTCTGGGGGTTTGGATGGCTCGACGAGATTAATTATCGATGATATCCATAAGCTGTTTGATGGATTTTCTCAACCAGTTAAGAACTTCCCGTGGATGATCTGGAGCTTTCAGAACATAAACATGGTTGTTATCTGGTCTGTTGTGGAGTATCTAAGCGTGTCACTTCTAGCTGTCACGTCTCTCGGCGAGATGTCATACGTACTGTGCCCATGAGAGGAAGATGGGTGTGATACCGATTCCATTAATTTTCGCGTTGAATCTTGCCAGGGTCATTAAGGTTTGATTTCATTGATTTCCTTTAATTAGTCAATAGTCATTGTTCGTGAACTTTCCTCCCATATAGTTGTGCACTTCCAACCTTTCGTTGCCTTTTCCAGGAAGGACGGGCTCCTAGTTATTTATTTCTCCTTGTGAGCTTTTACTATCCTATCGGTTTCGCTCATTGATTCTTCAGTTTGCTAATGCTGATTTTTGAGGACTGTGTCTAATATATATTTGCTTGCTATAGAAGGTCTCATGTGACACCTGAAACTTCCCTCATCTTCTAGCCATCAGAAATAAAATAGGTACTTTTTTAACTAAACTTTTTTTTTGTATTCAACGTATTAGAATTGAGTTTTAACTAGGTTAGTATTAGTCTATTATACTATACAATCTTGTTTTTTGAAGAACATGTTATTTTCTCATAACTGGAATGCACTACTCATTAATGCTTGCCTTTTTCTTAGCAACTGATTAACCTTAAAATCTATCTCTTATCTGTAATCTGAAGTTTCTTCCACCATACAGAATATTTTTTTTGATCCTTTTCTTTCTTTACTAAATGATGATATATTTGATTCAACTGAAGGAGTTCGATGACTCCTATAACTGAGGATTTTGAGTTGGTGATCACTTGGTTGTGTTTATTATGATAGGAGTAGCCATGGTTTAAAATCTCGGTACCGGTACCGATTTCGGTCGCCGGCCGATACCGGTACCGGTACCGGCCCGTACCGGCCCGTACCGTACCGACACACGGTATGGGCCAGTACGAAAATTGCGTACCGGCGGATTTTTTTTTTTAAAAAAAAAGAAATAACTCCAAATCTCCAATAACCACATAATTGATGAAGAAATGCTTAAAATCAATATTCAAATGTCAAATACATGAATACAATATTTAAAATGCGGATGAATGACGTCCGTCGTATGGGTACATATCTTGGGCTTCGGGACATACACGACTAAGGTCAACACCGTAGGTCTCTAATGCCCATATTTGGAAATTTCCCCTGGCATAATGCCTCGGTATCCATTATACCACATTGACATTAGCGTTTCTTTGTTGGGATTCCAAGAACTAGACCCTGTATACAGAGTAGGTGGATTCAGAAACCTCTTGTAAACTACTCATCATATCGTGATGATAATCTTGCAAAGTTGTCGGTCCACCTCCTCGACGTGGGCCTCTCTTCTTGTACACCTGAGTTGTTTGTCCGGTTCTAGCACCATGGTCATCATCTTGGGTGGCGTGATCGAAGTATTGCTCATTTGTCCATAGATCATCAAATGACAGTGTTGATGGCACGACAGTGTCTTCTCCACCAGCTCCATCATCATCATCATCATCATCATCATCATCATCATCATCATCATCATCATCATCATCATCATCCGTCTTCTGCGCTGCTACTGCTATGAATGGAGGGCTCGTCTTCTTCGTCCTCTTCTGTTTCTGCAATCGCATCCAAAGGATCAATTGGTCGTTTACCTTTGGCTTTGTCTTTTGCCTTTGAAGGTGTTGCCTTCTTTTTTCCCTTTGATTGGGAAGATGGAGAGTCT
Organism: Canna indica; assembly: GCA_034359265.1. Lineage (NCBI taxonomy): Eukaryota > Viridiplantae > Streptophyta > Magnoliopsida > Zingiberales > Cannaceae > Canna > Canna indica. Next base: position 12,274,388 of record CP136894.1, on the reverse strand, counting down.
GATTCCGATCGGCGTCTTGCTTGCCGAATTCGTTGAGAGTCCAAGGGAGTAATGGCCATGTCTTCTGGTTGGCTCTCAGACTCAAGTGCATCAGATATAATTGGTGAAGGCCGGTTGCCTGGTTCATTAAGAAGAGGTTGGTCGCTCTCCATTGCACTCCACCAATCAATTATTGGGTCCGCATCGTCTTGGACGAACTCGACATCAAACGGATCTACATGTTGAATATCTTCGTTTTGTAATGTCCGCATTCGAAGCCGCATGTTGTAATGAACGTATACTAGCTTCTCTAATCGGGCATATGAAAGCTGGTTGCGCGGTTTGGTATGAATCAAGGCGAAGGTCGACCAATTTCTCTCGCATCCACTTGATGATGTGGTTTGCGAGAGGATACGTGTTGCAATCTTCCGAAGAGTTGGAGCCTCGGTTCTAAATTGCAACCACCATTCAACTGCAATAGATTTAAAATTGATATCAGTAACGAGATTACCAATTTTATCATTAATAAATAAATTGAAAAAAAATTATATCTACTAGGATCCATAGAATCTCGGCACGATATTGCAAATGGATCTCCGAAATTGCCACTTGAATCTCGGAAAAATCTTGATTCATTTAGCAGCTGTGTTGCTTCTCTGGTTGATGCCGACATTCGTTGTATGACATTGCGAAATGGATATAACAAACTATCCATCTTTCCAAGATCATATCGATACTGGTATGTGGGATTTAAATAATAAGCTACAAAAAATTATAAATTTAATAAGTAATTTAGCATAATGAATTAAAATTAATAAATTTCAGAAAATTAAATAAAAAATTACCCGCGATGTGTATGTCACGACCCATTTGATCCTCCCACCTCTGGGAGATAATGTCGATGGAGGGTTTATACTTGGTTGGAGAAATCATAACCCTCTTGATTTCTTCTTGTGCTTGGTGGATGTAGTGGTAGAGATGACCCATTTGAGGCGTCTTTTCTATATCCACCTGTCGTAGAACCTTGTACAATGGTTCTACGGCGACGACTATCTCCGCAACGTAATCCCAGAAGCGTGTGTTGAGGATGTACTTCTCGGTTTGCTTTCCATCTGTAGTTCCGACATATCTTGATGTAGATCATTCCTCACTTGTAAACATTGACCGAAGGCCCGCCTTACGTTGTTGGAGCGACTTTAATGTGATGAAGTTGGTTGCAAAACGAGTCGCTCCCGGTCGAAGAATTTCACCTAAAATATGCAATTATTATTAGTAATTATCACCTAAACTAATTAATAAATAAATACTATAAATTATTTTAAAAAAATACCTTATGTAAATTTTCTCATAAGGGCGTGTACCCATGTGTGGTTGTATATGAAGCGCGTAATTTGTTGCGCCTTCTTTACCGTCGTCTTCACCATCGGTATAGCACCGATATCTTTCATCATTAAGTCTACACAATGGGCTGCATATGGAGTCCAATATGTGTGAGAATAATCTAGTTCAATTATCTCACATGCCCTTTTGAAATTGGCTCCGTTGTCGGTTATAATTTGAACAAAGTTCTGGGTCCATTCTTCTCGATCACCTCCTTCATCAGCTTCGAGATGTAGACAGCGCTATGGACTTCATCGGACGCGTTCACCGACTTATGATAGATAACCCTCCTGTTGCAATAGATGAGGAAGTTGATGATGCTCATTCGGGTTGGCCCGGTCCAACTATCGCACATCAAACTGCATCCGTAATCCCCCCATTGCCGCTTGATTCCGTCGATTCATTGATTTATTTCATTGACCTCTTCTTTACGGAAAGGTCCTGAAATTTCATACGGAGTTGGAGGGGTAATACCTGGGCCTACCTTTTGAATGGTAGACACCATAGTTCGGTAGTATGGGTTGTTGGCTGCATTTGCGGGAATCCGGTTGAAGTGGAACCATTTGGAGATGGCTTTTCCCAATTCCCACTTCTTCGTCTTGCCCCAAGCATCATCTATGCGCGGTTGCTTTGCTGATGAAGGAGGAAATGCCCTGGGATCAAGATCAGAAATATCAACATTAGTTTTCCTACCACTTGCTCCGAGGTTTGTGAAGAATCCACGAAGGCCTCCTCTGCTGCCTCCTCTGCTATGAGTTTGAGGTGCTCTCATGCTAGAACTCCGATCAATACAAGGACCGGAGGGAATTGGACCGCTTCGGTCCATTGCTTTGGCAGCCGAAGTTGAGCCGACGCTGCTTATGCCACCGCTGCCACTGCCGCCGCCATATTCGAATTGAGATATGGGATAATACATATGTTCTCGTTCGAATTTAGCATGCTCCAATGAAGCTCGGATGCCAGCTTGAAATTCCGTCTCATCGTCGTAATGGCCACCTCGAGCCTCATAATGGCCACCGCTGACATCGTGGGTAGCTCGTCGGTTGAACTCGGCTTGTTGAGCTGCAGTCTTAAGACGTTGTTCCTTCTTGTTGTTGAGTTGCGCTTTGAACATCTTCCGAACTTCGGCCGATACTTTGGCGCAATTGACGACGTCGGGATATCCTCCGGCCAAGTGTTGCTTCAATCGAGTGATGCCTCCACCACGTGAAATCATATCACAGTGGAGGCATTGCCAGTGATGAGCCTTCTCCAACCGACGACCGTGCTGCCATGCAGGGTCGGCTTGAGATTTCGGCGCCATTTCGACAGAATTTCGACGTAGAACTTAATAAAAAAAAATGTGTGAGAGAGATTGAGAGATTGATGGATAGAAGGGTAAATGAGAGTGAAAGGAGTGTTTTGGGGGCTTTATATAGCCCCCAAAATACCCCAAACCCGGCCCCAAACGGCTAGAGAGCCGTTTGGGGTCACTGTTTATCATACCGGGCGGTACGAGCCGACAAATGTGGCCGACAGCCCGACAGGGCTGTCGGCCACCTGTTGCCAACGACGCTCAGCGCCGTTGGCAACGCCAACGTTAACAAACCATCATACCGCCCGGTATACCATATATACCCGGTATTTTCAAATACCGGGTATATCGAATACCGCTAACCCAAAAAACCGGTAAATACCGGCTTACCGTACCGTTTCGGCCGATTTTTTAAACCATGGGACTAGCAACCTTGCATAGATTACAATGGTACTGCTCCAGAGGAAAGGGTGGAAGACAAATGTACCATAAATCATTATATAATAATAGTCAATTGACGGTTATGAATCATTTTGACAACATAAAGCAAGGATTTCTATTTTGATCATCAATTCATCACGAAACAGATTGCATCATGCTACAATAGTGTATTGGCAAGAAACAATGGTCATCTATATGAGAGATCTGAAGAGTTGGCATTTAGTTCATATAGTGGCTTGCTGACTAGGATAGTATCATGTTTAAGTATACCTTGCGCCACAAAACAAAAATCCCTTACCTAGAATCTGCTTGACATGTTTATTCCAGGATAAGAAGGTTTGGACAACATACAATATAAATTTTATATTTATATGAAAGTTCCCGCGGAATAACATCTAAAACAAGGTGTTATGGAAAAATATATGTGAAAGTTCCCCGGGAAGGTTCTTCTTGTAATTCAAATGATGATATTGTTAATTGATGTACGTACTTTGCGAATGAGACTTTTGTAATTAATTACATTGCAAATGATGATAGGTCACATTTTGCATTAATAATTTCATTGCATTAGCTGTTACAACCCATTTGATGGTATAATTGACCGACAAACTTCATAGGTCAACCTATTGGCTTAATTAAAATGCTCAAACTGAAGTTGATGGTAGCACACTCATCAAGCCTTATAAGCCAAGGCCACATCCAATATACTTCCGATGTTGAACTAAACTAGGGTATTACAATCTCACCAACTTTTGTATTGACGTCCTCATCATGACCCAACTCAAGCCTAACACATAGCCCAATCACACCCAAGTCGAAGGCATGTGAGGCCTAGCCTAGTAGTGGCAACACCATAGTTCCTGGGCAGCCCTTTCTCAGTACATAGACTCCCTCACCATGTCTAGGACTAGGTCATATTCTGATACCATTTGTTACAACCCGCTTGATGGGATAACTAACCCACCAACTTCATAAGCTAACCTACTGGTCTAATTAAAATGCTCAAGTTGAAGTTGATGGTAGCACAACCATCAAGTCTTATAAGCCAAGGCCACATCCAAAATACTCTCAATGTTGAACTAAATTGGGGTATTACATTAGCAATAAAAGACTTTGTTGCTATTAGTTACAAAAGAAGTGATATATTCAAATTACTATGGAAGATTTGTTGGCAATACCTACATAATGCCAACAATAATATTAGGTAGCTATTTATAGCAAATGACTAATGAAATACTTCTTTGGTAATAACTACAAATCATTAAAATAATTACTGTAGTTTATTAACTATATATAAATGAGAAATCAAATAATTTGTTGCTAATAACTACTAATCATCAATGACAAATTAAGTTGTTAACAATAACAATTCAATCTATTAACTATGAACGAGAACCAAATAATTTGTTGCTAATAACTACTAATCATCAACGATAAATCTACTTAGTAATAAGAACAAAATTCAATGCTATTGCCAACAAGTTACATCGCTAGTATAGTGACATAACTCTTGCTTTGCTAATTAATAATGTTTTCTCTCTTCATGTTAATAGAAACACAATTTTCATTGGTACATTTGGCCATGATAAAATTATGACAAATCATACCAACAAATTTTTAGCAACAAAATTATAATCTTCAACAATGTAGTTTTTTGTCACTGGTGCCTTGCATTTTTATGGTGCAAGCAAATGTCGGATATGATTTTTCAATTGTGTACCACAAATGAATCTGATCTTGACATAGCAGTGGAAATACTGCAAAAGGAGACTAATAAGCAGTGAGTTCCAAGCACTCCTGATTGTCGTCACAACTGATTAGAGGTTTTTATTTTTGACCAAAGAAAACTTGTGATCAATTTGGAAGATATGAAACCCCCAAAAAAATCGGAAGATATGAAACAACTGATAGAGAGGTGAGTTGAATCTCCATCATCCTCCCCACAAAATATACATGGCTTAAAAATTTGCATGCATAGGAGCAGCTTAGTAGGTAGTTGGTCAATCAAAACCAACCCCTAGAATACCTTGATCTCACATGTCGCGGTTCGATGAAATTCTCTTTTCTTCCTAAAGCTTGAACTGATCATCCTCAATATTTTGCCAATTCCCAATTTAATTTGAATTAGCTTGTTATTTGGGCATGGTTGAATATTAATAGTAAAATAGTATAGGGTCGAGGGCTAGGCTTGGACAAGAGAAAAAAAAAGAGTAGGCCTGATCATGACCAGCCTGCACCAAGTTCATCCCATCAAATAATCACCTATTTTAATTATCTACTATTCAGATTTGGAAAGGATATTTCTTATATATGATACAAATTTGATAAGAGATCAACAATTAATTTTTGAATTCATACTTCACCATCGATCATACATAGACAAACCTAAGACTAAAATGCCAAGATGATTGCTCCTCTTGTATACCAGTATGATACATAAGATAAAGAAAAAAATAAAACAAATCCTTTTTTCTGCTACATACACCAAGCTTTGCTCCAAAGAAAAAAAAATGTAGAGCAACTTCATTATTTATCACAACAAGGCACTGTACCAGATTATTGGCTTCTCTTCACACCATAAGCTTGAATCCTATATATGCAGCTTTATTCTAATCCTATGATTGCCTGCTGCAAGTACTTGAAGGATCTCTCACAGCTGACAAAACCCATGAACCAGAACTCAAAGTCATCCTCTGTGACTACATGGATATACTTCTGCTTTGGCTTGCTCATGTCCTCACTTGTTAGTGCTCCTTTTATTCTCTTCAGTGGAACCAGAACCTATAGATTAAGAAACATTTCATGGCTTGTTAGATCACAAAACTTTATATATCATTCAGTAACAAAGTGAAGAACCAAATAGTCATAGTTACTTGCAAGAAAGCACTTGTAAGCTTTGAGATTACCTTGTAAGGAACCCTAACCAAGCCAGCTTTTGGAGAAGTCAACTTGATGGATCTATCACTCCGGAATGCAATTTTCTCAGAGGAAATGAAGAGCATTCCTGAGATGGGGCCTGCTGTGGTTGATAGATAGCACTGGAAGGCCTTCAACAGCTTCTCTCCTTCCACCACAGAGAAGGCTTGTCTGAAGTCCCTCTCAATTCCACCTGCTTGCAGGATCCTTGCTCCCATGCTCAGCTTTCCCTTCACAGTTTCAGAGATCTTGGGGCCCAAAGTCACTGCATACAGAGAGCATCAAAAGATTAATTTTTCATCATCATGGCATGAAACATTGACATTTAATATAACCAAAGAATTAAAATCATATTATTCTTTTTCTTTGACCAATTTTTCGACATCTAACAAGCTGAATTCTATTTTAAACCCAACCAGTTTGAACTTAAATAGTAGAATGATTATTTTTAATCAATTATCGTTACTATTTTAAATAAATAGAATATAATGTTTCTAAAATATAAAATTAATTAGAAAATTGTGAAACCTTTATCTTTCTTATACAATTCAAATCAGTTGGAGTCAACATTATATAATTATGTTTTTGATCATATCATTGCCATTTTAGACAACATAATATGAAGTTAAGAAACATATAAAACATTCGCCTTTTAATTCAGTTTCAGTTTGAAATCCAGAAAGTCGAACCTGAATAATATTATATCAAATCGATGTAGGCAAAACAATTAAACCGAACCGCAAATTCTAATATTCTATCAATTTCTCAAGTTTAATGCCCCAAAAATATGCAGATCCCCAAAATAAGGTGTTATGAACATGGTGGTAGAGGTTGATGATGATTACCATTTTCTCTGATGCCTTCTGCTTTTTCTCCAAGCTTGCTCATCCACTCCACAATCGAATCCTTTTCTGCAATCAGGTAAGTGATCATGTTAAGTTATAGGACACAAGAACCAAATATTTTGATGAATACCAAGTGAAAGAAAAAAAGTGATGATTAATTATTAATTACTTTGTTTAGGTTGGAAGAATTGACAATCAGCAGGCTCAGCCGCAGCAGAAGAAGTTGGTTTCGCTGGCAATTCCCTTGCAGCATATGAGACAGATCTTACTGGAATTCCAATGACATGGTCATGGTTGTTGAAGCTCTCCATTAGAATGAATAAATGAATCTGCTCTTGCCCTTCCTAGCTTCTGAAGCTCTCTTGATTTGTGTTTTGGTCTCTTAACCAGAAGGCTTGTTTCTTTTATAATGGAAAAGGTGGTGGATGAAGTCAACAGGATTAAAGTGGTTTCTTCATCAGCACTTTCTATTCTCTAGTCATCAACTGCTCATCAAGATAATTAAAGTTAATGCATGTAATTAATAGGTGGTCCACAAAAGATTTTCTAGGATAAAGTTAATTTATTCGAAATTTGCCATTAAATACAGTTAATAACAATCTTGGAAAGCACAGTTCTTCTATATTTTACTGCTTGTTCAGGAATGTTCTATGATGTAAGTATTTTGCTATATCAAGTTCCTAATGGATTTGACAGTATCAACATAGTTGTTCTATGTTTTACTGCTTGTTCAGGAGTCTTCTATATATGATGCAAGTATTTGCTATATCAAGCCATTTTCCGAATGGATTTGACAGTATCATTCATTCATAAGAGTTTATAAAACAGAAAATTGCCAAAACAAGAGAAAAATAATCTCTGGTATTGACCCTTTTTTACCAACTTAAAGTTGCCCATCAGAGTATCAGACTGAAGTGAATTGGTTTACCCGGCCCATTAGCATGCTGGTTTTTGTTCTATATTTATTTCTTAATTAATTAAATGAATCTTAAACCTTTATAAATTACTCCAATTTTTATTGCACCCTTAAATTTAACTTGACGGAAATAAGAAGAGATCTACTACTATCATCTGATATGGACTCAAAATCGAGTTGAAATTGAAGAAACGAGCTGTCTTAGAGTCAAATTTAAGAAATAATGGGTTTGGTATGGAAAACTATTCAGCAACCTTTATAAAAAAATTGAATTCATACACCGTCATCGTCTTTTCATGCTCTTAAAAGGTTCCACGTTGCATGTCAATTTTGGAGTACGCAGCAATGAGTCAGAACCCTCTCAGACTTAAATATACGACACATCAAGTCAAGTCAAGTTTAGTTGCCATCAATCCATGTGGATATATGTGTTTGGTTCAGTGCGGTCCAGCGAGAGAGGAGTCAGCGTCCCATCACACGCAGCTCTGACTCAGCATGTCATTACACCAATTTAATTGCAATTGACAGGTGACATAGAAGATTCTTATATCATGTTACACATAATAGGGAAGAGTCATCTTCTAATTAAACTAAATATATACTCACTCACTCGTACTATAAATACTTTTTTTTTTCATCATTCACTTACCGCCTCTTAGTTAGGGGTGTGCATGGGTACTGAATAGATTCAAAATCGGTTAGAATCGGATAGGTTTCGAATAGACCTGAATTAAATTCAGATAGGATCCGGGATAAAAATTAAGAAATCGATTAAAATCGGATTCGATTTCAAATTCAACACATCGGGTATTCGGAACCGGAATCGGTACCCGAAACCTGTATTGGAATATGTTTTAGAACTACCTGTTGGAACTTGTACTAGAACATGTTGAAGCTTGTTCCGGAATCTATTTTGGAACTTATTTTGGAACCTGTTAGAATCTGTTCTAGAAATGAATAGGTTCCAACGTGGTATTCGAAATCGAAATCGGAATCGAAATCCGTGGTTCCAGATAAGGTCCGATTCTAAATTCCAATACGGTAGAGTCTGATTTCAAAATTTAAGAATCGATTCTATACATGGTAGAATTCAAATATAATGAAAAATATAAAGTACCCAGACCTCCCACCCCTACTCTTGGTCCATTATAGAATAGCTTTTCGACGAAGAAAAAAATACACATCATTCAATTTTTCGTCAAATATATCCATGGATGATTCTAAAATAACTTTTTTAGTTTACGAGGTTTGATCTCATTGACATTTCTCCTCCTTTCTCCATCGTCTGAGCTGGAAGTATGTGACTCCATCACACAAGATAATTGATGGCCCACAGAATCATGGGGTAGAGCATTACCAACCATGTAGGAAAAGGACCGAGAACATGGCAATGGCCACCGCCAGGGTTGTCGAGGCTAAATCATTTCCGCGGAAAGGGGTGCCGACAAGAGGAAGTGGGTTAAGATCGCCTAGCAACCGACATGGCTGAATCAGCCACGACAGTTGCCACCAAATCTAACTCCGCATTTAAATGTCAGACATTGACATCACTGCTACAATAATTTAATTCGTTGTTTTTGAAACCTAACTAACGATGAAAAAAAGAAAAGAAAAAGATGCCTAATTAATATTTAGAATCGACCCAAACTGAACTAAAAATTAAATGGAAAGATTTCAGTTGTTCTTTCATTTAGTTTGGAAGTTCACTTTAGACAAAAAGAAAATAAATTGGATCTCACTTCGGAAAAAAGTTGGAAAACCCTGTCAAGCCTACACGCGCTAGCACGCTTTCCGTTTTTTTTGTCATGGGTCAAGTTTGGAGATAAAAACTAAGGGTGAGCACGGTCGGAACGTCCCGAAAAAAATATATTAATTATTTTAATGAAAATATTATTTTTATTTTATAAAAAATCAATATTAATAAATTCGGGATGTTCTAGTCCCGTTCCAAATTTTTCGAGACGGGACAAAATCGGGACTGAAACTTACCAAATCCCAACCCGTCCCGTCCCAAGCTCACCCCTAATAAAAACACCTGATAATTCCACCAATGTGCGTCGATGACCAGGAAGGATACGGCTCAGGGCCCGATTTCTGATCTCTGCAAAATCAAGGGGGTGTTTGGAAGTTTTTTTAGTTCTGCGTGATTTAAACTGATTGGACTCATCTGGACAATTCTGGATGGAAACTGATGAATTTCCATAAGTTCAAAATATGTTTTGATTTGTGATGTGTGGATTTGGTGACAAGTCAGTTCCACCAAACAATAAAGCCATGCATATTTGAGACATCATGTCTGAAATGACATAATTGAATGTATGCCTGATTGGATACATGAACAGAACTGTATTGCTAATGTGGAGTGACAAGAATAGAGGTTTGAAGCAGTTGAGATTTCAAATCTTAATTTCCTTCACATCCTTGGTGCCATAAACGAATTTACAGATAACCAGAACAATTGTGGAAGACTACAAAACGAAGAGTGTTTATGTTGACATTAAACTGGATTTTCCATTCAGATGGACGGGTGACAAGAAACATATTTACAAATACTTGCTCCATTTTACATTACATTACTAAAATTACATATGTTAGTGACCTAAAAACTAGAGAAAAAAAAAGAGAAAAGAGAGAAAAGGAGAAATGATCAATTAATAGATGGAGCAAAGTACATATCAAAAAATAACTTCCATCAGTGTTGTGATTCTTTCATATCCAAAAAGATCTGGCAACTGGACTGATCCACACCAAAACTCAGTCGGAAAAGCAGTTAAATAGGTATTTAAGATCTTCCACAGTAAGCCGAGCTGCATGAGAACCTGTTTGGTCTTCCCCGAAGGCAGAAGAAACCATCTTCCTCTTCTCCTCCTGCAGTCAAATATTTGAATGCTGAAGGCATATGCATGCATAATTTCTGAACTTTACTATGCTTGATGATCTCGGAAGGAAACAAACACCACTAGAATTATGGAAGTACTGTGTTATTCACCGATGGAGTGCAGAAACTAAACCTTATGTAGTATATTCAACTACTAGAGGGATGCATGATGGCCTCAAGAAACTGAGTTAATACCTAAATATAACTTCTCACTAAAGTCCATTTCTCTAAGGCCTAGCACAAAATATATATATATTCAGAATACTATATTTTAGGATGTAAGGCATTTACATATTGTTTAACAACATTCTAGAATGTGAAATAATTCCATGCATAAGTCCGTAACTAGCATAAAAGAAATGTCAACCAAGGATAAGCACTATTTCCTCTTTTCTGTATGTGTATTTATCTAAGGTTAACTAAGTGGTCCCTATACGTTTCTTCCACATTAACCTTGTATCCACTCAGTAAGAAAATGAGCATTCTAAATGAAATAGAATATCAATGGCACCATCCATTAAGTCTATACACAATTTTCAGGCTCAGTAACTTGGTTACTGCATTATGTACATGTTCCATATTAAGTGGAGATCTGTGACAAAAATAGCATAATTAACATCAACTAAAAGTATGCTGGAAAATAGCAATGTTGAACAAGTTACCTGAAGAGCTAATATGCGATCTTCGATTGTATTTTTGATAGTTATTCGGGAGACAGTCACAGGGCGTGTCTGCCCAATTCTGTGTGCTCTATCAACTGCTTGATCTTCAGTAGTTGGATTCCACCAAAGATCAAGAAGAATTACATGACAAGCAGCCACCATATTCAGGCCAAGACTTCCTGCTTTTAGTGACATGAGCATAACAGTTACCTGAAGAACAAATGTAATGGTTAGTTTATTGGAACTATACAGATCAAGTCTCAAGACATAAGTAGAACCTTCAGCACAATAATTGAAAAAACACAAAGAACACTTCTATAATATTATTCAATAAACTAACCTCTGGATCAGTGTTGAAATCTTTCACAGCCTTGTCCCGGGCCATGAGAGACATCGTCCCATCAAGTCTTCTATACTGTATAGGACATTCATTCAGTGAAAGCTCAAGTAAGTCCAACATGCTGGTCCACTGGGAGAAAACAATGGCCTTCTCTAGCACTTCAGCATTCGAGTTTAAATGAGTGGAGGTATGATTAGAAGCACTTGCATTGGAGTCAGAACCACATATCATAAGGGCTGCTTCACGACATGGATTAGCAATTGACTTCAATATGTCAAGCACTGCTTTAATTTTGGAAGATATGTAGCCACTATGGGTAATTATTTGCTCGTCATATGTAGAACTAGTTGAAGCTTCATCATCAAAATTGTCAGAAATACATCTCTTTAATGTACTATGTGAGAAAACAGAGTCGGTACCTAGTACATCTCTACAACTAGGTGCAGGACATTGGTTATCTTCACCAGTTAAACGTTCAGATACACACTGGTAGCAGAATACATGCCCACACATTGACACAACAGCATCCTCTGGTGGATCCTGCAAAGATACAATGTGATTAGGCCACACCACTAGGTTCAATAGCAATACTGGCTGCTACAATATTTAATTGTGAGAAACGCCAACCGAAGTTCAGCAGATTGATTAAATTCATCAAATATGTTTATGAAGCTTAATCCATAATCAGTAGACATTGACTCATGCTATATCATAAAGTTCAAATAACTAAAGAAAGGCAACCTAACCTACGTACAAGAGAAACTTAAACTTTTGGAGAAGTCAAACAATGCTCATTTTAACATTTAAACAAAACTGATATGTGTTGTAGGACAGATAATAACTCTTCTTAAATTTGATCAAGTGACCAACTTTTCCAAAAACTTAAGCTGTTGGGAAAAGACTCAACACATATTTATATTGGTAACAGTCCTTACGTGTGTGCTGGCAAATTGGAATAGATTGGGCTAAGCCCAGCATGTGAACCGATTTAACTTATTAGTATTTTTTAATTGCTGACACTAGTAAGATTCAAACTTATGAACTTCTAGTTTGAAACCATGTCAAATTTGATTACATGATCAACTTTTCCAAAAGCTCAAGCTGTTAGAAAGAGACCCAATCAATATATTTATATTCTTAACAATAACAATGATATTTACAAGTACAACCAAGTATGGTTGCACGTAAATATAGCTCAATAATACTTTATATACAGCTCATTTTCTTTTTTTTGTTATTCATTCAATGGTACCCGCACAATTCAGGTTGGTCTATCATTTGATACAACAGTACCATTTAATAGGCAATGGAAACCTGTGCTGGAGAGTATTGTTACCAATTTACATAGGATCCAAACATGGTAAAATTACAAGTATCTGGCAAGTTTATCTTATACCAAACTCCACATTAAGTTATTCTAGAAAATTTATTGTCACATTTTTGGAACATCTGGCAAACAAGATAATTTAAGTGAGCAATTAGAAAATATCGTCCTCTTGATGAACCCCACCTAAATAATGGTCAATAGTATTTGCACATAGAATTATTAGTTTAAGGTGACATTAAACTTTTCATTTCAGTATGGGTTATTTAGAGGAAAGGTCTCAAACTTTAACTTTAGTGAAATTACATGATAAGGCCCTACTTTTCAAGTATTACATAAAAAACCTCAACATTTCATTTTGTGACATAAGAACATCTCTCATTAAACCCCAATCCAAAACACTATTAACTTGCCTACATGGCTCTATGGTGTCACATGGGGTTAATAAAGGCTTTTTTAAACGCTCCACATCAAATTTTTTGCACCTATAAAGAAACTTGTACATTACTATTATTAATATTATAATCTACCCACTCTCTCCTTTTTTTATTCATCTTCCTCGTCGTTTGAGATGCCACCACTTCCATCGCTGCCTACCCCCCCTGCCAGCAAGGAGGAAAAGAAAAAGGAAGTGGTGGAGAAAAAAATAATATTTTATTAGTCCCCTGCCACGCCGTAGAGCTATGTAGGCAGGTTAATGATTTTTTTCTGTTGGGTTAAGAGGAGGCCTGCTTATGTTATAAAATGAATGGCTGGGTCTATGATCTAATATTTGAAAAGTGAGGACTTAACATGTAATTTCACTATAGTTTGGGACCTTTTCTATAAAAAACCTTTAGTAAAATACTTGGTAATCAGCTTGCAAGAAGCATTAATGCAGTATTTTTAAAATCAAAGGTTTGGTATTGCATGGATCTCTATTTACAATTCCTTAGATAACAGTTACATTGTCCACTAACCTACCTTAGATGATAGATAACAAAATGTATTAGAGAAGAAACTAAAATAAAAATTCAGATAACTTATCTCTTTTTACTAATTCCTTAGATAATAACTAACCAAGTCTAGCTGAGACAATTAAACACAAAGATAAGTAATTAAAATAGTGATTAAGAATGATGCACACGAGATGTCTTACATTGCAAAAAGCACATATGGCCAAAGAACCTTCCAACTGATTAAACAAATTGATTAGCATTTCCCTGGGAAGTTGCTTTGCCATATCAAATGAATATTTTCCGACAGTATCTGAGCGCAATCCTTTAACAAGAAGTGGATGATCGCAAGCCTGCCTAAGTCGCAAAAGCAGCATCAATATACTTGCATAATTTTGTCTCAAGGTCCCAGTAGCAGCAAAAACCTGTGAATGGTCTCAACTTAATATGCTTCACATATTAAGTGTTAAGGAATATGTAGAAATGAAGAGAAAGAAAAAAGGCCTGGCAGAATATAGTTGCATGCTATTTTATTTAATCCTGGAAATTACCTTTTTGTGAATGCTGAAGCGTCATAATCTAAAATTGCTCAAGTTTAAGCAATTCCTCTACAATTTGGGATTTTTATCACACTCCAAAGATTAGACCAATTACTATTTATCTAATGAGTGTATTGGCATTTGCTTGCCATATTAAAGGTTTTCAGTTACATTTTCAGTTTACTTCAGAAACACTATGCAACAAGCAGCAGTCCAGGATCATTGTATAATGAATGCAAATGATCTCTAGAGTCCTCTTTCAGTCTTTCTTGAAGCAAATAGGAATCGCAGTTTTGAGTATGGTATCATGTAATGGTCTTGGGATCAAGAAGAATGGTACCAAAGTACCAAGTGGTATAGTAAGCCATACTGATAGTAATAAAGAAATAATAATACAATTGTGTGTATCACCTGATACAAGTGATCTGCTCTATGTGGCCTATTGGGTAGTAGGGAAAATACTTCCAGTAGCAATGAGAACATGTAAATACATCACTCTTCATATATCAATGCTATAAACCCGGAATATATTTCTGAGAGGTAAAAGAGACTATTGCAACTAAGAGAAGGTAAAAGCCGCATCAGAGAAGGTCACATAAGAATCAATACTGCCGATCAAAGTCTATTCCAACAAAAATAAGAATCCCCACATCAAAGTCTATTTCAATGAAACAAAAACAAAAATCCTCACATAATCTAGTCATGACACATCTAAGGTCACAAAATAGTTAACCCCATGCTCTTGAGTAAATGGTTTTGCAACTAAATGAGCTTTATACTGATCAATAGTGTCATGAGGAAGGTACTTAATGGTAAAAACCCATCACACAACCGGTGGAACAACCAAAGGAAAACAAGATCCCATGTGTTACAAGAAGTGAAAGCTCACATTTCCTCATTCATCGCTTGCTTTGACTTAGGCCTTGTTTGGTTGACATGGGAAGTAACTTTATGTGGAAAGTTGTAATTCCCATGAATTAATTTTCCACGTATGTTTCTCAGGAAGTACCAAAAATGTGTTTGGTTGATAAGAAATTAATTGGTAGGAAGTGTAACTTCCCACTTGGAACATGTTTGTTTGACATATGTACTTCCTAGGAAGTATACATCAAATGACCAATATACCCTTCTTCTTATAAATTAATATTTTAATTTATATATATAAGTATATATATGGGAAAATTAATACTATTTGTAAATTAATATTTTAACATATATATGTAAAATATAGTATAATTTTTTATATATAACTAATATAATATATAATTTATTATATAGGAAATATTAATTTTTATTTGGAGTTAATATAAAAAAAATACATAATTTCCTCAAAATAAAATAAAATGAAATAAATAAGTCAAAAAATTATGAATTATCTAATATCATAATGTTGACAACATAAATTATAAATTTAACATTAAATACAAATGTGATGATAAAATTATCTTTTTCTTTCAAATACAATGCAGGGAAATGCACCTTACCTAGGTCTCTTTCTGCATTTTGCTACTTCTTGTAGGAAGTGTGTCAACCAAACAAGACCAAAAACACAACTTCGTTGTGTCAACCAAACGACACCTTAGAGTCAAGGGGAGCCTCCTATTATGTCCTTGGAATTGAAATAGTAAATAAGGACAAAGTAAAAGTACGAAACAAATGTAACATGTGAGTAAAGGAAGCACATCGATACAAAGACCTAGAGACTACAAGATTTTATCCATAAATTAGAAGGACATGATTAATTATGTAGATATTTGAATATTAGTGATAGAAGTCAAATGTCTTTATAATCTTTATTGGACTATCTTTTCCATCTACTATCAGGTTTGAGACTAAACTTACTAGAAGAGAGATCTTATAGTGAGATCTCTGTTACCAACATGTCATCAAATTTTTTTATTAACAAGCACAAGATTTTAACATGTGTAAAAGATGCTCTGAAAATATACGAAAATGGAAGCAAAGAACAGCATATCATAAATTAAATCAGCATTACAAACATTGAGATGCATACAGCTCTGAAATAGCTTATTCTGTTCAGCAAACATGTTAATAACTCATTTCCAAATCAAATGTACCTTGAATTGTTGTTGTGAATCTGCCTCCAGCTTCGAATAGAAATCTCGTTCCTCTTGAGAAAATTCTACCTGTGTCAAGCAAATTGACTTTGGAGGTATTTTAAGAATTGGCTCTCCATCAAGAACAGTGCCTACAAGAAGAGTTAATTGTAGGTCACGACCATTGAGCTACAACATAGTCCAAGAAGAAGAATATAGTTAAATTATCTTTTGATACAAACTAAAAGGAAAATGATATCCAAAACATTATTTCAATAAGAAAATGATATAGTGACCAACCTCTTTAAATTTCCATACATGATATAAGTCTCAAGATAATCCTTTAGGAACACTAAAAATGCTTAGAATTCTAATATGCATTTAGTTATTCTCAAAGGCCCTAAGGAGGTTTGTAATGTTGCAAAGTAGTGCACGTTATCATAATATCTATGGGAAATTTATGAAAATACGTCTAAGAAAATAAGGGAGAGAAATGGCGGGATTGGACAGGACAGAGGATGAAGGCAAAGTTTTCGAATGAGAAAGGTTTTGTCAGATTTGAAGAGTAAGTAGCCTCTAAAAGTATTTACAAGATTCACATGTAGGTGACCATTTCAATTACCACTCCCCTCAGAGGAAATCTTCATTCTCTTTGCAAGTTGCCAATCGAAAATGGGAATAAAACATAGTAAGGGAGGCATCCACTTAGAAAGTTAGTAGGAATCCGCAAGATAACCTCACACCAAGTGCCCCACTTGATTCCCCTACACACTCAGAATTCCAATAAATCCATTAGAATTTCCTTGTTCCTTTCTTTCTAGGATTCTATTGTTATATATAGGCTTTGAATGAATCTTGCTGAAATGAGTTGGACAACCTTCCAAAGTATCAAAATGAAATTTAATACTCATCAAAATAACACTGTCATTAGAGTTTGCAATGCATATACACAATTTGTTCACTTGCTTGTTGTTATTCGTTTTACATTTTAATCAAGCATGTTCATCTCAGTATGTTTCACTCTTCCAAAGTAATATTACCAGGCAACAGCCAATTGTCCCATAAGGCCTTCAAAGAATCCATTAGCACGATTTGTCAATCTATCAATTCAAGATGACAAGTGATACATAAAGTAACACAAGGTGGCATGGTCTAACTGAATTTAAATAATGAAAATACCTTTTGTGCGACGAAGCAGTAAAGTTTTCAGGACTGCCTGAAGTTTTCTGTATCCACTACTTGAATTTTTAGATATTGGATATTTTATGGCAGCACAGAAGGAACTGTAGACCGAATATGGGTCACACTTCAGGAAGCGAAAGTAACTGTAGAGATCATCAATTGAATTCTGCATAGGTGTGCCTGATAGGCACCATCTTCTTTTTGCTCGAAGACCACAACAGGCTCTAGCTACTTGTGTTCGGTGATTCTTTATAGTTTGAGCTTCATCTAGGATAACCCTAAACCATCGAACCCTAGCAAGGGCACCACTGTCAGAATCCAGATGGGAATCTTTCAATTTTTTCCCTTTTTTCTTTAAATTGTTCCGACCATTAGAAGTCTGCTTCCTTTTTTTGTTGGCTGAAAACTCAGGAGATATCCCATATTTATCAAAGTTCTTTTGCTCACCCTCATCATCATCAACTATAGGCTGTTTAGGCACCTCGTTAGTTACAATTGCATAGGTGGTGAGAACAACATGGTACCTTGCCAGGTCACTAGGAGATTTGGTCCGTGTGCCCCCATGATATACAAGAACAGACAACTTTGAAGCATCTGGAACTTTTTCATCCAGCTCTTGGGCCCACTGCCGAAGAATGCTAGCAGGACAGACAACCAGTGTACCTGCAGCTGGCCTGGAGTTGTGAGATGTTTGCATCACTAAATTAGCAACTTGCTCACGTTTACCATCATTGCCACCAGATTGCAGATGTGTTTTATCCACTTCAACCACATCTTCATCCTCATCTAGATTTAAGGCTTCAGGTTTCACACAATTAGAATCATCGGATGTGAATTTCAACTGTTGAGGCATTTGCTTCTGTATCAGTGCAATCATTGATACAGTCTTACCAAGGCCCTGTTAGGAAAATATAATATCATCCTTTATTCAATTTTTCAAATAAAAAACAGATGTACTACCATCTCATGCACAATAAGACATCAAAGAGAAGTTAAAATTCTTAAAAATGACCTGATCATCAGCAAGGATTCCACCTGCACAAAGTGTACTTTTCTCCTTATGGACCATCCAAGCTAAAGCTATTTTCTATTAAACATGATAGTTAGAATCCAAGCTTCACATTTGAAGAAAATAATCAATCAGACTACTTCCAACAGATGGATTACCTGGTGCCTTAAGAGAGGAACAGTCAAAAACCCATCAGGGAGGTCATCTTCTAGTCGTGGTTGAGCTAGATTCTGTTGAAGATTAATCGATATAACATCATATTATGAGTACTTATTATTATAACCGAAATGCAAATATGATCACCATAGTGGAACACTATGACTAAATCACACAAGAAATTTTGTGGAAAAAAGTATACTTCAAGATAGGAATGGAGATTGGGGCCAACCAAAATAAATCAATTGGAAATTTGAACCTAGTGACAAGTTTTACTAATACATAGCTAAGGGTTCAACTTTCAAGAGAAGATGTATGCAGGCAATTGGGTTACCAGTTTACCACATAGAGAATACATGTACTGTACACATAAATATGAAATAAAATCACAGCAAGGGCATGATAAATCTCACTATCTCAGAGATACTATGGCAAATCAGAGTGCAATTATGTGAAACTACTATGAATTAGCAGCATTTCAATATCTAAACAAGCACATGTAATATATGTGACCTTACAATTATATCAGATCAATGAACAGAATACAAACATCATACATCCATAGATGCCAAATATCATAGCAAACTATACATAGTCAATCTTATTAAAATTAGGTCTTGTTGAGACACCTATGTAGCTGGCTCATGGTTTCAAAAATCATACAATATCACCCAGTATGACCAGTATTTATCATTTTTTTGGACATGTCCAGATCTATGTTGGGGGAAAATGTTGCACGTAGCAACTACCAACTATACAGACAATATGAGCTTGTACCAAATGAACGGAACTCTTAGACACTCGGTAAATGTCCAATAGTTATTTTCCAGTCATTCAAAAAAATTTCCCCATTTTCAAACAGCTATTTTAGCTGATGGAGATGGTTTTAGGGTGTTATTAGCCTAGGTCAAAAACCCCTGATTACTTCGCCTACCCTTTTGCTCCCCCAAAACTCTCATACTCTTCCTTATGAAAAACAAGGTATAGAGTTGTTAGAGTCCAATCTGTACCAAGTGTTGGAATGATATACTCTCGGTACCGACTATTCACTAAGATCCAACACCGGTATGAATTTTGAACCTTGAGCTAACTCTATAGCATGTCTAAGGAACCATGAACCAACCAATAAGGTTGGCAAACTTTGAGGTAAATCATTAACACAACATGACCTATTAAATGGATTCATGCAGTATGTAAACTAGGCTAGTGGGACATGATTATACAGTGAATTCCTTCTTTTCCCATATGAAAGAAATCTAAAAGATGGCCAACTGGAACTATCAGCTTAAACCAGAAGATGGTGAATCTTTTAGAAATACATCGATGTTTATATATATATATATAATGTTCATTTGCAAAAGATTTATTTAACTGACCATACCACAGCAAACAAACATACACATATATGCATAGTTATATATATAAGTGTTTTTCAACACTTGTGCAAAGAGCTTTCACGGGGGACAAAAGTTAATAAGTTTATTTGGTTTAACACTACTGAGCTCGCACTTCCCCGTTGGCTAACTGTAATCTCAAGTTTATGCAAGAAAATCAACAGCAAAGGTATTGTGGAAGTCCATGTAGCCTATATATAAGCACTCTATCAAATTTTCCACTAATCCAACAATCTAGCAATTAGGAAACACTAAAACAAAGATCCGTTTCCCAAACGTAGATGAGTAAATCCTTGCCAGATCTTTCAAAGTATAATCTTGCATGTTGTGTAAAAAGTATTAGAAAAATGATGGATGAGGACAATTTTCATCCATTCTATTAATTTGCAGATACAAAAAAATAAATGAATGACTGCAAAACTTCCAGTAGTTTGACATGACATCTTACAAAAATGAAAAGAAACCGATCAATAGAAGATTCATCAAACTGGTCAAACTTAACCAGGGAGCCAGCTAAATTTGTTTTCAGGATTATTAGAAAAAAGGATAACAAGAAAAATAACTGCCCAAGAACAAATATAGAAAAATAAAACATGAAGGTCTACCTGCAAAGCTTCCTGATATATATGCCTCTCATCACCCTCCATTTGCCTATCAGCCCCTACACCCAAGTGCTTTTGTCCATCGCTGATACCAAGGGGCTGCAAATTGTTGACTGAATTTCCATGCATAAATGATGAAGGCAGCATTCTATTAGCATTTCTATGGAAACCATCTGTACATTAAAAAGAAGCTTATTATAATACATGTCTTGTGTCATATATATTGTGACTATAATCTATAGTTCCAACATAAAGAGAAATTTTGCCCTAGAAAGCATACATCACCTCCACTCTCCAATGAATTTTTTGAACGAAACTTTTCCTCCATAAATTGTGGTGGCTTAAACTTAGTTGAAGTGTCAACTGCATTTCCACCAGCAAAAGATGAAGGCCCGGATACGCCATTTTCGCTTCTGTTAGTCACATCATTCCTCCTAGCATCCAACCTACCATCAAAGTTAGGTCTCATAGATGCATTCTGCGGTTTTTGGTGAGAAAGTCCTGTTGTCATTGATGGTATAGTCCTAATGTCATTGAGGAGTCTCTCAGGCGATTCAGATCCAAACCCAAAATCATCTTCACTATCGGATGAGTCAATTTCAATGATATCCATAGATGGAATAAGTGTGTAATTTGCAGTCTCAGCAAAAAACTTGAAAAAAACTGGCTGTCCGATGCTCTAACTTGTGAAAGCCCACAAAGCCAATGGAATAACTACCTGCAGTCCTATGTGCAACCTTACAGAGTCTTGTGACTAGTTGCCAGAATAAAAGTCTCTGCAGATCACACCTACCAGTAGCAGATCGAAAACTATTAGTTAAATGGTAAACATGATCTGGCATCATCTAAAAGGGACATAAGACTTTACAGGATTATTTTCCAGAGTTTCGATCAGGAGAAATATCAGCCTAATATTCGAAGGATACAAGATAATCGAAAGAACAATCAATTATAAAAAGGAAAACCTTGCATTCAACTCATTCAATATATTGTATTTCAATAAAGCATTCAATAGCATATTCTATTTTAACTATGTCTAACACTACATTCAATAGGACAGTAGTAAATACTGATCAGTTATATGGCATCCATGATCATGAACCTTCATAAGAAAAACAACATAACCTAGACTATACAGATCAGAAGCTATAATAAAAGAAAAAAAATCAAAAAGGAAAATCATATTACATAGTCTAGCATCCTATCCGTGGAGAATAGTACTAGTAATTAGAGTCCATTGATCTTTGGGTTAGATCCAATCATCCAAATATGAGTCACATACTCATATTAAGTTTAGACTATTAGGGTTTTAAGACTATAAAAGTTGAGTCTATAAAAGAGTTTTTGTTTCTTGTAGTGATTATATTGCGACACTTATCAGTTTGTAGAAATAAGATACTAGAATAGCTGCAACTCACTTATTCTTCTTTGGGCATTTCAAATGGTAATAGGACTTAACCCACCCTTCAATTTTGATATAGTTGGCTTATTTGGCTGTTACCTAGAGTTCAATTTGAACCCATAATATGGAATAGCTTCAATGTCTGACCAGAATAACACTCTAGTTTTTCAAGGGGAACTGATGTCTTATTCAAAAAGTTATACATTCAAATTGAACTGAAATAAAGTAAAGCTCTTTACATTAGTCCTTAAGCCATTTCACATTTGCATATTGAACCCACAATCATTTGGCACTAAGAGAACAATGCAATACAATAGTTCAGGCTAATTTTAGCACGATCATATGGAGTGCTTGAACATGACTTTAGTAAAATATTCCTTTTATTATGATTGAATATTTAATAATATAAACTTTTCAAATCATCCTTGTTGTTCTTCCATGGAATCAAAAGAGCCCTGAAGGTTTATAATTTTAGAAATGAGTTGACTGGAGAATTGAATAAAATAAGGAATACAAAAAAATAGTTACTTGCGTTAAGCAACTTATCAACAACAAAGCAATTGCTAAAACTAAAGAATATCCAAAACATATTGGTTTTTAGATCAAACAATTATGAAAGAAGAGATCGCATTCAATACAAAAAGAGGATCTTTTTGCAATTTTCGATGCCAAGGAGGGAGGATTAAGGTGATAGGACTAACCTTCTAAATCGGGCCACGTCGATCTCTTGCCGCGAAACAACATCTAATCACTCTCCTGCTGCCACAACTTGAAAACTAATCGGAGCCCACGAATCCACTTAATTCACCGACCGCGGTCAGATCAAAAACCTAACGAGCGAACTAGGGGTTGCAATGGGGGTCCAATCTTGACCCAATTTTCCGCCCCAAGAAACCCTAAACCTCGAAGAAGTCGACGGGAAACAGAGACCAGAAGCCACGGAAAAGACCAGGTGAAAAGTGGGGGACGCGATGGAGATTGGAGATGATGAGTAAACTGGCAGCGTAGGTTTAGGGATCGATCAAGGAATTGAAGTGTAACCAAGTGGCAAGTGCGACCACAACGGGATGGGATGGGATGCGAGGCTCGTCCGCCAATGGGATCTGCTCCACATGAACTTGTAAATATGAAGGCGGTTTGCCGTTGGGACGACCGATTTAACTTGTTAAATGAGTGGACTTGGGTGCGGTGTGGGGCACGACTAGTCGAGGCACAGCAAAATCTTGTCCTTGATCGTAAACTGTAAACACGTGTTATCCAGACTCCCCGTAGGAAAAAACGGCGTGGAATCGATGCCGTCCGTTCCAGTAATTTTCTTTTAGAAAAAAGACAATCGGGATAAATTCTTTTTGGTTTCTTTTACTGCTCATAATAGTTAAATAGGTAAAATGTTAAAAATACGAGGACTTTAAAAAATTCCCACGATTCCATCCTAATTTTTATTCAGACCAGTAGAATACTCTAATTTTTAATTTATTTTAATTATATTTCACTCAATGATATGTCAATTTTGTTATTTGGATATTGACGTGGATCGACGGTGTCAAGTTAGTGTATCAATATGAATAAAACATCTAAAAAGTATCATATCATTAGACATTTTTAGTATGATTTAAAGAATTAAGTAGGTAACATATCTTTTTTAAGGATTTTTTAAATTTTATATTAATTTTTTATTTTCAACTAATATGAGTCTCGTACTTTCAATTTATTTTAATTATATCAAATCATCAAACTATCATTAATTTGGACATTATGATACTCAGTGGCACTGTCAATATGGGTTAGAAGTGCTGACATGGGTAGAAGTCTAGTCGGCATCTCTAAATACATTTAAGAATAATAAAATACTATTGCACTAAACCATTTTTTTTTATCTTCTTATTTTTTAAATTTGTGTGCCTCTATATTCTCAACACTCATCCCACCTCTCTGTGCCACTATTGCTTGGAGCTAGAATTGCCATCACTCTCATTGTCACGCCCCAACTTAGGGTCACATGACCGGCCATGGTATACGTGCCTATACCCCGCAGCCTAAATCATGCATATGCCAACTTCAATAATAAAACATAACGAAAAAAATAACTAGTTTCATTTTAAGTGAAAAACCAAACCAGAATTCATTGTAAATAAGTTTTAGCAAAGTAATAAAGTGCGAAAATAATAAATCAAGTTCAACTGTTTGATTACAATGAAATCTGAAATAAAGATATAAATGCTCCCAATGGGCTACAACTCTAAAACACTGAAACACAAGTGCAAAATAAAGATATGACTCCTCTGCCTCCAGCCGCGCCAAGTGCTCCAGCTCACCTCACCAGTCAGGCTCTGCAAAACAAAAACAAAAAGACAACAGGTGAGTTCAAAGAACTCAGTGAGCGGTCCTACCGACCCCCATGAGAAACCAACACAGAATAAGTAGCATCAAGCAAAACTCCTGACTCGAGCAGGAAAGGTCACAAGGGAGTGACTAGCTAACAGGCCATCTGACCACCACCTGTCCGAAAGTAGCCAACACCCAAACGATGAATATTACAGGCCTAAGCCTATCATGCCCTAAGGTAACAAAACATACTAGGATAATCAGGTAGGCCCTCCTAACTTATCATAATATAAAGAAACTCGAGAGCAATCGGAATTGGCCCATCCGAACTTGCTCCACGAGATGCGTAGGAATAATCGGAAATCGCTCATCCGAACTTGCCCCTTTAAGATATCTCAGGAATAATCGGGATTTACCCGTCCAAAATTATTCCTTAAAAGCACCTCAGGAATAATCCCAGGATTGACCCTCCAAACTTATTCCACGATGCCAAACCGGAATAATCAGAATTTGCCCATCCGAACTTGTTCCAATGAATAACATATGAGTAATCAGGATTCGTCCATTCGAACTTACCCCTTTAAATATAGAATTTTGGGAACAATCAGGATTTGCCCATCCGAAATTGTTCCACAAGATACGCAAAAATAATCGGGATTTGCCCATCCAAACTTGTTCCACAGGTTGGGAATTAGTCATTCAACCTTCCGGGCCTAGCCCGCAATCCGGCTCCTCAACGAGCCTCTCCACCATTCAAAAAGGTATGATGCAACATGACCTAAGTCAAGTCTCTCCTACGGTGTCTCAGGGGTGTCCTTATTGGGAAGCGTCTCAACACTCTAATACCCGACCCCAACTCCTAGACTCGTAATGTCATAAACCATGAGGTTTTATTTCATGCATAACTTTATTTGTTGGTTCATAACAGATTAGACTGACCTCTTGCTCAATTTTAATTATGCAATTAAAATTTAGATCATCAAGATTATGGTTTTATTTAGCTTACTGTTATGCCCGAAACTGATGTATCTAATCCGAATCTGGTCTCCCGAGTGTGACCTATGTTTCAAAACTATATTTTTTGGTCAATACGATAGGTTACACGACTATATTCAGAAATCTATTCACATCACAACAGAGATTTCAAAATCAGCACAGATTTGACATTTCAGTATGAATTTCTAGTAACATTAAAATTTCAGCATAACATGAAAATAAATCCAAAATTTTACAGAAATTAGATCCTTAAGTATCACCAAAATAGAATATAAATCTTGAGATAATCTAACAATTATTCTATGCATTAAAAAAGGCAAACAAGCATCACTCATCATCTTTTAACAAGAATCAAGTATCATTATCAAGAACCTATCTCAAGATCACACATGGCCTCAACATCAAGATCTTAACTTGTAACACATGAGTTCATCCCAAAAATCACAGATTTATGGCAAGGTATGCTTTGGCATATAAGAACCTAAATTAATAAGCGATTTAAGGCATAGGTCTCAAGAACACACAAAAACCTTCTCTTAAGCATTTTATCAAACACCTAGAGGGCACCCTCATCTCCACCTTGGCCGAGCACTCCTAGGAACATCCTAGGGCTGCCGAGCCCCATAGGGGGGTTTTCGGGCCTCCTCATTCAAGGAAACACGTGAAAACGATGAGAAACCTCAAGAAATGATGGAAGATTCGACAAGAACTCTCAACCTTCAAGAACTGCTCAAGAAACAAAAGAAACCCGAGAAAGGAGGGGTAAAACCACTCACCTTGATTAGGAAGAAAAATATAGAGAGGAACTTCCAAGCGACGGCCTCCGAATCCGATCTCAAAGGGATGGCTCGGCTCAACAAGGGGGCGGCGGCTCCAAGATCAAGAAGAAAGAGGCGCCGCCGGCTTCAAGAAGGCTTGGCTTCCAAGAGAGGGGAAAGAAGAGGGGAAGGGCTCGGCGCTTGAGGGCCGCGGCTCCAAGGATGAGGAAGAGGGGAGAGGGGCAGCTCCTCTCTCCATGCGGCTTGTGCGGCTCCATTACGGAGCCGCAAGCCAAAGGGGGGGGGGATTTTATAATCCCCTCCTCAAACCTAAATCCCTAACCCTCTTATCAAACCAACATCCGCCTCGAGCCAAATCCAAATTTGCTAACCCGACTAAGCTTAATTAAACCCAAATAAATCTCATGCTTCACATAAATATCCAACACATGCACACCCACATGTGATATAATTAAACAATCTTGCATACCCAATATAAAATTAATTAAATTTATCTACGCAAGGAAAATTTGCATAACTCATATTCCTACTTACTCGAGCTCGTAAGCTCTCACCGGACCATGAGTCGACTCGGCTCGACCTCGGACTAGCCCGCTAGACTGACAAATACTAACACAGATGGAAAACTAAAATTAATATCTAGGATATTACACTCACCGATGACCGACTACATCAATCTAAGTTGCATCGTTCCTTATATCTCGGCCACATCATTCATAGACACAACAATTTATGTCATGACAATTTATTATTTTTAAATGTATTTAGAGATGCTGATTGAAATCCTAACCCACATTCGTAGTGCCACTTAATGTCCTAATGGTCAAATTGATGAGAGCTTGTTAGTAAAATATAATTGAAACAAATTAAAAGTATGGACCCTTATCGGTTGAAAATAAAAATTTCGGATAGATTGAATATTATTGTGTCACGCCCCAAAAACCTCGTGACCAAACAATCGAACCATGCACAAGAAAGAGTGAATAACTGATGAAGTATCTCCACTCAAATGACAACCAATCACATATAAATCCAAGGTTCAGATACCAATGCAGATTATTAAAATAAAAACATAACGACAGATCCAATTGACATGACTCAACATACGGGTTCAACATGCTCAAAAATAAACACAAGACTCAATCATGACTCGACTACACCATCTAGCTTCACGAGACCCGCCACTAGAGCCTGTCGCCACCAGCCGCGCCATACCTCAATGATTGAAATCTGCAAAACAACACCAAAAGAGTGGTGAGTTCATAGAACTCGGTGAGTAGTAGTCTCAACTACTACCAAGCCAATCTATATATAAATACAGTGAAATAATTTAATAATTATCAAGGAAGTGATATAAACATGTGAGTATCTAATAATTCATCTCGTGTGCGCTGCGCACCCTCGGCCCAAACAAGGTATCCTCAACCATCACAGAACACAACTCACAAGTCACTCACTAGGCTGGCCACCCTAGTGAACTCTCTGCCTCGGGCTCACTGAGCTAGGAAGGCCCCCTAGTCTTAGTACCCTAAATGCTCAGTTGGGAAAGGCCCTCCAACCAGTGCCACTTGGGTTATTCGTCGGCGTGGCTCACCGACGTATATCTCGATCCAATATCGACTCGCAGGGTCGGGCATTAGCTTCACATGCTAACGCGCTTCCCAGTCTGGCCATCACACACACATCCAAAAGCACAACCATTAAATGGACAGAAATGTATACTATAAAATAAAGTGCTTAACTCGGGTGGATACAGCTACAATCACGTTGTAAGTGAAATGGCCTACATTAGAGGGGGGATAGTGTGTTTACTATAAACTTTAGCCTAATTCCGATTTTAATCCATTCTTAATAACTTAGGCAAACACAAGATTAAATGATATGTGCGTAAGCAAGTAAGTATGACAATTAAGCAAACACAAATAGTATCAAACCAAACACAATGATTTATAGTTGTTCGGCCTCAATGCCTACTCCACTACCTAAGCACCCCGCTTAGAATTTCCAAACTTAGCTTTACTAGATTATAATTGTTTCCTTACACTTGAGGACTTTTCATCGGAAAGTCTTCGCTCTCACACCAAGGCACTTTCGCACCCGGAAGTCTTCGTCTTCTCACCGAGAGCACTCTCCCACCTCAAACCCTAAGGGATAACAAGAACTAATCATAGTAAACTAAGTACATCAGTGGATTTATGCCTCTATACCAAGACAACCACCAAACTCAAGATCTACATACTAGATCTTTACACACTCGAGTAGCAACGAAATAAATACCAAAAATACAAGTTAAAGGAGCTACAAAATACAACAACAAAAATACTTAGCTCCAACACAACTTTCCTAGTCTTCTTGATGCATTGAGAAGATGAATCTTGAAGGTTCAAAGACAAGATCAAGATTTTATCATAGAAACTAGGGTTTGCAAAGAGATGGCTTAAGAAAAGCTTGCAAAGGATGTTAGAATGGCTCAATCAAAGCTCTTGGATGTCAAAAGATGTCTCATGAAGTGTTGGTTGGCTTGGAAGGCAAGTCTGGGATCTTATATAAAGATCCAAAAGGTAGGTGCTCGGTTTTCAACAAGCTCAACGGGTAGGAATTCAAAACATAGCCGTTGGGGCATTTTGGAAATTCTGGACAATTTGACCTATAGAGTACTGGTACTCTACGGGCTATTCTGAGATGTCCATCCGGGATGTTCCGGGATGTTCCGGAATGTCCATCCGGGATGTTTCGAAATGTCCATCCGGGATATTCTGAAATGTTCCGAAATGTTACAACATCCCATCCGGGATATTTCGAGGATGTTACAACAATCCATCTGGAATGTTATTTATGACTTGGAAACTCTTGGTAATAGGTTAAGTTCATGTCCTAGGGATATATGCATCATAATGAGGATTAATACAATTATTCTAGATATCCTAAACCTAAACTCTATTCTTCCCGAAGAATCCTGAGCGACGATGAGCGTCCTTGCCGATTTCTCTTGTTTCTCCAATTGGGGACGTCGTGCGCTAATCGAGATGGAACCTGAAAATATTTCTCCATAAAAATATTAGTTCCATGTTTGTTATCATTAAAATTGAGATTAAGACCAATATTAAAAATCTTAGGCCAACAGACATTTCTCGGGTGTGTGCACAACCGCACCCCACTCGATCGCATCTTGGCTCCAAATTCTTGGTCACCCGCCATACCACCCACCATTTTACCCACCGATGCTTAGATTCTGATTTCTTATCCAAAGAATTTTATATCCATGGCAGGTCGTCATGCAGCGAAATTTTAACGTTCTACCGAATAATTTCAGCATGATGCACCTTCACGCCATCAACCATTTCACAATCAAAACCTTATCCAAACACCCGAAATTTTTCGAACAATCCAATATAGTTCCATATGTACCCATAGCTTTCAGATTTTATTATAAACAGTAATAGGAGTTTCAGATTTCTAACTCGTCAACCCTTCGCTGAAAATTTCAGCCTAAGGCCAAAAATTAAAATTCTGCACTTTTATAACTAGTGTTTAGAAACTTTTTTGAGTGTAAAACAATCTAGGGAATGTGATAAAACTCATGTGTATATATTGATATGTAATCTCAACATGTAGTTAAATAAAACTTCAGCCTACACTAAGAGGAAATTTCAGCACTTACAAACATCAATTTTCAGCATGTAAACTTTAATTTCTCAGCATACTATTTCATGAAAATTACAGCATGCATTTCATGGAAATTTCAACCTTCCTAACATATATTCTAGCTTATAGAAATAGATAAATTTCAGCACGTTAAACACACATTTCAGCATACCCTACAATCAATTTCAGCATGCTTCTAATTAGATTTCAGCATACATACAATTAAATTTCAGCATACAATGAAGGGGGGTTTCAATCTAGGAATTAAATCCCTACATGAAATCATACCATGGGTACCCTACAAATTAAGGGTTGTTCAGCCCACCCTTAGGCCACAAGCTTTAGATTCTTAGTTGGATTTTAGCATGCTTTTAAGTAAACGAAAATTCGGAATATAATCAATGAAAATTTCCTAACCAAACATATACATATTACCTTGCTTTCAATACCATGGCCGGCCAACCCTAGGGTTTAAGGGCATGCCCTAGGGCTGCCGCCCACCCTAAACCCAAAGAAAATATCGATCTTTCAATACCAATGCCTCAAACACAAAAGATAACACAAGTATGAAAATCAATCGCGAAAAAAATACATCACCTGATCCCTTTTACAAGGATCGGCAGCCCTATTCCTAAAGTTAGGGATTTGGGGGAGAAACCACTCACCTAGAATCGGGTTTAAGGAAAAGGAAGACGACGTTGAAGCCTCGCAACGAATCAAATCCGGCGAAGCCTCCAATTTTTGGCTGATCTCCCCACCAAGCTCTCTCCCTCCCTCTCGCCACCTAGGGATGTGTGCGGCTCCTCTTGGAGCCGCACGATCCCAGGTGTTTATTATTATAATATATATATATATATTTTAAATACAAATTATCAATTTACCCTTGATTACTTAAGTTGACCTAACTTGATCAATACAAGTCTGATTCGAACCCTGGTCGCGACCTCGGACTCGGCTCGAGCCCAACTCGGACTTAACACCACAATCAACTAAAATTTAAGAAGATTTCCAATGCACAAGGGTCTCACCTCAAGTTGCGCCATACAACGATCAACTCTACATGCATCGTTGCACGCCTCGATCTTCCTATTGAAATTGGTAAACAAAAAGTTGGGATAGATTGGTAGGAGACAAAGTTCTTAATATAAATTCTAAATTGAATATTGACTTATCAACTCACTTTGTTGGCATAAATAGTTGGCATTGTCAAGTCATTATTTCCACCACATATTCGCTCATTTGGCATGCTAGGAATTGTAAACTGCATGGTCTTAGCTAGCAAACCCCTTTTATCTCGTGAGTTAAATTTTAACATTCTCCTTACTTGAATGCCTATATGTGTGAAGGAGATATGACTTCTAACTTCTAATATTAGCTCTAACTCTTAAATTTGTTATTCCATATGCCATTCACCATCGCCTTTCTAAGATTATTATTGAATAAGATTGCAAAATATGTATTGATAGCTTACAAGGAAAAGAATGGATTCCTCGGAGACTATGGAGACTATAAGCTACCTACCTTTTGGGGCATTTAACAATTCACCGATACATGCTTGTATTATTCAATTTAATTTTGTATTCAGAAAACATAATCAAGCTGTCCATTGGGTAGCAAATTATTGAGCTCGAATCCAGTAAAAATTCAATGGTTTGATCACTTGTTAGACCCTATAGGCTCAAGAACTTTCTTGTAAAAAACCAATATGTCCTAAATTTTCTATAATAATAAGATATTTTCTATTGTTTGGTTAACAATAAGTAAAGGGTTGTCTATTCATTTATATATAGTTGTCAAGCCTTATTTGTTGTACGCGATTAGATTGTTACCCGTATAATAAGCCTCTTCATAAGTAAAAATAAATTGAAAGCTAATCAATTATGTTTGTGAATAACATCTTCGTTGCTTTCAAGACACATAAATCTACAGGTTCATTGAGATCCTTAGCTAACAAATTACAAAGCCTCTAAAACAACTAGAGCTTCGACATGCAATGGACAATAAGCATTCACAGGTGTAGAAGAAGCTCATAAACAAAATCCTATATGATCTCGTATAACCACACCAACTCTTGCAAAATTAGAATTTCAAGAACCATCACAGTTAATCTTGTAAAAATTAGTTACTGGAGGTACCCGACCATTTGGATATAACAGATTTGTTATTAGTAGTGCCCTCAGGTACTTGGGTATGGGAAAGAGAGTTAGCAAAAGCTAAAACCTTCACTAGCACCTGAGTTGGGGTATAAGCTATACTACTATGCAATCTATCATTCCTAAAAGCTCAGATCATCTACAAGGAAACGTCAACAATGACTCTGAAGGAACCAATACTCCTGAAGAAAATATCTGGCTTCAAGAGCCAACTACCAGAAATCCAATTCTCTATCGAAAAAATCAAAAATTTTAGAATGACTCAACAAGTTCCAAAATACAGAAATAAACTGACAATTAAAGAACAAATGCTCAATCGATTAATCACAAGATTGATAAAAGATACAATCTGTAGCAGTAGAAATACCAAAACCAGCCAATCTAATACGAGTGGGTAGACGTAAATGAATCAATTTCCACAAGAAAACTTTTATTTTTAAAGGAATCCAAAGTTTCTACAAGGCCATCCAAACATTTGATTTTTCGTAGAGCAAACAATCTTGGGCTTTAAGGAATTAAAAAGCACTAGAAGATGTACCTTACCCTTGGCTTCAAAGGGTCATATCCAAATATCATCACAAGGCTCATTAGGGAGCTCTGACCTTTTAATATCCTGCCACAATACACATTCAAATGAAGATAGGCCCTTTGAATCATCCCAGGCCTAGTTAGTAGTGAAAGAAGTTTACAGTAGCAACGACATCAAATTGAGGTATATCAATGTAAGAAGGTTTCTCCACAAAAAGAATATCAATGCACCATGAGTCCAACCATAAAGAAGTAGTACTACGAGTGCAACTTCTATGGTGTTAGGCACCATAAAAGTTTCTATGGAGCATCCTCATAGGAGTGAATCTAGTCTTATTAACAATGAACCTAGTATAATTCAAATTGAACCTAAAGTAAGAGTGAACCCGTGTTGCAAATGAATGAACCTATCACATTCACTTTAGGTTCAGTCTTAATGATACTAGATTTATTCTTAAAAATGCTAGGTTCATTCATACGTGGGACACTATAGAATTTCTATGGAGTTTGGTTCCATAATAGTTTTTTCCTAGTACTACCATTGCCAATCACCTTCTTAAAACCAGCAATTAATATATTAAAAGTTGTAATGAACAACCTCCACGACCAAGAATAGTTTCTAAGAATTAATTTGGAATTGTCATTCAAAATTGATACTTAAGCTTTACCATTTCAGGGGGGTGCTTTAAGTTAGACAAATAAGCCCAAACTCTTTTATTGTGAAGAGATATGCTTTTGGTATTCATGTTCTGAACTCCTAGACCACCCCATGGTTTAGGAAGTATCACGACATCCCATGAAATAAGGTGCAAAGATCTTATCAGCTTTCTTGGACCGAGAGAATTATTTAATTTTATTGTTTATCTTTGACACATTCATTTTAAATCCAAGAAACTGTTGTAGAATGAATCAGAACAAAATTTAAAACTAGATTAGTCAGAATTAATTTACCCTCTTGCAAGAGGTAATTAATTTTTCACTTCCCCAATTTTTCACTTCCCCAATTTTTCATCAATTTGATCATTGAGATAATTATATGTCTTAGGGGGTGTTTGTCTTGGAGAAATCATAGCTCCAAGATATATAAAAGGGAAATGTTGGCCTAAGGTTTTCTATCTTGGTCTTAATCTCAGTTTTGATGATAACAAACATGGAACTAATGATTTCATGGAAAGTTATTTTCAGATTCCATATCGGTTAGCGCACGACATCCTCGATCAAAAAAATTGAAGAAATAAGAGAAATCGGCAAGGACGCTCGTCGACGCTCGGGATTCTTCAGGAAGTTAGAGTTTAGGTTTAGGGTGTCTAGCATGTGTTGTAATCCTCTTTTATAATGCAAAGAACTCAAAAACCAAACCCGAATCCCAAAACATGAAAATCCAGAAACTGTCCTGAAATTCACTAAGTCTAAGGAGCTCCTTAGAGGGATATATGACCAAGATATTTTTTGACACAAAAAATGGCGGTAATTGTTCCTTGGGTAAAAACTAGATAACGAGGTATTTTAAAGAAATTTTTGGAAGCCTTTAGCATACCCATATTTGACCCAGGAGATTAGAAAATTTCCATTTTTCGAAAATTTGTACTAGATCCCAAAAACTAGATTTTGATTCTTAAGGATTTTGATTTTTTAGATATTTTTATTGAATCCAAATGGGGGGTAATCCTTATATAACATTTATGTTTTAAAGTTAAGAAATGTTATATAAGTAGACTTAGCGAAGACGAAATCAAAAAATAAATAAACAAGCAAAGAAATCTGCCCTGCCCAGGTTCGGTCGATCGATCGATCGAAGGAGAAGGCATTTCGATCGACCGACCGGTGGACCGAATGTTGCCCAAAAGTGGCAGATTGCCTTCGATCGCTCGGCGGTCGCTCGCTCGATCGACCGACGATCGATCGGACAAGCGACCGACAGTCGGTAACAAACAAAAATTCGTCCGTTGAGAAGAGGGAGCTATCTCTTCTCTTCATGGCTTATAAATAGGAAGCAATGAGAGCCTTCCTTCATGATGTTGATCACTTCTAACCTCCTTGAGCCATCTTTTAATCAATTCTAAGCCTTCATTGAGCCAATCTTGTGAAAACCCTAGCTTGAGCCAAAAACCTTGATCTTGCTTTCATTCCTTCATTGATTAACCATCAAAGGCATCAAGAGGAATCTAGGAATCTTATTATGGAGCTAAGTAATTTATTATTTGATTTATCGCGCCATTTATTGTTGTATTTTCTTGTTTACTTATTTGTATTTGAGTTTGTATAAGACCTAGAGTGTAGGTCTTGAAATTGGGTGGTAGCCTTGGTGTTTGAGGTTTAAATCCATCAGTGTAAATGTAGTTTGCTAGAATTAGTTGAGTTGTCCTTAGGTTGAGGTAGGAGAGTGCTATCGGTAGGAAGGCTGGATACTTCCGGGTGTGGAAGTGTCTTCGGTTTGAGAGCGGAGATTTTCCGATGTAAAATTCTCATTATAAGGAAACTAATTAATCTAGTTAAACTAGTTTGGAAATTCTAAGCGAGGTGCTTAGGTAGTGGAGTAGGCATTAGGGCCAAACCACTATAAATCATTGTGTTAGCATTGTTATCTCTGTTTGTGCTAAATTACTTTATTATTGCTTTCGCATTTAGTTGATAAATTGCAACTTGCCTAAGTAGTTTAAGAAAAGTTTAAAATCAGAATTAGACGAATGATTTAGATAATACACTATTCACCCCCCTCTAGTGTGTCCATTTCACCAACAGGAAAGACCCATGAGCGATACTTATCTAGGAACAGATCCTATTAGTTTTCGTTTGTGGAGTATTCCTAGCAAAGAAGACCCCTGATTTATTAAAATTAACATGCTAGCCAATAAACATGTAGTAATGATAGAAAATATCATTTATTGTATAAATACTCTTATTATCAGCCATAAATGCCAAAATTATATCATGCCCGAACAACAAATGACTAAGATCGAGTATCCATTATTCTAAAAGGGGTAAGCTTATTATCTTGAGCCATCATGTTAATCATGTTTGATAAATGTTGAAAAACCAAAATATTGAAAAGGTGATAATGGATCATCCTAACTAATATTGTTGTATGCAAGAAATGATTATGATAAATTTGCATTGGAAAAATACCTAAATATATCATGTACTTTGACCTTTGTCTCAATTGTGGCCTATACTTTCATTTGTCTCATTTGTATACATGTACTAAGACATTTAATTATTTCAATTCAATCATGCCGTCTAATTTTCATTGGGCGCCCTATCATCGGGCGCCCTGTTAAGCTGACGTCATGGTATGTTGAACTATATACTTTTTTTTTAATATTAAAATTTTATAAATTAAGAAGTCAATCTCTCTCCTTTTCTTCTTCTTCTATCCTGCGCGTGTCGAGAACGAGACGACGCTAGCCAGGTACCCCCAGGTGGATCTGCTGAACACGATCGTCATCAGTGACATGAACCAGATCATGGTGACCATCCATTTTGATCTCTGCTTGGTCTTTTTCTCATCGAAGATTCAAGCATGGTCCTAACGTCGTGGAGCCTTTCTATGAGGCGGAGATCGAGGCCATGCGAAATAAGGAATCCCCTGATCGCAACATCCTTGTCAGCTTTGGAAGTCTCACCACTGACGTAGCATAGCTACCGGAGGAGGGAGAGCGGTCGAGGATCAAATCTACCTGCTGCGCGCTGACCTAATCTAACGCAGTCAACGCCCATGGATTGAAGAAACCTTGATCCATTCCCCGTCGATTCAAGAACAACACTACCATGAACAAGTAATTAGAAAAGACAATCTAATTTGATTCGAAAATAGGGGGTTTATCTCGCTCTTCAGTTGCTTACCATGTTAGAGTAGCAAGGAGATGCTAATGCTTCCATGACGACATATTATTTCTTCCTGCATCTGTTGGCCTAAGGTTTTCAACCTTGATATTAATCTCGGTTTGGATGATAACAAACATGGAACTAATGATTCATGAAGAAATATTTTCAGGTTTTATATCGGTTTACGTGCGTCGTCCCTGATCGAAAAAATAGAAGAAATCGCCAAGGACGATCGTCGATGCTTGGATTTCGTCGGAAAGATAAAGTTTAGGTTTAGGATGTCTAGCATGTGTTGTAAATCCTCTATTTGATGCATAAGAACCCAAAAACTGAAACCCGGATCCCAAAATATGAAAACCCGGAAAATCAAAAAATAACCCTAAAATTCACTAAGCCTAAGGAGCTCATTGGAGGGCTATATGACCTAGATATTTTCTTGGCATCAAAAGTTTCGATAATTGTTTCTTAGGTAAAAACTAGTTAACGATATATTTTAAAATAATTTTTGGAAGCCTTTAACCTATTCATATTTGACCCGGGAGATCATAAAATTTTCGATTTTCGAAAATTTGTACTAGACCCCAAAAGTTAAATTTTGATTCTTAGGATTTTGATTTTCTAGGTATTTTTATTGAATCTAAATGAGGGTAATCCTTATATAACATTTATGGTATATTTGGTTCATTGGACATGATATGATTGGATTGGATAATAAATCATGGATGATTGGATATGAAATTTTTTAAATCCGGTATACATCAGATATAATATCAATTTTATATTCTTATGTTTCCATTTTTTTTTAATCTATACACTAAACAAACAATGGATATTAATTCATCCTTTATCATATCATCTCTTATCTTATGAATCAAACATGAGCTTAAAGTTAGGAAATGTTATATAAGATTAGCGAAGACGAAACCCGACCAACGAGTAGAAAAATTAGCCAAAGTGGGCTATTTTTAGCATGTCGGTCGATGGGCGATCGACGGCCAGTCGACTGACCATTAGCCGACCATCGATCGGCGAGGCCTCAAAATTGGCAGAGACCTTTGGTCGATGGCCGGACGCTCGGTAGGTCGATCGGTCATCAGCTGGCCACCGATCGAGCGGCGCCAATGGGCAAAAAAATGCTCGTTGGGAGTAGGGGTGTAATCGAGCTGAGCCGAGCCAAGCTTGGCTCGGCTCGAGCTCGGCTCGTTTGGAAAATAACGAGCTCGAGCTCGACTCGAGCTCGATCGAGCTTTAGTCTATCGGCTCAAGCTCGGCTCGAGTTACATTCAAGCAACTCGAGCTCGGCTCGGCTCGGCTCGGGAAAAAAATCAAGGCTCATGAGTCGAGCCGCACGAGCCGCACGAGCCGAGCTCGTTCGCGAGCTCGATCGAGCTCGAGCTCGACTAAGCTCGGGTTCATTTTAGAGGGTAACGGGTTCATAAAATTTAAAAATCAAACCTGGTATATAATATATATAGAAGGCTCGATTAGGCTCGATTAGGCTCGCGAGCCTCTCGAGCCGAGTATAGGTTAGCTCGAACTCGGCTCGCTCGAATGTCTGGCTCGGCTCGGCTTGGCTCGAGCTCGATAAGTTCGAGTCGAGTTCGAGTTTTTACCGAATCGATCTCGAGTAGCTCGCGAGCGGCTTGGCTCGTTTACACCCCTAGTTGGGAGTGGTTGTATTGGCTACTTTCCTCATGGCTTATAAATACAAGCCCTGAGAGCCTTCATCAAGTATTGTTGAACCTATTGAGCCATTATTTGATCATATACTAAGCCTTCATTGAGATATTCTTTGTAAACCCTAGCTTTGATCCTCACATTCTTGATTGAGCTTTTATTCTTCATCGATTCATTATCTTGCATGAGGTATCAAGAGGACGAGGGAGTTTCTTTTGGAGCTAAGTATTTATTATATTATTTATTTGCTCCATTGTTTGTGTATTTTATTGTTTATTTCATTGTATCTCCAAGTGTGAAGACTTAAGTTGTTAAGTCTTGTATGGTTGGTGGCGCCTTGGTGTTAAGGTTTAATTCCACTGGTGTAAACGTAGTTTGCTAGATTTAGTTGACTTGTCCTTAGGGTTGAGGTGGGAGAGTGCTCCCAGTAGGAAGGTGGGATACTTCTGGGAGTGAAAGTGCCTTCGGTTTGAGAGCGGAGACTCTCAAGTGAAAACGTCATTGTTGTAAGGAAACTAATTAATCTAGTAAAGCTAGTTTAGAAATCCTAAGCAGGGTGCTTAGGTAGTGGAGTAGGCATTAGGGCCGAATCACTATAAATCACATCGTGTTAGCATTGTTATCTTGTTTGTATTAATTGCTTTATTATTCGTTTCCGCATTTAGTCGTTGAATTATCATTAGCCTAAAGATTATAAGAAATAATTAAAACTGAATTAGGCTAAAGTTTTAGATAACACAATATTCACCCCCCTCTAGTGTAGGCTATTTCACTAACAACATCAATCATCAAAAGTCGAGATTGAAGCAAAATGAATCAAAAATAGGGAGAATTGCAAATCCAGAGCAGGAGAGTATTAAACCAATGACTAGTCCAAGAGTGTTCAAAGGAAGAAAGCCGGCCAACCTGCAGCAGCAAAGCTGAGGCTTTCTACTATCCTGTAGAAGGAGGAGAAGAGCAAGCTTGTCCTGTTAACCACAAATAGGAGTTTGTATCTACAAACAAGATGCACTCTAGAGAACGATTACTAATGAACATCTTAAGATCGGCGCTTGAGATCAGCTTCATTAAAAAACAGACGCGAAGAGAAAAATGGGAATTGATATTATTAAAAAAAAGGAATTCAAACAGAGTCAACATATTTATATTGCGGGTGGTTGACGGGTCTCATTAAACACATGTGAAACCCATTAATACATAACCCGTTTAACTTACGAGAAGGAAAAGACAATACTACCTAAGCTATTTAATATCTCTTATCTATTTAGATGGTTATTCTGGTAATTCTTCCTTTCATCTTCAACCTTTGCTCATGCCTCTTCTCTCCTTCATTTAAAACTTTAACTTCTCATCTACTGCTTCAGTCTTCTACTTCCAATACTCCCCCCGCAAGTTGGGAGGTGAGTGAGGATTACTCATTCCCAACTTGCTAATGTTATTGCTGTGTTGCTGAGGAGTTAATGATTTGGTCAGGATATCTGCTAGTTGTTGCTTGCCAAGAATGTACATTGGCTCGACTGTTCCTTGCAAGTATTTCTCCCTCACAAAGTAGTAGTCAATATCCAGGTGTTTCGTCCTCGATCTCGTGAAACACTAGATTAGCTGTAATGTTCATCACACTTTGATAGTCATAGTAAATAGGAACAGATAATTTTGTTTCAATTCCTAGTTCAGTTAGTAACTTGATTACCCACAAAACTTCAGCAGAGACACTAGACATGGCTCTAAGTTCACTTTTGCACTAGAATGGCTCACGACAGCTTGTTTCTTACATTTCCACATTATCAATGAGTTCCTCAACTTAACTAGGTAGCCATCGACTGATCTTCTTGTAGTTGTACATCCACCCCAGTCTGCATCACTGTAGATAGTGACTGTGTTATTAATCTCTGCTGAATAGAGCAGCCCTATACCAGGTGCTCCTTTTAAGTACCTCAGTGCCTTTAGTGCTGCTTTATAATGTGGCTGATTAGGTGCATTTGCAAATTGGCTCAGGTGATTTACAACAAACATTATATTTGGCCTTGTTATAGTCATATATAGGAGCTTTCCTATTAATCTTTTGTATGCCTCTGTATCATTGGATGGACCATCAGCTTCTCCAGCCTTTGATGCACTCTTCTCATGATACTCCATAGGAGTACTGGAGGGTTTACAATTCTCTAACCCCAATTCTTTTAACATGTCTATAATATACTTCCTTTGGTTTAGATGTATCCCTGCATCAGTCCTTTGAATTTCTAACCCTAGGAAGTACATTAGCTTGCCCAGGTCCCTGATTTTAAACTCCTGGTTCAACCTCCCTTTCATTTCATCAATCTCTGCACAGTCATTGCCAGTCATGATTATGCCGTCAACATACACAGAGATGACTGATATTTTATCATTCATCTTCTTCACAAACAAGCATGAATCTGATACACATTGCTCGTAACCTTGCTTCAGGATGCTGGATGACAGTTTGGAATACCACTATCTCCCTGCATGTTTAAGGACATACAATGATTTCAACAGTTTACATACTCTGCTATCATCTGGCTTCCCATAACCTAGAGGCCTTGTCATGTACACCTCTTCATCAAGCTCCTAATGTAAATAGGCATTGCTTACATCCAACTGATGTAATGGCCAACGTTTTGTACCTGCAGTTGCTATCAGTGTCCTTACTGTTGCCATTTTAGACACTGGTGCATATGTTTCATGGTAATCAACACCTTCCTTTTGTGTGAACCCTTTTGCAACTAGCCTAGTCTTGTATGTCTACTTTTCCATCTGGTTTAAATTTAGTTTTGAACACCCATTTGCAACAAACTAGAGACTTGCCTGGGGGCAATTCCACTAGTTCCCAGGTGTTATTAGCCTCAAGGGCTTCTAGTTCAAGCTGCATGACCTTACCCATTTTGGATTCTCACAAGCAATAACATAGGATTTTGGTTCTTGGTGAGTATCAATGGCGTTTAAGAAGTTTCTGTGTTCAGCTGAAACATTTTATAGGTTTAGGAAATTTATAAATGGATAAGGGCTGGTTTTATGGTTGTTCTCTTTTGATTTGAGTGAGGAGGTAGATGATAAAGGATTGCAGTGATAATTTTGGAGCTTTGCATATCTTTTTGTCATTCTATTGCTTTTCCTAATAAATGGTTCAACAGGTTGAAATTGGGGCTCAATATGCTTTGAAACTTGGTTTTCAGGTTCAGATAGGTCATTGTCACAAGGTTCATCAGTGTCTATCTCAAGGATTGGGTCATGTATTGACTCTTGCCTATCAGTGGGTGACTGCACCAGGGTATCAATACTTTGACTTGGACAAGGGATGCTTGTGGAGGACTTGTTTTTCTGATATATTTTTAATGGTGGGGAGCATAGGAAACATAGTTTTGGTTTGATCGTTAGTATTAAAAATGAAAACATGTTCTAAAAATTTAACATCCCTAGACACAATAACAGACCAGGTTTTGATATTGAACACCTTGTACCCCTTTTGGCCATAAGAATAACCTATGAACACCCATTCATTAGCTCTGGGTGTAGCTTATCTCTTACCCTCTTGAGAGTGCTTGTGTAACAAAAACAACCAAAGACTCTGAAATGGTTTATTTCAGGCTCCTTTTCGTAGAAGTTTGTAGGGACTTTGGTTACCTAGCATGGGACTAGGTAACCTATTGATAAGATAGGTAGCAGTTAGTAAACAATCTCCCTAAAACTTCTGTGGTAACTTAGACTTAAACTTAAGTCTTCTAGTGACTTGGAGTAGATGCATGTGTTTCCTCTCCACAATGGCATTCTGTTGAGGTGTTTCAACACATGAGCTTTGATGAATGATGCCATGTTTGGAGAGGAATTAAAAAATTCACTCCCATTATCACTTCGGATAATCTTTATGGTTTTTGAAAATTGAGTTTGCACTAGTTTAATGAATTGTATGAGGATGTTTGGTACTTGGGACTTGTGATGACAACTATATTTTTCATCTTAAGTTGCTTATTTTCATGCTAAATTCGAATTAAATACCTCATAATATGTGGTTATTGTTATGTTTAATATTTAGATAACAAAGTATGGAAAGAAATAAAAAAAAATCTCCTTGTATATTTTTGAAAGCTGAAAATTGGAAAGAAAGTTGGACTAGTCGCCATGCCTTAGACGTGTCCACGCCTTAGTGAAGATACATGTGGCAGAATTAGAAATTACCAATTTCAAGGATGGAAATTTATTTCCAGCTTCCCGTACGAATTTGGACTCTCCCATTGTATCTAAAATATCAAACCAAGATATTTGGTTGTTAGTTTATTACCTTATACGGTTGATTTGATTTTTCTTTCTATTTTAGTTAGGTTTATGAATTCTCCTATAAGAGGAGAAAAGTTGTAATAAACAAGGGATCTCCAGTTTTTAGCTTTAGTTTTTATGCTTTGTTTTAGCCTTTTAATTCCAATTTAGAATTAAGTTTTCAATTGAGCATAAATATTTTAAAGAGATGTTTGTCTTTGCGATGCGTGGCTAATTCTCTCCTATCTAGCTAAAGGACGTTCGACGTTTCGGTTCTACTCGAATTGTGAGATCTCTCTATGCTTAATTTCTCTTGATTTCTAGTATTCATTTATTTCCTGCAATACTTTATCTATTGATCATTTTTAATTATCGATTTGTTACCGAGTTATTAAGACAATAGTTTGCCTTTCGGTATGGTTGTTCCATGCCGAATTTAGAGGCAATTAGTCGAGGTTGTTGTTCAATCCACACTAAGGAAATCTATGAATTAATTCCACATATGATATTGTTGTTCAATTCATATTAATCAATTAAAATCGGCGATCCCAAGAACTTTAGCTATTGATAGTTCCATAGAGTGTCTCTAGGAAAACTAATCAATAAGCATTTAATCGCAACACTTGTTTGGATTAACCATA
This sequence comes from Canna indica, assembly GCA_034359265.1. NCBI lineage: Eukaryota > Viridiplantae > Streptophyta > Magnoliopsida > Zingiberales > Cannaceae > Canna > Canna indica. Next base: position 12,231,299 of record CP136894.1, on the reverse strand, counting down.
GATTTAAAGAAGATCACGGTTCTTAGAGCTTGTCTACGACCAAGCCGATTTGCTAGAAATAAAGGAATCATCCTTTGTGTCTATGATCAATCCTACGAACCGAAATCGAGAATGTACCTTTAGCTAGGCTTTCCTCTCGTTGATTCCTCCTCAATTTTAATTACGTCTTCTTGCATTTAATCAAAACCCCCCTTTTTCTTTTCTTTTAATTTTTAGTTTTGAAAGAATTTGAAACTAACCAGTCTCTGTGGATTCGACCCTACTTGTCACGACTACAAAATCTCAAGAAGTAGGTATTTATTTTTGGTGGATTCGACACTCATCAAATTTTGGCGCCGTTACCGGGGACTGATAATAATCAGTTTTAATTCTTTTGTTAACCAGTTTTGACTGTGCAGGAAAATTTCAGACAAATTAGACGTGGGTGCATCTTAACATTGATGGTCAGATCTGATTGCACAAGAGAACTCATATACGATCCAGAGATTGAGAAGACTGCTAGAAGTCTAAGAAAGGCGACCCAACAGCAAGGTAAACATGTTTCAGCACTCTCATCTTCAACTGCAGACGAGATGAGGGCACGTCTTAACTCTGAAATAGAAGCAGAAACATAAGCAGGAATGGCTGAGAACAATTTGACTTTGCGCGAACTAGCTGCTGCACCTTTTAACCAAACATCATTATGCATCACTTACCCAAAATTAGAGGTGAACTTTGAATTAAAATATGGACTAATACATATCTTGCCTATTTTTCGAGGACATGCAAATGAAGACCCTCACAAGCACTTGAAGGAATTTCACGTAATATGCTCAACAATGAAACCACATGGGATATTCGATGCGTAAATCAAACTGCGAGCCTTCCCTTTTTTCCTAAGCAGATGCAGCCAAGGAGTGGTTGTTTCACCTTCCTCCTGGATCAATCAACACATGGACATATTTGCTAAGGCTATTCTTGGATAAATTCTTTCCAGCTTCACGAATCGTTGGAATTAGGAGGAAAATCTGCGGAGTCAAACAAAAAAAACACGGAGACTCTACATGAATATTGGGAAAGATTCAAATGATTATGTGCAAGCGCCATCAACATGGTATTTATGAATAATTATTAATCCAATATTTTTATGAAGGATTGCTACCTATGGAAAGGAGGATGATGGATGCAGCAAGCGGTGGGGCTATAGTGAACAAAACTCCTCAAGCCGCTAGGGAATTAATCTCCATCATTGCTGTCAATTCACAATAATTTGGGCTTCGACAAGAACCTTCAAGAGGAGTAAATGGGGTAAATGTGTCATCCTTGCATCTAAAATTACCATCTAACTACTATGGTTCAGAATTTGGTTGTAGGAAACACATCACAGGTTAAAGTATGTGAGATTTGTGTCGTCGCTGGTCATCTCACCGACATGTGCCCTATCCTTCAAGAGGACACACAAGAACAAGCTAACGTCGTCGGAGGATTTCTAGGTCCTCCACAAAGGAAACCTGATCCCTATTCAAACACCAACAATCCAGGTTGGAGGAATCATCCAAACTTAAGTTACGAGACAAGGCAACCAAATATTTAGCAATAAAATTTCCAACAACAAAATTTTCAGCAATTTCAAACCATTTGTCCCACCACAACAATTCCCTTCAAACTCAGGTACATCTCTTGAAGAAATTGTTAAATCACTTGTAATTAATACACAACAATTTCAACATGAAACAAAGGCAAGCATTCAAAATTTGGAAAATCAAATGGGCCAACTGACATCATCTCTAAGCAAGCCAGAATCACAAGGCAAACTGTCATCAACCCAAAACAGAATGCTAGTGCAATAACTCTAAGAAATGCGAAAGAGTTAGCAGAACACAGTTTGCCAAGACATGGGCACGCCTTAGAAACAGAGCCCAGTTTGCCAAGATGCGGGCACGCCTTAGAGATAGAAATTGAAAGTGAAGTTACTGCTAACCAGAAACAAAATGAACCAGAACAACCAAGAACATATATTGATGATCAAGCCTCCCTTTCCAAAAAGATTGGCCAAGTCTAAGAAGGAAAATGAAGAAAATGAGATTCTTGAAACTTTTCGCAAGGTTGAAATAAATATTCCTAAACTTGACGCCATTAAGCAAATACCTCGGTATGCCAAATTTCTCAAAGAATTTGATGAGTGTCGAATCCACCAAAAATAAATACCTACTTCTTGAGATTTTGTAGTCGTGACAAGAAAGGTCGAATCCACAGAGACTGATTAGTTTCAAATTCTTTCAAAATCAAAAATTAAAAGAAAGGAATAAAAAAGGGGGGTTTTGATTAGATGCAAGAAGACATAAATAAAGACAGAAATTAAAAATAGTAATTAAAATTAAGGAGAAATTAATGAGAGGAAGGTCTAGCTAAAGGTACGTTCTCGATTTCGGTTCATAGGATTGATCATAGACACAAGGATGAGTTCCTTTATTTCTAGCAATTTAATAGACTATGTGAATTGAACAACAATCTCACATGTCATATTAATTCAAGAATTCCATTAGCACGGATTGAACAGCAACCTCGACTAATTTACCTCTAAATCCGACATGGAACAACCATAATGGAAGACTGGCTATTGTCCTAATAATTTGGAAACAGACCGACAATTAAAAAGGAACAATAGAATAATTTATGCAGGAAATAAATGAATACTAAGAAGTAAAAGATGTTAAGCACATAGGAATCTCACAACCCGTAGAACCGAAATGTCGAATCATCCTTTAGCTAGAAAGAAGTGAATTAGTCACACATCGCAAACACAAATATTTTCATTCTTAAAAAATCACTGCTGAATTCAAACTTAATTCTAAACTGTAAAAGAAAAAAACTAAAAAGAAGGCTAAAGCTAAAAAAACTACAGCCCTTGTTCATTACAACTTTTCTCCTCTTATAGGAGAATTCCAAACCTAACTAGAATAGAAAATAAAAATCAAATCAACCTTACATGACAATAAACTAACAACCAAATATCTTGGTTTAATATTTTAGACACAAAAAGATAGTCCAAATTCGCATGAAAACTTGGAAACAAAATTTCAGCCTTTAACATGGTAAATTCTGGAGCTGTTACATGCATCTTTACTAAGGCGTGGGCACGTCCAAGGGAGTGCGACCAGGTCCAGTTGTCTTTCTAATTTCCAGCTTCCTAAAAACGTTCAAGGGGATTCTTTTTTATTTCTTTGCATCATTTGTTGCCTAAAAATTAAACAAAACAATAAACACATTTTAGGAAGTATTTAATTCAAATTTAGCATGAAAATAAACAACAAAAGATGGAAAATAAATATGTCATCAAATCTCCCCACACTTAAACAATGCTTGTCCTCAAGCATAACTCAAACTGAACAATCACTCTCTTTAAAATTCATCGCACCCTATCGCTGCCCTTATCATAAAGTCTCAATAACCCAAACTAAAAGACAATAGTAAGTTAACTTTTCACAATAAAATCTCATTACTCCACACAGATTCATAACTACTTAGATGCACATTCAGAGTACAAGATTCAAAGGCTAAAAAGATTTAAGCACACATACAATTTTCAAAAAGAATCCTCGCATAGAAGTAACATCTACCAAGCAATGTCATAAGTCGAAAAACTAAGAAACTTAACTTATTGACTGAGCACCTTTTATTTTCCTAGATTGTTGCTCAACCTTTTGACGCGAGGACATACATTGGTGATGCATGCACCCGATTACTCGGTTGGCCCTGAATCTAAGTTCCTTGCCTAGAATGTCATATAATCTTTCGACGCGAGGACATACATTGGTGATGCATGCATTCGGTTACTTAGTTGATCACAATTCTAGGTGGCTACTAGCTCTACTCATGATCTCTGGTGACCAGCGGAGTAGTGATTCTCTCTTTTTCTTTCTTTTTTTTTGTTCCAAACTCGAGGCATAACAAGGTAAAGTTTCTACACTGTAAGATAAAACTAAGCAGACATGATTATTTCAAAGTTTATTGCATCTTGAAATTCTGAGAGTTCATCAAGAGATAGTCATATATCGTGTGGAGAGGTAAGAAATGTCATGCTCAAGTCAACTCCCTATTGTAATTCAGTTTAGGCATCAAGACACAATGATTTGGGCTTTTCAATGATATAAATGAACCTTTCAAGACAGTAATTGAAATGTATGAGCTGAAAAAAAAATGTAGGACAAGATTTCAAAAGGACTGTGCAACGCGGAAAATACCAAAGAAAAATTGCAGGTATCAACATAATTGTGATTCCCATATAATTTCAGCTAGCTACAAAATTTCAGCATTTAAAAGTTTAATTCTCATGCAAGTTGATTTCAGCAAAGTCATATTCGAACAAAAAAAAGTATCATGCAAAACAAACTCCTCCCCACACTTAAAATCCACATTGTCTCCAATGTGGTTCAAAATAATTTCAAAATAGAATAATAATAAATAGGGAAAATGAGAACTTCCCTGAACATTGGAGGAGGGTGTCGGCTGCTTGCTACTGCCTTGGGTTTTAGGCGTGGTCATGCCTAAAACTTCAAGTCTGCCTTTTAAATTTTGTCTTCTTTTTTCTTTTAGAATTTTCAAAGCTCTACCATTGATATCGATTTCACCCTTTGCCAAAAGATAATAGGAAGAAATTAAAATCAAAAGTAAAACAAAAATAAAAAATTAGATATAAAGAAATTGAAAAGAAAATTATGCAAAAGTAAAGACTAATAAATAAGGCGTGGGCACGCCTAATACCTGGGTTGCCTCCCAGAAGCGCCATTGTTTATTGTCCTAGGCTAGACAATACTGCCATGTTTCACGTAACTCCAGTTGCATATTTTAGATGCCTAGGCAGCGGCCTCAATTCCAATTGCAGTGTCTGCACAATAGAATGTAGAAGCTTAGTGCGAGAAGTAAATGGTTCTAGGCATGAAGCATTAGTTTCTGTGGTTTTGAGCGCCTTTATTTCAACCTACAATTTATTTTCACAATCAATTTTAATACTGTCCAAATTGATATTCATGTCCATAACACTCAAATTAAATATTTCGTGAGCTGAAATGCCAATAAAATCAATACTGTTAACACAAAGTTTTTCGCTAGGAAATTTCATGGCATCATAAACATTGAATTAATGACTTCCCCATCAAATTCCATAGTGAGTGTGCCATTATACACATCTATTTTTGTCCTAGCTGTGTTATGAAAGGGTCTTCCAAGCAAAATTTCTGATGAGTTGGAATATATGTCTTCATCCATATTTAGCACAAAAAAAATCTGCAGGAAAGACTAAATTATTTACTTGAACTAAAACATCTTCCAACACCCCTTCGGGGTAAACAACTGACCTGTCAGCTAATTGAATGACAACACCTATCTTTTTCAATGGACCAATATTTAAAGATAAATAAATAGACAATGACATGACATTTATAGATGCTCCTAAATCACACATAGCTCTTTTTATACCAACATTGCCTATCTTGCAAGAAATAGCAAACATACCTTGATCTTTGCATTTGGGAGGTAATTTTCTTTGAAGTATAGCGAAAGCATTTCTTCCCACACTTACCTTTTTACTACCAGTTAGCTTTTTCTTGTTGGTGCACAATTCCTTGAGAAATTTAGAATATCGAGGTATTTTCTTAATGACGTCAAGTAAGGAAATATTTATTTCAACCTTGCGAAAAGTTTCAAGAATCTCTTTTTCTTCATTTTCCTTCTTAGACTTGGCCAATATTTTTGGAAATGGGGGCTTGATCATCAATGTTCTCGGCTGTTCTGGTTCATCTTGTTTCTGATTGGCACTAATTTCAGTTTCAGTTTCTGTCTCCAAGGCGTGCCCACGTCTTGGCAGACTGGGTTATATTTCTAAGACGTGCCCATATCTTGGTAAACTGGGTTCTGCTAACTCCTTCCCACTTCTCAGAGTTATTGCGCTAGTATTCTATTTTGGATTGATGACAGTTTATGAGGGCAGTTTGCCTTGTGATTCCAGCTTGCTTAGAGATGACACCAATTGACACATTTGATTCTCCAAAATTTGAATGTTGGCCTTTGTTTCCATTATACTTGCTTTTGTTTTATGTTGAAATTATTGTGTACTAATTGCAAGTGATTTAACAATTTCTTCAAGAGATGTACCTGAATTTAAAGGGTATTATTGTGACGGGCCAAGTTGTTTAGGTTGGAATTATTGGAAATTTGATGGTTGTGCTACATAGTTGAAATTTGGATGATCCCTCCATCCTGGGTTGTAAGTGTTTGAATAAGGATCATATCTCCTTTGTGGAAGACTAGGAAATCCTCCAATAGCATTGACACATTTTTCAGTATCATCTTGGAGTGTAGGACACATATCGGTAGGACGACCAACGTGAGCACAAATTCCGCAAACTTTAGCCTATGATGTGTTTCCTGCAACCAAATTCTGGACCATAGTAGTTAGATGAAAAATTTTAGATTCAATGGAGGATACATTTACCTCATTTACCTCTCTTGATGGTTCTTGTCGAAACCCAAATTGTTGTGAATTGACAACCATAATGGAGATTAAATCCCTTAGCGGCTTGAGGAGTTTTGTTCACTATAGTCCCACCACTTGCTGCATCCATCATCCTCCTTTCGATGGGTGGCAAACCTTCATAAAAATATTAGATTAGTAATTGTTCAGAAATACCATGTTGAGGGCAACTTGCACATAACCGTTTGAATCTTTCCCAATATTCATGTAGAGTCTCCGTGTCTTTTTATTTAACTCTGCAGTTTTTCCTCCTAATTCCAGTGACTCGTGAAGTTGGAAAGAATTTGTCTAAGAACAGCCTTAGCAAATTTGTCCATGCGTTGATTGATCCAGGAGGAAGGTAGAACAACCACTCCTTGGTTGCATCTACTAAGGAAAAAGGGAAGGCTCGCAGTTTGATTTGCTCATCGGATATCCCATGTGGTTTCATTGTTGAGCATACAATGTGGAATTCCTTCAAGTAATTGTGAGGGTCTTCGTTTTTAAGTCCTCGAAAAATAGGTAAGAGATGTATCAGTCCAGATTTTAATTCAAAGTTTACCTCTAGTTCTGGGTAAGTGATGCATAATGTTGGTTGGTTGAAAGGTGCAGCAGCCAGTTCGTGCAAAGTCAGATTGTTTTCGGCCATTTCTGCTTCTGGTTCTGCTTCTGTCTCAGGGTTAAGGCGTGCCCACGTCTCGTCTGCTATTGAAGATGAGGGTGTTGAAACGTGTTTGCCTCGCTGTTGGGTAGCCTTTCTAAGACTTCTAGCAGTCTTCTCAATTTCAGGATCGTATATGAGTTCTATTGTGCGATCAGATCTGACCATCAATGTTAAGATGCGCCCACATCTAACATGTCTGAAATTTTCCTGCATAGTCAAAACTGGTTAACAAAAGAATTAAAACTGATTATTACCAATCCCCGACAACGGCGCCAAAATTTGATGAGTATCGAATTCACCAAAAATAAATACCTACTTCTTGAGATTTTGTAGTCGTGACAAGTAGGGTCGAATCCATAGGGACTGGTTAGTTTTAAATTATTTCAAAACCAGAAATTAAAAGAAAGGAATACAAAAGGGGGGGTTTTGATTAGATGCAAGAAGACGTAAATAAAGATAGTAATTAAAAACAGTGATTAAAATTAAGGAGAAATTAATGAGAGGAAGGTCTAGCTAAAGGTACGTTCTCGATTTTGGTTCGTAGGATTGATCATAGATACAAGGATGAGTTCCTTTATTTCTAGCAATTTAATAGACTATGTGAATTGAACAACAATCTCACCTGTCATATTAATTCAAGAATTCCATTAGCACGGATTGAACAACAACCTCGACTAATTTGCCTCTAAATCCGACATGGAACAACCATACCAGAAGACTGGCTATTGTCCTAATAATTTGGTAATAGACCCGACAATTAAAAATGAACAATAGAATAATTTCTGTAGGAAATAAATGAATACTAGGAAGTAAAAGATGTTTAGCACAAAGGAATCTCACAGCCCATAGAACCGAAATGTCGAATCGTCCTTTAGCTAGAAAGAAGTGAATTAGCCACACATCACATACACAAATATTTTCATTCTCCAAAAATCACTGCTGAATTCAAACTTAATTCTAAACTGAAAAGAGCAAAACTAAAAAGAAGACTAAAGCTAAAAAAACTACAACCCTTGTCCATTATAACTTTTCTCCTCTTATAGGAGAATTCCAAACCTAACTAGAATAGAAAATAAAAATCAAATCAACCTTACATGGCAATAAACTAACAACCAAATATCTTGGTTTAATATTTTAGACACAAAAGGATAGTCCAAATTCGCATGGAAATTTGGAAACAAAATTTCAGTCTTTAACATGGTAAATTCTGCATCTGTCACATGCATCTTTACTAAGGCGTGGGCACGTCCAAGGCAGTGCGACCAGGTCCAACTGTCTTTCCAATTTCCAGCTTCCTAAAAACGTACAAGGGGATTTTTTTTATTTCTTTGCATCATTTGTTGCCTAAAAATTAAACAAAACAATAAACACATTTTAGGAAGTATTTAATTCAAATTTAGCATGAAAATAAGCAACAAAAGATGGAAAATAAATATGTCATCACAATTATGCACCAACAAGAAAAGACTAGCTAGTAATGAAAAGGTAAGTGTGGGAGAAAATATTTCGACTGTAATTCAAAATAAATTACCTCCCAAATGCAAGGATCAAGGTATGTTCGCTATTTCTTGCAAGATAGACAACGTTGGTATAAAAAGAGCTATGTGTGATTTAGGAGCATCTATAAATGTCATGTCATTGTCTATTTATTCATCTTTAAATATTGGTCCATTGAAAAAGAAGGGTCTGGTCATTCAATTAACTGACAGGTTGGTTGTTTACCGCAAAGAGGTGTTGAAAGATGTTTTAGTTCAAGTAAATAATTTAGTCTTTCCTGTAAAATTTTTTATGCTCAATATGGAGGAAGACACATCTTCCAACTCATCGAAAATTTTGCTTGGATGACCCTTTTTTAGCACAGTTAGGACAAAAATAGATGTGTATGATGACACACTCACTATGAAATTTGATGGGAAAGTTATCAAATTCAATATTTATGATGCCATGAAATTTCCTAGCGAAAATTTTTGTGTTAACAGTATTAATTTTGTTGGCATTTCAACCCACGAAACATTTAATTTGAGTGTTATGGACATGGATATCAATCTGGATAGTATTGAAATTGATTATGAAAATAATTTGCAGGTTGAAATAAAGACGCTGAAAATCACAAAAACTAATCCTTCATGCCTAGAATCATCTATTTCTTGCACTAAGCTTCTACATTATATTGTGCAGACACCGCAATTGGAATCAAGGCCTCTGTCTAGGTGTCTAAAATATGCAACCGGAGTTACGCGAAATATGACAGTACTATCAAGCCTAGGACAATAAATAATGGCGCTTTTGGGAGGCAACCTAAGTTTTAGGCGTGCCCACACCTTATTTCTTAATCTTTACTTTTGCATAATTTTCTTTTCAAATTCTTTAGATCTGTTTTTATTTTTCTTTTACTTTTGATTTTAATTTCTTCCAATTATCTTTTGACAAGGGGCGAATTCGGTACTAATGGTAGGGCTTTGAGAATTCTAAAAAGAAAAAGAAGGCAAAAATTTAAAAGGCAAACTTGAATTTTTAGGCATGACCACGCTTAAAACCCAAGACAGTAGATGACGACACCCCTCCTCCAATGTTCAGGGAAGTTCTCATTTTCTCAATCTACTCTTATTTTGCTTTGAAATTATTTTGAATTACATTAGGGACAATGTGGATTTTAAGTGTAGGAAGGGATATGTTTTGATACCTATTTTTGTTCAAGTATGACTTTACTGAGATCAACTTGCATGAGAATTGAACTTTTAAATACTGAAATTTTGTAACTAGTTGAAATTTTATGGGAATCACAATTATATTGCTAGCTGCAATTTTTCTTTGGTATTTTTTGTGTTGCACATTTTTTATAAGTCCTTTTGAAATCTTGTCCTAGATTTTTTTTTTCAGCTCATACATTTCAATTATTGTCTTGAAAGGTTTATTTATATCCTTGAACAGCCCAATTCATTGTGTCTTGATGCACTAACTGAATTACAATAGGGAGCTGACATGAACAAGACATTCCTCATCTCTCCACACAATGTATGACCATCTCTTGATGAACTCTCAGAATTTCAAGATGCAATAGACTTTAAAACAACAATGTCTGCTAAATTTTATCTTGCATAGTAGGAACTTTGATTTGTTATGCCTTAAGTTTCAATTCAAAAAAAGAAGAAGAAGAAGAAAAAGAGAGCACCATTACTCTGCTGATCACCAAAGATCATGAGTAGAGCTAGTAGCCATCTAGAATTGTGATCAACTAAGTAATCGGGTACATGCATCACCAATGTATGTCCTCGCGTTAAAAGGTTGTATGACATTCTAGGCAAGGAACTTAGATTCAAATAAGCCAACTGAGTAATCGGGTGCATGCATAACCAATGTATGTCCTCGCGACAAAAGGTTGAGCAAACGATTTAGGAAAATCAAAAGGTGCTAAATCAATAAGTAAAGTCTCTTAGTTTTCGACTTATGACATTGCTTGGTAGATGTTTCTTCTGTGCGATGATTATTTTTGAAATTTGCATGTGTGCTTAAAACTTTTTAGCCTTTGCATCTTGTACCTCGAATGTGCATCTAGGTAGTTATGAATCCGTGTTGAGTAATGAGATTTTATTGTGAAAAGTTAACTTACTATTGTCTTTTAGTTTGGGTTATTAAGACTTTATAATGCGGGCTTCAATAAGGTGAAATGAATTTTAAAGATAGTGATTGTTCGGTTTGAGTTGTGCTTGAGGACAAGCATCGTTTAAGTGTGGGGAGATTTGATGACATGTATATTTTTCATCTTAAGTTGCTTATTTTCATGCTAAATTCAAATTTAATACTTCATAATATATATGTAGTTATTGTTATGTTTAGTATTTAGGCAACAAAGTATGGAAAAAAATAAAAAAGAAACCTCTTTGCATATTTTTGGAAGCTGAAAATTTGAAAGAAAGCTGGACCTGATCGCTATGCCTTAGACGTGCCTATGCCTTAGTGAAGATACATATGGTAGAATCAGAAATTACCAATTTCAAGGATGAAAATTTATTTCCAGCTTCCCATACGAATTTGGACTCTCCTTTTGTGTTTAAAACATTAAACCAAGATATTTGGTTATTAGTTTATTACCTTGTTGGGTTGATTTGATTTTTTTTTCTATTTTAGTTAGGTTTGTGAATTCTCCTATAAGAGGAGAAAAGTTGTAATGAACAAGGGATCTCTAGTTTTTAGCTTTAGTTTTTATGTTTTGTTTTAGCCTTTTAATTTCAGTTTAGAATGAAGTTTTTAATTGAGCATAAATATTTTAAAGAGATGTTTGCCTTTGCGATGCGTGTCTAATTCTCTCCTTTCTAGCTAAAGGACGTTCGACATTTCGGTTCTACTCGGATTGTGAGATCTCTCTGTGCTTAATTTCTCTTGATTTTTAGTATTCATTTGTTTCCTGCAATACTGTATCTATTGATCAATTTTAATTGTCGATCTGTTACCAGATTATTAGGACAATAGTTTGCCTTTCGGTATAGTTGTTCCATGCCGAATTTAGAGACAATTAGTCGAGGTTGCTGTTCAATCCACACTAAGAAAATCTATGAATTAATTCGACATATGATATTGCTGTTCAATTCATATTAATCAATTAAAATCGGTGATCCCAAGAACTTTAGCTATTGATAATTCCATAGAGTGTCTCTAGGAATACTAATCAATAAGGGTTTAATCGCAATGCTTATTTGGATTAACCATAGATTTAAAGAAGATAACGATTCTTAGCGCTTGTCTACAACCAAGCCGACTTGCTAGAAATCGAGAACGTACCTTTAGCTAGGCTTTCCTCTCGTTGTTTCCTTCTCAATTTTAATTACTATTTTTAATTAAGTCTTCTTGCATCTAATCAAAACCCCCTTTTTTTCTTTCTTTTAATTTTGGTTTTGAAAGAATTTGAAACTAACCCGTCTCTGTGGATTCGACCCTACTTGTCATGACTACAAAATCTCAAGAAGTAGGTATTTATTTTTGATGAATTAGACACTCATCAACTTGAAAGAAAACATGTAAGTCCAAAAACTCCTAGTGCAATCATCAACTATAGTAAGAAAATATTTATGACCATTGTAAGTTGGTACTTTATATAGACCCCAAACATCATAGTGAATTAAATCAAATGAGAATTCTGATTTATTCATTCTTGGAGTGAAAGGAATTCTACATTACTTTGCAAGTGGACAAATGTTACAAACAAGTTCAGAAACATTGTTTAGTTCAGGAATTCTACTAGTAAGAAGTTTCATTCTGGAAATCGACATATGTCCTAGTCTAACATGCCACAAGGCATGATTATCAAATGATGTTTAAAGAAGTACTTTAGGTTGGCCTATGGGATTGCCTACTAGCTTGTAAGCTCCCTCCATCACATACAACCCATTTATTTCTCTATTGATCCCCAAATCTCTCTTCGTTACTAGGTCTTGGATGGCAAAGGTACGTGGGTTAAATTCAATTGAACATGCAATTCATTTCCTTGGTTAATCTACTTATTGGCATGAGGTTAAAATGAAAGGAAGGCACACCTAGTAGACTATTAAGCTGAAGCTGTTTGTTTATATAGGTTGTCCCTGTGTGACTCACAGGAATGGTGTCTCCAGTGCGTAAGGATATTTTGTCATGAGGATTGGGTTTACTAGAGTTATCAAGCAAATTTTTGTCATTTGTCACATGGTTAGTTGCTCCACTATCTAGAATCCAAAAATTAGATAAGTTCAATGCATTGAATCTAGAGTTTATACCTGCCATGTTAACAACATGAGAACCAGATTGCTTTTGCCCCATCAAGCTCATCATAGTCTCAAGTAGAGTGTTGTATTGTTCTTCAGATACCCCTTTGAGTCTACTGTTATTTTCTTCTTCATCTACAGATTTTGCATTACTGTTTTCATTGCTTTCTCCTGAGCTTGTTGAGTGTACAAGATTAATTTGCATGTTACTGTGCTCTACATAATTCTGTTTGCGTCTATGAAGCTTGTGGCCAGGTAGATACCCAACCAATTTATAGCAATTTTCTCTTGAATGTCCTGGCCTTTGACAGAAGTCACAGAGCAGTTTGTTGTTTGGCCCTAGCACCTTGTACTTGTTCCTTTTATATCCACCTCCTATCGAATTTTGATATATACTATTCATTGCTACCCTTTCGACTGAAGTATTGGCATTTGCTTCGGATTGCCTATGCAATTCCTCTTGCTCTAGCATAGCATAGGTTTGGCTGATGTCTGAGAGAGGTTTCATTATCAAAAATTGACCTCTAATTCCCATGTAAACATCATTTAGCCCCATCAGGAATTGTCTAAGCCATCTTCTTTCATTATTATCTCTGCCAAACTGGCAATTGCAGCCATTAGTGCTAATGGTCAACACATCCATTTCATCCCATAATGCCTTAAGCTTAGTGTAGTAGGCTGAAATGGTTAAGTTTCCCTGCCTGTTAGTGTGAATTTGCATTTCCAGATCAAAAATCCTAGGTTCATTTCCTCTTTCGAACCCGTCCTCGGGATCTCTCCACATACTAGAAGCTTTTTTCGCATACATTATACTGGAACATAGACTGGTTGAAATTGATTGCAGGATCCATGACTGAACCATGTCGTTGCAGCGTTTCCACTGCTTGTATCTAGATGTCGTCTCATCTGGTTGTTCTTGGCCAACAGTAAAATCATCATCGACCGCTTCCAAGTCAAATAGTTTTCGTGGCCAGTTAATTGAACAGATACAAGATTCATACCTTTATTGTCATTTCCAGCAAGAATATATGGATCATCTTCAATCTTTGTGTCTCCAGTGATCGATCCACTCTCAACTCGGAACTGCGATTCCCCGGCCACGGATCTACTAGCTGTCGCCGATATGCGATTCTTTGCCATGGGGTCGATCGAAGCTTCCTAATATGTGAGATGACCTGGTGATCGGGATCAATCGGAGATCAACATATATGCTTTGACACCATCTTAAGATCGGCGCCTGAGATCAGCTTCATTCAAGAACAAACGTAAAGGGAAAAATGGGAATTTATATATTCAAAAAATTAAGGAATTCAAACAAAGTCAATAGATTTATATTGCGGGTGGTTGACGGGTCTCATTAAACACATGCGAAACCCATCAACACATAACCTGTTTAACTTGCGAGAATGAAAGACAATACTACCTAAGCTATTTAATATCTCTTATCTAATTACATGGTTATTCCGGTAATTCTTCCTTTCATCTTCAACCTCTGCTCGCGCCTCTTCTCTCATTCATTTAAAACTTCAACTTCTCATCTGCTGCTTCAGTCTACTGCTTCCAATAGAACAGGATACAAATGAAAACCTACCTCAGTAACACACTGGAATTAATCCTCACCATGCTCGTGGAGGTGCTCCACAGGCATGTCCATTCAATCTATCCAGCAGAGAATTAAAATCCATGGGTTGACCACTCCAAAGATGACCACGAATGACATGAATCAAAGCTGAGGAATCAAGGAGGAAAACAGAAGAATAATCGAAAAAAATAATGTTTTTTGGCTCTTCCTCTCATCAAATAGAAGCTTTTTTCCTTTTATTTTCGTGCGACTTTTAATAGCCCGGATTAAATCATTAAAAATGGACGATTTGTATTCTTTTAAGGCACAAGGAGAGAAAAATAAGAAATAGATGAAAATATTACATCGAGCAGCGCCTACTCCTGCAACAACAACGCTGGGTAAAAGCAGGAGCCGCGAAGACGAGCAACACTAGCGACGCGTGCACGAAGTCCCCCGGCCTAAGCCTGTACTTGAACAAGTCTCTGGTGTTATGCCCCGCCTAGGTTCATCCCTAAATAAGGAACACTTCCTAGGAGAAGCGCAACAACTATCAACTAACACACCAAAACCTTCATGAACAGCTTGCAACATGAACTTTAACCACTTACATTAGAATAATATCTATTATAATAATGAAATGTTATTCAAGAAACTTTATACATCTCTACGAAAATCAATGTCAAAGTCTGCCTCCTCTACTCTATCTAACTAGACCTTCACAGCTACCACTCGAACCTGCAGATCTGAGGCAAAAACAACAAACATCAGCGAAAAGCTGAGTAGGATATCACAATATGTCAAGAGGTAAAGATGATCATCCATGATGCCATGATGACATGATATTCAACTATGTGTATACCACTACCAACATTATATACTCGTACCAACAAATGCGATGTCATCCTTAGATAAACACTTATGCATTTAACAATCACTATATACATGTATAATCATGTATGCACCTCATAATTATCATCATATACTCATGTCAACTAGCACAACATCAAATCATACATATCCTACCGACAATGCATACATGCATAATAATCACCCAATCAAGAGCGTAGTGGACAATTGGATTTCCCCTGCACTCTCGCACCTCGAGAGTGGCACCTCAAGCCCGCTCCAGCTAGAGATGTGACTATCTAAAAGATAGCTCGCCGACGTCTAACACATCGACGCTGCACACGAGCCCGCCAATGTCTAACAGCGCGACGCCGCACCTCATGTGAAAATTTCGTGATCACCGGTGTCACCGCCCATACACCTCGGGCAATAAATCAACAGTGTCCGCGCTTGCGCCCACAACAGGTCATAATGCACAACATGCCAATATAACTCTCACAACTATAGAAGCAACATGCATAAAATGCTATCAGCTTGATGTCAACAAATATAATGCATATGACAACAACTACATCAATAATGCGATCAACCAACAATCTGAATCTAGCATTATGCAACTCCTCAGCACCTACACATGCTTCCTAATCATCATAATCACTATAGATGCAATTCATACAACATAGTATGCTATCAACATGTATATGAGCCAACAACATGCAACAAGAATTTCAACAATAACAGATATCAAGATCAACGGAGGGAACAAGAAGATAAATACTTTAGTTTAGGGTAATTCAACACATGTCAGGATGAGAATCAACGAGAGTAACAAGAATCAATCACCTTTAAAACCATACTCAACTGTACTATCATAATAAAATGCTTGAAATATTAATTAAGACTCAGCACGCAAAACGAGACAATAAACACTCACTGATTTGTCAAACAGCTAAACTGACCCCACAGATGAATTCGGGGCGTCAAGTAGGTACAAATTCATATATAATATGATTATTTTTGACTAACTACAAAGCCTCAAAATAATATTTCCAATATCAACTATATTTCAAAATAATATTTAAATAAGTCAATGCTACAATACTCGTAACAGTGTTATAATCCATATATCACTGCTACAACTACAATGATACCAACTACCTTACATAAAATTAACTCATCATATATACCAATGTTATTTATCTAAAATAGTCATCAAATAATAATAACACGATATATATAAAGATAACACTCATACAAAATATATAACACTCTACTCCTTTACCTCTTCACCCAAAGTAGGGCTCATGCGATACTTCCCTCCGCCGCCGCCTCTACCAATCGCCACCCCCCACCTCTCCGGCAGATCGGGTCACCGGGGAAGCTCGATGCCGGCGCCGACGACACGCCGTCGCCAGCACGCGGCGGTGGCAGCCCACCCGCCTCGCACGATAGCCCTCAACGGCTGTCGCGCCTGGCAGTGGTCGACTGCGCACGTGGCAGCGACGCCTTGTCGGGCGCCATTGCTCACTGTGGCACCTCATCGGGCGCCGCAGATCGTCACGATCGGCGCCGACTAAGACCCAACCCTGAGCTGCGACGCAACTTGGCGGAACCTCTCAAAACAGTGCCGATGGCAACGAGTCGAGCACAAAGAAGACGACACCAAAATGACGACAAACGACAAGATTCAATCACAAAATGATAGATCCGATCGTGTACTGTGATCATCTCCTCGTCGGCGGCTCGGACTGCGAGTAATCCGCTGGAAAGTTTGACAAAAACACAAGATCCGGCAACGAGGAATCAGATCCGAAATTTTGATAGGATGAACACTTCAAAACTCGGATAAAACACAGAAATTTTAGATCTACACATCTACAAGAATCCTAGATCGAATCTCATCCTAGAAATATACAAAAAAACTCCAAAATAAATCACAGTACGAATCCGAATCAAAACTACGACAGGAATACTCAATCGCGATCTCATCCCAACAGATTCAACACCCTAAACGAAGAACAATGAATCGAGAAAAGAATCCTACCACAACGGTCCACCAAACTCCGGTTCTCCACTAGAGTCTTCACCGTCCCTCTGATCCCTCGACTCCAACTCAGCCGCCGTCAACCAAAAATGAGGATTAGGGCTTGGATTAGGTTAAATAAGTGATTAGCCCTTTTGCTAAAAACCCATCGTCTTCACCATCATCTTCGAGGGCGATGGCCGCTGGCGCCGCTGCTCAAGAAGGTTGAGCGGTTGGAATTCAAGGTGATGCATGCCTATGGACTAACCGATCGCACCGGCGTCATCCGATTTCGAGCTCGCCGAAGACTGTTGCACTTCCTCAGGCATGGGCTCGGTAGAGAGAGATATGAATTTAAAGAACAAAAATTCATGCTAACGTGGATTTTTTAGAATAAAAAATAATAATAAAAACTTTTTAAGGAACCCGAGAGAGATGACATGAAAATTTGGGTTAAAAAATATATTTTTTTATACAGGTCAGCATGCCACGTCGTCAGCTTAATGAGGTGCTCGACGGAAATTAAAAGACATGATTGATGTGAAACAAATGTCATAGTACATATATACAAATGAGACAAATGAAAGTACATGTCACAATTGAGATAAAAGTTAAAGTACATGCTATATTTAGGTATTTTCCCATTTGCATTGATCAAACAAGCAAAAGTTGAAGAAGATATACAAGTTCTGATCCAATTGATGATTTTTTTAGGGAAATGACATTCTAAAAAAATATATCATAAGCTTTCTCCAAGTCAATATATCTTAATAAGAACAAAGGGTGGCTTACCTTTCTTTGAGTTCATAGAATGTGCTAATTCCTGCACAATAAGAATATTATCGTTGATACATATCTCCTGAACAAAGGCTATTTGTTCAAGAGTAATCAACTTATGTAGGAGAGGTTTGAGGTGATTAGCTAAATTTTTTGCCAAAATGTGATATGATAAATTACATTGGGAAATAGGTCTATAATCCTTAATTCTCATGGGGTCCTTGACTTTAGGAATAAAAATTAAGATTGTACTGTTGTTACAAAGAGCATGAATACTCTCAATTATCACAAAATTCTTGGATACTCAACATGAAAGAAAAGGAAATTGTGGACCAATAAGCCTTGTAAAACTCAGTTGTAAATCCATTAATACTCGAGCTAGCTTTTTACCATTAGTCACCGTTCATTCTCACCACATTCCATATTTCATCATGTGTAAAAGGAGCAATTAAGGCATTCATAGAGCCATCATCAATAGATGTAGTTGAAGGCCAAAATAGCTAAAAAATGACAGAGATGAGTTCAAATGAGCCCAAATATTTGAATAGTGCTTGACAGAAGCTAAGATTATATCTTTATCATTTGTTAGTGTGAAGCCAGACTCATCAACAATAGATGACAAATAATTAATACGCCTTCTAGCTGACACTACCCTAGAGGTGGCAATGGGTCGGGCCCGCCCCGACTCTAAGCCGTGCCTGATCCAACCTAAAGAATTTCGGGCCGGGCCGAGCACAGCCCGCATGTGCCCAAGGGGCGGGTTGGGCTCACCCCTTGGGCATGTGTGCCGTGCTCGGCATGGGCCGCTTTGACACGGCCCAAAAGCGGCCCGTGCCGAGCCCGACATGAGCCCAGCCGGGCCTGCCCCTGCACCCACATGCTAGGCCTGGCGCCACCCAGGCCTAGCCTGGTCTGCACCTAGGTTTAGCCTAGTATTATGTGCCGAGCATGAGCAGTAGGTATTTTACTCAGTGATATTATATATATGTGTTTAAAGAGCCTTGGTGTGATGGTTAATTCACTATCGGCGTTCGAGTCTCACTGTCGACCTTTATAATTTTTATTTTTAATATTTTGGGCCGGCCCGAGCCCATAGAGGCGGGGGCTCAGGCCCGGGATGAGCCTCCCCTTTGAGGTGTCGGACTGGGCCAGCTCAGACACGACCCATTGTCACCTCTAACTACCCTATGAAAGAAAGTTGTATTGACATCATCACAATTTAACCAAGATGTTTTAGCCATTGACCACCACCTAAGTGTAATTTGCCTAAGTAGAGCAGAAGCTTTATGATATAAAGACCTAAGTTTAAGTTAATCATCAGTAGATATAACCCCATTAGCTTCCTAGAATTCTAAAGCTGACATGTCATTGTTGGGCTCTCAAGTTGTTATTCTAAAACACCAACATTTGATTTGTTCCTTAGACAAATCATTTCTGGTAAAGCTCAAACGACTAGTAAAATTACTTACATCGTGCTCAATAAAGGGATTGAATCAATATAACTTGTTATACTCAACTTATAGGAAGATCACAAGTTATACAAATCATTTCTGGTAAAGCTGATTTGTCTAAGGAACAAAATTATACCTGAGTTTGAATTATACCTGAGTTATACAAATCGTTTGAGCACCAGTAGATATAATTTGATTTGTTCCTTAGACAAATCATTTCTGGTAAAGCTTGGCATAAGAAAATTAAAGGTTACAAATTATGAAACCAAATAACAGAATGTATAACTTGAGTTTGAATCAATAATACCTGGACATATAGGAAGAATCCCAAGCTAAAATTATACCACTAGATGCACCATTTGATGGTTGGAAGGTATATTCTCAATTCCTTCCTAAAGATCTCATGAACATTAACACTGCTTTCTCTTCTAAGTGAGTTCCTAAAGGGTTAATAGTCTAATATTATATTTTGAGATTAAAGAATGCAATCTATCTCTTGCGGGTCTTCTCAAAGCACCCCTAATATTCCAAACTAAGGTATTCATTTGGCAATGTAATCAGATTACGTAGAAATTGATACACTCTCGGTTAATAGGGGCACAACAGGTGGTAATAGGTAGAACTCACTACCCCGCCTAAACCTTTTAGGGTGCGGGATATGAGGCAACTAATGACCAACTTTTATATGATTTTGAGCCTCTTTGCCCCTCTTAGGGGTAGGTTCGAAATTAACCTTAATTTGATGTGGAAGAGGATCAGATTTGACAATTGTGAATAACTCATCTACCATTTGAACTATTGGTTCTGAGACAGGAGGAGGATTAATAGGTGGTTTCTTTCTCAGGAAAACTTCTAATTCAATGGAAGGAGTACTTGAGTTGGAGAGGACCAGATGATCGAGGTGTTTGAACATCATCCCTTTCCATATTAAAATCAGGATATGAAGGGGTAAAATACTTTGGTAGGGGTTATCCATCCCTTAATTTAGGGGAATCAACTTCAATTGGACTGTAATTTGAGTCCAATTTAGGGGAAGATGAAGGCACAAAGTCCTTAATGTGCTCATCTCTATCCACATCCCTTATAGGATTATTCTTATATTGCCTAACCTTATCAATTGTGTGATTCAGGCTTTACAGGACCTTGGGAGGATTTTCATCTTCTACTAGGTTTTTCACAACGACAATTGTGCCTACGAGAAATTAACTTGAATCTATGGTCCATATGTGTCATCCGTTATGTTGTCAACTAAGATATTTTTAGGGTAATTACTTGAATATATCTTGAATTTTGAACTTTATCTCAAATGTATTCTGAACTTTATTTCACCAAATTATATCATGAACTATTAAATTTATATCAATTGTATCCCTCTATTAAAATTCCATCACCTACTATGTTAACAATGTGACGTGGCTTGCACACGTGAATTAAAATATATATTTTTATATTTTAATACTTTCCTCGTCACCACCTCGCCGGACCTCGCCGGAGAAACCGCCAAACCTCGTTCGTAAATAATTCCAATAGAAAAGAATTCTTCGGCGAGGTCCGGCAGTTTCTCCGGCAAGGTTCGGCGAGGTGGTCATAGAGAAAGTGTTAAAATATAAGAAAATATATTTTAATCAACGTGTGCAAACCACGTCACATTGTTAACAAAGTAGGTGACAGAATTTTAACGGAGGAATACAATTGATATAAATTTAATAGTTCATGATACAATTTGGTGAAATGAAAGTTTAGGATACATTTGATACAAAGTTCAAAGTTCAGGATATATTCAGGTAATTACCCTATTATTAAAATTCTAATAAGATTGGACCTTAACATTATCATCTATAGATATATCCATATGTTGGGATGAAGAGTTTTCTGTAAGTTGAATGGTCTGCACTAGAGGAGGGAGAATAGTGTGTTATCTAAATTTTTAGCTTAAATGCAAATTATCAAATTTAATCATTTCTTTAAAAACCTTAGGCAATTCACAATTCAAGGACTAAATGCGGAAGCGAGTGAATATGGCAATTAACCAAGCACAAGTAATAGCAATGCAAACATAAGTATTCTATCAACACTTTGATACTAGATGAATTGATCAAGTTAGGTAAAATTAGTGTTTTTAGCAATATGATGATCAATATGAAAAACAAGCTAATTACACTCAAATAAAGACAATGCTAACAAGATGGATTTATAGTGGTTCGGAACCATGCCTACTCCACTACCTAAGCAACATGCTTAGGATTTCACACTCCACTAGATGAAGAGTTCCTTTACAATGAGGACTTTTCAACAAGAAAGTCTCTGCTCTCACACCGAAGGCACTTTCACACCCGGAAGTCTCCGCCTTTACACTGAGAATACTTTCCTTCCTCACTCTCATAAGGATACTCTAGATCTGAGATTACAAGGGTGGACTTATGCCTCTACACAAAGGCAACCACCAAACTTAAACCTATCAAACTAGGTTTTCACACACTTGATATACAATGAAAAAACCCAACAAAATACAAAAATAATAGAGCAAAATACTAAATAAAGTATACTTATCTCCAAAACCGAATCCCTAGTCATCTCGATGCCTCAAAATGATGAATCGACGAAGAATGAATGCCCAATAAAGAATAGGTGATGAAACTAGGGTTTGGAATCAGAATTGGTTCAATCAAAGCTTTAATATCAAATATAATGACCCAATAATAGTTGAAGGTCATAAGAAATGCTGGGGGTAAGTATTTATAGATCGAGTCGGCCAATAACTTGAAGTTTAGGTTGAATTTTCTGGTTTGTTGATTTTTTGGGGTTTCGGTTCTCGATTTCGGGTTTTGGGGTCTTTTTGCACCATGAAGAGGATTATACAAGTATACTAAACACCTTAAACCTAAACTCTATCTTCTCGACGAAAATCGAGCGTCGACGAGCGTCCTTCTAATCCCTCTAATTTTTTCGATCACATACGTCGCGTTCTTGCTCAAGCATTAGTTCCACGTTTGTTATCATCAAAATCGAGATTAAGATAATGGTTGAAAATCTTAGGCCAACATCTCCAACATTAGGCTTACTTTGATTCTCAACAATAATCGAGGAAACATTGCCAATATGGGCAGACCTAGAGTTAGATTTATTGGGACAAGAGTCCTCTCTATGTCCTACGATACCACAAGAGTAACAGACATATGGTAAGTTTTCATAAGTGACAGAAATTCATCAACCCGGAGTTGAATCCAAACTCCTTGCTTAATCGGAGCCGACAATCCAATTTCGACACAAGCATGCACATAGCGCCCTCTTTCAAGCGAAAGAGATCTCTCATCTATAGTGATTACGCGACCAAGGGCAATTAGCAATTAAAGAAACACACTATCTATTCCACATTTCTAATGGTAAAGAAGGAAAACATACCCAGATCGGCGCGACCAAAAATTACTGCTGCCCTGGTAGAAAAATGGATGCTAGGAGTTCAGTCGGATGACATCCCCCTGAGCGGCCAGGGACCATCGGCAATCACAGTGGCAACCAATTCAACAGAATCAAATATGAACAGGAAAAGTCCATCATCCAAGTCCAAAACCAAACATAGACTATATTTATGATTCCATAATCTTTCGGCCCATCGCTGAATAATAAACAATTATGGATGCCAACCTAGAAATTTTCTGATTAAACTTGAAAATCACGGTTGACTCCAAGGCTCAAGTTGTTCAGATGAGAAACAAACACGACCAGTTGATTTTTTTTTTAATCTTGTGTAGAACTAAATGATCGATAGAATTCAAAAAAGAGAAAAGAGGTTAGAGGGATTAATGCCCTTAACAACTTGCGACCAAGGTAAGGGAGACTTACCTTGGTTCTACTGAAGCAAAGACGGGTATTCACCTTTATAGGAGTCGACTTAGCCGATTGAAGAAGATCGTATCAATTGGAGGAAATTAGCGGATCTACCCGAATCAAAGAAGAAGCCCTAGTCGATGGTTGAAGTGGGGGTTTTGCCGAAGGAGGAAGACTACCATCATTGGAGGATGTCGAAGGAAGAACACGATCAGAAGAAGCCCTCGCAGAAGGCTAGTTGGGGGGCTCCATCAACGACCGTGCCCTAGATCCATTTTCGTCGTTGGGCAAAAACTTGTCGCCCAAGGAACACGAGGAGTCACGAGATATTGTCTATTGAAGAAGATATTTCCAAAATGCTTTTAGGTTAATTTCATACCAACATTTTTAAAACTTGGAAGGCATAAAATATAGTATTTTTTACTAAATAGAATCATCCCGCCTTTGTTAGTATATCATACAATAATGGATGTTGGAATTATGGGATACTTCTGGAAAGATAGAGATATTTTTCTTATGCAATTTTTTTAGGAAGATTAGATTATGACTCTTACATAACAAATTTGCAAGAACTAACTATATATCAATCATTCTTTTATGTATATAAGATAAAGTAGATGAAGAAAATATTACAATTTTTGAAATAAAAACTAAGGACCAAGAAGAAGTCCAATTGAGAAGCTTTTTTTTTCCTTCCTAAAAACATCAAAGACATAGAAGTAGAATAGCCAAGAATCGTTGGGTCATGATAGGTACAAGTTGAATTTTTAAGGTAGTGGTCCAACCCGACACGTGGCTCACCCTTTCGAGCTCGATCGGGCCAAGTTCATGTCGAGCTCGAGCTAACTCGGTGGCGCCCACCAGATCTTCCCAACATGGAAGGGTATGTGTTCCGTGCATCACGAACAAATGTGCTTGGATGCGACCGTGATAAGGGCCCAAAGCCCGAGGCTACATGGGGTATGTGAGCTCGTGCCATGCCCAGCCTGTGGTTGGGTCGTGTTGCGTACAACTTGCGTACCCAAGGGGCGAGGGGCGTAACCAAGCCATGCCCAGTACTGGCATGAATTTTGGTCAAGTCATGCTAGATCTAGCTCGGACCAAACTAGGTTTATGTCCCCCATTGGCCGATTCGGCCCATTGCCACCTCTACTAAGATTCGATTGACTCAGGACAAAAATGGACCTTTTATTTTCTTGAAGATGGAATTGGAAATAACTTTCCTCATCTCAAAATGAGAAAAGAATAATTTAACCTAAGTAATATTTTAATGAAATAACAATGTACATTACAATTTAATTGTGGTGTTAGGGATAAAATGCATGATGAGAAAAATGATGGATATAGTAAATTCTATTGGTGTGATTATGCCATATCAAATAGATAAAAAAATTAGTCTTTATAAAATTATACATATATTTAATAGTTTCGATAATTCTTCATCTCTTCACCCTGCCCCTTGGGCCGTACGTAGACCCTAACACAAGATTAGAATTCTAATTCTTTCATAATGATATATCATTGATGGCTTGCCCCCTCTCCCCTCTCCTAGAATGAGATATTATAAATAATAAAAAAATAAGGTCATTCCATTTCGACAAATAAACCATATAAAAGTTCAATAGTTTTAAGTATACTACTTCAATTATGATTTTTCTACCCTCCAAAGGGAAATGCCCTTCCCCTTTGGGAAGGTTGTGGGTGAGGAGGGATTCATGTGTTCTCATCCTTTAAGCTAGAGGGCCCTATTCCATCTCTACTGGATCTATTCACGGGAGTATCCTCTCAAAGAAGATGATCCTAAAAGAATTAAGGGCACATTCAAGAACAAAAAAATTACATCGCAATTTCAATACTATACCAACAACACGTTAATGGAAGAGATTAATTCAATTTCAATAAGTTTAGTAAATTCATTTTATACATATAGGTAACAAAGCCAAAATGCATCTCATCTTTTTAAAAAAATAGAAAAGAATCTCTTTATTTAAAAACAAAAAAAACTATGACATATTACAAAAAAACAAGAAGTAGAGCTGAAATCAACACATTGCTTCTTTTTCTCAATTTCATTTTTTTTTAATAGTATACATCCAAAAAAACATTTGATTCAAAAAGAATGTAATTTCATCTAGAAAGATATTTTTTTTTTTAGCCAATAGGTTAATAATGATATTCTGAATCAACATCTTGCTCTTGCTCAATCTCAGTGCAAAGTTATACTATATGTTTTTAAACTCTCATAACTGATGGGTAATGTGAGGAATGGTTATCGATAAAATTGCATGAAAATATATGAATGAGAATTGCACGTTCAACTAACAGTTTTTGAAACCTTAATTAGCTATGGAATATTTGCAATTTTCATTTTCAAGTTTTTTTTATCATCGCGTGCAACAATGTAATGGAAATTCCAACATCACAAGTATTTTTTATTCCTTAAGCTGTTAGTTAGATGGCATACATATCATCCAATGTCAATTATCGAACAAGAAAAATTAAACAAACTATGTCATTTGCAATTTCTATTTTTAACCAACGAGAAGTGAAAAAAAGACAGCAAAGGCATCGCATGCGTCAGATGTGTCAATAAAATGCTGAGCCCAAACAAGTTCGCCGCAAAGCATCAAAACTTACGCCTTGACGTACCGGGCTCACGGGAAGCTGCTTCGTCCACCTCCCGCCACCCGCCTCAACGTGCCACGCCTTTCAGCCACCCTCTTTCCACGTGTCCCCTCACCTCCCTTCCCCTTTCCATTCTTTTAAACCCATTTCTCCTCGCCGCTTCCACTACCTCGATCTCCTCTGCAGTCTGCAGTCTTAATTCAAGCTGAAAAAGGAAGAGAAGAAGATCAATTAGGTCGCAGTCATGCCACCTCGCAGGTTCGCCATCGGCCGCACCGAGGACGCCGTCCACCCCGACACCATCCGCGCCGTCCTCTCCGAGTTCATCGCCACCGCTCTCTTCGTCTTCGCCTCCGAGGGATCCGTTCTCTCTCTCGGTGAGTACTGAGATCGATCTCATGAACAAGGCATCATGATTTAAAGGCGGAAGCTAATTAGTTATTGACTGGTCGCAGGAAAACTGTACAAGGATACCAGCACCCCCGCGGGGCTGTTCGTGGTGGCCATCGCCCACGCACTGGCCTTGGCCGTCGCGGTTTCCGTCGCCTTCAACATCTCCGGAGGCCACGTCAACCCTGCCGTTACCCTCGGCGCTCTCGTCGGCGGCCGGATCTCCCTCCTACGGGCAGTCTTCTACTGGATCGCCCAGCTCCTTGGCGCCGTTGTCGCCGCCCTCCTGCTCCGGCTCGCCACGGGCGGCATGGTATTGATCACTCTCGACTCGCATGCATCTTGCCTTTTCTTTTCTCGTCTTCTTGACGGCGAGACTAACGAATGCCTTTTTTGCTGTGGCACGCAGAGGCCGGTGGGGTTCTCGGTGGCGTCGGGCGTCAGCGACTGGCACGCCGTCTTGCTCGAGATTGTGATGACCTTCGGGCTCGTCTACACGGTGTACGCGACGGCAATCGACCCGAAGAGGGGCCATCTCGGCACCATCGCCCCGCTGGCGATAGGCTTCATCGTGGGCGCCAACGTCCTGGCGGGCGGCCCGTTCGATGGGGCGGCGATGAACCCGGCGAGGGCGTTCGGGCCGGCGCTGGTGGGGTGGAGGTGGAGTAGCCACTGGGTGTACTGGGTGGGCCCCTTGATTGGAGCAGCTCTTGCAGGGCTCATATACGAGTTCCTTGTGATCCCGAGCGAGGCGCCGCGCACTCACCAGCCTTTGGCTGCGGAGGACTACTAGTTAATTAATAATTATAATAAAAGTAATAGCCTTGATTAGTTCTGTCTTTGCCTTATTAATTGTCTCTCTCTCCTCGTTTGTTTGGAGAATGTTTTGTAGTACAGTAATTGTGGCGTGGGAGTATGTAGTAATAAATGTCAGCTCTTTTAAAAGTTTTAGTCAATAATGAATCATTATGAACTTTTTCTACTGCGACAATAATTTTAAAAATTATTACTTTGAAATAGGGGCGACAAAAATAGGCACGACACGATAGCACAGCACGAGCACGGCACGATAACTGCGGGTCGGGCTGAAAAATTTGACCCGATAAGCTTATCGGGCCGGCCCGGCCCGATAACATTGCGGGCTGGCTCTTATCGGGCCGGCCCAGCCCGTTTGGCCCGCTAAACATATAAAAAAAGAAGAAGTCTAGATTAGGGCTTGTTTAGTGCTTTAAAATTAAAGATGAAGTTAATCTATGGAGTTTTTCATGTGAAATATCATATTTGATACTTATTTAGTCTCTTAAATATTTTAAATTATTTTTTTAGAAATTTTTTAGTTAATAAGAGGGCTCGCGGGCCGTGCCAGGCGGCCCGCAAACTATTGCGGGCCGAGCCGGGCCGGGAATTTCTGGCCCACTGAGTTAGCGGGCCGGTCCGGGCCGACACGCCACCTTATCGTGCCGGGCCGACCCATTTTGCCACCCTTACTTTGAAAGTCTTAGGGCCCGTTCGTTTCGCAAATAATTTAGTACATAACAGACTAGTCAGTACTGTATAAGATTATACAGGACAACATAATAAATAATCTCATGTTCGTTTCGCACGGTACTGAACATCAAATTTAGTACTATCTTGTGTTCGTTTTGTATTATCATAACACATGATAAAATAATTTGACAAAAATATTGTATGTACTATTTCTTTTTCATTTCATCCTATAAAGCATACTAGGCAATATTATATATTGTTATAATAAAAATATTTATTTTAATTAATATAATAATTATAAATCTAATTAATATGCTTTATTACAATTATATCACAAGTAGATTAATTAACTAACATGTTGCAACATGGAGAGCCCGGTGACGTCGACGGTGCAGTCACACCGCCTCCCATATTGAGTATACATGCTGATATAGTGAGTATACCTGATTGTAAAGAAAGCATACATAATCATAATATTTTATTTGACTAAAAATTAATTTTTCATCCAAATTTACTTTTGATAAATAGAGATATATCTCATTTGAATATATTATATTTTTATCCAAATATATTTTTCCTAAATATAGATTCATACTCAATTTCTATCAAAATATACTCTCTTTGAGTTTAAATATACTCTCTTTTAATTCAAATATTTAATCTAAACATGGATATATACCTGGTTTCTACCAAATTATACTATATTTAAGTCCAAATATATTTTCTCTAAATATAGATATATACTCAATTTCTTTCAAATATTTTTTTTTTGAGTCTAGATATACTTTCTTTTGTTTCAAATATACTCTTTTTATATATATATACTCATTTTTTTTAAAATATACTCTCTTTTAATCCAAATATATTATTTATATATATAAGTATATTCATTTTTGAAAAATTAGACATTCGTGAAAAAAAAATTATATATATTAAAAATATAAATAAGGCTATTATCATTTTCAACATTGTACAAAAATAACAAGCCATTGTTACTCCAAATTAGAGTAACAAGAAAATGAGTCTGGTGTACTGTCCTAAGGCATCATTCCTATCCTATCCGTGGTACGTTTTTGCAAACGAACATGGGACAACTTGTGTTGTCCATTGCTATGCCTTAAAATTATGCGAAATGAACGGACCCTTATTGTACAATAATTTTGAAATCAAATATTATTTTGAAATTATAACAAATACAAGTTATTTAAAAATAATTCATTAATTTTTAAATAAATTATTATATATTTTGTTTTCATAAAAATCAATTTAATTTCCATAAAATAACAATAACAATCAAATTAAAATTAATTAAATAATTTAACTTTTGGTGGAACAATCACCCCACGCTAAAATTTTTGCAAAGACAAAGCTCTATTTGACTCTATGAACCATTTGTGCTCAAGTGGTAGTAGCATTCAGGAATATTATTTAGGTCTTGAGTTTAATTCCTAGTTGTAGTATTTTATGCGTCTTTTTTACGTTTTTGTACGTCTTGTAATACGCCTTGTGCACTTTGTAATGACTATGTTATAAAGTCACTTTTTAAATATAAAAAAAAGACTCCCAACGGTCAGTTTGATTATGTTCATAATAAATAAAATAAAAACAAAAATTATTACATGTATTAATTAATCAGCAATTTACCAAAATCAGATTTTAGGAATGTAAAATTCCCAAAATTGGATTCAACTTTGGGGAATTCTCCAAACCGAAATTGAGTAAATCTAATACCGATTTTGCCCCTAGCCAAAGTCAAAGACTTTGGTTAAAAATTAAAAAAAATATAAAAAAATATAAAAAATAATTTTAATTTATATAAAAAAGAGTCATAATAGAAATGATGTGTTAGATTTTAAAAAATATATTTTCAAACTCTCTAATCAGTTAGAGACTTTGGTTAAAAATTAAAAAAATATTTTAAAAAATATTTTAAAAAGAGGTATAAAAGAAATGATGTGTTAAATTCTAAAAAATATATTTTCAAACTCTCTAATGATATGGAGATGAGGTGTTAGAGTTTAAAAAATATAATTTTAAACTCTAAATCATTAGAGAGTTTTGCACAAAGTCTATAAATCCAAATTTAAATTAAAAATTGTAAAATATTTTTGATATTATAGACTTTGGGCAAAAGTCTTTAATGCATTAAATTTTATTTAGAAACTAGCATATCTTTTATATTACATATATTTTTTTGTGAATTAAATTTTATTTTTTATAATTATAAAATTACTATAAACAATAGTCTCTAACTCATTAGACATTTTGTGCAAAATCTATAATAGTTTCATAATTTTTTTAAAAAAATATTTAAAATCATAAAATAATGTTTTAATGATACAAAAGAGGAATTATGATTTAGAAAAATATTTTACATTAAAATATTTTATAATTTTTAATTTAAATTTAAATTTATAGACTTTGTACAAAAGTCTTTAATATATTAGAGAGTTTGAAAATTATATTTTTTATTTTCTAATATCTTATTTTTATCATAAAAAGTATTTTATAAATTAAAATTATTATTTTTATATTTTTTAATTTTTGGCCAAAGTCAGACTTTGTCCAAAGGCAAAATTGATATTGGATCCACTCAATTCTGATTTGGGAAATTCCCAAAGTTGAATCCGGTTTTTAAAGTTTTTCATTCCCAAAATCTGATTTTAATAAATTGCTGTTAATTAATACTTGATTTTCCTAAAGAGCACTAAAAAATTCCAGGGGCATTTGCCTACCTTCCCTTGAAAAGGAATTCTACTCTGATTTAATTGTTAAGGCCATATTTAAAAATTTAACATGAAACTTATATGGTCACCGTTTCAAACCTATTAATTTCACTTACCCAAGGAAGAGGGTACCCAAAAGCCAAACGACGTACAACCGACAGACCTTGAAATAACTAGGGAGATAGCTGAAGTAAAGAAGTCACTTTAGAAACAAGTTCAATGTAAGTCCGCCTTTAGGTTTCGCTTATGCCAAATTTTTTACCTTCAAATCATCATGAGCTAAAAAAGCTTAAGGTCTTTCTTTGAGCCTCTGGAACTTGGCAGTGAATGAAAGTCTGGGAAAAAGTGACCAGCCAGCTCGTGTGTAGTTGAAGAATTTGAATGTATGGGAATGTGACTCGTTGTGAGAGTTGCAGAGGGGGCAGGCAAACATAACTTGTATATTCTTGGCGATTACTATGTCCTTGGTTAATAGTCGTTGCTTTTCTACGAGTCAGTTGTGCAATGAAACAACAGACGGGCAACATTTTTGCCAAATAAAAGAAATCTTCGAGTAGACTAACCTCTGTTTGGCCTTTGCGATGGTGATACCAGGGTTGCAAGAACACTACCAGAAAAATGGGCATCAGCAACGGCTGATGCCGTTGCTGAGCCGTTGCAATGGAGCCGTGGTAGAAAATCGCGTTGCTGATAACTTAGCAACGGCTGCTCGGGCCATTGCTAAAAATATTATCAGCAACGGTTTTGCCACGGACGCGGAGCCGTGGCTGATAACATCAATAGCAGCGACCGGTGAGCCCGTAGCAACGCCGTTAGTAAAAGCCCGTCGCTAAGCCGTTGCTGTAGGTCATCAGCAACGGCTTTCGATAAACTTTTAGAAACGGCTTTCCCACGGATGGCCGTGGGAAAGCCATTGCTGATGATGTGAACCTGGTAACGAAAAAATTTCAAATTTCAAATTTCCATTGATACATTGATACATTATCTGATACATAACTCACACACCCATACACTCATACACACATTCATTCACACATCACAAATACACCAAGATATACATCAAAACAATTATATTTATATTGATAATTATCCACAATAGTATAAAAACTATTCAAATGCAAAATTGAAGTATCAATATCCAAACAAAATAAATTAAACAAGTCCAATATCTCAGTAACAAAGTCAATATAAAAAAATCTCACGATGACGATGGAGGATGGTCTGGATCATATGGCGGGGTCTGGAGTGCTTGAGTGTACACCGGCGTGGACTGACTCGAGGACGATGGATAAGATGATGCCGAAGAGATGCCTGCTTCGGGATGACCTGACATGTTGCGTAGCATAGCATGCATCTCCGCCATCATCTGACTCTGGCGCTCCATCATCTCAGTCTGACGCGCGACCGTGTTCTCTAGAGTCCTTATTCTGCTACTATGATCATAACTGGATCTAGAGGTGGACGGCCGCTCACCAGCGACCGGAGGGGTCGGTGCCCCAAGTGGCCTAGTACGGCTCGCGCATGTCCACTATCTACAAAGCCATATACGCGGCCATGGTCCCAGCCACCTGCGGCCTCGACCCACGTTGCTGCGTCAAAGTCCTCGGGGTACCCTCGCGCTGCACCACCGTCTAGCTGTAGGTCTCCTACTCGAGTTTGATTTTTTGTTTAATATTTATCATAAAACTTAAATTATAAATTTATAATGAATAATTTAAACAAATATATAGTTACCATAATGTATGCAGCGCAGTTGTCGATGTACTCCCCCGTCCCATGTGCTCGACGGTGAGTCCGCTCAAACACCGCCATCGGGGAGGGTCGCTGGACAGTCCCGTCATCCGACACCGTCGTCTACATTTACAAAACAAATACATTAATTAGTACACATAGTAATAAATCAAATATATAATTAAAAGGTATACTTACCATACGGTTCGCGTGCACTACAAATGCAATAGAGCCGCCGGTGTGACGCGCTGCTCCCCCCCGACATGCGATTTCTAGCCGCATTCCGAGAAACCTCCTGCCATCGATCCGTCGACCATATTCCCACGAGCTGGTCCCATATATCTAGAGTAATCCAATCGGGGCCGTATCCCCGAGTCTCCGCGATGTTAGTGGTCCCAGCTCGGGCCATCGCCTGGGACCGAGCCTGCCCCAGCTGCCCGTTGTACCTCGCACGGGAAATAGCCTCCCAGGCAGCGTAAATGAATGGCCTCTGGTCCTCGGCCCATGTAAAGCGAGCCTGCAAAATAATAATATCAGTACCAATATTAATCATCATGCATGTAAAAATAATAATAATACGTGCCTCAAACTCGCGCCATAACATGTCGACATGCTCGCTAGGCACGTGAGACCACGTAGGCCATGCCCCGTGCATGTATCGTCGAATAGTAGAAGAAATGCTCCTCGGCACTTCTTCTTGCTCGAACCTGCACAACAAAAATAAATTTTAATATTATATTATGATATAATGAATTTGTAATGATTCATAATTCATGGTATATTACCGCTCTCCAATCACGCTAATAAATCTACGTGACTCTGTGGCTGGTGGAGGTTGCCACCTGTTCGGCCCGCGTGGCCGCCTGCGTCTGGATGTACTAACCTCGGCAGTATCATCGGCATGAGGATCAGCAACAGGAGGATCAGCAGCATGAGTAAGTGTAGGAGTCTCACCGATCGGAGACTCCGAAGCTCTCCTGCGACGATAACCACGACCAGACATATTTGTTGAATAGACATATAATCAATTATTGTATAAATAGTAGAGATATATTTAATAAAATATATACTTTACAATTATGCCTCATCATCTGAATAATAGTCTTCAAATTCTTCCTCTTCTTCCTCTAGTTCATCTTCTTCATCTTCAGCTTTCTCAATTTCATGATCGTCATCATCAGCATATTCAACTTCTAATTGAATTGACGTTGTGTCTGCATCCTCGAGTATTGGAATAATACGATCTACAGCAGGAGGATCATCTTCTTGATAGAAACCATGTGTCATATCAGGTATCAGCTCATTTTCTCCTACTATATCTGGAAGTGCTGAAACACGTGCTAACATTTGTTCACCAGACAACATCGGTGGTGGCCCATCTCTTTCGACTTTGCCCTTAGTAAATTTATTACGATTCCTTCGATACTGATGATTAATCGGTAGGAATCGACGATGACAATCAAAGAATGAGATTTTTCGTCCGTTCTGAAGACTGATTGATTTAGAGTGTTCCATACAATACGGACAAGAGAGTCGGCCGTGAGTGCTCCAACCAGACAACATGCCGTACGCCGGGAAATCATTGATTGTCCACAAGACTGCGGCCTTTAAATTAAAGTTTTGCTTCCGATGACAATCATAAGTGACAGCTCCCTCAGTCCACAATGTTTTCAATTCATCTATCAAGGGTCTGAGAAATATGTCAATTTCTTTTCGCGGACCCTTAGGACCCGGAATAATCATTGAAATATAAATAAATTCATCTTTCATACACATTGACGGTGGCAAATTATAAACTGTCAGCAGCACTGGCCAAACTGAATAAGGAGTTGCAGAATGTCCAAACGGATTAAAACCATCTGTGCACAATCCCAATATGATATTTCTAGTATCCCTAGCAAATGAAGGATAACATGTATCCAAATATTTTCATGCTTCACTGTCAGATGGATGAGTCATTACTGTATCATCACGACTTCTT
The DNA here is from genome assembly GCA_034359265.1 of Canna indica. Lineage (NCBI taxonomy): Eukaryota > Viridiplantae > Streptophyta > Magnoliopsida > Zingiberales > Cannaceae > Canna > Canna indica. Next base: position 12,196,980 of record CP136894.1, on the reverse strand, counting down.
GCATGCCAACTCATGTAGGGGGCTATCTTTTCCGACATGAATAATCTTTGAAGCCTCGGTGTTAGTGGAAAATACCGAAGCACCTTAAACGGGATATTTTTCTATCGGACCGATTTCTTCTCCTTGTAACGAGGATGTTGACATACAGGGCATTTATCCAACTGCACATTTTCTTTATAATATAAAATGCAGTTATTTTGGCACGCGTGTATTTTTTCGTACCCAAGCCCCAATTTTCTCATTAGCTTTTTAGTCTTATAAAAAGTTGGCTCAAACTTGTTATCAGTAGGCAGCATTCCATTAATCAATCCAGCAATCCGATCATACGCAACTCCGCTAATATTACAATCGGCCTTGATGTTTAAGAGCTGTGTCATTGCTGAAAACCTAGTGTATTTAGGACAATTCTCATACAAAGGTTCATCGGCATCTTTCAACATCTCGTAAAATTCTGCAGCTTCTTTATTCGGTAATTCAATCTCTACCGCAGTTTGTACTTCTGTGATATCAACCGCTGTAGTATCTGGTGGGACTGATGTCTGAAGAACTGGCCGATCAACATTATCATTCAGGTGGAATTGACCCCCAAGACTATCAAGTATCATAGTTCTATAGGGATTAGATTGTCAGCAGAGGAAGATTCACCATATGTCTGAACGGCAGGATTGCTCGACGTCCCGACTTCGCGTGACTCCCCGTGACAAGTCCATAGAAAATATCTTGGTGCAAATCCTTTGCTATATAGATGCAGAGTGATAGTCTCCCGATCCAAAAATCGTCCATTCAAACAAATGCGGCACAGACATCGGATTTGATCACCGATGCTAACGAAATTCCGATTCGAATAGGCGAAATTTAGGAAGTACGTTACGCCTAATCGAAACTCATTATTTAAAGCTCCACGATCAAGACATCAGTACATCCAACTTCGATCAACTGACATGATTCTGTCAATCAATGACAATTTCTTTGGTTAATGTCTTTAGGTGAGATTGTCTTATTCCATTCGGGATTTATGTTATTTATATTGCACTAAGTACTTATTTTAACCGCTAACTTCATTCTAAATTTCGGCAGCATCTCCCTACAGTTCTCCGAATACGCATATCATCTGGGCGCGTATTGGAGAACAAGAGAGATGTTGCCGAAATTTAGAATAATTAGTTAACAGTTAAAATAAAAACGTAAGTGCAGTACAAATAACTATATTCCCAAATTGTCCAATCAGGGATAATTGAAGAATTGTACGTCGTATAAAAGATCATCTATTTCTTTTACACGAACATACAATCCCCGAACGGATCTAAGGTTTTGCTAAATCATATCCGACTCGTCGATGCGTACGTGAAACATATCAACTCGTCGGATGGATGATTATTTTCTAAATGTTTCGAGACAGTTCTAGTCCATATTGGACAATTCCGACACGAGTCCAAATTAGACGATTTCGGCAAGAGTCCGAAGTGGACGATTCCGGCGCGTGTCCGAAGTGGACGATTCCGTTGCGCGTCCGAAGTGGACGATTCCGGCGCGCGTCCGAAGTGGACGATTCCGGCACAATGCCAAAGTGGACAATTCCGAAATTAATCTAAACCCTAATAATTAATCTAACAAATTAAACAATTAATCTAAATAATTAATTAACATATAAATAAAAAAATAAAAAATCTACTCTTTCCAGCGCCGGAGCCGGCTTACAGTGTGTCCGGACACTGTACAAGATCCGGCGTCGGCCATCGGCCGACTGCCGCCGGCCATCGGCCGACTGCCGCCGGCCGAAACCCTAAAAATAGGGTTTCGGTCGGATTTCCCGCCGGCCGCAACGGGAAGAGACGGCCGGGCGGCGATGAATACCTGAAATCGGCGGCCGAGGACGGACGGCAGCGTCGGCAGCGACAGCTCGGCGTCGTCGGCGTCGGCAGCGGCGGCGAGAGGCGGGAGGAGGACGCGACGGCGGCAGCAGCGGGAGGAAGAAGGGTCGGGCACGATCTGTGACCTATATAAACTTATCAGCAACGGCTCACTCGCCCGTTAGAAAGCCGTTGCTAATAAGTTATCATCAGCAACGGCTCACTTGTCTGTTAGAAAGCCGTTGCTGATAATTAAAATCATCAGCAATGGCTCGCGTGTCCGTTAGAAAGCCGTTGTAGATACAACATATCTGCAACGGCTTGAGCGGTCGTAAGAATGTCGTTGCAAATAGCAACGGCTTGAGCGACCGTTGCTAATAGCCGTTGCTGAAGAGAATTTCTAGTAGTGGAAGCCATATAAAGAAGCGGGTGCCTGACTCGTAGTCTCTCCCCGTTAGGACATGGTTCGTGCCAAAGTTTAAAGGTGGAACCCTCCCCAACTCCATAAAGAAGCGAAACCTCGAAGATGCCCATCAATCTGACGATGTTCCTCCAGATGGATGAAAGACCCTGATGCTCACTAGGGCTCAACAGTAGCAATCTTGGGTAGAGTGCCATGAAAATGTCGTTCCAAGGCATACATTGTTGGCCTAAGGTTTTCGCTCGACGTCCCCGATCGAAAATGTCGGTTAGTGCTCGACGTCCCCAATCGAAAAAATTGGAGAAATCGGCAATGACGATCGTTGATGCTTGGATTTTGTCATGAAGATAGAGTTTAGGTTTAGGGTGTCTGGCATGTATTGTAAATCCTCATTATGATGCAAAAAAATCCAAAAATTGAAACCCAAACCCCAAAATATGAAAACTCAAAAAATCAAAAAATGACCCAAAAATTTTCTAAGTCTAGGGAGCTCCTTGGAGGGCTATATGACTAAGACTTTTACTTGACACCAAAAGTCCCAATAATTGTTTCTTAGGTAGAAACAAGTTAATGACATGTTTTAAAGAAATTTTTGGAAGCCTTTAACATATCCATATTTGACCCGGGAGATTATAAAATTTTCGGTTTTCGTAAATTTGTACTAGACTCCAAAAGTTAGATTTTGATTCTTAATGATTTTAATTCTTTGGATATTTTTATTGAATCCAAATGGGGGGTAATCCTTATTTAACATTTATGTTTTAAAGTTGAATAAGCCTTAGGAAGACTAGACCTTGCTGAAACTGCCCTTAGAGCAATTTCGATCAAATGGTCGATTGGCCGGCCTGTGACCGACGAGCGATCGATCTCAGGCAGTAACCCACAGTGGGCGCGCATTCGGTCGACCATCAGTTGATGGTTCGATCAACCGATGGATGGTAACAGCTCTATTTTAAGCCATTGAGTGGAATTTTACTCGAGCTCTCTTCATGTTATCCTATAAATATGAGAGCCCAGCCTTCCTTACAATATATTGGTCACTCCTAACCTTCTTGAGCCATCTTATGATAATTTTTAAGCCTCATTGAGCCAAATTCTTGTGGAAACCTAGCTTTAAACATTGACATATTTGATTGAGCCTTAAACTCATTGTTTCATCATCAAAGGCATCAAGAGGAAGCAAGGAAACTTTGGTTGGAGCTAAGTATCTTATTGTTTGATTTATTGATCTATTATTGTTTTATTTTCATTGTCTATCAAGTGTGTAAACTTAGGTTGCTAGGTTGTGTGATTGGGAGGTTGCCTTGGTTGTAAGGCTTAAGTCCACTAGTTTAGTTAATTTACTAAGATTGAATTTGTTGTCCTTTAGGTTGTGAGGTGGGAGAGTGCTTTCAATAGGAAGACAGTGACTTTCGGGTGTGAAAGTGCCATCGGGTTAAGAGCGAAGATTATATGGTGTAAATTCCTGATCATTGTAAGGAAATAAATTAATCTAGTAAAACTAAGATAAAAATCCTAAGCGAGGGTGTTTAGGTAGTGGAGTAGGTATTGAGGCTGAACTACAATAAATCTCATGTGTTAGCATATATTGTTTTTATTTGTGCTTGCTTATTTGCCATATTCAATTGCTTTCGTATTTAGTCATTAATTTGTGAATTGCCTCAGTAATCAGAGAATTGATTAAAACTAGAATTAAGCTAAAATTTTAGTTAACACACTATCCATCCCACTCTAGTGTAGGCCATTCGACTTACATACAACCCGGCTTGAAGAGTTTCCACATCCATTTACCTAGCCTTGCAGTTTTATTAGAAGGTAGATCGAGAATGCTGAGTTCGCCCTCAGCGAGCGTGCAAGTATGGGTATCCCAACTCACCAGGCATTTCCCCTACGGAGTTACATCTCGCCTCCCAATTCCAGAAAAAGATCCCTCATCACCTATTGACCTACTTGGTGACTAGGGTTGTTCATGGGTCAAACCCGACCCAATGAACCCGAGAAACTGACCCAACCCTAATTAATCGAGCCAGGTCAGGTCGGGTAGTCGGGTCGGGTTCAATTTGTTCAAACCCGACTATAATCGGGCCGGGTCTCGGGTTTGAAGGTTTGGAACCTGATTACTCGAGACCTGACCCGATTACGCGATTAAATATATATATTTTTTATTATTTTTTTAAAATATATATATATATATTAAAAAAACCAAAATCAAGACGCAGGCCACCCACGTCTTCCCAAGAAAACGCGGCCACGCAGCCCACATCTAACCAATAAGACGCTTGGGGTTAATTTTTTTAAATTATTATTATTATATAATGGGTAAACCGACTACCCGATCCGACCTGACCCAATTCCGAGCGGGTCGGGTCGGGTCAGGCCGGGTTCAGAAATTTTTACCTTAAAACCTGACCCAACCCGACCTGATTGCTTGTTGGTTGGGTCGAGCCGATTTTTTCCCCAAATCCGATCCGACCCGAGCCGTGAACAGCTCTATTGGTGACCCATGAATTAAGAAGCTTGAAAGATAAACAAAAGGTAGGAAACTTGATTGGTTAAGACACTACTATATAACCAGAAGTATTAATACTTGCTAATAGTTAAATAGAAGACCTCCTCCACCTCTCATTGACATATGCTCCATGATTGAGAAGGTACGAGGTTCTCTCTATATACATATAGCATATGAGTGATACAAATAAATTGAGCTTATGTGAATATCTTATAATCTTGAGTACTTCATTATTTGTTAGGAAGAAAATAAGTCTTTCTGCAAGGATCCAAAAATCCAAATGCCAAAAGAAAAATATACCAAAACGAATAAATCCAGAAAAACATAGAGCACACCAAAATTTACGTGGTTCGGCCCGGCGGGGTACCGGGCCTACTCCACGGGGAGAAGAGGGCACTGATTTTATTAGAGAGAGGAGAAAATACGACCAATACAAGAGAATCTGAATACAACTAATAATTAAATTGTAAAAGAAAAAATATTATCTGTACTCAGATATTTTTCTGTACCCCGAAATTTGGATTCCCGCTTCTTCCTGAAAATTATGGATGCGGCGTCCTTGATCTTCTTGCTTCTGCCTAGGACGGTGTGGAGGGGAAGAGAGCCGTCGGAAAAGAATCTTGCTTGAGAAACGAAGTAGATGAAATGATTTAGAACCTAGTATTAGGCCCCTTATATAATGGTATGGGAGAGCCGACCTTGCATCTGATTGCATCGTTCAATTTGATCGGACGGTGTGTGGAGATGATTAAACGAGTAAAATCCTGATTGAGACAGCAAAATTAGAGGCAGAATCAAAATTGGCAGTTGGGAAAAATTTTGCCCGCGTGAAGACCTCCTGTGAAGACACCTGGCGCATGAGATAAAGCCCAGCGTCAAGCGCTGGGCTCGTGCACAACAAACGATCGCGTGAAGCGCGCTCGTCTGCTAGGCTCGCTACGCGTGCATCGTTTGCTACATGCGCGGGTTGGGCTCGGCCCAGCAGTTTGGCCCGCCTGGGCCGGGCCGAGCCTAGCAGCAACTGAGATTGTTTTTTTCTCTCTTGATCCAGTAAAGTAATTTGGCCCATTTCAAATTGGATCCGGGTTTGAATCGAATCAACCCTCATAATTTTCTCATTTGATGAGATTTAAGTCCGATGTAGCCTTTTCTTTTTCTCCCAAGAGCCCAATAGGACTAACTTGTGCCTTGAATCAGTCTTACCAAGTTCAGGCAGTGATCAAACTTGGCCGTTGGTAGTACTTTAGTTAGCATATCTGCAGGATCGTGAGCCGTGTCAATTTTTTGAAGTTTTATTTCTCCTTCTGAAATAATGTCCCTAATGAAGTGGAATCTGACATCGATGTGCCTTGTCCTTTCATGGTACATCTGATATTTTGATAGATTAATCACACTCTGACTGTCACTATATATGCACGACTATATCCCCATTTTGAGAAGTTAGTTCTTTTATCAGGTTCCCAAGCTAGAATGCTTCTTTAATGACTTCTGTAATAGCCATATACTCTGCTTCGATGGTGGAGAGGGCGACAGTGGGTTGTAGGCCGTCTTTCCAACTTACTGTAGTTCCACCTATAGTGAAGATTTAGGCAGTGATTGATCTCCTCTTATCAAGGTCAACAACATAGTCTGAGTCTGAATATCCTGCAAACGATTCATTAGTTGCACCAAAAACAAGATTTGCTTTAGAAGTACCTTGTAAGTAGCGCAATATCCATTTAACCGCCTCCCAATATATTTTTCTCAAATTTGTCATGTACCGGCTCACAACACTGACTGCTTGTGCTATATCTGGGCAGGTTGATCATGACGTACATAAGACTATCAACTGCGCTTGCATAGGGTACTTGTGACATATCAATTCTTTCTTTTTCATCTTTCGGGCATTACAATCCTGATTATTTGAAGTGAGCCGCAAGAGGTGTTTTGACGGATTTTGCTTCTTGCATGCCAAAGTGTTCAACCACCCGCTTTAATAAGTCCCCTGTGTTAGGTATAGCTTTCTTGCTTTGCGGTCTCTCTTTATCTCCATTCCAAGTATTTTTCTTGCAGCCCCAAGGTTATTCATGTCAAATTCTCCTTTAAAGCATTTCTTAAGCCTGTCTATTTCAGTAATATCTTTTGCCGCAATAAGCATGTCATCAACATAAAGGAGCAGATAAATCATAGAGATAACTAATTTCTTTAAGTAAACATAACTGTCAAAGAATGATCTACTGAAACCAATACCAAGCATAAACTGATCAAACCTCTTATACCATTATTTGGGAGATTGCTTGAGGCTATAGAGTGATTTCTTTAGGAGGCAGACATGGTCAATTTTATTTTTCTCTTCAAACCCTTTTGGTTATGTCATGTAGATCTGTTCTTCTAAGTCACCATGTAGAAAATCTGTCTTTACGTCAAGTATTTGTTATAACTCCAAGTCTTGCGTGGCTACTAATGCAAGAAGAACACGAATAGAAGTATGTTTAATTAACCACATGAGAAAAAATATCTTTGTAGTCAATACATTCCTTTTGACCGTATCCCTTTGCCACCCGAGCTTTATAGATACCGCATTCTTTGAGTTTATAGATCCACTTGCACCCAACAAGTTTCTTGTGCGGTGGAGGCTTCACAAGTTCCCAATTATTATTTTTCTACAAGGACTTGAATTCTTCTGTCATAGCTTCATGCCACTTTCTTGAATCTGTCCGATTTAGGGCTTCTTTATAGGAGGCTGATTCTTCAGTGCACGGAGTTTATTGAGCCATTGCTAGAGCATATGTAGCAGCATTTGCATACCTAGGATTAGGATTTGGTGCTCGCCTAGGTTGGTTGAGGGTGATGGAATGAGGATTCTCCTTTTCAACTTGATATTGCTCCTCCTTGACCCGGTGTGACTCCTCCTGGACCTGAACATGTTCTTCAGTGGTCTGTTCTAATGAGGCAGTGTCATTGGCTTCTATGGAAGGTGGTCGAGGTGCAAGTGTAGGGAACCAAAATTCTTGGGTAGCAGGCTGAGGTGGTGCTTCTTCTTGTAGTATCGGAGATGTAGGTTCCTCAGAGTCCTCCTCTTATTGGTCATCCTTTTTCATTTTCAAGAGTACTTGCTTATCAAAAATCGCATCTCTATGGATCTCTGCTTTACAATTATTTAGACACCACACATTATAGCATTTCACCCCGCTAGGATATCCTAAGAAAATATGTTTCTTTGATTTAGGTTCTAATTTTTCTTCATTCACCCTAACATAGATAGTTCTTTCAAAAATTTTAAAATGGTCATAAGAAGCTGGCGACCCTGTCTATTTTTCCTCAGGCGTCTTGAATTCAATTGATGAAGAAGAAGATCGATTTATCAGGTAGCAAGCGGTGGATGCAGCCTCTGCCCAAAAGCTTTTAGAAAGGTTAGCATTAGAAAGCATACATCTTATCCTTTCTATGATGGTGCGGTTCATCCTTTCTGCTATTCCGTGTGGAGAACTGTGTGATATCTTATGATCCCTTCCCTTGAACAAAAGTCTTTAAATTCTCCACTGCAAAATTCTAGGCCATTGTCGGTTCGTATGGTCCGAACATATCTACCGGTTTGCTTCTTTATCATATTGCCTTCCAAGACTGAAATTTAGAAAGGACATCAGATTTATTTTTAATAAAATAAGTCCATACCTTCCTGGAGTAATCATCAATAAATGTGAGCATGTATCGAGGTCCTCCTTGAGATTCAACCGGTGATGGCCCACATAGATCAGAGTGGATGTAGTCTAATTTTCCTTTTGCGTAGTGTTGTCCTGTGGAGAATGAGACTCTTTTTTGTTTTTCATAGATACAATATTCACATAAATCTAATTTAGCCTATTTCTACTTTCCAAGTAGACCCTTTTGTTCAAGTATTAGCATGCTCCTTACATTAATATGCCCTAATCTCATATGCCATAATTTAGCAAGATCATCATCAAGGTGTTCAGAAGTTACCATAGCCGCACCACTTGTTACTGTCGTGCCTTGTAGAATATAAAGTTGGTTTACATTTAGTGCTTTTATTACTGTTAAGGATCCCATTTTGACTCTGAAAACTCCGTCTTGGCCTGAATACTTATATCCAAGTGCATCTAGGGAAGATAGAGAAATTAAATTTCTTTTAAGACCTGGAATGTGCCATACCTGAGTTAAGGTCCTTGTAATTCCATCGTGCATTTTTATTTTAACTGAGCCGACTCCTGCTACTTGACATGATGAGTCTTTTCCCATTAGCACTTCTTTTCCATTAGCATGTTTATATGTGGTAAACCAATCTTAGTGCGGTGTTATATGAAAAGAGCAACCTGAATCTAAAATTCATTCATCTTGAGATCTAGCATAACAAGCAGAAATAGTAAGTACGTCTACTTTTTCACCATCAGCAGCATAGGATGCTTCCTCGTTCTGATTTTGTTCCTCATGTCTCTGTTTCAGCTTACGACATTCTGATTTGATGTGTCCCATCTTTTTGCAATAATAGCACTGCACATTTTTTGACCTGGATTTAGATCTGAACTTATCCTAGCTTTTGTCCCGTGACTTGTTTCGTCCTCTAGTGTTCAGGGCTTCTCCACGGCTTCTAGAGGATCCTGTGTTAAGTTGAGACTCGACAATCTCCTTGGATACTAGCATTGTTGTCACCTCATTCAGAGTAATAGTATTCTTGCCATATAATAAACTTTCACGAAAATTCTTAAAAGAAGAAGGGAAAGAATTAAAAGCATAAAGACCTTATCTTCTTCCTCAAATGTAACTCTCATATCCTCAAGATCAGCAAGAATAGAATGGAAAGTGCTAATATAATTTTTAACAGAAGTGCCATCAGTCATGCGTAAAAAATATAATTTCTGTCTAAGTTCCATCTTACTCGTAAGAGTTTTATCCTGGTAGATTGTAGCAAGCTTTTCCCATACATCTGCAGCGGTCTTTTCTGATGCGACTTCTCGTAGTGCCTCGTCAATGACGATCATGTACAAGGTTGCTTTAGCACTTTCATCAGCCCGGTCATTTTCCCTTTCAGTGCCTTCCATCTCATCTCGTCCACAAATAGTTTCCTGTAGGTTCTCTTTAACTAATATTGGTCTTATTTTCAAAGCCCATAACGAGTAGTTGACGTTATGATCCAATTTTTGGATTTCGTATTTTGCCCTTGACATTGTGGGTTGTTGGTTCTAATATCATAACTGTTAGGAAGAAAACGAGTCTTCCTGCAAGGATCCAAAAATCCAAACGCCAAAAGCAAAAAAAATACCAAAATAAATAAATCCAGAAAATCACAGAGAACACCAAAATTTACGTGGTTCGGCCCGGCGGGGTACCGGGTCTACTCCACGAGGAGAAGAGGACACTGATTTTATTAGAGAGAGGAGAAAACACGGCCAATACAAGAGAATCTAAATATAACTGATAACTAAACTTTAAAAGAAAAAATATTGCCTGTACTCGATTATTTTTCTACACCCCAGAATCTGGATTCTTGCTTCTGCCTGAAAATTGTGGATGCGGCGTCCTTGATCTTCTTGCTTCTGCCTGGGATGGTGTGAAGGAGAAGAGAGCCGTCGGAAAGAAATCTTGCTTGAGAAACGAAGTAGATGGAATGATTTAGAACCTTGTATTAGGCCCCTTATATAATGGTATGGGAGAGCTGACCTTGCATCTGATTGCATCGTTCAATTTGATCGGACGATTTGTGGTGGTGATTGAACGAGTAAAATCCGATTTGAAGTAGCAAAGTTAGAGATGGAGTCAAAATTGGCGGTTGGGGAAAATTTTGCCCGCATGAAGACCTCCTATGAAGACACCTGGCGCATGAGATAAATCCCATCGTCATGCGCTGGGCTCGTGCAGAGCAAACGAGAACGTGAAGCACGCTCGTCTACTGGGTTCGATGTGCTGCAACGCTAGTTTCTGCTGGCGCGGGCTGGACTCAGCTCAGCAGTTTGTCCCGCCTAGGCCAGGCCGAGCCCAACAGCAGTTGAGATTGTTTTTTTTTTCTCTTTTGATCCAATAATGTAATTTGGCCCATTTCAAATTGGATTTGGGTTTGAATTGAATCAACCGTCACATTATTAATGCATCACAATCAATCTTGATTTCTTTGTTTGGATTTTCATATGTACACTGTATATTTCTTTAACTTGAACAACTTATTATTATCACATTTGAATTGGATGAAATTTTGAAGAAAAATTTCTTCTTCTCCTCCTCCTCGCGATTCACATGTTCATTCCACTAAATATCTTCTCATCACACTTGAATTTTATACAAGCTTCTTTTAATTCTTGCTGTGAAAATTAAAACTACTAACTCATTCTTCATATATTGTGTAGGGTTGCAATAGTTAAAGCAAAACTAATTAATGTAAGCAATTAATTAATCACATAAGAAATATTTTTTCATCATATGGAAAGGAGGACAAAACCCATCTCATATTGTTTGAATATTTTATTTAAATAAAATGTTACTTCAATTGTCTTTTTTCATTTAAATAAAATTTTATGCCTTTATTTTCGTAATTATAAAATAATTATATATGTTGAAGATTTTTACTAGTTTGAAATATATTTTTTTTGAAAAAAGTCAATCAACTATATTTTTTACACTTTATATCTAAGCACTCGAGTTCTCTCAAAAAATAATGTGCTTATCATATAATCTCTAATTAATTATGATCATATAATGAAATTAGCAAAATTAGACTCAGTCACTGCTTAATCATATTTAGAGTTTTACTAATTAGGATCATGTTCAATATGTATAATTAGATTATGCACACTTTAATTACTTAAAAAGTTATACAATATTCTTTTGAATATTTTAGTATGCATTCATATATTTCTTCACTATTCAATTAATTAGATTAGATATTCTGTACTTGGATATCAAAGCTCTTTAATTAGCTTCTTAATTTCTCTAATGTAATAATCTCTTATATTAGTAGAGATTAGAACAAAGCTGCTCATTAGGCAGCAAACTCGGCTCGGAATCGTAAATGGTCCATATGTTGGATTTCTACTTGACCCCTAGAGCTCGAGGCAATTTTGTATTATGACTCGCTTGCCGTTGGCTAAAGCTTAATATAGTTTCTTTTTTTGTAAAAATAATAATTAATTAGATTAGATCCTATCCAGATCCGCAAAATTAGGCAATCCAACTTTTTATTTATCTTAATACTTATCTATTAGTTATTCTTGATATGTTATTTTATAATTAGTTAGACGAGATATTTATCAATTAAATCAATTCCTATTAATTTACACCCATAGAATTAGTCTTAAGATCTTATTCAATATTTATCTAGTAAATAAGATCTCGTCCAAATACGCAAAAGTAGGCTTGCCACAAATATGCAATTAATTAGATGTAGTAAATGGTTGGAATAAAAGCTAAAAAGTTTCAACTTAATCATACTTGTGCAGTATAAATAAGAAGACAATGCATATTTTTTCCACTGGCAAGAACTAATTGAAGGTGAAGATAAAAGAATGGAGAAGACTTACAACTCAATGCTCTCTTTGATGATGGTGCTGTGCTTGAGTGCATGCATTGCTATCGCAGAGTGTAGAAACCTAACTGATCATCCATGTAGAAGTTTGCTCGCCAATGCCCTTGGCTTGACTCCTCCCATGGGATAATTAACTAAGTTTAATATTTCACATTATTATTATTATTATTATTATTATTATTATTATTATTATTATTATTATTATTATTATTATTATTATTATTATTATTATTATTATTATTATTATTAGTATTATTATTATTATTATTATTATTATTATTATTATTATTATTATTATTATTATTATTATTATTATTTGAAGACGACTAAACTTGGTTATTCGCATAATATAGGTGGAATAGTTGGAATCATTTCCATTGTGAAATCAATGAGACAATGATAAAAGAAACGGGTAACTTTATGAGAACCATTCAATTCATATATTCTTTTGTAATTTTTCTTATTACTTATCACATTATATTGTTGTTTTATAGCTGATGAAATTGTATCCACTGGCCTTGCAAAGCTTGGATATCAATATGTCAATATAGGTATTGTATGAATTAAGTATATATTTAGTGGAGATTTTTAATATGTTATGAAAAAGAAACTAAAACGAAGTATTGCATTTAAATAACTCGGATGATTGTTGGGCATCAAATCAACGAAACTCAAAGGTACATTCCTTTATTGCTTCTATGTTGGGTTAATCCACGATAGGAGTTGTTTGATCATCTAATAGATATTTGGAGTGTTTGTCAATTTAATATAATTAAATTAACAATGAACGTGTTGATTTTTAATTTATTTCAGGGTGAACTACTTGGAAATGAAGTAACTTTTCCTTCGGGAATGAAAGCATTGGCTGACTATGTTCATGACAAAGGACTTAAGCTAGGAATGTATTCCAGTGCGGGGTGATATTTCATATTAGTTAATCTTATATTTGATCTAATCTAACCTTAAAATGAAAAATATCTCAAACAAAGTTAAGCTTATTGTTGGGAATATATTTTACAGATATAGAACATGTAGTGATCAGATGCCGGGATCACTTGGATATGAGTATAAGGATGCAAAAACTTTTGTAAAATGGGTAACAACATTTTGTCATTTTTATTAAATTGAATCTAATAAATTATTTCAATTTTACTATTAGTAATAAGAGTGTTTACCCAAACATAAACAAAAAAATTGTCTTGGGTTTTCAAATTAATTTGAAGTTAAGAAAAAAAAACCTAAACATAAAAACATAGAAGTTAAGTTAAGAAAAACTCATTTTTGGATTCTTTGTTTTCAAGTTTTCTAGATTCTTATTATATCCTTTGAATTATATATCTTTTAAATATGTTTATGTTAAATTCAAGCATTTATACATAGTTGTTTGGTATTTTAACACTTATTTTCTTTTATTGATTATTATATATAATTTTATGCTTTATACTTCTTTACTTTATATTTTTATACTTATCTTGTTATGTCATCTACATTATTTATTATCATTATTTATCCCTAGATAGATCCATGAAAGATTTCCTAAATACATGTGGATGAAGTGCCCATTAATTAGACTCTTTATTTCAGGGCATTGATTATTTGAAATATGACAATTGTTACAATGGAGGTATAGATGTAAAAATAAGGTAGTGCCTCTAACTTTGTCTAGCTTCCCCAATTATTTTAAGTTTATAATTTACTAAGATTATTCTTCTAATATTTACTAGATACCCGAAGATGAGCAGAGCTCTAAGGAAGGCAGATAGACCAATCTTTTATTCTCTCTGTGAATGGTAAATGAAATTTGAAATGATAATTATGAGCAAAAAAAATTTTGCAATTAATTTCATCTAGAATTCTAACTTTTTTATATATATTTAGGGGATGGGGTGAGGTGCCCAAATGGGGTCACATGTTCGGAAATAGTTGGAGAACAACCGGCGACATCGTGGATAATTGGAATAGGTGAGATGATCCAAATGCTCAGTTGAATTGTTGATGCCAACTTGATATTTTTTATAAAACAAAAATTGAACAACATATTTTTAATCTATTTTGTGATAAAATTAAATTTATATTCCCTTTTAGCATAATTACAATTGCTGATTTGAATGAAGCCAATGTTGATTATGCAAGACCGGGTGCATAGAACGATTAGCTTCCTATCCAACATTAAAAATATGATGAAATAAATGTTGAATTAGAAAAATATAAGATTGAATGAGAAAAACTTTTACTTAGCAAATTATGTTTATAGTTTCTAAAAGTTGTTTGCACACTCACGTATATTTATTTTGACATGAATTACAATATATATGATATGGATTGTATACATTAAAGTATATATAATCACTTATCTTATCTACAACATATTCTTTTTTTAACTATTTTTATTTTATTTAGATCCGGACATGCTTGAAATTGGTAATGGAGGCATGACAAATAATGAGTATGTAGTACATTTTAGCTTATGGGCTATTTTCAAGATAACTTTGTATCTTAGACAAATTACAAATTATCAAAATAAATTGCTAAGCATTCACTCGATATTAAGTTGAATAGTTTTGTGTTAAATTATGGTAGGCTCACCTGCTTATTGGTTGTGATGTAAGGGATATTCCTAAGGAGACCAAGGACATTATTGCCAATGAAGATGTTATTGTTGTCAATCAAGGTGATACAATATTGTATTATTTAATAACTATAACATTTTTATCATTTTACTATTCTAATCACATCCTTAATAAAACATAAACTATTATCTATAACTTTTACTTATTAATAATATGAATAGATGCTCTTGGAGTTCAAGGGAAGAAGGTGAAAATGGATGGACACCTTGAGGTAGTTTATACGCTTAATTTTCAAATTTTTGTTATGTTTCCTACATTATTGATTAATTAATAATATAAAAATTACACAGGTATGGGCTGGTCCTCTTTGTGAAGATAGAATTGTAGTCCTCTTGTTAAATAAAAACTCAAATGAATCAAGTCCTATCACAACCGACTGGCAATATTTAGGTATTGATCATGAGACACTTATGGAAGTTAGAGATCTTTGGAAGGTACTTATAGTAGAACTTAATAAATTTCACTAGTGCATATTTTTTTTCTTTCAATTTATTTTTGTTACAAGGATGCATCACCAGACTTGTTTAAAATATATTTGGTCATTTGAATATTTTCTTACAGCATGAGACTCTGGAGGAGAATGTTTCGGAGAAACTAACAACAACAGATGACCCTCATTCATGCAAGATGTTTATTTTAGACCCAGTATCTTGAAGTCCACTTTGAGAAAGGAAATATTTTAACATAATTGTCTTAGGAATTTTTTTTAAAAAAAAATTCTAGCACTTTTTTAATTTTAGAGGAAGAGAGTATGCTATGACTTAGCATAATGTACTTTTTGTGTGTGAGAGATAGATGTATTTTACTCACGTAACTTTCTTTGACAGTATGTTTGGTTTTAGCATTTTATGATTCATAATGAAGTTTGAATTTGAAGAAGTTATATATGTTCTTTAAATATTGATATACCAGTTATTTTATTTGTATTTATTTTGCTTTTCTTCTCTAGGAAGTACAAATCATATATTATTTTCTTATCATCATTGTGGGCTTAACCATTTTTTAAAAAACATTATCTTCTTATTTTAAAATTATATTTATAATTCAAATTTTGTTGAAGTCACTTAAATCGACACTATGATCCCTCAACTTGATCGTGTCGGGCTATCTGACAGGGGCAAAATTGCGAGACCAAGATATGAAGATGCAAGTTGTAATTGTAATTGCAACTTCCATTTGTGTCACGCCCCAAATTCAAGATCGTGTGATCAGCTAGACTACAAACTAGTACTCCGAAGCCCAACAACAACATATGAAACAATGCAGACAGAAACAATAAATTCCTTACATAAAATCCAAAGTCAATATGAAATCAAGTAACACTATAGTGCACAAGTCCAATAATAACTAGAACTTCATGTTCAAAATGAAAACAATAGGACTCTCTTTACTACTCGACTACGACGCGGCACACCACAAGACTAGCCACCTAAGCTTGCCACTCCCAGCCGCGCCATACCGGTACTGACGTACCTCGATGATTAGGATATGCAAAACAACGTCAAAAGAAGCGGAGAACCAACACTACTGAAATAATGGGCATCAGCAACGGCGTGCAACGGCCCCACCCGTTGCAATGGAGCCGTGGCAGAAAAATGCATTGCTGATAATTTAGCAACGAGTCAGCAACGACCGCTCGGGCCATTGCTAATAATATTATCAGCAACGGCTTTGCCACGGACATGGGCCCATTGCTGATAATATTATTAGTAACGGCCCGAGAGGCTATAGCAAGGCCGTTAGTGAAAGACCGTTTCTAAGTCGTTGCTGTAGGTCATCAGCAACAACTTACGATACACTTTTAGTAACGGCTTTCCCATGGGCGACCGTGGGAAAGCCGTTGCTGATGATGTAGACCTGAAACCGAAATTTTTTTAAAATTTCAAATTTTCATTAATACATTGATACATTATCTGATACATAACTCACATACCCATACACCCTATACATACATCCATTCACACATCACAAATATACTCAAATATACATCAAAATAATTATACTTATATTTATAATTATCCACAATCGTATAAAAACTATTCAAATTTAAAATTGAAGTATCAATATCCAAACAAAAGAAATTAATCAAGTATAGTATCTAAGTAACAAAGTCAATATATAAAAAATCTCACGATGACGATGGAGGATGGTCTAGATCATATGGCGGGGTCTGGAGTGCTTGGGTGTACACCAGCGTGGACTGACTCGAGGACGATGGATCGATGCCTGCTCCGGGATAACCTGACATGTTGCGTAGCATAGCATGTATCTCCTCCATCATCTGACTCTGACACTCCATCATCTCAGTCTGACGTGCGATCGTCTCCTCCAGTGTCCTTATCCCGTTACTTTGTTCATAACTGGACCCGGAGATGGACGGTCGCTGACTAACGACCGGAGGGGTTGGTGCCCCAAGTGGGCATAACACGGCTCGCACATGGCTACTATCTGCAAAGCCATATACGCGATCGTGGTCCTAGCCACCTGCAGCCTCGACCCACACTCCTGCGTCAAAGTCCTCGGGGGGTGCCCCGGCGCTGCACCACCGTTTGAGTGTAAGTCTCCTACTCGAGTTTGATTTTTTGTTTCATATTTTTCTTAAAACTTAAATTATAAATAAATAATGAATAATTTAAACAAATATACTTACCATAATGTATGCAGTGCGGTTGTCAATGTACTCCCTTATCCCATGTACTCGACGGTGAGTCTGCTCAAACACCGCCATCGGGGAGGGTCGCTGGACAGTCCCGTTGTCCAACACCGTCATTTATATTTACAAAACAAATACATTAATTAGTACACAGAGTAACAAATAAAATATATAATTAAAAGTAAGGTATACTTACCATACGGTTCGCGTGCACTACAAATGCAATAGAGCTGCTAGTGTGACACGCTGCTCCACCCGACATGCGATTTCTAGCCGCAATCCTAGAAACCTCCTGCCATCGTTTTGTCGACCATATTGTCACGAGCTGGTCCTATATATCCGGAGTAATCCAATCGGGGCCGTATCCTCGAGTCTCTGCGATGTTAGTGGTCCCAGCTCGAGCCATCGCCTAGGACCGGGCCTGCCCCAGCTGCCCGTTGTACCTCGCCCGACAAATAGACTCCCAGGCAGCGTAAATGAAGGACCTCTGGTCCTCAGCCCATGTATAGCGAGCCTGCAAAATAATAATATCAGTACCAATATTAATCATCATGCATGTATAAAATAATAATAATTAATACGTGCCTCAAACTCGTGCCATAGCATGTCGACGTGCTCACTGGGCACGTGAGACCACGTGGGCCATGCCCCGTGCATGTATCGTCGAATGGTAAAAGATATGCTCATTGTCACTTCTTCTTGCTCGAACCTGCACAACAAAAATAAAATTTAATATTATATTATGATATAATAAATTTTTAATGATTCATAATTCATGATATATTACCGCTCTCCAATCACACTAATGAAACTACATGACTCTGTGGCTGGTGGAGGCTGCCACCTGTTCGACCCGCGTGGCCGCCTGTGTCTGGATGTACTAGCCTCAGCAGTATCATCGTCAGGAGGATCAACAACAAGAGAATCAGCAACATGAGTAAGTGCTGGAGTCTCACCGATCGGAGAATCCGAAGCTCTCCTACGATGATAACCACGACCAAATATATCTGTCGAATAGGCATATAATTAGATTATTATATATATAGTAGAGATATATTTAATATAAGATATACTTAACAATTATTCCTCATCATTTGAGTAATAGTCTTCGAATTCTTCCTCTTCTTCATCTTCTTCATCTCCAGCTTCCTCAATTTCATGATCGTCATAATCAGTATATTCAACTTCTAATTGAATTGGCGTTGTGTCTGCATCCTCGAGTATTGGAATAATACGATCTACAGGAGGAGGATCATCTTCTTGATAGAAATCATTTGTCACATCAGGTATTGGCTCATTTTCTCCTGCTATCGGATCAATTTTTTCTCTACCTTTAGTTTTACAGACTATACGCCAATCTGCTCTATCTTTATTTTGAGCCGGATACTTCGCGTAATATACTTGTTTGGCTTGTGATGCCAATATAAAAGGCTCATTTGCTGCCCATTTGGATTTGTAATTAACCTCAACAAGTTTGTATTTTGGATGAACTTTCATGCCCCTTTCTGTTGTATCGAACCAATGACATCTAAATAGGATCACTAATTTCAAGCCGAAGTAGTGCAATTCTATCACTTCTTCCACCAGTCCATAAAAATCCATATCACATTCAACATAGGTTGTCCCTTTCACGCATACCCCGACATTCATCGTCTTCTTTGTAAATGCATATTCAACCGTGTGAAATTTGTACACATTAACAAAATATCCGCTATAACACGACACTAGTCGCGATGGTCCACTAACAAACTCAAATATTCTTTCATCTATTTCAGCTCTGTGATCTTTGCTGTAAGCCTGAATCCAAGTAGGAAAATCATGATTCCGTAATCTCTCCAATTCTTGATCGTTGTGAATAGAGTATTTTTGCACCATCTCAATGTCAAATATTTCAATGAATTGTTCAATCTCTGGACAATTGAGTAATACATGCAAGTGTGCCAAATGATACTCTTCGCCGCTTAAGTGTCGAGATGGACGAGAACCAAAAGCACGACCAAAGTGACAAAATATATTTAAACGTCCATCTGAATGTCGAACTCTCCCGTCATCGTTACGTGGAAGACGATTAAGTCTTGTCTTGATGGTTGATTCAAAATAAAATGAGTAGAATATTGAAATTTCTTGAATTATATATGATTCTAATATGGAACCTTCAACTGCGGCGGTGTTCTTTACTTTTTTCTTCAGACGATTCATGTATCTTTCAAATAAGTACATCCACTAGTGTTGAACGGGGCCACTAACTCGTGCCTTGTATGCCAAGTGTATCGGTAGATGCTCCATCGAGTCAAAAAAGGAAGGAAGGAAAAAACTGCTCCAGCTTGCATATAATTTCAACAATATTACTTTCAAGTGTTGACATATCTTCGACTCGAAGGACATTTGCACAAATGTTTGTAAAAAACATACTTAATTCAGTCAACAAACCCCAAATATTATCAGGTAGAAGATCTCAGAATGCGATCAGAAGCAATCTCTGCATGAATACATGACAATCATGGCTCTTCATCCCTGATCTTTTGCAATCATCGATGTTCACACATCGAGATAAGTTTGAAGCATATCCATCGAGTAATCTGAGTTCTTTTATCCATTGACAAACATCTTTGATCTGTTGTTTATTTAACACATACGGGGTCTTCGACTTCAGATATCGTCCGTTGACCTCTTGTAACTCCAACTCTGATCTCTTACAAAGTATTTTCAGATCATGTCGGGCTTTGACATTATCTTTAGTTTTTCCGGAAACATCCATCAAAGTGTTGGAAATATTATCAAACATATTTTTTTCAATGTGCATGACATCTAAATTATGTCGAATCGGTAATGAACTCCAATAGGGCAATTCCCAAAAGATACTTTTTTCACCCAGTTATGTGTTTGACCAAAGCCCGACACTCTTTCTTTCCGACCAAATACTATCTCTGGAACTGCTGGAACGCGTGCTAATATTTGTTCACCAGACAACATCGATGGTGGCTCATCTCTTTCGACTCTGCCCTTAGTAAATTTATTATGATTCCTTCGATACTGATGGTTAGCCGGTAGGAATCGACGATGACAATCAAAGAATGAGATTTTCCATCCGTTTTGAAGACTGATTGATTTAGAGTGTTCTATACAATACGGACAAGAGAGTCGGCCGTGAGTGCTCCAACAAGACAACATGTCATATGCCGGAAAATCATTAATTGTCCACAAGACCGCGACCTTTAAATTGAAGTTTTGCTTCCGATGATAATCATAAATGATAGCTCCCTCAGTCCAAAGGTCTGAGAAACATGTCAATTTCTTTTCGCGAACCCTTAGGACCCGGAATAATCATCGAAAGATAAATAAATTAATCTTTCATACACATTGACGGTGGCAAATTATAAACTGTCAGCAGCACTGACCAAACTGAATAAAGAGTTGCAGAATGTCCAAACGGATTAAAACCATCTGTGCACAATCCCAATATGATATTTCTAGTATCCCTAGCAAATGAAGGATAACATGTATCCAAATGTTTTCATGCTTCACTGTGGATGAGTCATTACTGTATCATCACGACTTCTTGCATGCCAACTCATGTAGGGGGGCGTCTTTTCCGACATGAATAATCTTTGAAGCCTCGGCGTTAATGGAAAATACTGAAGCACCTTAAACGAGATATTTTTCTGTCGGACCGATTTCTTCTTCTTGTAACGAGGATGTTGACATATAGGGTATTTATCCAAATGCACATTTTCTTTATAATATAAAATACAGTTATTTTGGTACGCATGTATTTTTTCATACCCCTAATTTTCTCATCAAATTTTTAGTCTTATAAAAAGTTGGCTCAAACTTGTTATCAGTAGGCAACATTCCATTAATCAATCCTGCAATCCGATCATACGCAACCCCGCTAATATTACAATCGGCCTTGATGTTTAGGAGCTGCGTTATTGCCGAAAACCTAGTGTATTTAGGACAATTATCATACAAAGGTTCATCGGCAGCTTTCAACATCTCGTAAAATTTTGCAGCTTCTTTATTCAGCAATTCAATCTCTATCGCAGTTTGTACTTCTGTGATATCAACACCTGTAGTATCTAGTGGCACTGACGTCTTAGTAACTGGCTGATCGACATTATCATTCAGGTGGAATTGACCCCCAAGACTATTAAGTATTATAGTTCTATAGGGTTTAGGTTGACTGGATGAAGAAATACCAGTAAAGGAAGATTCACCATGTGTCTGAACGACAGGATTGCTCGACGTCCCGACTTCACGTGACTCCCCGTGACAAGTCTATAGAAAATATCTTGGTGCAAATCCTTTGCTATATAGATGCAGAGTGACAATTTTCCGATCCAAAAATCGTCCATTCAAGCAAATGCGTCACGGACATCGGAATTTATCACTGATGCTAATGAATTTCTGATTTGAATAGGCGAAATTTAGGAAGTACATTACGCCTAATCGAAACTCATTCGTTAAAGCTCCATGATCAAGACGTCGGTACATCCAACTTCGATCGCCTGACATGTTTTGTCAAAAAGTTGGCAATATCTTTAGGTGGGATAGTCCTATTCCATTCGGGATTCATGTTATTCATATTGCACTAAGTATTTCTTTTAACCGCTAACATCATTCTAAATTTTGGCAGCATCTCCCTACAGTTCTCCGAATACACATATCATCTGGGCGCGTATCGAAGAACAAGAGAGATGCTGCCGAAATTTAGAGTGAGTTAACGGTTAAAAGAAAAAACAAATGCAATACAAATAACTATATTCCAAAATTATCCAATCAGGGACAATTCAAGGGTTGTACGTCGTATAAAAGATCATCTACTTCTTTTACACGAACATACAATCCCCGAACGGATCTAAGGTTTTTGCTAAATTATATCCGACTGGTCGATGCGTACGTGAAACTTATCAACTCATCGGAGGGATGATTATTTTCTAAATGTTTCGAGTCAGTTCGAGTCCATAGTGGACAATTCCAACATGAGTCCAAAGTGGACGATTCCGGCAGGAGTCCGAAGTGGACGATTTCGGTAGGAGTCCGAAATGGACGATTCCTGCGCGAGTCCGAAGTGGACGATTCCGGCGCGTGTCCGCAGTAGACGATTCTGGAGCAAGTCCACTAAGGATGACTCTGGACTAATTAACATTTTAACTAATTAATTAATATTAATCTAAAATATTTTAATTAATTTAAATAATTAACATACCATTATTAATCTAAAAATTAATCTAAACTCTAACAATTAATCTAAAAATTAATCTAAAAATTAATCTAAACCCTAAAAATTAATCTATTAATTAAACAATTAATTAAAAAAAAATAATTAAAAAATCCATAATTAATGGATTTTCGGCGCCGGAGTCCAGTGTCCGGACACTGGACAACGATCCGACCGCGGCCACCGACCGTCGGCCGGATTGAATGGGAAGGAAGGCGAGGAGTACCTGGAATAGATGGGGCGGAGGCGGCGGTCGACGACGAGGCGGCGGTCGACGACGAGGCGGCGGCGTCGGCGCTGGCAGCGGGCGACGACAACAGAGGAAGAGGAATAAGAAGAAGGAAGGGGCGGGCGCGGGCGCGTGCCCTATATAAACTTATCAGCAATGACTCACTTAACCGTTAGAAAGCCGTTGCTGAGAAGTTAACCATCAGCAACGGCTCACGTGTCCGTTAGAAAGCCGTTGCTAAGGTAATTAATATCTGCAACGGCTCACATGTCTGTTAGAAAGCCGTTGCAGATATGATATTTCTGCAACGACTTGAGCGACCATAAGAACGCCGTTGCAAATAGCAACGGCTTGAGCGATCGTTGCTGAAGAACCAATTTCTAGTACTGCAATGGTTGTTTATCCCCCAGAAGAACCTCATCGGCAGATAAATGACCTGGAAGCGGAGAATCAACGGTTCGCAACCCGGGTCGAGATGCTGACACGATCTCGGTGACAACCCCCGGCTAACCATGAGCACCGTCGCTCATAACATGAATAAAGCAACCACTCGGAAAGGAGAATGCTAGTTTTCATCCTCCGAGATGAAATCTCCAGCACGCCCTACCGGGAAAAAGACAAAGACTCCAAAGCCATGGAGGTTGCGACTGTCCTCCCATCGAGGTGCGCATTGAAGGCGAAATAATAATACTAGAGGGGAGTGAATAGTGTGTTTACTATTTCGATTAGCCTAAATTCCAATTTAATCATTTTCTTGATTAATTAGGCGAATTTCCATTATGCGATTTAAATGCGGAAGCAATAATAAACAATTAAGCATAAATCAAGATCAATGCAAACACAAGTGATATATAGTGGTTCGGCCTCAATGCCTACTCCACTACCTAAGAATCCCGCTTAGGATTTCCAAACTAATTATACTAGATTAATTTGAGTCTCCCTTACAACGAGGATTTTGACTCGAAGAGTCGCACTCTCGACCTAAGGCACTTCTACACCCGGAAGTCTCTGTCTTCTTATCGCGAGCACTCTTCCACATCTACCCTAAGGGACAACTTAATTAATCCAAATAAAACTAGTTTACACAGGTGGCTTTACTCCTTCACAACAAGAAAACCACTTTCCACACAGAAGACCCACCTGGTCTTCTACAGACGCAAATACAAGAGTTGAAAGATAGAATAAACAAAAGCTTATTGGACGCCTCTTCTTCACACGCCTAATCAGCTTGATCAACCCTTTGAAGTATAACACTTTTGGCAGCAAGAGATCAAGACTTAGCAGACGAACACTTGGCGCTTTAAAGATTTGGAAGATGCAATTTGATCACTCTTTTGAACCTTTTATCATCAAAGATCCGAGGGAGAAAAAATTAAGTAAAAAGATTAGAAGGGAGTATATATAGGTCTGGTTGAAACAGGGCGTCAACGGGATTATTTTCGATCGTTACAGACGCCCGATCGATGGTCCGATCGAAGCATCGATCGATCGGCCATTCGATCGTTGGCTCACTGTAATGTTTTCCTCTAATCGGTCGACCGACGGGTCGACCGCTCGATGGAAAAATGATTACTTCATACCCGGTCGACTAGTCGGTCTACCGAAGCCAGCTTCTATAAGCATTCGATCGATCGATGGGTCGACAGATTGTTGCGAGATTTGGCGAGGTCGACCAATCGGTCGACCGACTCTGTGAAGCCGCTCGTGCTAAGTCATCCGGTCGACCAATCGATCGACCGATGAACTTTCTGCCAATTTTTGGCATCAGTCGATCGACCGACGCAGCGATAGCCATATGATTTCACCAACTTCGGTCGACCAGTCTACTGCCATTTTTTGGCAACATTCGGTCGACCGAATTGGCTACTGCCAATGCTTTTACTCCATTCGGTTGATCGGTCGGTCGACCGAAATAGAGCTAGAAATTTTTCTAGCTTGGATTTTTCATTTTGCGCGTTCTTCAACGTGCTTTATGATGGAAGGATTATCCATGCTACCTAACATATTTTTGATGCACACGTTGACCTATTTTGAGGATTGATCAAGATACGATAGACTTGACGATTCTTTCATTGATCCTACAATTTTTATGCTTAAACACTTGTTAAATGGGTTTGTTATCATCAAAATAATTATGAGAAAATATAGCATGAAGGAAGAGCCCTTCAGCTAACAAGCTCCCCCTTTTTGATGATGACAACCAATGACGATTAATATTAAGATACAAGGAAGCATTAAGGAAATAAAGCAATGTTAATCAATTTAAGCTCCCCCTATCTATATGCATGTATCTTCTAAATTCTCTTTTATCATTTTGTGTGATACTTTGTCATGAATGTATTTAATTTTACTACTTCCCTTATCAATATATTTACTCCCCTTATCGATAAGCATATATCCATGTACTCTCCCCCTTTTGTCATCCATAAAAAAAAACAAATATAGCAAGCATAGCAAAGATGAACATTACTAATCAACGCAAGGTTAACTAAACACATGTTCATAAAGATGAAAGTGTCAATACATCACATAGTTAATCAAAGACATGTTCATAGGATGAAAAATACCAATACATCCAATACATCAGTCATCACTAATGTCAATATATCATTACATCAAGGAGGATTATTCGTCCTCAGGTGGTGGATGAGGTGGTAGATGCAACTGATAATACTGTCACATCTCATCCACTCTCCCATACATTTCATCAACTCGACGATCGTACTCATCTATTTGCTGACCACACTGGTCAACACGTTGACCATACTCGTCAATGCGACGACTATGTTCACCGATCATGGTCCCAAACTCGTCCATCTAACAGTCAATCACTTGCATGTGAGCTGATGATGTTCTATTCCATTCCATCTGATTAATCTGAAACTGAGCAAAGCGATGCTCTAGATCGCTTTGACTCGCACGGGTGGGGCCGGACGATGATCCTCCAGCAGCTTCACCTTCCTCCATCTCTATCTCATCCTCAGCCTATTCCACAGGATTTCCTCGGGTTCTTTTCCCGCGCTGATGTTCAAGAATCTTCATGCGACTAAGGGAGGAAAAATCTATGGGTTTAGGAATAGGCTCTATCTCAAACCTAGATCTATTAACCCCAGCCTCATATATGAAATGAGATATCATTGAGGCATATGATAAGGCTTGTTTTTTGGAGGAATTGACTTCAGCTATATATCTAAGCATGAGGTCAGGGACATCTATAGGGATACTAGACATGGCACAGAAAAGTACCCTAGAACTCATGGTGGTGACCTCATCGTAGTGTCCTGCTCTAGGAAGAATATTATGTACAATGATGAGGTGCACAATCATAGCAATGGGTGAAAGCTTGATGCTTTGGGTAGGGATCACTCCCTCATAATCTTCAGGGCATATAGCAGATACAATTTCATGAAGAGGATGCTCCTCATGAAAACGGTGGGGGGACATCTTATAAATTCGTGCTCCTTATAGAGGGAATCCAAAAGTATCTCTAATGAGGGATTTGGTTATGACTATGGATCTTCCTAAAATATCATATCGTAAAACTAAGTCATCACCAAGTCTTGCCTTTTCTATTACTAGGTTAGAGAAGAAGGCTTTCACTAGGATGGGGCATACCGGTACCTATTTTCCTAAGAACTCTACCCATCTCATGCTAGCAAATTTTCCTCGGATATCAAATCGTTCTAAGTCATCTACAATAACAAGCCGTGTTTGCAGAATGACTCTTTCTACAAACTTAGAGGCTTGTTTCTTTCCTAATTAGGTCAGAAGGTCAGAAGATTATCAGGTAAGGATGAGAGTTTGGTTTTAGGTGCCATGCCGCAAGACAATTTTGAAAATGATTTAGATAATTATTTTTAAATGAAAGATGCATGCTCTTAGCTCAAGTGAAAGAAAGCTAAAAATGTTTTGAAGATTGACATGAATCCATAAAAAAAATTTCTCATTAAATCTCAAGATGAATGAAAACAAAATAAATAAAATAAAAAATGATTAGACAAGACAATCCACGAATAAAGAGATCAAAATAAAATGCTTTGACTAGAGAAAAATAGAAAGCATTTTTGTTTTTGACCAAAATAAGATTCTTTTAAGAAGACATAAGTTTAAATTTGAGAAAACACTTATGAAAGCAAACAAGAAAATTCTTGACTAATGATTTTTGATCAAAATAAAATTCTATCAAAGAGCAAATGATGAATCATTTGAAGAAGGCATGAAATATTTGATTTTTGTTGAAAGAAGACTTATTTTTGGAGAGAACATGCTAAACAAAAGTTATAATTCATGTAAGATAAGCATGAATCATATTTTTGTGTATGAAACAAGGTACATTGAGAGTAAAAGATGAGAAAAATCATATTTTTTACTATAATTTCATGAGTGATGGACAATGCAAGATCTTTACCTTGAAAGGGAGTCTTGGGGAGGAGGTAGAACTCTAGAAGGAGAAAAGAGAGGACTTAGGATGGGGCAGCCGGTCAAATGGGCAAGGAAGCTCTAGTTTTGGGCTTAAATAAATGGATTGAACGGCTAGGATTTGATATGGGCGAGAAATCGAGCGATTATTCGCCCGCCGGTCGATTGGGAGGTCGAATGCCTATCGACCGCTCGATCTGCCCTGATTTTTACCCCTTAACAAAAATTATTTTTCGAGACGGTGTGATCATCCAAATTTTGTGAAATTTTTTTTACACAAATTAGGCCCTATGAGGTTTCCAAAAAAATCAAGAATCACTCAAAAAGGATATTCCTACAATTTTCTAAAAATTCTACAAGATCAGTGGTATTTTTGTAAATATGAGTTGTTTATCCACCGATTTCAGATTTTGCTCAAATTTCCTAGATATCAAGATACAATCATTTAACACTTGTTTATCAAGGTTGAAGTGAAATTAATATCGTTTAGTCAAGTTATGAGCTTAGCACGATTTAATCAAAATGTTTGAAACCATGAAAGTGCTAAGAATCAAACTTGGCTATCTACTCATGTTTTCTCTTACTTAGACATTTGGACATCTAACATGAGTGAATTCAAACATGTGAAAATTTAAACCCAAAAGGAGATTTCTAAGTCAATTATTTCCAATTTGAGTCTCATGAACTAATATAGTGATCACATTGTTCATTTAGTTATGAGTCTTCATGTGATACCAAGTGTAATAACCTAGAATCATGTTTGCCAACTATAGAAAATGAGTTCTCTAATGAAGATTCTAACCTAGAGCAAATTTCATCTAATCAATATATGAAATTGCCTAAGTAATCAAATATTAACTTACTCATGAATTTTCATATATTTATCAAGCAAAAGCAATCATGAGCATAGAGACTACTTCATTAATCATGAATAATCAATTATTATACAAATATTTTTGCAAAATTTGAACTCATACCTCACCCTTGAGAATTTTACAATTTTTTTATTTCCTTTTCAATTTGGCTCTACTAACTTTCCAACACATTTTCTATAACTTGCCAGCAATATTCGTTAGTAACATAATGGAAATGTAACTACTAACAAGTTATCGTACTAGATAGCAAAGAGAAAATCAAATATCGACTTCGAAATTTACTTTGCTAAATAGTTTGAAATCTGTTTCAAAATATGTTGACATTAATCCAAAAATGAATATTTAAGATATCATAAATATAATATTAATAAAAACATGATCTCCAACCCTTCCTATTGGTTGAAAACTGAAAGGCCACAATGAGCCTACGATTTAAAACCGCAAGGTCGCATGAGCCCATTACAGGCTACATAGGTCTCCGAAGAGACCGGGAAATCAAAATCAAAAATCATCTTAATAAGACTTATTAAGAATGAAACATCTACTAATATTAAGCATGTATCAAAACTCCAACTATGATTTAAGCAAGTGATTATAGGAGATGATACCAAAGATAACTAGATGCCAATTTTCATACCTATGGCATCTTCATGACTTGAAGTTGCAGCCAATGATGAATTCTTCATGGATGTCCATGGTCAACTTTAATTCTCCATCTTCCTTTACCCTTGTGCGGTTGCTCCCCCTACAAAAGAGCATGAGACTTTTGGTACCCAAATGACTTTGGGTCCTTGAGTGTTAGAGGGCTTAGCTACCCAAAGTATTTTAACTCCACTTGGGTTCATCTTGAATGCACAATCATATATAGCATGCCCATATACACCGCAACAAAAACAATGTCCATTAAATTTCATCCTTTCATTATGGACATGAGGTTTAATGTTGGAAAGTTTGACATGAGAGAATTGATGGACATGAGCATTCTTAAGTGAAGCATTCTTCTTTTTAACTTGAGGTTTAAGTGTAGAATGCCTAACATGAGAATGATGATGAACATTGGCATTCTTTAAATAAGCATTTTTTGTTCTATTGATCTTAGGAGATAAGGCATTCTTAAATTCATTTACTTTCTTACTCAAGGAAATGACTTCACTTTTCAAATCATTCATAGATTTTTGAATTGCATGCAATTGGATTTTCAACATGCTATTTTCATTTTTCAAATTATTATTTTTATGCTTCAAGGCATTAAGCTCGAATTCTAAGTTATGATGGCATGGATCGAGTGAGCTAGATTTTAATTTTTAATTTTCTAATTCTAGAGTGTGCACAGGTGAATTGAGTCTAGAATTCTCATTCTTAATCCTTTTATTTTCTTTATCCTTTTTCAAGAGCAAGACATACATGATTTTATACTCATCCATTAAATCATCAAAATCATAAGAACTAGATGAGTTAATACTATCATTATTATTAACATGACTAGAAGGGGAGGAGAGTACCTCATCATTATCATTCATGGGGCAAGTCTTTGAGGTAGCTTCATAGTCATTGCAAGAGGACGTTTAGTTTTAAATGCGGAAACAATAATAAACAATTAAGCAGAAATCAAGATCAATGCAAACACAAGTGATATATAGTGGTTCGGCCTCAATGCCAACTCCACAACCTAAGCACCCCGCTTAGGATTTTCAAACTAATTTTACTAGATTAATTTGAGTCTCCCTTACAATGAGAATTTTTTCTCGAAGAGTCGCACTCTCGACCTAAGGCACTTCCACACCCGGAAGTCTCTGCCTTCTTATCACGATCACTCTTCCACCTCTACCCTAAGGGACAACTTAACTAATCCAAATAAAACTTATTTTACACAGGTGGCTTTACTCCTTCACAACAAGGAAACCACTTTCCACACAGAAGACCCACCTGGTCTTCTACAGACGCAAATACAAGAGTTGAAAGATAGAATAAACAAAAGCTTATTACAAGAAGAGGAATTAAATTCTTATCACTATTGGACGCCTCTTCTTCACGTGCCTAATCAGCTTGATCAACCCTTTGAAGTATAACACTTTTGGCAGCAAGGGATCAAGACTTAGCAGATGAACACTTGGTGCTTTAAAGATTTGAAAGATGCAATTTGATCACTCTTTTGAACCTTTTATCATTAAAGATCTGAGGGAGAAAAAATTAAGGAAAAAGATTAGAAGAGAGTATATATAGGTATGGCTGAAACAGGGCATCAACGAAATTATTTTTGACTGTTACAAACGCCCGGTCGATGATCTGATCGAAGCATTGGCCGACCGACCATTCGACTGCTAGCTCACTGTAATGTTTTTCCTCTGATCGATCGACCGACAGGTCGACCGCTCGATAGAAAAATGACTACTTCATACCCGGTCGACCGAAGCCATCTTCTATAAGCATTCGGTCGACCAACGGGTCGATCGATTGTCGCGAGATTTGGCGCGGTCGACCGACTCTGCGAAGCCGCTCGTGCTAAGTCATCCGGTCGACCAATCGGTCGACCGATGAACTTTCTACCAATTTGTGGCATCAATCGATCAATCGACCAGTCGATCGACGCAGCGATAGCCATATGATTTCACCAACTTCGGTCAACCGAATGGCTACTGCCATTTTTTGGCGACATTCGATCGACCAATCGGTCGACCGAATTGGCTGCTGCCAATGCTTTTACTTCATTCGGTCGATCGATCGATCGATCGAAACAGAGCTGGAAATTTTTCTAGCTTGGATTTTTCATTTTGCGCTCGATTTCTGGCTTCATTCTTCAACGTGCTTTATGATTGAAGGATTGTCCATGCTACCTAACATATTTTTGATGCACACGTTGACCTGTTTAGAGGATTGATCAAGATACGATAGACTTGACGAATCTTTCATCGATCCTACAATTTTCATGCTTAAACACTTGTTAAATGGGTTTGTTATCATCAAAATAATTATGAGAAAATATAGCATGAAGGAGCCCTTCAGCTAACAATGCACTTGGGCACCCCCAACTCTCGAACCCTCCCACAAACCCTAAACTCGTGGTCGCATATCTCACTAGCCCAATCCATGTAAAGTCAATCCTAGATTTGTTTACCTAGCTAGTTGGCAGCAACAATTTTGCATTTTTCATTTAAAGAAAAATAACCAAATTCCCAACTTGCAAGCGAACTCCCAGTAGGCGGAAGATTTCAGCACATAACCCTTGTCCATAATCTGGAATCATTTTACATCAAAATACATCCACTAATTCAGAATTTCAAAACCAAACTCCACCTCAAAAAACGATCTATACTCACAGAGGTACCAGCTAAATCTATATCATTCATACGCACATAATCATCCAATGAAATCAGCCCTCAAATGGGTCAGAATAAAATTATCCAACACTTAGCTAAAACTCTTGCACTTCTTAAACATTATCATATTCACTTTTGCCACCATTGGCAAACCCCTAGTTTTCAGTAGAATAACCACAAAAATCACATGTTAAGCATGTTTGTATATCATACTAACTATCCTCCAAGTTTCAGGTCGTTTGGACATTAATGGATCGATCACGAAATAGCATGACGAACATGTCAACCCAAATTTTCTGCAATCAGTAACAGTTTTCACCGTTTTTCCAACCATTTTTCTAAATTTATATCTTTGTCATTTTCTAACCGATTTATCTCAAATTTGATTCATATGCTTGTCCATATGTCTTACAAGCCCTCCTCAAAACTTCACTGTCACAAGGCGACGAATCACCCTCCACATGCCATCTCAACTCAAAACTTGCTGAAATTTAGTATCAGAGTTGTACATACCTCCTACGAACTGATCCCGATAGTTCGCACAAATCGGACGACACCTCGGTCCCGAACAATGTGTCAAATATTCCTAAAAATAATTTTTGGACAACTTGTATCTTTTTAAACTCTTTCCTTACAACCACAAAAATGTAGGACTTCTAGTCCTTAACTCGGACAAACAACCATACCTAGTTTCCTTATGCATAACTCATGTAGATACAAAGATTTAGAAAGCTATTATTATGAATAGGGCCTAAACATGCAGGTGTAGCACTTTACCAAACAATTGGTGAGCAAGTTTAGGCGATACCTCATCATGTACCATGGGCTTCCACCTAGGGTAGTTCAGCCCCCCATTAACCAAGCCTCGGCCTTCTCCAATCACTACCTATCACCTTATCCCCGAGAACAACAAACGGAGATTTTTACTCTCTAGGGTTAGGGCCGCATACCCTAAGGGATCATAGGGAAACCTTCTCCCCCAAAGCTCAGCCAATTATCATACCAACATTCCTCACCTTAAGAAATTAATCTACTACAACCATAATTCATCAAGGACAGACCATAACCCCACAATTAGGGTTCAAAAATTTCGGCCATTGCCCTCCTAGGGTTTCTTTACACGATCCACACATCCACCATTCCACCATCTACTTGGAAAATGTCAGCCCAACATTTCATAACTCAAGTTGAAAATTTCCAATAACTCTATAGCTTTTTTTAATCATAATTTCCAATATCCGATAAGATTTCTAACATGGTGAAGCATTAACCATAATTAGCATCATAACTGGTTACCACAACGCCTATTTTGGCTTAGAAATTTAAGCTACAATTGATGTCGACGATTCAACCACGACCATACAATTTCAGCCTAGGAAAATCCGCACATTATCACTAGAACTAGGCTTACAACCCTCGTCATCGATGTCGAAATAAGATATCCAAACTAGAACTAAAATTCGACTGGACTAGAATTATTGGACTTGGTCGGATTAGATCCAACAACGCCCTATAACCCAAGTCGAGCCAAACCAGACAGCTCTGCACAAGGGCTCCACCGACCGTACTCCCAAACTTGACTAGAGCCAGACCAGACGGCTTCGCCCAAGGGCTCCACCCCAGGCAACTAAGGATATTTAAGTTCTTCCTTATCATGGGGGATATGCATCATTACAAGCCCGCCATCTTCGGGATCAGCTTCTACCCATTCTGAGCAATATTCCAACGAGATTATCGGGCGACGTTATCACCTCCACCTGTAATAAATACAAACATGACATGCATTAGGTACCCTAAGTTCCATTGTCTATTACCTCCATCTTGAAGTCTCAGAAACTTGAGCGTCGGAGTATCTTTTACGGGACCCCCCCCCCTCCCGCCAGAGTTGCACCTGACTTGGAGAGACACCGTCCACTAGATTAAGGACTCAATTATACCCTCATCCTAATCCATTTTAATGCAACAATGAATTATTCATCAGTAAATTCAAAAGAATAAATATCACCCACTAATTAACTCTACATGAAACATCACCCTAAAGATAGGTTCGGCCAGCCCTAGGTATTCCCTAGGACTGCCACCAAATTCCCCTTTTCCTATCATCATTCTTTGCCTAAGAAATTTACAGTACCAGTTGAGTCTACCCATTGTTAAATTAACACCACTTTTCAATCCCACACACCTATAACCTACGGCTACAGAAGAAAGGAAAAGCAACCTATGTTTAAGGTTTCAAGTTGACACATATCACACCTTAAATATGCGGGAGAAACTCAATTGAGAAGAAAGCAATTCCGCCATTTTCTTTACCCCCTACCCTTGTTCACCCCTACCCTTGTTCGGTCAATCCCTAAGAACCTAGGGTTATTTCTAAGGGTTGTCATCTACCTCTTCTCAACCCAATTACACCAAACATATCACAGATCACCACATAAGGTATAAATCAAGAAGGAAAACTAATAACCGAGGAAAAATTTTAGATTTACAAACTTGGAGAGGGGTGGCTGCAAGAGGGAGAAAAATCCCCATCAAGGGCTTAAAATCCACTCACCTTGAGACGAAGGAGAAAATAGCGAGGATGAAGCCTCGCGGTAAGAGACTCCAGCGACGGTGGGAATTTCGGCCAAAAAAAGGGTATCTCCTCTTGCACCTATTGCTTTCTCCCCTAGGGCTATGTGTGGTTCCCCTTGGAGCCGTACGGTTGCCCATGGGTATTTATATATGTATATATTTTTATTTTTATTTTTAGCTCCAAAATTACTAAGTTACCCCTCCAAGACTTGAGTGGACTTCAGTAGCCCCTAGACTCAACCAAACCATGCCTTGCAAGGCCCCCGAACACGACTCGAATCCAACTCGAATCCAAAGTCCAAAATCAACCTGCAACAATCAAATTAGTACAGGTATTACAATCTTTCCCCCTTAAAAAAAATTCGTCCTCGAATTTTGAAGTGAGAAAAGAATTTATAAATACATCAAACAAGCAAGGATACATCTCTTTCATTTTAACAATAAAACACTGAGCTCTCCATGGAGACGCACTTGGGCGTACAAAGCCCAGATCCAATAGTTCTTGAAACAAAACCTTAAGCTCTACAGTCCACCGACCCAAAAGAGTGCATAGCACTGGGATTGAACAACACAAAAGCTGAAAGGAAACATACTATTAAGGTACCTGATACGTCTACTTTGGACACCTTCGCATCCACATGTGCTAATGCGAACACCCAAACTGGAACCCTCCCGGAACCGGTGGTGCGCTGCTCTTTGCCCTGGGTCTGACCTCCCTGTGCTGCTGAAACGGCCGATACTGGTGTCTTTCCCCTAAAAGGGGTTGATCTCTGCACAACACCCATCGGACAATCTCTCCTGTAATGCCCCTCCTATCCACAGCCAAAACAAACTCTTGTGCGCCTGTAACAGGGCCCTCTGTGCCTCCTCCCGCACTGATCAAAAGGTACAACCTCCGTCCTCTGCTGGAACACTGATGATGCAGTCCGATGGCCAAAATTGGGTCTGAGTGTCCCCTGAATGCACCCTGCCCTCTAGAACTTCTCTGTCCTCCACCTGGATGTCGAAAAAATTCAGCATGCGACCCCTCTGAGCGCGTATGTCTAAAACTAGAATCACGGGGCTTGAATTTCTTTGTAAGAGGTCCATCCTTGTGTACCCTGAGCATCATAATCTCCTTCTGCATAGCCTCATCTACCACTTGAGCAAATGTGGTATCATCGGTGTAGTGCACCAGTCTGCCAATGTCCAATCTAAGTCCCTCTACGAATTGTCGTACCTGAGCTGCCTCAGTCGACACAATCGGCGGATTATAACGAGATAGTTTGGTGAACTCCATCTCATATTGATGCACCGTCATATCTCCAATCTGCCTCAACTGCTCAAACACCCTCGCTCGACTATCACTAACACTACGAGGTAGATACTGCTCAATCATTGCACCCTTGAACTCCTCCCATGTAAGCAAGGGAGCATCAGTCCCTCTGCGAGCCTTCCATGAGTGCAACCACTCCTTGGCTGGCCCTCACAGCTGCAATCCTACCATTTGAGCTGCAGCGGTAGAAGTTCATCCCAGCACCTCACACGGCTCATAACAATCACTCAAAAACCCGGTGACCTCCATCTTCGGGTCGGTGCCCATAAACACCGACGGCCTTAGACTAACAAAATTCAGGTAGGGCACTCCACCCTCAGACAGCTCTCTGCGGTCCATGGTCCTCACCACTGGCGGAACGGACCCTGACACAAATGGATCAATCGGTACATGAGGAATCGGCGACGAACATTGATTCTGCTGCCTCATCTCCCGTTCTTTACGGAGCTCCTCCACTAGCTCTTCCACTCGAGCCTCAAGCTGGACCACCCTCGAATCCTGCGCAGCCTCCTCTGAAATAGCCGACCTACGACCCCTGGTCCTACGACCACGACCCCAACCTCGGCCTCCCCGCTGTCCAGCAGGATCTCTCTCTCCTGACACTAAGTTACTACCTGCTTCCATCCTCTAGGAAAAATGACGTAATAAATCAAACATTAATCAATATTACCCAAAGTGAAAAATATAAATTTTACATACCGTTGGCGCGTAAGCTCAGTTCAACCTTTCTCCCTAGGACAAGACACACCATATGACGACACGCTAGCAATGTATCATACGATGCTCCTACGACCTATTGTCGCAGTCAAGACCTACTACCATGCTCTGATACCACTTTGTCACGCCCTAAACAAGGGGTGGCGTGATCGGCTGGGAATACACTCGTGTACCCCGAAGCCTCACAACCAAACAGACATATGGCAAGAACACAACTGCAATGCATATATATAAATATGAATTCAAAGGCTAATACTCCAACATAACGACATGAGATCACGACACAAATGCAAATGTCCCATAAGAGACTACCAGTACTACTGAAATAACCAAATGTAAAATAAAAAAAACATGACTCCATGACTCTAACTACGACTGGGGAAATCTTCCTGCTGAGCTTATGCCGCCAACTGCATCAGGCTTCATGAGCCGCACCTGAACCTGCACACAAGCAGGAGGGCATGAGTACATAACTCAGTGAGTGGTAGGGTGTTACCCGCCCTCAAGTAATAGTAATTCACAATAGCACATAGTTAATTAATAGGGAACGATAAGGTGTATAAAAAAATATATTCCAATATCATTTCTGACTCAACAGTAAAATGATCACGGTGTTACGCCACAGAGAATCATACCATCTACTGACGAATAATAAGCACAGTAAACACCCTATGTCCAAAAAACGGAATAAGCATAACAACTCAATGAACATAATAAGCATAACAAGCCCATCCTAGCTTCACCTTCGGGACCCGCGCACCAGCCGCTACCTGCCCCTCTAGTCACGGTCCATCACAAGTCGATAATCTCCCTCCGACACATGCCACACAAAAGGGTAACTGTCACGGTGGCATCCTGACATGTTACTCAGCCCAGGTCCGTCTCTCTGGCTCCACACCGTCACTGGATGGGTTCTTTCTGGATCCGTCTCTTTGGGACTCTTCCCATCATCGGTCGGAATCTCATAATCCCAACTTCGTCTCTTCGGGTATTTCCCATCAACGAGTGGGTTTCCGGAGCCATCTCTTTGGGAACCTGCCCATCACCGTTTCGGACCAATTGGGCAACAGATCAGTCACGAATCGGCGTGACGAACATGTCATCCCAGCATTTCTGCACTCACCAAAATTTCTGTATTTACTAGCAGATTTTTTTTCTGTTTGAGTTGCTATCTTAGAAAATTCATAACTAAGTCAACTCTTATTCTTTTTCCCCCAAACTAGATTAGTATGGTTGTCCACATACCCCACAAGGATTTTCTAAAGTTTCACTGTCATAGAACAAGGATTTATTCTCTGAATATCGCGTCAAACTTTTAACTTATCACAAATTCTGCTATGTGCAGAATTAGGCAGTTTTGAGTAGTCCTCAAACTAAATTTATAAACCCAGCCTCTTCCACTCGAAATTTGCTGAAATTTGGTATCGTGGATGTTCAAGTATGCTACTATCTATTCCCAAGAGTTTGTACTAAACGGACGACTTCTCAGCCTCCGAACTAAATGTTCATTTTGTATATAAAAAAAATACAAATCTGGGCAGTTTTCTGCCCTTACATACTATCTTCCCTTGACCCCAACCAATATAACCAAGGTGTTGTTTTATCTAATTTAAACAAACACCAAATATTAAATGTGCGTACAAGCATACCACGAAGATGCAATTCCGCTGCATAATAGATATTGAATAATTATATATTCAACAAGCGAACGTTCCTAGTCAGCATGTTTTAAACTAATAGTGTCAATGGTATTAGAACTCATAGCCAAGTTGACTAGGTACTATTTTGAAACATATTGGGCAACCAACTGCTATTATCCCTAAATATAAGAACTTGAACCGAAAGTTCTACACCATTTAAAACTACAAAAGTAAAAGAAAGTATAGATGACATGGGTCAAGGATTGCTCTGCTCATAGTCAACCATAAAATGATACCTGCATTTATTAAAAAGTTTGAACCATGATTTCAAACACCAAATAGACATCGCCTTTGAACGGACTGGTAGATATTATTTCCTTTTCTTTTAAAGTGATGCTAACAAACAAATTTACTATACTACCCATAAAATATTGGCTCAACAAGTAAAAAGGTTGGTATCAGGAAGGTATCTAAAATTTAATCTCCATTAGCTGCGTATGATAGAGAGGTATACTACAACTATAAATTAAAGTTGTTTTGATTGTTGATCATGCAATATCAGTTTCGTTGAAAACCTCGACTGCTAAGTTTTGGAAGCTTCAGAACCATACAAGCATTGTGGTAAATATGGAAGAGGCTAATGATACTAAGTACTAGTTCCATAAAGAAATTGAAATAGAAATAACCAATAGAAAATAAGATGACGAGCAAACATCTTAGTAATTCTGACATGTTGGAGGAAGTAAATAGTTGTCACAAGCATTATGAACTATCCAAAATATGAATCATCCGTCACCGAATCACCCACCATCTAAATAGAGTGATACTTATATATTACACTACAAATGTCCACATAAACTTAAAACATAGTTTAACTTTTCATGCCAAAACAATTACACTAACAGTAGATGCTAACCAAAAGAAAATAAAAATAAAACTAAGAATAAAGCCTTGACAACCCCTTTTGACAAACAACTTGGGTTCCATCCTGATTCTATCACTACACGGTTAAACATAATCCTAGATGTGACTTAACGTGCACTAGGTTAAGGACTCAATTATACCCTCATCCTAATCCATTTTAATGCAACAATGAATTATTCAACAGTAAATTCAAAAGAATAGATATCACCCACTAATTAACTTCACATGAAACATCACCCTAAAGATAGATTCGGCCCTCCCTAGGTATTCCCTAGGACTGCCACCAAATTGCCCTTTTCCTATCATCATTCTTAGCCTAAGAAATTTACAGTACCAGCTGAGTCTACCCATTATTAAATTAACACCACTTTTCAATCCCACACACCTATAACCTACGGCTACATAAGAAAGGAAAAGCACCCTATGTTTAAGGTTTCAAGTTGACACATATCACACCTTAAATATGCGGGAGAAACTCAATCGAGAAGAAAGCAATTCCGCCATTTTCTTTACCCTCTACCCTTGTTCGGTCAATCCGAAAGAACCTAGGGTTGTTTCTAAGGGTTGTCATCTACCTCTTCTCAACCCAATTACACCAAACATATCACAGATCACCCCATAAGGTATAAATCAAGAAGGAAAACTAATAAGCGAGGAAAAATTTCAGATTTGCAAACTTGGAGAGGGGTGGCTGCAAGAGGGAGAAAAATTCACATCAAGGGCTTAAAATCTACTCACCTTGAGACGAAGGAGAAAATAGCGGGGATGAAGCCTTGCGGTAAGAGACTCCAGCGACGGTGGGAATTTCGGCCAAAAAAAGAGTGTCTCCTCTTGCTTCCTCCCCTAGGGCTGCGTGCGGTTCCCCTTGGAGTCGTACGGTTGCCCATGGGTATTTATATATGTATATATTTTTATTTTTATTTTTAACTCAAAAATTAATAAGTTACCCCTCCCAGACTTGAGTGATCTCAAGTAGCCCCTAGACTCAACCAAACCATGCCTTGCAAGACCCCCGAACTCGACTCGAACCCAACTCGAATTAAAAGTCCAAAATCAACCTACAACAATCAAATTAGTACGAGTATTACAAGTACGAGCGACCCTACAATACACCTGACGACATTCAAGACTATGATGCTCTACAACGGAGCAACCGATCCTGCTCTCTGCATGGGCTTTTCCAACCGTCCTGGGGAAAACAGCTTTAATGTGGTTTGCTTCTCCTCCCACCAAGGTATATTCACTCCTTCGCGAATCTCTCATGTGCTTTCCTCAACCGATTTTTCACATCTCGGGTCTACTACAAAATGGAGATGCCCTCCATTACATCAGGCAAGGGCAACATAAGCCCTTAAGAGAACACATATGCAGCTTTCAAGCTACAACAGCCGAAATCCCCAACCTCGACCGTCGAGTTGAGCTCTTTTCCATAAAATTCGGGTTAAAACCCGGACACTTTCACGAGCAGATCACCCTGACAAAGCCTAAGAATATGGCTAAGTTCCAGGAGATAGCTGCCAGCTTCATAGAGATGGAAGAACTCCGTGAGGCCAAAAAAGCCGACAAGCAGAACATCAAAGATGCCGCCGATAATAGAAAATCTAAAAGTGCGAACAGAAAAGGTGAAGACCACAACCGCCATGAACAAAATAATGGCAGACGGCTGAAGTCACCATCTAGCCCGAACACCCGATATGAAAGGTATACTTCATTCAATACCAGGAAGGAAACCATCCTTCGTAATATCTACAACTTGAAACTTCTCAAGTACCCTATCAACACGGGAAAACAGAAGCTGCCACCTAATGCTAATATGAGCAAGAAATGTGCCTTCCACGACACCTGTGGG
This sequence comes from Canna indica, assembly GCA_034359265.1. NCBI lineage: Eukaryota > Viridiplantae > Streptophyta > Magnoliopsida > Zingiberales > Cannaceae > Canna > Canna indica. The sequence goes on along the minus strand of CP136894.1, from coordinate 12,156,330 downwards.
CATACCACCGAGGATTGTGTAGTACACAACGATCAACTTAAAGATTTTGTTAGTGCAGGACTCCCAGACAAGTATATCCATTGTTAAAGAGAATGAGGATGGAGCAGGAGCCGCGACCCTCAACGATGAAGTTGAACACCTCAGAACCCCCACCCAGGTCAAAGGGAGAACAACCGAGCTGGTCGCTTAGCAAGCAAACTCCGAGGAGTTATCGACTAAATCGCCGATAGATTCGTGGGAGGTGGCGAATCAAGCTCGACTAGAAAGAGATCCCTCCGGACAATTATGGCGGTTGACAGCACTACTCGCCCACGCAAGTTCATCTCTAAAACCCCGATAATATTATTTTATGAATCTGATTTCTAGGGGACTGATCAAAACCTACAAGACTCAGTTGTAATTTCTGTGATTGCAGGAATTTTTATTGTCAATAAGGTCCTAGTTGACCAAGGCAGCTCTGCTGACATCCTTTTTCTACTCTACCTCTGAGAAAATGCAGCTAATCGAAGCCTCACTCACCCCTTGCAAAGGACACTTAGTAGGCTTCTCGGGAGAAAGGGTTGATGTTCGAGGTGCCATATGGCTAAGGATGACATTCAACTTTCAACCAAAGGAAAAAATGATTGATGTGCAGTACCTAGTCATTAACATATATGCCTAGCCCGTATCATATGATCCTAGGATGACCTTCTTTGAACAATCTGGGAGTTGTTGTATCTACTCCCCACCAAGCATTAAAATTTGTCATTTCAGATATGGAAGTAGGAGTGCTCCAAGCCAACCAAAAAGAAGCTCGACAGTACTACGAGGAGTGCCTCAGGAAAACGATGGCCGAACCAAAGAAAGAACCTAGCGGCCCACAAGCACCTTCCGTAGCCCTAGGCGAACAACCGATAAAAATTTCCGAGCAAGACTCAGGTCGAGACATGCGAAAATGACTGCAACCTTATGCTTGAGAGACAACTCAAGTCGTGCACAAAATCACCTCACATGCACAAATAAATCTCAGACAGAGCACTTTCATGTACACACCTTTTATTATTAAAAAAATTACATTTCTCGCATCTTTCTATGTAGAGTGGCCTAGGTATTGTCCTAAAGTTTAGTTTTAACGCACATAGACCCACCAACTTCTTACAATCAACCATATAAATTTCAACACACGCACTTCCCCTTCCATGACTCAACTCACTAAACCATCAAAGCCCCATGAAGGGACAACCCTAGAGAGATCCTTCTCTCATCTAGGAACCCATATCCTAGAGGTGAGCCCATATTTTTGCATGTATTGATTTCAGCGAGTTGATCGTAACGCGCAACGGCGCGTGCAGGAGTTGAGCGGTAGCACATAACTTGAGGTGAGACCCTTGAATTTTGGAATTATTCTTAATTATGAGTTTATTTTTGTGGTAAACATAAGTTGGGTTCGAGCCGAGTCCGAGGGCGCGATCGGAGCTCGAATCAGACTCGTTTTGAGCAATTTGGGTCGACTCAAGGGGGAGGGGCAAACTTATAAATTATGTGATATTAAATAAAATAATATAAAAAGACACGTGGAACTATATGACTACAGTAGTCGCACGGAACCCAAGGCGCCTTGGAAGAGAGGGGCAGTGACCAAAGCAAGGGGGAGAGGGAGACAACTGGTCGAAGTTCACGAGTTCATTAGAGCCGAGTACCGCGACGCCCTCAAGACTCTTCTTCCTCTCCGATCCACTTCTAAGGTGAGTGGATCCTCACTAAAAATTCTTAGAAATCATGATTAGGGGCTGTCGTGCGATGTTCTTGAATTTGAAGTCGAGTTCATGAAATTTCTTGCAAGTCGTTTGATTCTCTGTGTTGTATGCGTTGATCAGGGATTATAGGGCGCCCCTTGGGGTTTGGAAGGGTGCGGCAGGCCTAGGGCATGCCCCCAAACCTAGGGAGGGCTGGCCCTAGTGTAGGTAATTTGATAATGATGTTTAGGATTTACTGTTTAATTATTTACGAATTAAATTCTGCAATTCATGATCCATGAATTATAGCATGCTAGGAACTCAAATTTTATTGTGGCCTTGGGTGGCCGAGCAACCCTATGGGTGTAGGGTACCCTTAAGAGAAGTTAGATTGGTTTTTCCTTGATTATATATTGTCATTATGTTGTGCTTAAATTATTAGAATGACTCTTTCCTATATGTTGAAATTATCCAATGTATGCTGGAATTTTCGTTTAGAGTATGCTGAAATTGCTTATCGTGTTTGAGATAGTAACACAGGTTGTAAAATATTGATATGACCTATCAATCTTCATGTACACTATATTTTAAGAACTTAGAAATTATTATTGTGACCTGAACATTAGTGTGCGGATAGCAAACAGATGGGTTCAGTAAGCTGGAATTGTCATTGTATCCACTAAACGAGTCGGGTTGCGAGCCCGGTATGACAATCCCTAGCTTGCTGTAAATATTAGAAGTTCAACCATATGAATAGCAGGAAAGTTGGACTCCTACATGTCGGAATGAGGGTATAGCTCTTGAGTGGAAAAATTAGTAAGTTAGCCATAAAAGGGCTGAAATTGCGGATGCGGACCGACATTCCGCGATACATGGGAAAAAAATGAAATTTAAGAGTTGGGTTATTCCCCTAAGTCGAAATCCTTAGACAAATTAGTAATATTTTCATTGTCCGCAAAGCTCATAAACTCGGACGAGATGATATTGGGCTGTGTTTGGCCGAGTGGTGCGCATATGTAATGTTCTTTATTTTAGTAGTTTGTTGATAAGCTGAGAACCTACTTTTGTGACAAGCTGAGATTAAATTTACTTTTGTATGACAGCTTTAAAATGCTCTCTTTAGTGACAGATCACGGTTTGAAAAAGCTATATAAGTATATATGATAATTAAACAATACTACTATTGTAAAAACAAGTAATAGCAAGTCAAGCATGCTATAACAATAGTATATAATAATGGTTTGCAAATGCTATATAAATATATGTGATAACTAATTAATTATGTTATTGTATAGAGAAGTAATAACAGGTTATAAATGTGATAACAAACTAATCATAGTGGATAAAAAATGTTATAAAATAACATTCATATAGCATTCGCAATTGTATTTCTGAAACGCTATTGTGACCTCCGTACATAAGATAGTGTACGATTTAATAGCGTTTCGGATAATGCTATACACTACCCATGATAGCGTTTATGGCATGCTATTAATGACGATTATTGTTGTAGTGAATAAAATATTACTTAACTAGTCTTTTTTCATTTAAATAAAATTTTACACTTTTATTTTTGTAACTATAAAAAAATTATATATGTTGAAGATTTTTACTAGTTTGAAATATATTCAATCATCAATATTTTTACACTTTATATCTAAAAACTCGAGTTCTCTCAAAATATAATAAGCATATCATATAATCTCTAATTAATTATAATCATATAATGAAATTCGCAAAATTAGACTCAGTCACTACTTAATCATATTTAGAGTTTTACTAATTAGGATCATGTTCAATATGTATAATTAGATTATCCACACTTTAATTTCTTAAAAAGTTATCCAATATTGTTTTGAATATTTTCTTATGCATTCATATATTTCTTCACTATACAATTAATTAGATCCTATCCAGATCCACAAAAATTAGGCAAACCAACTTTTTATTTATCTTAATACTTATCCATTAGTTATTCTTCATATATTGTTTTATGGGAAAATGTCAAAAATGGTCCCTAAACTTTTTCAGAATTTTTACATTGGTCCCACAACTTTTTTTCGGCTCAATTGGGTCCCTAAAGATTTGCAAACGTCACTTTGGTCCCTGATCGTGACCCTGCTGTTAAAAAAAAATCCTATGTGGCTAACGTTCCGACAACGTGGCACCTGATTTAGTTGACTTTGCTTACATGTATTTAAAAATACCTACGTGGCTTATTTTATCATTTATAAATTAAAATGGGTCCCATTTTTTCTCTCTCTTTCTCCTATCATTGTCATCTTCTTCTTCCATCATCCTCCTCCTCTTCCTGCTCCCTACCTCCGCCTCCACCGTCGTCACCTCGATCCCCTTCCTCCTCCCTGCCTCCACCCCGTCGTCGCCTTCGCCTCCTCATCGTTGACTTAATGAGGAGATCCTCGAGCAGCTTCCCCAAAGAGCTCCACATCGTCAACGACCCCGATTATGGAAGCCGCCATGGAGGGAGGTCTCGCCGCCCACCACCTCCTTCAGGCGTCTGCCCTCATCCGGCAGTCCTCATCCTTCCAGCTCTGGTCCTAGAGCCTCAACACCCTCCGCCTCTGTTACGTCTTCGACCTCTTCGACCACAACGGTGATGACGAAATCACCACCCAAGAGATCGCCCTGGCGCTTGATTGCCTCGGGCATGATGCTGATGACGACGAGGATTCTCTTCGGCCTTGCCTACGACCTTAGTCGAGCTCAAGCAGGTGCACGCCCACATGATTCGCTTCGGCCTTGCCTTCGACCCCCTCCCCGTAAGCCACATCGTCTCCTTTGTCTGCGCCGTGGAAGTGTTAGGTTCCCTCGGCTATGCCCGCCTCGTCTTCCAGCAAATCCCCAACGTAACAACCTTCACCTTCAATTCCATAATCCGTAGCTACACCAATAAGCATCTCCCTTTCGATGCCCTACCCTTTCAAGCTATGTCGAACTAATGCAAGGTGATCGGATGTTCGACGAGGATGGAGATGGGTTCATCTCGGCGGCGGATGAGTTGCAGACGGTGTTGACCAAGCTCGAGCTGCCGGAGGGGCGGAGGCTGGGAGGAGGAAGAGGAGGCGACGATGGATGAGTTGCAGATGGTGTTGACCAAGCTCGAGCTACCGGAGGGGCGGAGGCAGGGAGGAGAAAGAGGAGGCAACGATAGTGGGGGCGGAGGCATGGAGGAGGAAAAGGAGGAGGATGGAAGAAGATGATGATAAAGATGGGAGGAAGAGAGAAAAAAAAGGGACCAATTTTAATTTATAAATGATAAAATAAGACACGTAGATATTTTTAAATACACATAAGCAAAGTCAACTAAACCAGATGTCACGTCGTCGGAACGTTAGCCACGTAGATTTTTTTTTAACGGCAAGGTCACGACCAGGGACAAAAGTGACGTTTGCAAATCTTTAGGGACCCAATTGAGCCGAAAAAAAGTTGTTGGATCAATGAGAAAATTCTGAAAAAGGTTTAGGGACTATTTTAGACCTTTTCCCTTATTTTATAATTAGTTAGATTAAATATTTATCGATTAAATCAATTCCTATTAATTAACAGCCACGGAATTAGTCTTAAGATCTTATTCAATATTTATCTAGTAAATAAGATCTCGTCCAAATACGCGAAAGTAGGCTTGCCACAAAAATGCAATTAATTAGATGTAGTAAATGGTTGGAATAAAAGCTAAAAAGTTTCGACTTAATCATACTTGTGTAGTATAAATAAGAAGACAATGCATATTTTTTTCACCAGCAAGGAACTAATTGAAGGTGAAGATAAAAGAATGGAGAAGACTTACAACTCAATGCTCTCTTTGATGGTGGTGTTGTGCTTGAATGCATGCATTGCTACAGTAGAGTGTAAAAACCTAACTGATCATCCACGTAGAAGTCTGCTCGCCAATGCCATTGGCTTAACACCTCCCATGGGGTAATTAACTAACTTTAATATTTCACACTATTATTATTATTATTATTATTATTATTATTATTATTATTATTATTATGTAATTTCATTTTTCGAAGACAAAACTTTATTATTCGCATAATGTAGGTGGAATAGTTGGAATCATTTCCATTGTGAGATCAATGAGACAATGATAAAAGAAACAGGTAACATTATGAAAATCATTCAATTCATTTATTCTTTTGTAATTTTTCTTATTACTGATCACATTATATTGTTGTTGTATAGCTGATGAAATTGTATCCACTGGCCTTGCAAAGCTTGGATATCAATATGTCAATATAGGTATTGTATGAATTAAATATATATATTTAGTCCATATTTTTAATATGTTATGAAAAAGAAACTAAAATGAAGTATTGCATTTAAATAACTCAGATGATTGTTGGGCATCAAATCAACGAAACTCGAAGGTACATTCTTTTATAATTGCTTCTACGTTGGGTTAATCCATGATAGGAGTTGTTTGATCATCTTATAGATATTTCGAGTGTTTGTCAATTTTCTATAAATTAACAATGCATGTGTTGATTATTAATTTATTTCAGGGTGAACTACTTGGAAATGAAGTAACTTTTCCTTCAGGAATGAAAGCATTGGCTGACTATGTTCATGACAAAGGACTTAAGCTAGGAATCTACTCCAGTGCAGGGTGATATGTCATATTAGTTAATATGATATTTGATCTAATCTAAACTTAAAATGAGAAATATCTCAAACAAAGTTAAGCTTATTGTTGGGAATATATTTTACAGATACAGAACATGCAGTGATCAGATGCCGGGATCACTTGGATACGAGTATAAGGATGCAAAAACTTTTGCAAAATGGGTAACAACATTATCTTTTTTTTATTAAACAGAATCTAATAAATTATTTTTGTTATACTATTAGTACTAGGAGTATATAGGGGTGGCAAAACGGGCCGGCCCGCAGTTAACGGGACGGGCCAGCCCGGCACGATAAGGTGGCGTGCCGGCCCGGCCCGGCCCGCTAACAACATTATTTTATTTTTCTTAAACATAATCTAATAAATTATTTTTGTTATACTATTAGTACTAGGAGTATATACCTAAACATAAACAAAAAATTTGTCTCGGGTTTTCAAATTAATTTTGGAGTTAAGAAAAAGAACCAAAACATAAAAACATAGAACTTAAGGGCCTGTTTGGTTAGCGAAACCAAGTCTGTTTTCATTGTTTCAGTTTCATTGAAACCAAAACTGCTTACGAAAACGTGTTTGGTTTAGTGTTTTCGTGAAACTGAATCGAAACCAGAATGAAAACGAAACCAGCTTTCTTAATAAAAATGAAAACAACAGAATGTTGTTTTCTGTGGTTTCGAGACTATCGGTTTCGTTATCAAAATGTTGTGACAACTTTGTAATTATAAATATTTTTTTATAAAATTAATTAATTTAAAAATAAATCAAACTATATCGAATTTTTAAAAATAAAAATAAAAATCATCATTTTTAACTCAAACTTTTAACTTAAATTTATAAAATAATTAAACCAATTTATATCTAATTGACTCAAACCCAAATTGTAAATAATTCAATTTTCTTAAAGTTGGTCTATTTATAATTTAATCAAACCTAATTTTCGATCATTGGACTTTTTTTTTTTTGAAATTTTATAATAACTATTAATTAATTTTTATATCTAATTGAACAAAAAAATATTAAATTACCAATAACTTAATTAATTAAATCATTTAAATATTTTGTAACCATATTAACAAATATTTAATTTTATAAACTAACTAAACATTCAATTACTATTAAAAAGGTTCAAGGAAAATTAATATTATTTTTTATAATCAAATAAATATTTACTGGTTTCAACTAACTAAAACTGATGTTGTTTTTATTAACCAAACGCGTTTTCAGAAAACTGAAAACTAGAAACCAAAATCAAGTTTTCGAAACCAAATTTTCAATTTCACTGAAACCAAACCAAAAAATAATTTTCGCTAACCAAACAGCACCTAAGTTAAGAAAAACCCATTTTTGGATTCTTTCTTTTCAAGTTCTCTAGATTCTTATTATGTTGTTTGAATTATATATCTTTTAAATTGTAACGAGATATGTTTATGTTAAAGTCAAGCATTTATACATCGATGTTTGGTATTTTAACATTTCTTTTCTTTTATTGATTATTATCTATAATTTTTTGCTTTCTACTTCTTTACTTTATATTTTTATACTTATCTAGCTATCTCATCTACATTATTTATTATCATTATTTATCCCTAGATAGATCCATGAAAGATTTTCTAAATACATGTGAATGAAGTGCCCATTAATTAGACTCTTTATTTCAGGGCATTGATTATTTGAAGTATGACAATTGTTATAATGGAGGTATAGATGTAAAAATAAGGTAGTGTCTCTAACCTTATCTAGCTTCCCCCAATTAATTTAAGTTTATAATTTACTAAGATTATTCTTCTAATATTTATTAGATACCCGAAAATGAGCAGAGCTCTAAGGAAGGCGGATAGACCAATCTTCTATTCACTCTGTGAATGGTAAATGATATTTGAAATGATAATTATGAGTAAATTTATTTTTGCAATAAATTTCATCTAGAATTCTAATTTTTTTTTATTTAGGGGATGGGGTGAGGTGCCCAAATGGGGTCACATGTTCGGAAATAGTTGGAGAACAACCGGCGACATCGTGGATAATTGGAATAGGTGAGATGATCCAAATGCTCCATTGAATTGTTGATGTCAAATTGATATTTTTTTGTAAAACAAAAATTCAACAATATTTTTTAAATCTATTTTGTGACAAAATTAAATTTATTTTCCCTTTTAGCATGATTACAATTGCTGATTTGAATGAAGTCAATGCTGATATGCAAGACCGGGTGCATGGAATGGTTAGCTTTCTATCCAACTTCAAAAATATGATGAAATAAATGTTGAATTAGAAAATTATAAGATTGAAATAGAAGAACTTTTACTTTACTCGGCAAATTATGTTTATAGTTTCTAAAAATTGTTTACACACTCACGTATATTTGTATTGACATGAATTGCAATATATATGATATGGATTGTATACATTAAAGTATACATAATCACTTATCTTAATTATCGGCAATATATTCTTTTTTTAAAACTATTTTTATTTTATTTAGATCCGGACATGCTTGAAATTGGTAATGGAGGCATGACAAATAATGAGTATGTAGTACATTTCAGCTTATGGGCTATTTCGAAGGTAACTTTGTATCTTAGACAAATTACAAATTACCAAAATAAATTGCTAAGCATTCAAACAATATTAAGTTGAATAGTTTTGTGCTAAATTATGGTAGGCTCCCTTGCTTATTGGTTGTGATGTAAGGGATATTCCTAAGGAGACCATGGACATTATTGCCAATGAAGAAATTATTGCTGTCAATCAAGGTGATACAATATTGTATTATTTAATAACTATAACATTTTATCTTTTTACTATTCTAATCACATCCTCAATCAAATTGAATAAATCTAAAACATAAATTATTAACTATAACTTTTACTTATTATTAATATGAATAGACGCTCTCGGAGTTCAAGGGAAGAAGATGAAAAAGGATGGAGACCTTGAGGTAGCTTATACGTTTAATTTTCAAATTGTTATTATGTTTCCTACATTGTTGATTGATTAATAATATACAAAATTACATAGATATGGGCTGGTCCACTTTGTGAAGATAGGACAGTAGTCCTCTTGTTAAATAAAAACTCAAATGAATCAAGTCCTATCACAGCCCACTGGCAAGATTTAGGTATTGATCATGAGACACTTATGGAAGTTAGAGATCTTTGGAAGGTACTTATAGTACAACTCAATAAATTTCACTACCGCATATTTTTCTCTCAGTTTTTTTTGTTACAAAGATGCATCACTTAAAATATGTTTGGTCATTTGGATATTTTCTTATAGCATGAAACACTGGAGGAGAAATTTTCAAGGAAACTGACAACAACAGTTGACCCCCATTCATGCAAGATGTTTGTTTTAAAGCCAGTATCTTGAAGTCCACTTTGAGGAGGGAAATATTTCAAGAGAGTTGTCTTAGAATTTTTTTTAAAAAAAAATTATAGATTTTTTTTAAATTTTAGAGGAAGAGAGTATGCTATGACTTAGCATAAGGTACCTTTTGTGTGTGAGAGAGATAGATGTATTTTTCTCTCATAACTTCCTTTGGCAGTATGTTTGCTTTTTGCTTGTTATGATTCATATTGGAATTTGAGTTTGAAGAAGCTATATATGTTCTTTAAATATTGATATACCAATTATTTTATTTGTATTTATTTTGTTTTTCTTCTCTTGGAAGTACAAATCATATATTATTTTCTTACGGTCGCTTGTGGGCTTAACCATTTTTAAAAAAACATTATCTTCTCATCTTAAAATTATAATTATAATTCAAATTTCTTTGAAGTCACTTAAACAATGTAAGAATTGACACTATGATCCATCAACTTGATATGCAAAATGGGTTATTAATATTTTTCAATAATATAACAAGATAGTTAAATAATTATTTTTACTTAATTAACAAAAGTTAAATTTAAAAAAGAAAAAGAACACCGCCATAGAAGCGACAAATTAACACTAGTACGTGAGTTTCCTTGCCATAGAGGAGAGGATGATGGAGAAAAGAATGAAGGTGGAGGAAAGGATGGAAATGAAAATGAAGAAAATAGAGGAAAATATGAAAATGGGAAAGAAGAAAATGGAGGAAAAGATGGAGGAGGGTCGAAGGGAGATGGACATACTACTTGCTTTCATGGAGGAAATGAATCAGAGAGGGAACAATTCACGTGAAAAATGATTTGTTTGATGTAAGGATGAAAAATCTTATTCTATGAATGATGTGTAAGGATAATTTAGACTTTCATTTCTATAGTTTGTAGTAACTAATATTTCAAATGTATACTCTTCTATGAAAATACTTTTTTATAGTTTGTTTCTATGAATTGAGATTTTTGGTTGCACTCTAATTAATTGTATTGATTTTTGAATTAGAAAATTATTATTGATTTTAGAAATAGATGTTATATTTTAGGAATTAGCAGTGAAATTAGATTTTGAATTTTGGATTTACGGGGAAATAAATTTCCTAGGGGTCTTGGCCCCCATAAAATGGATTCATTTCTTGGGGTCATCACTTATATTTCCTGGAGGTCTCGGCCCCCGGGAAAACAACCATTTCCTGGAGGTTGCCGCCCCCCGGGAAAACAATCATTTATTGGGGTCTCGACCCCCGGGAAAATTAGCTTTTCCTGGGGTCGCGGCCCCTGAGAAAATTATTATTTCCTGGGGTCTCGGCCCCCAGGAAAACTACCTTTTCACGAGGACCGAGTCCCACAGGAAATATAAGTGTTGACCCCCAAAAAATGAGTCCTTTTCTTGGAGTCATGGCCTCGGGAAAACTAGCTCTTCCTGGGGTCGCGGCCCCTAGGAAAACAATTATTTCTGAGGGTCCTCGTTGTCAATACAAGTACTTTATTCTGAGGGTCGCTAGTTGACCTTCAGATATTCATTTGCTGACCGAGTTTTTTCTCGGGACATTTGGGGGTCGGGTGGTCCTCACTAAAAGGATTTAATGGAGGCCGGAAAGGATTTTAGTAGAGGTCTCGGCCCCTAGAAAATATCATATTTCTTGTAGTGTATACTTGTTCCCGACATACAAATCATTTCTATTTCATAACTAAGCACGTAGGTACGTGTAATTCTAAGTACAAAGAAATTGTTCCTAGGTGAAGTAATGTATGGATCACATTATGCATTTTTGTAGACAAGTTAGAGCTATGACCATTGGGTAGCTAACCCAATGTTAATTGCTTCTCAAAATAATTGATCCAAATTAAGCATGTAAGACGACTCATTCATTGTCATTCTTTATTTTGTACCAATTAAATTATTTACCATCGCGACAAATAAAGTGAAAGAGATAATAATGAACATTTATTGATCATAGTTCACTTCTCTCTCTCATTTAATAACTAAAGTAAGTACTAACATCATGTGAGGTACAAGTCAAATGTAATTTACGAATATATATAATTAAAGAATATATCTTGAAATCAAATTTAATATCAAAGGAATATTCTAAGAAAATCTTAATTATGGAATAAATCATGTAACTCTAATTCGTGACGTCATTAATGAAAAAATAATGAAATAAGGGATCGCATTTCTTTTTTTATTATTAAAAGTAGAGTGTTCATTCAATAGAATGAAAATGATTAAAATGATGATAAACAAACTGTTCCCTAGGAATAAAGACCGGTACTATTAAGAAAATGTCACTCTAAAATAGTAGAGGATCAAAGATTGGACTCAGGAACTTAAAAGGGGCAAACCACATCAAAAGAGCTTGCTGAAGAACATCTGAAACACGACAAGGTTATTGTTGGAAATGGAAATTATTCCTAGTTTCCCAAATACTCCTAAAGATCCATGCATATAGGTAGTTCCAGTTTGATTGAGGAGCTACGAAATGAGTTAGTAAGAGGCAGCCCTGCTTAACCATAAAAGACATATTCATCTTTTTGCATTCCTTAAAGCCCATTCCCCTCGATGAGGCATCAGAACTTAGACAAAACCATTTCATCCAGTGAAAGTCGTGTTTGCCTCGATTTGAAGACCACCAGTAGCTTTTACATAGTTTATCAATCTCATTCCACATTGAGTCGGATAGATAAAGCATTGCATTGCATAGTTTGGAATTGAGGCAATAACCGAATTAATCAAAGTGGTTTTACCTACGTGAGATAAAAACTTAATTTGAAGACCAGTTGTCCATCTTTTGTTTGATGTGGGACAATATAAAGCCAAATGTAGCTCTCTTAGATATGTTCACTAAGGCAAGAAGACCAAGATTATCCATGACATTGAAAAAAATATTATATTGTGTTTGAAGGTTGTGTAAAGAAAATTCTTCATGCTTGGCTTGATTGCCACAAGAGTGTTGTGGATTATAATGATATTTTATTTTAAGCATGCAATACATTTATTGAAGAAAAGACAGCATATGTGTTATATGATAAGAGGTAGAGTTGAACTTCTAATGTGTTGTATAATAAGATGTACACTTGAACTTTTCTAGTTGAGGTCGAGAAATTGAATTCAAGTTCACGTGTAATCGAAAATGAAATAACTGAAATGTATAAAGAAAAATTGGAGTAAATTTACAAGTCACAAAGCCACAAAATGTACATGATATTGATTCCGTGGCTGTCATTGGAATTATGATCATTTATGTGAAAAACAAGATCATTGGTTAATCAAGTTGCATGGTATTTTTAATAGAATTTGAACTTGGTGATTGAATTCTACATGTAGTAATTAAACTTATTGATGACAAGTGTAGTCTTCATTATATATTTTTAACATTATATTTTTAATACTATATTGATGATATTATTCTAATATTGTAATAACATATTGTATCTATCTTGTGTTCTTTTCATGAATATTCAAATATGAGACAATACACATAGTATTATTATAATATTTTGTTTTATGTCGTGATAATATGAAATGAACGCAAGATATGACTAATTTTCTTATTGTACAAAATACAATCAGTTACAACAGTTTAATCAGTTACAATAGTTTAATCAATTACAACAGTTGAAACATTTAGTTTTTTATTTTTGGTTTGGAAAGTTCTTATCTCTATATAGAGACTTCTTGTGTAAATAAAAGTTTGAGATACTTTTCGGGTATTACACTATAGTAGTTATATTTATGTGATTCTTCATTTATTTCTTCTTATGAATGTAAGATTTTTCATGGTATCAAAGCAAGTTCTGATTCTTTTGAAGTGTGATTGATACTTGTTGATGTTGATCCAAGTTAAATGCTCAACAATCGAGATCGAGATCACGAGGAAGAACTCCATTTGTAGAACATGCATGCTCAGACTCAATTTCGAGAGAGTACAGTAATGGTGACTGGATCAGATCAGCCTGGAATATCAATTATTTTTGCTCCACTAACATGTAACAATTATCTTGCATGGAGTACTGCCATTCAGATAGGGTTAGAAGCTAAGAACAAAATTGGTTTCATAAATGAAAAAAATTAAGAAACCTATTGACGAAATAGAGGAATATGATCAGTGGAGGAGAATTGATGCTCTTGTTATATCTTGGATTTTAGGGTCTATTTCAAAAGATTTTATTGAGAATTTCATTTACTGTCCAACTACACATAATCTATGGAATGAAATTGAACAAATGTATGGTGTGTGTAATGGGACACAATTGTATCAAATTAAGAAGAAAATTGCTTTGTTTGAACAATGAGATAATTCTGTTACAGTATATTACAATAAACTAAAGATGCATTGGGTTGAATTAAGTCATCCAAGACCTCTTCATGTATGTAGTTGTGAAAGTTATATTTGTAATTTATCAAGGAAATTTACAGATATGGAGTCCTGTGAAAATCTTGTCAAATTCCTAATGAGACTTAATAATTCTTTTGAAAGTGTTAGAAGACAAATTTTATTGTTTGACCCTTTGCCTACTGTTAGTAAGACATATTATATGCTATTACAAGTTGAGAATAAGACCAAAGATGTTGCAGCTATTGAGAGTAATGCTATGCTAGTGAGAAATAATTTCAGGAGCTAGAAGGAAAGAAGTCAGATCATTTTTGTGAATATTGCAATAACACATGGCAAACTAAGGATACTTGTTTTAAATTACATGGGTATCCTGATTTGTTCAAGAAACGTAAGAGCCATAATAATAAGTAAGGGGAAGGAAGCTTATTGTTAATATGGTCAATGCCACTAAAACTCCACTTGATTGTATTAATTTTGATGATAAGCAAGCTGATTGGATTGGAAAATTATCTGATCTTATACAGCAAGAAATAGCTAAATACATAAAGGGCAAAGTTGTCAATTGAGGCAAATCATGCTCATTTTGCTGCTGCTGGATTTGCAATTGATTTTGCATGTATGAGTTCTAGTGATGTTAACTCTAATAATTAATGAGTTGACAAAGAAAAATATATGGATTATAGATACGGGTGCTTCAACTCACATGTGTTCTAATGGTGCTTTAATGTCTAAAGTCATGCGTCTTACAATGAATTCTCCTGTTCACTTACTTGATGGATCAATTAGATATGTTTCTAAAATTAGCCAAGTCATTTTGCACCCTAAACTTGGGGTGTAATCGAGCCGAGCCGAGCCGACCTTGCTTGTGCTCAAGCTCTGCTCGTTTAAAAAATGTCGAGCTCGAACTCGAATTCGAGCTAGATCGAGCTTCAATATCCAGGCTCGAGATCGGCTCGAGCTCGACTCAAGTAACTCGACCTTGGCTCGTTTAAGCTTATTTAGGCTCGTTTATTTTTCTCAAGTGTGACCGAGCTCGTTCAAGCTCGATTAAGCTCGGCTCGACTCGGGTTTATGTTCAACACCATATGAAATATTAATATTAATATAATTATATATAAATATATGAAGCTCGATTAGGCTCGCGAGCCGCTCGAGTCGAGTATTACTTAGCTCGAGCTCGAGTTTTTATCGAGTCGATCTCGAGTAGCTCACGAGCTGCTCGGCTCACTTACACCCCTACCCTAAACTCATGTATTGCATGTTCCTTCTTTCCACTATAATTTGTTATCGGTTCCTAACACATTTGTTACTTTTTATCCTACATGTTGCTTAATACAAGACCAGAAGACTATAGCTGTGGTGGCAGTTGGTAAATTGATAGGTTCCTTATATGTTTTGAACTCAACTTCCTTTTTTGAGCATGTAATAAATAATGTCATGAATTATATTTCACTTTATTGTCCCTATGCTAATGATAAGCAAAATCCTCAATGTTTTACTTGTAATTCTATTCATATGAACAAAAGCTCAGCAAATTCTTGCTTTATGGCATCAAAGATTGAGTCATACATCTTGGTATGCACTCAGACATTTACCTTTCATTTCCACTTGTTCAAACTCTCATAGTTGTGAAATTTGTCATATATCTAAACAACAAAAGTTGTCTTTTAATCCTAGCTCAGTACATATTGCACACAATTTTGAATTACAACGTATAGATTTGCGGGGACCTTACGAGCATGCTACATTGAATGGGAGTGACTATATATTGACAATAGTGGATGATCATAATATAATAACCTGAACTTTCTTGTTAAAACATAAATCTCAGACCTTCCTAACTTTGACCAACTTCCTAAAATACATACACACCCAATTTGGAGCTAGAGTCAAAACAATTAGGTCTGATAGTGGGACTGAGTTTGTTAATCATGATTATGTCAAGTTGTTTACCGGTTTTGGGATTGAACACCAGAAGTCTTATGTATATACACAACAAAATGGTGTAGTTGAGAGGAAACATAAACATCACTTACAATTAGCTAGAGCTTTGATGTTTCAAGTTGGTTTCCCAAAAAAATTTTGGGGTGAGGCTATTTTGTTAGCAACATACATAATTAATAGAAGTGCCTAGTTTTGTTTTGCAATGGAAAACACATTTTGAGGTCTTATATGGTCATTCACCAGACTATTCAAGAGTTAAAATTTTTGGATGTTTATGTTATGTGACAAATACTGCTCCGGCAGTCCTCGTCCTTCCGGCTCTGGACCTAGAGCCTCAACACCCTCCGCCTCTGTCACGTCTTCGACCTCTTCGACCACAACGGTGATGACAAAATCACCATCCAAGAGATCACCCTCGCGCTCGATTGCCTCGGGCTTGGCGCTAATGACGACGAGGATTCTCTTCGGCCTTGCCTACGACCTTAGTCGAGCTCAAGCAGGTGCACGCCCACATGATTCGCTTCGGCCTTGCCTTCAACCCCCTCCCCGTGAGCCACCTCGTCTCCTCTGTCTGCGCCGCGAAAGTGTTAGGTTCCCATGGCTATGACCGCCTCGTCTTCCAGCAGATCCCCAATGCAACAACCTTCACCTTCAATTCCTTAATCCATAGCTACACCAATAAGCATCTCCCTTTCGATGCCCTACCCTTTCTAGCTATGTCGAACTGATCCAAGGTGACCGGGTGTTCGACGAGGATGGATATGGGTTCATCTCGGCGGCGGATGAGTTGCAGACGGTGTTGACCAAGCTCAAGCTGCCGAAGGGGCGGAGGCAGGGAGGAGAAAGAGCAGGCAACGATAGTGGGGGCGGAGGCAGGGAGGAGAAAGAGGAGGGGGAGGGAAGAAGAAGAAGATGATAATGATGGGAGGAAGAGAGAGAAAAAATGGGACCAATTTTAATTTATAAATGATAAAATAAGACACGTAGGTTTTTTTAATACACGTAAGCAAAGTCAACTAAATCAGATGTCACGTCGTCGAAACGTTAGCCACGTAAAAAAAAATTTAACGGCAGGGTCATGACTAGGGACCAAAGTGACATTTGCAAATCTTTAGGGACCCAATTGAGCCAAAAAAAAAAAGATTATGGGATCAATATAAAAATTCTGAAAAAAGTTTAGGGGTTATTTTAAACCTTTTCCGTTATTTTATAATTAGTTAGAATAAATATTTATCGATTAAATCAATTCCTATTAATTAACGGCCACAGAATTAGTCTTAAGATCTTATTCAATATTTATCTAGTAAATAAGATCTCGTCCAAATACGCAAAAGTAGGCTTGCCACGAAAATGCAATTAATTAGATATAGTAAATGGTTGGAATAAAAGCTAAAGAGTTTCAACTTAGTCATACTTGTGTAGTATAAATAAGAAGACAATGCATTTTTTTTTCACCGTCAAGGAACTAATTGAAGGTGAAGATAAAAGAATGGAGAAGACTTACAACTCAATGTTCTCTTTGATGGTGATGTTGTGCTTGAGTGCATGCATTGCTACCGTAGAGTGTAGAAACCTAACTGATCATCCACGTAGAAGTCTGCTCGCCAATGCCATTGGCTTGACACCTCCCATGGGGTAATTAACTAACTTTTATATTTCACACTATTATTATTATTATTATTATTATTATTATTATTATTATTATTATTATTATTATTATTATTATGTAATTTCATTTTTCGTAGACAAAACTTGATTATTCGCATAATGTAGGTGGAATAGTTGGAATCATTTCCATTGTGAGATCAATGAGACAATGATAAAAGAAACAGGTAACATTACGAAATTCATTCAATTCATTTATCCTTTTGTAATTTTTCTTATTACTGATCACATTATATTGTTGTTGTATAGCTGATGAAATTGTATCCACTGGCCTTGCAAAGCTTGGATATCAATATGTCAATATAGGTATTGTATGAATTAAATATATATATTTAGTCCATATTTTTAATATGTTATGAAAAAGAAACTAAAATGAAGTATTGCATTTAAATAACTCAGATGATTGTTGGGCATCAAATCAACGAAACTCGAAGGTACATTCTTTTATAATTGCTTCTACGTTGGGTTAATCCATGATAGGAGTTGTTTGATCATCTTATAGATATTTCGAGTGTTTGTCAATTTTCTATAAATTAACAATGCATGTGTTGATTATTAATTTATTTCAGGGTGAACTACTTGGAAATGAAGTAACTTTTCCTTCAGGAATGAAAGCATTGGCTGACTATGTTCATGACAAAGGACTTAAGCTAGGAATCTACTCCAGTGCAGGGTGATATGTCATATTAGTTAATATAATATTTGATCTAATCTAAACTTAAAATGAGAAATATCTCAAACAAAGTTAAGCTTATTGTTGGGAATATATTTTACAGATACAGAACATGCAGTGATCAGATGCCGGGATCACTTGGATACGAGTATAAGGATGCAAAAACTTTTGCAAAATGGGTAACAACATTATCTTTTTTTTATTAAACAGAATCTAATAAATTATTTTTGTTATACTATTAGTACTAGGAGTATATAGGGGTGGCAAAACGGGCCGGCCCGCAGTTAACGGGACGGGCCAGCCCGGCACGATAAGGTGGCGTGCCGGCCCGGCCCGGCCCGCTAACTCAGTGGGCCGGAAATTCCCGGCCCGGCCCGCAATATTTTGCGGGCCGCCCGGTACAGCCCGCGAGCCCTCTTATTAACTAAAAAATTTCTAAAAAAATTGTAAAAAAATAATTTAAAATATTTAAGAGACTAAATAAGCATCAAATATGATATTTCACATAAAAAACTCCATAGATTAACTTCACCTTCAATTTTAAAGCACTAAACAAGCCCTAATCTAGACTTAATTCTTTTTTATATATGTTTAGCGGGCCAAACGGGCCGGCCCGCGTCGGCCCGCAATGTTATCGGGCCGGGCCGGCCCGATAAGCTTATCGGGCCAAATTTTTCGGCCCGGCCCGCAGTTATCGTGCCGTGCTCGTGCCGTACTATCGTGTCGTGCCTATTTTTGCCGCCCCTAGGAGTATATACCTAAACATAAACAAAAAATTTGTCCCAGGTTTTCAAATTAATTTTGGAGTTAAGAAAAAGAACTAAAACATAAAAACATAGAACTTAAGTTAAGAAAAATCCATTTTTGGATTCTTTCTTTTCAAGTTCTCTAGATTCTTATTATGTTGTTTGAATTATATATCTTTTAAACCGTAACGAGATATGTTTATGTTAAATTCAAGCATTTATACATCGATGTTTGGTATTTTAACATTTCTTTTCTTTTATTGATTATTATATATAATTTTTTGCTTTCTACTTCTTTACTTTATATTTTTATACTTATCTAGCTATGGCATCTACATTATTTATTATCATTATTTATCCCTAGATAGATCCATGAAAGATTTTCTAAATACGTGTGAATAAAGTGCCCATTAATTAGACTCTTTATTTCAGGGCATTGATTATTTGAAGTATGACAATTGTTATAATGGAGGTATAGATGTAAAAATAAGGTAGTGTCTCTAACCTTATCTAGCTTCCCCCAATTAATTTAAGTTTATAATTTACTAAGATTATTCTTCTAATATTTATTAGATACCCGAAAATGAGCAGAGCTCTAAGGAAGGCGGATAGACCAATCTTCTATTCACTCTGTGAATGGTAAATGATGTTTGAAATGATAATTATGAGTAAATTTATTTTTGCAATAAATTTCATCTAGAATACTATTTTTTTTTTATTTAGGGGATGGGGTGAGGTGCCCAAATGGGGTCACATGTTCGGAAATAGTTGGAGAACAACCGGCGACATCGTGGATAATTGGAATAGGTGAGATGATCCAAATGCTCCATTGAATTGTTGATGCCAAATTGATATTTTTATAAAACAAAAATTCAACAATATTTTTTAAATCTATTTTGTGATAAAATTAAATTTATTTTCGCTTTTAGCATGATTACAATTGCTGATTTGAATGAAGCCATTGCTGATTATGCAAGACCGGGTGCATGGAATGGTTAGCTTCCTATCCAACTTCAAAAATATGATGAAATAAATGTTGAATTAGAAAATTATAAGATTGAATGAGAAGAACTTTTATTTACTCGGCAAATTATGTTTATAGTTTCTAAAAATTATTTACATACTCACGTATATTTGTATTGACATGAATTGCAATATATATGATATGGATTGTATACATTAAAGTATACATAATCACTTATCTTAATTATCGGCAATATATTCTTTTTAAAAAACTATTTTTATTTTATTTAGATCCGGACATGCTTGAAATTGGTAATGGAGGCATGACAAATAATGAGTATGTAGTACATTTCAGCTTATGGGCTATTTCGAAGGTAACTTTGTATCTTAGACAAATTACAAATTACCAAAATAAATTGCTAAGCATTCAAACAATATTAAGTTGAATAGTTTTGTGCTAAATTATGGTAGGCTCCCTTGCTTATTGGTTGTGATGTAAGGGATATTCCTAAGGAGACCATGGATATTATTGCCAATGAAGAGATTATTGCTGTCAATCAAGGTGATACAATATTGTATTATTTAATAACTATAACATTTTATCTTTTTACTATTCTAATCACATCCTTAATCAAATTCAATGAATCTAAAACATAAACTATTAACTATAACTTTTACTTATTATTAATATGAATAGACGCTCTCGGAGTTCAAGGGAAGAAGGTGAAAAAGGATGGAGACCTTGAGGTAGCTTATACGTTTAATTTTCAAATTTTTATTATGTTTCCTACATTGTTGATTGATTAATAATATACAAAATTATACAGATATGGGCTGGTCCTCTTTGTGAAGATAGGACAGTAGTCCTCTTGTTAAATAAAAACTCAAATGAATCAAGTCCTATCACAGCCCACTGGCAAGATTTAGATATTGATCATGAGACACTTATAGAAGTTAGAGATCTTTGGAAGGTACTTATAGTACAACTTAATAAATTTCACTACCGCATATTTTTCTCTCAGTTTTATTTGTTACAAAGATGCATCACTTAAAATATGTTTGGTCATTTGGATATTTTCTTATAGCATGAAACACTGGAGGAGAAATTTTCAAGGAAACTAACAACAACAGTTGACCCCCATTCATGCAAGATGTTTGTTTTAAAGCCAGTATCTTGAAGTCCACTTTGAGGAAGGAAATATTTCAAGAGAGTTGTCTTAGAAATTTTTTTAAAAAAAATGATTATATAATTTTTTAAATTTTAGAGGAAGAGAATATGCTATGACTTAGCTTAAGGTACCTTTTGTGTGTGTGAGAGATAGATGTATGTAACTTTCTTTGGCAGTATGTTTGCTTTTAGCATTTTATGATTCATAATGGAATTTGAGTTTGAAGAAGCTATATATGTTCTTTAAATATTGATATACCAATTATTTTATTTGTATTTATTTTTTTTTTCTTCTCTTGGAAGTACAAATCATATATTATTTTTTTACGGTCGCTTGTGGGCTTAACCATTTTTAAAAAAACATTATCTTCTCATCTTAAAATTATAATTATAATTCAAATTTCTTTGAAGTCACTTAAACAATGTAAGAATTGACACTATGATCCATCAACTTGATATGCAAAATCTGTTATTAATATTTTTCAATAATATAACAAGATAGTTAAATAATTATTTTTACTTAATTAACAAAAGTTAAATTTAAAAAAGAAAAAGAACACCGCCATAGAAGCGACAAACACCCGTACGTGAGTTTCCTTACCATAGAGGAGAGGATGATGGAGAAAAAAATAAAGCTGGATGAGAGGATGGAAATGGAAATGAAGAAAATAGAGGAAAGGATGGAAATGGGAAAGAAGAAAATGGAGGAGAGTCGAAGGGAGATGGACATACTATTTGCTTTCATGTAGGAAATGAATCAGAGAGGGAACAATTCACGTGAAAAATGATTTGTTTGATTTAAGGATGAAAAATCTTATTCTATGAATGATGTGTAAGGATAATTTAGACTTTCATTTCTATAGTTTGTAGTAACTAATATTTCAATGTATACTCTTCTATGAAAATACTTTTTTATAGTTTGTTTCTATGAATTGAGATTTTTGGTTGCACTCTAATTAATTGTATTGATTTTTGAATTATAAAATTATTATTGGTTTTTGAAATAGATGTTATATTTCAGTAATTAGTAGTGAAATTAGATTTTGGATTTTGGATTTACGGGGAAATAAATTTCCTGGGGGTCTTGGCCCCCAGGGAAATGGATTCATTTCTTGGGGGTCATCACTTATATTTCCTGGGGGTCTCGGCCCCCGGGAAAACAACCATTTCTTGGGGTTGCGGCCCTCGGGGAAACTATCATTTATTGGGGTCTCGACCCCCGGGGAAACTAGCTTTTCCTGGGTCGCGACCCCCGAGAAAACCACCTTTTCCCAGGGACCATGCCCCACAGGAAATATATGTGTTGACCCCCAAAAAATGAGTCCTTTTCCTGGGGTCATGGCCCTCGGGAAAACTAGCTTTTCCTGGGGTTACGGCCCCCAGGAAAACAATTATTTCTGAGGGTCCTCGTTGTCAATACAAGTACTTTATTCTAAGGGTCGCTAGTTGACCTTCGGATATTCATTTGTCGACGGAGTTTTTTCTGGGGACATTTGGGGGGTCGGATGGTCCTCACTAAAAGAATTTAATGGAGGCCGGAAAGGATTTTAGTGGAGGTCTCGTCCCCTAGAAAGTATCATATTTCTTGTAGTGTAAACTTGCTCCCGACATAGAAACCATTTCTATTTCATAACTAAGCACGTAGGTATGTGTAATTCTAAGTATAAAGAAATTGTTCCTAGGTGAAGTATTGTAGGGATCACATTATGCATTTTTGTAGACAAGTTAGGGCTATGACCATTGGGTAGCTAACCCAATGTTAATAGCTTCTCAAAATAATTGATCCAAATTAAGCATGTAAGATGACTCATTCATTGTCATTCTTTATTTTGTACCAATTAAACTATTTACCATCGCGAAAAATAAGGTGAAAAAGATAATAATGAACATGTATTGATCATAGTTCACTTCTCTCTCTCATTTAATAACTAAAGTATGTACTAACATCATGTGATGTACAAGTCAAATGTAATTTACTAATATATATAATTAAAGAATATATCTTGAAATCAAATTTAATATCAAAGGAATATGCTATGAAAATCTTAATTAAGGAATAAATCATGTAACTCTAATTCGTGACATCATTAATGAAACAAGGGATCACATTTCTTTTTTTATTATTAGAAGTAGAGTGTTCATTCATTAGAATGAAAATGATTAAAATGATGATAAACAAACTGTTCCTTAGGAATAAAGATTGGTACTGTTAAAAAAATATCACTCTAAAATAGTAGAGGATCAAAGATTGGACTCAGGAACTTAAAAAGGGCAAACCACATCAAAAGAGCTTGCTGAAGAACATCTGAAACACGACAAGGTTATTGTTGGAAATGGAAATTATTCCTAGTTTCTCAAATACTCCTAAAGATCCATGCATACAGCTAGTTCCAGTTTGATTGAGGAGCTACGGAATGAGTTAGTAAGAGGCAGCCCTGCTTAACCATAAAAGACATATTCATCTTTCTGCATTCCTTAAAGCCCATTCCCCTCAATGAGGCATCAGAACTGAGACAATACCATTTCATCCAGTGAAAGTCGTGTTTGCCTCGATTTGAAGACCACCAGTAGCTTTTACATAGTTTATCAATCTCATTCCACATTGAGTCGGATAGATAAAAGCATTGCATTGCATAGTTTGGAAATGAGGCAAGAACCGAATTAATCAAAGTGGCTTTACCTGCATGAGATAAAAACTTAATTTGAAAATCTGTTGTCCATCTTTTGTTTGATGTGGGACAATATAAAGTCAAATGTAGCTCTCTTAGATTTGTTCACTAAGGCAAGAAGACCAAGATTATCCATGGCATTGAAAAAAATATTGTATTGTGTTTGAAGGTTTT
This sequence comes from Canna indica, assembly GCA_034359265.1. Lineage (NCBI taxonomy): Eukaryota > Viridiplantae > Streptophyta > Magnoliopsida > Zingiberales > Cannaceae > Canna > Canna indica. The sequence continues at coordinate 12,132,272 of CP136894.1, read as the reverse complement.
GTAAAGAAAATTCTTCATGCTTGGCTTGATTGCCACAAGAGTGTTGTGGATTATAATAATATTTTATTTTAAGCATGCAATATATTTATCGAAGCAAAGACAGCATATGTGTTATATGATAAGAGGTAGACTTGAACTTCTTATGTGTTGTATGATAAGAGGTAGACTTGAACTTCTCTAGTTGAGGTCGAGAAATTGAATTCAAGTTCACATGTAATCGAAAATGAAATAATTGAAATGTATAAAGAAAAATTGGAGTAGATTTACAAGTCACAAAGCCACAAGATGTACATGATATTGATTCGGTGGATGTCATTGAAATTATGATCATTTATATAAAAAACAAGATCATTGGTTAATCAAGTTGTATGGTATTTTTAATAGAATATGAACATGGTGATTGAATTCTACATGTAGTAATTAAACTTATTGATGACAAGTGTAGGCTTCATTATATATTTTTAACATTATATTTTTAATACTATATTGATGATATTATTCTAATATTGTAATAACATATTGTATCTATCTTGTGTTCTTTTCATAAATATTCAAATATGAGACAATACACATAGTATTATTATAATGTTTTGTTTTATGTTGTGATAATATGAAATGAACGCAAGATATGACTAGTTTTCTTATTGTACAAAATACAATCAGTTACGACAGTTTAATCAGTTACAGCAGTTGAAACATTTAGTTATATAGCAATTATTTATTTTTGGGTTGGAAAGTTCTTGTCTCTATATAGACTTTTTGAGTAAATAAAAGTTTGAGATATTTTTCACGAATTACACTATAGTAGTTATATTTATGTGATTCTTCATTTATTTCTACTTACGAATGTAAGATTTTTCATGGTATCAGAACATTACACTATAGTAGTTATATTTATGTGATTCTTCATTTATTTCTACTTACGAATGTAAGATTTTTCATGGTATCAAAGCATGTTCTGATTCTTTTGAAGTGTGATTGATACTTGTTGATGTTGATCCAAGTTAAATGCTGAACAATCGAGATCGTGATCACGAGGAAAAACTCCATTCGTAAAACATGCATGTTCAGACTCAATTTCAAGAGAGTTCAGTAATGGTGATTGGATCAGATCAGCCTGAAATATCAATTGTTTCTGCTCCATTAACATATAACAATTATCTTGCATGGAGTATTGCCATTCAGATAGGATTAGAAGCTAGGAACAAAATTGGTTTCATAAATGAAAAAATTAAGAAACCTATTGAAGGAACAGAGGAATATGATCAGTGGAGGAGAATTGATGCTCTTGTTATATCTTGGATCTTAGGGTCTATTTCAAAAGATCGTATTGAGAGTTTCATTTATTGTCCAACTGCACATAAACTATGGAATGAAATTGAACAAATGTATGGTATGTGTAATGGAACACAATTGTATCAAAGTAAGAAAAAAATTGCTTTGTTTGAACAATGAGATAATTCTGTTACAGTATATCACAATAAACTAAAGAGGCATTGGGATGAATTAAGTCATCTAAGACCTCTTCATGTCTTTAGTTGTGAAAGTTATATTTGTAATTTATCAAGGAAATTTGCAGATATGAAGTCCTGTGAAAATCTTGTCAAATTCCTAATGAGACTTAATAATTCTTTTGAAAGTGTTAGAAGACAAATTTTATTGTTTGACCCTTTGCCTACTGTTAGTAAGACATATTATATGCTATTACAAGTTGAGAATAAGACCAAAGATGTTGCAGCTATTGAGAGTAATGCTATGCTAGTGAGAAATAATTTCAGGAGCTAGAACGAAAGAAGTCAGATCATTTTTGTGAATATTGCAATAACACATGGCAAACTAAGGATACTTGTTTTAAATTACATGGGTATCCTGATTTGTTCAAGAAACGTAAGAGCCATAATAATAAGTAAGGGGAAGAAAGCTTATTGTTAATATGGTCGATGCCACTAAAACTCCACTTGATTGTATTAATTTTGATGATAATCCACTTGATTGTATTAATTTTGATGATAAGCAAGCTGATTGGATTGGAAAATTATCTGATCTTATACAGCAAGAAATAGCTAAATACATAAAGGCAAAGTTGTCAATTGAGGCAAATCATGCTCATTTTGCTGCTGCTGGATTTGCAATTGATTTTGCATGTATGAGTTCTAGTGATGTTAACTCTAATAATTAATGAGTTGACAAAGAAAAATATATGAATCGTAGATCCTGGTGCTTCAACTCACATGTGTTCTGATGGTGCTTTATTGTCTAAAGTCATGCGTCTTACAAAGAATTCTCCTGTTCACTTACCTGATGGATCAATTAGATATGTTTCTAAAATTGGCCAAGTCATTTTGCACCCTAAACTCATGTATTGCATGTTCCTTCTTTCCACTATAATTTGTTATCGGTTCCTAACACATTTGTTACTTTTTATCCTACATGTTGCTTAATACAAGACCAGAAGACTATAGCTGTGGTGGCAGTTGGTAAATTTATAGGTTCCTTATATGTTTTGAACTCAACTTTCTTTTTTGAGCATGTAATAAATAATGTCATGAATTATAATTCACTTTATTGTCCCTCTGCTAATGATAAGCAGAATCCTCAATGTTTTACTTGTAATTCCATTCATATGAACAAAAGCTCAGCAAATTCTTGCTTTATGGCATCAAAGATTGGAATTTGCTTTATGGCATCAAAGATTGAGTCATACATCTTGGTATGCACTCAAACATTTACCTTTCATTTCCACTTGTTCAAACTCTCATAGTTGTGAAATTTGTCATATATCTAAACAACACAAATTGTCTTTTAATCCTAGCTCAATACATACTGCACACAATTTTGAATTACTACATATACTTACGAACATGCTACATTGAATGGGAGTGACTATATATTGACAATAGTGGATGATCATAATATAATAACCTGGACTTTCTTGTTAAAACATAAATCTCAGACCTTTCTAACTTTGACCAACTTCCTAAAATACATACACACCTAATTTGGAGCTAGAGTCAAAACCATTAGGTCTAATAGTGGGACTGAGTTTGTTAATCATCATTGTGTCAAGTTGTTTACCGGTCTTGGGATTGAACACCAGAAGTCTTATGTATATACACCACAACAAAATGGTGTAGTTGAGAGGACACATAAGAATCTCTTACCATTAGCTAGAGCTTTGATGTTTCAAGTTGGTTTCCTAAAAAAATTGTTTTGCAATGGAAAACACCTTTTGAGGTCTTATATGGTCATTCACTAGCCTATTCAAGAGTTAAAAATTTTGAATGTTTGTGTTATGTGACAAATAGTGCTCCTCAAGTAGATCTCATTACTTAGTAGTCTATTTGTTATGTCAAATATGTCTGTAAATTCCAACAATTTTATCATAAAACTTGTGCATACCAAACACACCAAACACTATATTTTATATTATTGACAATCTTTTTAGTGATAATCTATCTGAAAGGTAATCTAGATTGTCTCGTAATCTGCAAAGTAATGCACCAAATGCCACCTCAAATTCTTCTACACATTTTTTTATTAATAAATTCTTCCTAAATTAAATTTCTTAATAATGTTTGAGTTTCTCTATAGAATTTTAATCTTTTAAATATTAAATGGTTTTTTTTCATATGCAATGTTAAGAGTGGATTTTTTTCCTGCTTTATGATTTCATTTACCTTATTCGGTTTCAAATCCCACTTTCAAAATTGGGGTTCAATATGATGTTTTGGAACATAGTTATTCAGACAATAATGCATACACTGCTAAAGCATATACCTATGAATGATAAGATTCATGAATGCAATATACTACATGTCATGAGCAACAGTCCAAGCTAGCGGGTAGATTAGCATCACCAATATGAGCATCATTCATCCTCTACCTCAATTTAAATAATCAATCATAGGAAATATAATGATTTTGTATACAAGTCATGACATCCTCTACCAATACAATGATCATGTTCCTCAATAAGCGAGTTAACAGAAATCATTATCATGTGACAATCTAAGCATATCATTAAAATATAAAGACACCTTGTAATAACATGAGCACACTGAGATTTTACAAACTTGCATAATTTACTTCCATATCCCATTAAAAAATCAGAATACGAAAAATTTAAATAGACCACTGAACATGACAGTTCATATATCAAAGAACAAATAACTTACAATATTGTCAAAATTTATCAAAACAGAAGTAAGCATAAAGTAAGACTTGAAGATCAAGATATGTGCTAGTAGAATTATTGCATATGGATATCACCCACTTGTTGCAATGACTAGAACATATCTGTGAAGATATCTACTAACATTATTTTTTTTTCATTTTCCCACCAAACAGCCTAACATAATTGTTCATACACCAATAGAGTAGCAACAGAAGGACTTTCATATAGGAGAAATGAAACATTAAGGGGTTAAATAATAACATAATAATTAATTGATGTGAAGTCAGATGTATCCCGATCCTTCTCAAGGCATATTTATTTGCTCTGGAATACAGATCGATAGTTCAGAGGAAAATCAAGTGTAAATCTAGAAAAACAAAGGAGCTATAAAGTACAGATGCAATGTGATATTGCATCAGCGATGCAGCATCACCAGGAGAGTTATAATGTTCGGAACCACAGTGATATAGCATCATCCGTACAGCTTAACCTGGTAAGTTCCCCAAGCTCAATCTTGTGAGATTCTCATAGGATGTGTAAACAACTAGAATTTAGTTGTCTCTTATGTGCATATTTATATGAACATGGATGTCCAAGTTTTTCACAAGTTACATGATAAATCTAACTCGAATAAGAATAAGCTTAGTGTATCTTGACAAAGGAATAACTTCTTATAATACAAAACTATATTTACTCACACGAACCTTGCCAGGTTAAAAAGAAAAATATTGTTCAGCGACAATCAAACCCAATTATCCTTATACTCTTATAGCATTCTATATTATTTGCAAGAAGAATCTTAACGAAAACTCTAGGCATAAAAAGATGAAGTAGGAGCATAATAAATTCAAAAGAGAAGTTATTTTGTGCAAATGAGAAGATAATTTGACATACAAGTTTTAGTAGAGATTACACTCCAAGTATAGCATAAGAGAACTCACACCCGGGACTATTATGAAGAAGCAAAGAACAGAGTTTGTTTCCTCAATGCACTTCCATGTATCATTGGATAACTAAAAACCAACTGACCTTTAATTTCCCGAATTCATTTAAGAGCTCAAAAAAAAAGCCTCAATGCAATAACTGTTTCATTTAACCAAATCTTTTTTGAATTAATGAGAACGAAAGAAAAAAAGATATTAATATCGGCTTAAGAACAATGTCAGTCATTTAAGTGGATGCAACGAATCACCTTTTCTTTTGCATAACCCTCCAATTTCCGCAAAATAGAAGAAAGTCAAATGCGTTATCTCCACAGATATACATAGAAAGAGGAGGCTAAAATGTACTTACTTGCATAGCAACCTCAATGTGTCTTCTTTATTTTCCTCCATTTGAATAATAGTTTACAGACAATATTACCATGTGAGGAAGGATAAGGAGAGAGTATTTACCAATTCATAGAAGCATTTCGCTAGCAACGAATCTAAAATCTCATTCCTTTTACAATAAATCATTCATCACAACCTCAATCTGAGGATGGCAAGTACTCGAACTCGTCCTCTTTTAGATGGGCAACGAATTTGACAGGTCGAGGTTGGCCTTCAACGCCGATTTCGAACTCGACCTTGAACGGGAGATTAGCTGATATCCTCTTCCCTTTCCAAACCCCGACGTACTGCTTAATTACCCCTTCCAACCCGTTGAGATCCAGCGCCGGCGCCTTCGCCACATGGTAGATCTTTAGGGGCACCTTAACCCGGACTCTTTTCCCGATCTTAGCCGATGCCTGCTGCTCCTCCTCTTCGACCGCCGACGAGGAGGAGGAGGAGGACAGATCTGTGGATACGGCGAAATGACACGAGGGATGGCGCCTGAAAGCCGGGGCGTGCACGGCGAGGGAGACAGCGAGGCGGGCGGAGGCGATTGAGGGGGCGGGAGGAGGGATTGGGGTGGCGGCAGGTGGGGAGCGACGGAAGAAGGAGGAAGCGAGGGCGGCGGTGGCGGTCGCTGAGGTCGGCATCGTCCGGGCCTCGACCTCGATCTGAAAGATGACGAGACTTTTATTTGGAGTTGGAACTTTAACCCTTCTCTTTTCTTTGGGGCTTTTCGTCGAACAGTTAACGAAGTGTCGCGGTGGATAAGGCCGGCACGCAAGGAGAGGCGCACGTTGCAGAGGAGACGCCAATTGAGTTTGCGTGTGGATACTTTGCTGCAACGTGCACCAGAATGGGAATCTTGTGCTAAAATAACAAATTCGACCGTAACAACTCTATATAATATTTGGTAAAATTCAATATAACAGTATAATGTGGTGAACAATTTTGTGTTAAAATAAACAAATTATACTAGATTTCTCGGGTCTGGCTTTAATATGTAAAAATAAAATAAAATAAAATAAAATAATTGCTCTCACTCAGCTTGCACTTGCCCTTAAATGCTATTATGACATATTTATTAATTATAAATATTTTTTTATACGATAACATTTGTCACATGAAATTTTATTTTTATTATTTTTATTTTGAGTGAATCTATTTATTCACAAAAGTGTGTTGTTAAATTGATGAAATTGTTAAAGAATTGACGTTTTTACTTGAAATAAGTAACGTATTAATTAAATTTATGAGACAAATAGTGTGATATAAAAGATATTTTTTAATCAATAAACGTGCTTTGAAGTCTTAGGCGTCAGGTGAAAATTGAAATCATCAGACATAAAATGCTGTAGCATAAAGCATCATAAGTATGTCAGAATTAGAGTCCAACAAAAACAGAAGATAAACAGCTGACACTGATTAGAGAAATTAATAAGACAGATAATATGAAGTCATTTAACTAGTTGAAGGTGTTCAAAACAAAAAATATACAGGACATAATAATGTACCCAAGCATTTTGTTTCTACATTCTCGCTGCATTATTCTAGTACCACAAATGAAAGGAAAAATCATTAACTATCATCTGATAAGAATTATGATATAATCTAGTGTGACAATTGTTTTTGACACTGACTGTAAAAATTATTAAAACATATTAGTCATTTAAAAAGTTGACGAATATGTCATCACATAAATATACAAGAGATGGAATCTTGTTTCTACATTCTCCATACATTATTCTAAGGGTTAATTAATATATATATCCCAACTTTTATTTTATCTCCCTAATATATCTCATCTTTTTATTTGTATCAAATGAGATCTCTAATTTTTATTTTATTTTAAATCTATCCCGCTGTTAACTATTTGTTAATGATCTCGTTTGAATGCTGACGTGGACATACTGACTGGAATTAGAAGTCCATGTCAGCATGTCAGCGTGTCCACGTCAACATGATGATTGTTATTATTTTGTTATTAAGTGGGTTAATTACAAAATATATCCTAACTTCTCATTTTTTTTCCTAATCTATCTCTACTTTTCAATTTTCATAATTATACACATCAGTTTTCGATTTATTTCAAATTTATCCCACCGTGATCTCAACGTTAAGATTATCGTTTGAATGCTGACCTCTGGCACTACTGACGAGGGGCAACAGTCCAGTCGACATTCGTTTTTTAATTACAAATATTAAGCGAAGTTTTATTTGTAATTAATCCTAGATTAAACCTAGATGTAAGCATTGCCTAGTCAGCAAAGCTGATTTTAATTTTTTAACTCACCTAAAATAAAAAAAACTTATAGCTTTGCTGACTAGACAATGCTTACATCTATAGTTAATTACAAATAAAACTTATATATAGGGTTAATTACGAATAAAACTTTATTTAATATTAGTAATTAAAAACTTGATAAGAATGTTGATTGGGCTACTGACCCACGTCAATATTCAGACGATAATTTTATTGCTGGGATCACAGTGGGATAAATTTGCAACAAATCGAAAGCTGTGATATATAATTGAAAAAATTAAAAAATGAAGATAGATTAGGAAAAAGCATGAAAAGTGAGGATATATTTTGTAATTAAGTTGAATGTCCATGTGAGCATGCTGACTCTTATTATCTTGTTAATTAAGTTGAATGCCGACGTCGACTACTAATTCCCGTCAGCATGTCCACGTCAACATTCAAACAAGATAATTGACGGGTAGTTAACATCGGGATAGATTTGAAACGAAATAAAAATTAGAGACCTCATTTGATACAAATGAAAATATGAGATATATTAAGGAGAGAGAGTAAAACTTGGGATATATACAGTAATTAATCCTTATTCTAATATCAACAAAAGAATCACTATCATCGTCCAGTAAAAAATATTATGGTATAATCTAGTGTGTCATCTCTTTGTACCAAATTACACTGACAAGTTGAGATCTAGAGGATATATTATTCATTGCCTCTGTTGGCTACCTTGCTGAGGGGATAAGGAGTTGGCACAGTGTACGGGGGAGGAGGATAAGGACTGGGTTGCTGTCGATATGCATTGTAGTATGTTCTCCGCCATCCAGGGTGAGCTGGCTGACCATATCCATGGTTCGGTGGCTGTTGAGGAGGCTGATATTGACTGGCCGGAGCATAGTATGGAGGCTGCTGAACTGCAGCATAGGCAGGGTAAGGGTGAGAATATCCAGGCCTTGGCTGCTCCACAGGTACAAAGTGGTAAGGTGGTTGAGGATGAGGCGGAGGTGATGCTGTGCTCAGTAGTTCAGGTTGTTCAGTCATTCTGTGATGGTTAGGTTGGGCAGCAAAATGGTAGGGCTGAGAGTATCCAGGCTTTGGTTGCTCCACAGGCATGTGCTGATACGGTGGCTGAGGATGAGATGGAGGTGGAACACTTTGTGGATCGTATTGTTGAGGATCATAAGATGGAGGAAGGTTGGGTTGGCTGGCAGATGGATAGTTGTTGCCTGTTCTGACATCAGTTGCAAAGTTGAGTCCGGCTATCTTCCTCTGTACATTTTCAATCATCTCTCTGCACTGAACACTTCTAGTCATAACGAAATCACTGCATTGCTGCTTTACGTTTGAAAGTGCGTCCTATTCATAAACCAGACAGGATGCTTAGTACAGTTATCTACAAATGCAAGGAACAGGACTAACATCATTAAAAGCAGCAAATAATCAAGCAGCATCAGTAGCATTTAGTGAAATGAGAGAAGGGTTAACCAAGTCATAGAATCTATTTATGGCTCGAACAATTCATAGTCCTGTAACTTCTGAAAAGCTATAAGCTTTTTTGCATACACCTTTTCACCTGCCATGCGGGCTGAAATCAGCATGGCCAAGAACTTTGGTAATTTAGGATGGAAAAAGAAAATTATAAAACCTGACACCAATGTTCTTGCTCCTTTACCCTATTGATCTGCCATTAATTTTCCCTTTCATCATGATTCAATTCATGACAGGATATGTTACAGACACAATAAAAGAAGCCTGTGATAGTGTTGTTGGATTCAAACATCTGATAGTAATGAAGCGATGATGGCTGGTATTGATGATAGCAGTGATGGTTGGAGAATAAGTTGATAAGAAGCATGCAATAATTATGACAGAAATACAATGCCATAAGAGGAGCTCATGTAGGCAAGGAACAAAAAGATCAAGATCATCCTATATCAACAAGCTGCAATCCAGACATGACTATACACAATCCTTTTGACTAAGATAAAACTTTTATACCTGAAGAGTAACATAAAACTTCAGGCCCTCATTGATATTGTCCTTGATTTCTCGATATTTTGCCACAGCAGCAGCTATCTGTTTGTATATTTTCTGGCGAGCAACTGGAAAGATTTTGAGGACGCAAAACAAACTCAAATATCAACAAAAATATTGAAGTGAAATATCAGGAAAACAAACATTACCTATCAGTCTATCACTGACCAAAAATAAGTCAGTGACCCACAGTTCAAATATCAAGTCAATGAGATTTCTTGTTATTTAAGTATTCCACACGCCATTAAAGGATTTCCTGTTATTTAAGTCTAGGTAAGATTGGATATAGGATTTGCCAAATATCTGAAAATGCACCTTAAATTCTTGGATTACACATATTATATGGTGGATAATGCAATATAATTTTCTGGCCTTGCCCCATGAAATTATTGTTTGGTACTCAATTTAGGAGGAGGAAATAAGAGTCTAGACCAACTGTCCAGGACCTTTATATATGCAAGAACTACACAATAAAGACAGTGCTGTTTGTGTTAATGATGAAATAAAGGCATACAATTTTCTAATACAAAAACTATAAAGATTAATTAAAAGAAAATATAATATCTTGAAATATTGGAAAGAAAAAACACATAGGGAATGTCTGTTTTATAGGATAAAGAGAGATAGGATAAGGCATGGATTTTAGTCCATTGTTTGTGGTGCATGTTTCAGAAGAAAATAGAATTAGAAGAATACAAAATTGACGTTATATTCGGTGTATATTGGGTTAAATAATTCTATCCAACACACTCTGTCATTTGTTATCCTATGCTATCTAGTGAATCAAACGAACCAACAGATATTATCTCTTCTAGCATCAAAAGAAATGTGGAGGGTACAGCAGATAATTGCTGTACTCCAAATATATAGGAAGTTAAGGTTAAGAATGGATAGATCAAATAAACACAGAAGAATTTATATAAACTAGAAAAGATATCATTCATTACACATATACAAAACTAGTAACATTGCAGTTCAAGAACTCAGGTAAACCTGTGGCCAAGAAGAATTAAGAGGTGGAAGGGAAGCTTCATTGAAAAATTTAAATAAATAAAGGAATTATGAACTTCTGTATCTAAATCAGCTAAGAGGTGGACTAGTACCTTTGTAGTCTTCCAGATTGAATATAGCAGCAAATTCGTCATTTTTTGACTGCAGACAACAAGAAAGTATATACAACCTTAAAGGTATAAAAATGCTGCAGTTAAAAACACTGCAAGATAACATTCATCAGAAAAAATCTCTACTCACAATAAACCCTTAGATAGAATTAGATACAGTAGAGCCGGCATGCTCTGGCGCCAGTTCCATAGTATTGTATAAATTTCTCTTCAGAATAATTCGTTGTGGTATAAAATATTATTCTAATTTTTCCGTTGCGAAGTACTTTTAAGTCTATGTTGTATCTTATTGGATTTTCTTTACACGATTCCTATGTGACATCCTCTATTCGGGGATGATCCTAGGCAGGGCGTAACAAAAGGTCATATTCAAACCTGCTAATCTGCTATACATCTATTTGAATCTTCAGTATAATGGAGGGATATGATATCATGTAAGTGGCAATAGCCTGGTGGCTTATACATGACTTATACACGTATGGAATTTCACATCACTCATGTGGATCTTGGTTGTCCAACAAGCCCAACAGAAAATGTCAAGAATAGAGGAGACAAAGATGCCCTAGTTCCACATGGTTTTTGGGTTTGCATCACGGAAAAAAATAGTACAACGGTAAGGTTTCTCAGTTATGACCTGGGAGACTAGGGTTTGAGTTGTTGAAACAACCTCTTTGTTAAGCAAAGGTAAGGCAACATAGATTGGCCCTTCTAGACCCTGCATTGGTGGAAGCTTGGAATTACTCCTTTTTATCATGGCAAAAACTGAAATTGAGCAATAGGCATTAACTAAGCAAACTAGTTATACATGTTAAAGTGGGGTATTAGTCAACATGTTAGGATATTTATTTACCAGATTGCCTAATAACTGGCCCTTACAACAGGTCACTGAAATATTGTTAGTCAGCTCAGATTACAAACTACTTAAAATAACAATGATTGAAGGCCAGAAAATTTTAAGACCGTCAAAATGTGATGAATTTCCTGATATCCAACAGGAAAAAGGAGAACACTTACTTGAATTTGAAGCAATAAGTGCTCCTGTGCCACTATGTTCTGGGCAATTTCTTCACATATTTGGTCATACTTAGCAATTTCTTTCTTGAAAAGGTCCTCCTGCGATCCAGTGCTTGCCATCAGCTTGGGCAATATATCATCCTGCATTGAAGAGACATTAGGTAAATGAACAAGTACTGTAATTGGCAAAGTTTAACAAGAAAATATTTTGTAATGCATGGCTACAATTTTATATCACAAAACAGTCATCTGAGTTTCATAATCAATATCTAAAATGTGAGATAGAAACAGTAATTAGGGCAGGAAAAACTGACCCAACCCGATCCAAAGTAATCAGGTTGAGTTGGGTCGGGTTCAAGATTTTTTACCTCTCAAACCCGACCCATCCCAATCTGAACTGGTATCGGTTAGTGGGGTATACCCGTTTAGGTAAAAGAATTGGTAATATGGTATTTTAAAAATAATTAAAATAATTTATTTTATGAATAATAAAATAATTATTTTTTAATTTGGTATTTTAAAAATAATTAAAAAATATAAATAATCGGGTCATCGGGTTCCAAAATTTGGAACCCGAGATCCGACCCAATTGTGGTCAAGTTTGGTCAGGTTTTACCTGACCATACCCGATTACCCGACCCAACCCAACCCAAATAGTTTGGGTTTGGTCGTATTCTTCGGTTCATTGGGTTTACCCGACCCAATGAACAGCCCTAACAGCAATCTGAAAACAGAACTTATACAAAATGGCAGCAATATTCAGCCTGTAGCAAGAATGAGCTAAGTTGCACAAGCAATAGTAGTATTGCTCACTAGAATTGGCCTTGCTAAAACTAAAACATATAGGGTGTGTCATTCCAAGTGCAAACTGCAAAGTTAAAAAAAGAAATATTTTCCCATGTGTCACTCCTAGCAAAAGTTCTAAGATGTTATTTAAGTATAAAATCTCTAGTTCAATAAAAGAATTCTTACGATTTATGATATTTCTTTTGTTCAGGTAACATCCAGTTTCGTTACAGAATGTTCATCTCAAGTCTCTATGCTAAAGCTTACTTCTAAACGGGTTTAAGTGACTCAAGTGCTACAAGAATGATGTAGGTCACACTCACACTTTGATATTAAACTGTGTGAGTATAAAGATTAATGACAAAATATGCTCGAAGAGCAGAGCAAGAGTAAATATAAACTACTGTGAAAAAAGTGATGTTGCTCCTGAAACAGCTCTGACCTTCCTCTTCATCTCCTTTAGCATATCTTCAAGACCTGCCCTTTGTGCTCCTAAATTCTCCAGTTGCCTCTGATTGTACAAGTAGGTGTCAGATAAAAGACAAATTGTGAAATTAAATAACTAACGAATATCTACAAACTATAGCTAGGTCCAATATATGATTTAGGTTAACAGAAACACTACTGAAGCTCAATGTACATAAGCTCAAAACCTAAAAATTTAATATGAGGAGAATGTGGGTCAAAGGCTTTTCATTTGTGATAGTAAATTGTTCATTTGCCACCGAACGACTGCAGTTCACGAGTATCAAAAGGTAGCCTCTTCATTTGCATAAATGAATGATTAAGGTTCAAAATGATAGAAAGTAGCCACTTTACTTGTAAGGGGAAGGATGCATAAGCTAGTTTCCTAGACCATGGTGGGAGACTTGTGCCTTGGAACTTCTTTTTTTCTAAGCCACAAGGTTCCCCAAGTCCACAAAACAGAAACCTCCAAGAAAATATATTCAAGCACTAAGTTAAAGAAAGCTAAGCTAAAAGTAACAAAAATGAAAGCAAAACCTACATCTAAACATAAAATCTGTGGACCCAACCAATAGCCTCTGTATCAGAACATCCAATTCAAAGAGAACTTCAGGAAGTATAGAGAAAGCACATAAAGTCAACAATATTTCAATAAGAGTAAGATGACCATTCAAAAGTACATACCAAACTCTGTTTGAGGGATCCCACTATAGAATCTTCATTTCCATCTAAAGACATGATAGGCCTAGCAAGACTTGGAAGAGCTGATTCAATCTGCAACATATTTAAATTGAGAAAGGAGAAAGTTTACAAGGACTGAACTAATTACTTTTCCAATATATACAAAGAAAGCACAATTAGCTTCTACACTGGAAGAAAAAAAAATTATGACAGATATTTCTTGGCCAATTCCTGCTGAACTTCATATCAAATATAGCATGTCCAGGATGGATGGCTTAAAGGTATACTAACATACCACATCCCTGCACAAAACACATGACCTAGCACACTGACTGTTCCAACAGCACTCATATGCATATATATAGATATACACCTCTGCACAAGCAAACTTTATTTGCATATTTCATAATGGCATAAACTTTTTGTACACACCACTCGAGATAGTATGGCATAGCACTTGCAATGTAAGCTCCTTTTGCAAGAATCCAGATACTGAAAGAACGAACTGTTATATTATGTATATTGTTCAAGTTTATGTTTTGTTAGTGAGCTTATATAAGCAAGAAGCAAATAAAAAAACTACACACATCATTCTCTTATCATATGGTGATTGATTACTAAATTATAACCATTAGGACAAAGTAAGGAATTAAGAAAATACCAAGAAAGTCAAGTATGAACTATGAAGTGAGATAATGCACGGTGACAATTTTACTCACAATTACTTGGATGAAAAGTATGTCAGCAATACATCTCAATTAAATAAAGGGGGAAATGACTGATAACAATATGCATACCGGTCTGCAGTCAAGGATTGCCATGAGTACCATAGTGCTTCTTACTTCCCGTTCAAGCCTTGCATCACTATCAGCAGCTTGCTTAAGATTTGCAGTAAACCTGTTTAATCTTTCATGTAGGTTCTTTGTCAAAGTACTTGACTGTGGTCTATTCCACCTTGTTCCAAACTGGGTTCGGAATTGTGAATCTTTACTTTCCTCATTCTGCAGTAGCTCTTCTGTCTGAACCAACAGCTCCTGATTGACCCATCTCAAGTCCCTCAGCTGCTGTATCTCAGTTTCTAGCCCAGAAGCTCCACCACTTATCTGTACTGCCTCAACATCCTCCTTTAGATCCAAAGGCAAACTAAAGTTACCTTCCAATGCCAAGATAGAGTCTGGAAGGTCCATCTCCTTGAGTTTAGCCCGTGTAATCTCACTTCCTTGTTGCAATTTCTCCAGTTGGGTCCGTATGACATTGTCAACCATGTCAGTGTACTTAGAGAGCGCCTTTGTGCTGCTGTCAGGGACAAGGTTTGAGAAAAAACTCTCCTTGCTAGCATCTAAAACTTCCCCAAGAGGGGTGGACTTGACAAGAGATGCTGCAGGAAGAGCTGCCAAAGAACTAGCTGTTGGAACCCGCATGAGATAGACCCGATCATTCTCCTTCACAGCCCTCTCTAGGTTACGGTTCATGTTGGTCTCTAGTTTATTTACTGAATCTAGGAGAGGCTGAGCAACACCCTTGGCAGATTTTTTTGCATCAACAAGGGCGCTTTTCCCAATCTTGAGCCTAGCTATTTCTTCTGCAATTTCTTCTTTCTCATGAAGCTCTAAAGAGTATCTATAGCAAGACTCAGCATAAAATTGGGCTGCCTTCAATTGCACATGGGAGATCCATGTGCGATCAAAGTATTGATTGAGTGGAGAAGCATTTAGGGCAGCATAAGCTTCCTCATAATAGACTCCAACCTGCAAGAATCCACAAATGACAAATGTTGTTTTGATTTTGCAATAATTTTACAGCCTCTTGAAGATATAAGACAAGAATATAAAAGAAAACGAAAATTAAATAACATTTACAACAGTTGCTTGGAGACCATGTGAATAGACAATAAATTTAAGAAGATTCAGGAATAAGTCATGATAATGGAAATTGAAAGCATCAACTAATGGTTGTAACAGCAAAGTACTGAACAAATACTCAAGCAAGTTGGGAATTTTGCAACCGAACTTAAAAGACTCAAACAACTTGAGAGCTCTAAATTAATATTCATAACTCATACGTATCATTGCGACCTTCATCTCCATGATTAAAACATTCACATTAAACAAGATGTACAAAGGAAGATCCTTAAGATTTTGTATACAGGAAAAAAAGGCTGCATATTTGGGTGTCGGTCACCCTTGGGGTAAGCCGAGGAAACATTTAACATCCTCGAAATGACATAAATTTCATGTGCAATTTCGAAAACCAGGAAAATTTCACAGAACCTACAACAGTGTTCCGAATTACCTGCCGGGCGACCTTGGAGCAAAGGCCAGGGGACTTCGCGTCTCCAATGACCTTCTCAAAGAAGCACTCCTGAGCCTGCGCCAGCATCAGCTTCTCCAGCATCATGGCGCACTCCATCGACAAATCGATGGTCGCCCCAGCCGCCGCCGCCTTCGCTGCAGCATGATCCTTCAAGAACGAAAATGCTCCTGCCGCGCTCTGGAACCCGTTGCAGGCCTGCTTGAGACCAGCGGCGGAGGTACGATCGGCAGCGAGAGCGATCTGGCTGTAGATGGCGCCGAGGTTGAAGAGCACAGCTGCCTTCTCGAAGTGAATGGAGGGCAGCACAGCCTTCTTATTTGGTCGGAAGGCGTCGAACCAGGTGAAGGTGAGGGAGTGGACGTGCGATGGGTCGGAGGATATAGGGAAGCGCGGCTCCACGGCCCCGAGGGCGCGGAAATAGGAGATGAGGAGATCGCGACGGAGGTCGGGGGAGGCGGAGGGATTTTCGAGATCGAACCGGAGCTGGCGAATAGTCTGAAGGTCGCCTCTCGCGGCCTGGGCGTCGCGCTCCGAGAAGGTGGCGGCGATGTAGTTGCGGAGGGGGTGGTAGAGGTCAACGGCCGCCGACTTCTTCTCGTGAACCGCCAGCATTACTTTCACTACCGCGACGTACGACATCAGGCCCTAGCAGCCCCGATCGTGCCACCGCTGGTGGGAATTATGTGGGATTTACACTCGGCTGAATTCTTTCGGCCTTCGGCTATGCGCCTAGTACGAACTACGGAGAGGAAGAGGAAGCGGAAGAGGAAGAGGAAGAAAGAGTCATCGTAGGAAGACGTACGCCGTTGGATTGGACTGCTTTGAATCATGTGAGTTGTACAAGGATCAGATCTCCGCCGTCGCAATTAATCATATCATAAACAAGTCCTTATTCTAAGTGGAAAAATTGCTTCTAGACAAGGTAAGTAAAACTGGAACCGATCTGAATAATTTAAAACAAACTGACCCTAAAATTTAATTTGGGTCGGTTGTAAATCGGGTCGGGTCAAGTTTGAATTTTAGAGATTTTATACTTTTTATTTGGGTCGGATCGGGTCGGATCGGATCGGATGAAAATTAACCTTGATATACTCGACCCAACCCGAAGTATAATTAAATATATATTTATGTATACTATAAGTATAAAAAGTGATATTTTTCTATTGGTGCAAAGGTTAAATATGAAACTTAAGAGGTTTTAAGTTTAACTCCTACTAATATTAAATTTATAATATTATTTTTCACCTTATTTTTTCATTATCTTCGCAATTGAAGAATTTTTTTATCTTTTATTATTATGAATTTTATTTTATTATTTTATTTTTTAAAAAGAAAATTTGAATTATTCGGGTTAATCGGGTTGGGGGCCGATCTTATTCGGGTCAGGTCGAGTTTTGACCACAAAATCCGATCGGACCGATGCTCACCCCTACTTCTGGTGGCATATAGAGGTTCAGGTCATAGTTGTCATGATAATTGGAATCACACGCGGTGATTGATTTCGCTTTAGTCTTTATCTAATTTAATTAGAATTTTACTTTAATTTTTTATTTTTAACTTTTAAAAAAATAAGTATAATTAATAACTTATGTAGTGTTTGGTTGAATGAAATAGATATGGAATGAAATATTATTTCTTATGTCTCACTTATCCTCTTATTTGATTGCAATCGTATCGGGCTCCGAAATCTTATTCGGGTAGGGTCGGGTGGTGTAGGAGCTTTCTTATTCGGGTTTGAATTATTCAAGTCGAGTCGGGTTTTGACCACAAAACCTGACCAGATCGATGCTCACTCTTACTTCTGGTGGCATATAGAGGTTCAGGTCATAGTTGTGATGATAATTGGAATCACACACCGTGATTAATTTCGCTTTAGTCTTTATCTAATTTTATTAGAATTTTACTTTAATTTTTTATTTTTAACTTTTTTAAAAAATAAGTATAATTAGTAACTTATGTAGTGTTTGGTTGTATGAAATAGATAGGGAATGAAATATTATTTTTTATGCCTCACTTATTCCCTTGTTTGATTGCAACTTATTGATAAGAAATAGGTGAGTCATAAAGATTAGATAAAAAAATATTATTTCTTACCTCAACCGAAGGAATAATATTCCCTATCTATTCTTTATGATATTTTCCTATATTATCTTCAATATTTATAATATTATATAAGAATAAAAAAAAAATTAAATTATGGGAAAATGTACAAAAATGTCATTAACATTTTCTCACGGGTACTAAAAATGCTCCTAAGATTTTTTTGGATCAAAAATACCCTTTACGTTATGAAATTGGGTACAAATATACCTCTATAGGTAAATAGCATTAACTAAGAGATAACAAAGCTGATGTAGCTGATGATTGGGACTGATGACGTGGACATGTGGCGCACATGCAGACTAAGACATTTTCTCACGAGTACTAAAATGTCCATGACGTTTTCTCACGGGTACTAAAATGCCCTTAACGTTTTCTCACGAGTAGAAAAATACTCCTAATATTTTTTCACGGGTACTAAAATACCTCTGACGTTTGTTTTGGAGCTAAAATACCCCTGATATTATTGAAAATGGTACAAAAATAACACCAGACTAACTTTTGTTACGTGAGACTTAACGAAGATGTCGTGGATGCTGACAAATATGTTGACTTTACACATGGCGCATATGCAGATAGCAACTTGTCATGTAAGCGACACATAAGAAATCAAAACCGAAACTGAAATAAAAAATTGAAAATTTAGAAAATAAAAACTGAAACTGAAATAATCAAATCAATTAATAAAAAATTTGGTTCGATTTCAAACCGGTTTTTCAATTAACCCAAATTTGGATTATTATTTTTTTTACTCACCCCTACGGTTGTGTGACAAGTTTGTCTCTGCATGTCCACCACGTGTAAAGTCAACATCTCTATCAGTATCCATGACATCTATGTTAAGTCTCACCTAATAGAAGTTAGCTTTGTGTCATTTTTGTACCATTTTCAATAACCTCAGGGGTATTTTAGCTCCAAAATAAACGTTAGGGGTACACGTGACAAAACGTTATGTCATTTTTATACCTGTGAGAAAACGTTATGGACATTTTAGTACCCGTGAGAAAACATCTTGGTTTGCATGCGTATATGTCCACATCATCAGTACCAGTCATCAGTCACGCCAGCTCCGTTATCTCTCAATTAACGTCGTTTACCTATAGAGATATTTTTATACCCAATTCCATAAACGTAAAGGGTATTTTTGATCCAAAAATAACCTTAGGAGAATTTAGTATCCGTGAGAAAATATTATGGGCATTTTTGTACATTTTTCCTTAAATTGTTAATAATTTTAATAATTATATATCTTAAATAGATAATTACTATTTTATTATTAAATATTATTTTGATAATTATTTTTTAAAAATTTTAGTTTTTTTATGAAAATAAAATAAATAATAGTTTTTACTTTTTAAATAAAATTTTGTTTTATATTAATTCATATTTTTATTATATTTTTATTAATTAAAATAAATTATAATATAATTTATTATATTTTTATGAGGATGTTTTGATCATTTTCCTATATTATTCTTCAATATATATATTTATTTCTTATAAAAATTAAATCATTAAATTAATTTTAATCATCGTATATATTAAATAGATAATTATTATTTTATTATTAAATAATATTTTAGTAATTATTTTTTGATGATTTAATTATTATTTATGAAAATAAAATAAACAATAATTTTTTTATTATTTTAAATTAATAATTGCATTAATCTATATTTTTATTATATTATTATTAATTAGAATAAATTAGAATATAATTTATTATATATTTAGAGAGGCATTTTAATTATTTTCCTCTCAATTCATTGTCTATTCCTTATTTTAGAGGTGGCAAAGGGTCGTGCTTGGCACTAGTCGGGTCGTGGCACGACTTGACTGCTAAAAAGGGCAGCCGAGCACGGGCCTAAGCCCGCCCCTTCGGGCTCGGGCTGGGATCGGGCCCGCCCGAATTATTAAAAATATGAAGTATTAAGATTAGTTGTGAGACTCAAAGTGCTGACCTTTACTTCTTTTTCTAATGAACTAACCACCACACCAAGACTTATTATCTATTTTTATATAATTTTACTAAGTAAAATATATATTGCTCAAGCCTAGCACAGAAAACCAGGCTAGTCCTAGGTGGTGCCAGGCCTAGCCCACATGCGCAAGGCTAGGGCCAACTGGGCCTGGTCGGGCCCGTGCCGTGCCGAGCACGGCCCACATGCCCAAGGGGGCGAGCCCAACCTGCCCCCTTGGGCACAGACGGGTCGTTCTCAGCCCGGCTTGAAATTCTTCGGGCTGGATCAGCCACGGTCCAGAATCGGACCGGGTCAAGCACGACCCAGAATCGGACGGGGCCCGTGCCGCTCATGGGCGGGGTCGGCCCATTGCCACCTCTATTCCTTATGTCAAGGAAATAAATTAAATATATTCAATTTTATTAAGAATGATATTTTGATCATTTAACTTTCTAATCTTTATTTATTCATTATGCTAATCAAATAAAGTAATCATATTTTTGACTTATTGACAATGTCAACCAAATAAAGTAATATTATTCTTTATCTATTGTATTTCTTTTCTATTTGTATTTCTTATTAATTCACTTCATTCAACCAAATGCACCATTAGTTTTACTTTATTCATTCCATTTAATTATTTATTTTGATTATGAAATTAAAAATTTTACCTCTTAAATTTTCACTTATTTGAAAAAACTACTAGCTTCATGTAACTAAACTAATGTTTAGTTGCCAATAAACAAGCTTTACAACAATTACATTTGCAACATTTAATTTCAATTGTTGTTTGGTTCATTGTAATTAGTTTAGTTACAGGAGTAAAGAATTATAGACTATAAATGCAAGTTGCAAATTAGTTTGCAGAAAGTTTGCAGACTGCAAATGCAGGTTGCAGTCCAAAAAACATGCAAATCTATTTTACAACATGCAATAAGTTCCTACTCTTGACATCGCAGTGAACCATGCCGCAAGTACGCCTGCGAGCACCCGCCGCCCCACCTATTGCTGTAAATTATGCTAAATATCTCACATCGGCTGATTATAAGTGTAAAATATTTCTTATAATGGTTTGGAAAATCCTTCCTCTTTCAAGTAGCTTTTATGGTGGAGTTATGCCCAAATTCATTTTCTTCAATATGGTATTAAAGTCATCGATGCCACTAGTCTTGCGATGTTGGGCCACCACCCACAAATGTCCAGTCCTACAAATTTCACACTACGGACCTCTCGCATGAGTTTGGCCCCAAGCGTGAGGGGGTGTGCTAGACATCATAATCAGCTAGTTACATGTCACACCCCAAACCCGAGCATGATCGGCCAGAGTACTACACATATCCCGAAGTCTAACCCAACCAAGAAAAATAACAATTTAGAAACCCTGAACAATTTCATAAAATAGAAACCATCTTTCTAACATTAATTTTAATCAAACAAAAATCCCAATAATAGTCCAATGCCAATAAATGTCCAAGACTCCTAAAACAAATCCAATTAAATAAGAATAGAGTTTATCATTTAAATATGGAAAACAAATCCAGCACCGACTCAGATGACTAAAGAAAAATAAAAAGACCCTACATACTTGGGTATACATCCCCCGACCACGATGTGTCACGAGATTCCCTGTCCCTAACGTCACCAGCTGTGCTACTGCATCCTAGTACCTATCTGATCATGCTTAGGTGCTGCAAGATAGCAATATAAAATGATAAGTCCAACTAGGACATAGTGTGTGACATAATCCCCTACATCCATATCCATAAATTCAAGCCAGCAAGTAAACAAGTTTATGGATCAAATATACCTCATATATAGTAGTAAAATATGCCAAAAGAATAAATACCATCAAATACATCTATTCATCTACATAATACCGAGTCGGTTGTCAGTGTGGCGGCTGACAAGCTTCCCGATCCACAACCACAAACACATCCAAGCATTTATAATTAAATCAACAACTAAGCAATGATAAAGAAAAATGTATAACATCCTTATACTTGTAAAACCATCTCAAGACCTCTAGGGCCCTTGATATCCACATATTAGCACACACATGATCCAAACCACAAATAACATATAATAAGAATTATTCCCAATAAGAGTTAAATTAACCCGTTCAATTAGCTAAATCTTAAATAAACAAGACCAATCTTTTTACAAAAATTAAATCATGTCATAACAATAACATACCAACTACCTCCTAACTCAAAGCAAGAAAAATATTAAATTATATTCTAATTCCTACTCATAGGGCCGGCCACATAGATGTGGAATTCCGTCATGTAGGATTCCGGCCCTTGCTCAACTTCCCTTTCTTACAGTCAAGTAATCTTAGGTGTTCAAACTAAGGATTGAGATAAATAATTAGGTAAGTCCATGATCAAGCGTCTCTAATTCTTTTTCCTACCTAAATAATTTCCTAAATCAATCCATATTATTTATAAAGGTCGGCATGACTCTAAAGATGAAATTTAAGTACCCTAACAATAAGAACCTAATCCATACATCAAGTCAATTCATCAAGAAACTTAAGAAAATTCTTAGTGTTGGCCTAAGGTTTTTTACCTTGGTCTTAATCTCGATTTTGATGATAACAAATATAGAACTAATGTTTCATTGAGAAATCTTTCAGGTTCCAAGTCGGTTAGCGCACGACGTCCCCAATCAGAGAAATCGGAGAAATCAACAAGGACGCTCGTCAGCGCTCAGGATTGTTCGAAAAGTTAGAGTTTAAGTTTAGGGTGTCTAGAATGTAATGTAATCCTCTTTATGATGCAAAGAACCCAAAAACCAAACCTGGATCTCAAAACATGAAAACCCGGAAACCACCCTGAAATTTACTAAGCCTAGGGAGCTCCTTGGAGGGTTTTATGACCTAGATATTTTCCTGACACAAAAAATGGGGTAATTATTCCTTGGGTAAAAAATAGATAACGATGTATTTTTTAAGATTTTTTGGAAGCCTTTAGCCTACTCATTCTTAACTCGAAAGATTAGAAAATTTCACTTTTCCAAAAATTTGTACTAGACCCCAAAAACTAGATTTTGATTCTTAAGGATTTTTATTTTTTAGATATTTTTATTGAATCCAAATGGGGGATAATCCTTATATAACATTTATGTTTTAAAGTTATATAACATTTATGTTTTAAAGTTATTAACTTAAAGTTAATAAATGTTATATTAGTAGACTTAGCGAAGACGGAATCAGAAAATGAACAAACAAAGCCTAACCAAACTGCCCAGATCAGGTTCGATCGACCGAAGATGGGTAAAAAATAGCAAAAGATTACTTCGGTCGACCGACCGAGGCCAAAAATTGGCAGTAGCTTCTTCGGTCGACCGAGCGGTCGATCAGACAACAGAGAAGTAGAATTGTGACTCTGGCGGTCGACCCTCCGGTCGACCGAACAGAGCGGCAGAAGCAACAATTGCCAGCAGTCACTGTGAGATCGATCAGTCGGTCAACTGACGATCGACCGGAGCATCGATCGGGCGTCGGCAACGGGCAAAAATACGCCCATTTACGCGCTATTTCTCATGGGGGGTTATAAATACTCATCCCAATCCTTCCTCTAGCCAAGAATTGATGCTTCTAAGCCTTAAAGAGTCATTCCTTGCATCTCTACAAGAATCCTTGAGCCATCTTTGCAAAGAGCCCTAGTTTTGATCTCCACTTGTTGATTAAGCCATGAAGCTTCATAGATTCATCTTCTCAAGGCATCAAGAGGATCAGGGAGTCTCTTTTGGAGCTAAGTACTTGTTGTTTGATTTGTTGCTCCAATTATTATTGTATTTTGTTGTTTATTTTACTATAATTGAACTTGTGTAAACCTAGAGTGCTAGGTTGACTGAGTTAGTGGTTGCCTTGATGTTTAAGGCTTAATTCCACAGGTGTAAACTTAGTTTACTAGGATTAATTCTTGTTGTCCTTAGGATTGAGGTGAGAGAGTGCTCTCGGTAGGAAGACGGAGACTTCCGGGTGTGGAAGTGCCTTCGGTGTGAGAGCGGAGATTCTCCGATGAAAACGTCCTAGTTGTAAAGGAAATAAGATAATCTAGTAAAACTAGTTTGGAAATTCTAAGCGGGGTGCTTAGGTAGTGGAGTAGGCATTGAGGCCGAACCACTATAAATAATTGTGTTAGCATTGTGTTCCTTGCATTTCTTATTGTTTATCATTTATATATCTTGTTTCCGCTTACTTATCGATTCGTGAATTGCCTAAGTAATCTAAGATTTGATTAAAATTAAATTTAGGCTAATTATTTAGTTAACACACTATTCACCCTCCATCTAGTGTGGCCATTTCTTCCAACACTTAGGAAGGGCGGCAAGCACCCGAATTCATCAAGGCCATGCGGCCTTTCTTTCCCAAAACTGGATAGCCCCTATATTACCTTAATTATGACAAATAAAAATCTATAATCCAAACCAATGCCTAGAGATTCATGTTATAAATCAAGACAAGAAAATTCATAAAAGGTAGGGGCAACGCATCATTCAAAGATGGTGGAAATCGAGTAGCATATGAGAAGATCATCAAGGATACTTATAAAACTTACACATCAATAAGGAAAACTCCTAATTTGTCAAGAATCTAGAATCTACGACATAAAAATCATAGACGAAAATCTCAAAGGAGGGGGCAGCGGCATGAGTTCATGAATAAGGGAAAGATGAGTTTAATCACTCACCGGAGAAGGAAATTAAAAAGGAAGATGACCCTCCACGCTCCCAAAAGTCTGGGCGCGCTACCCAAATTCGAGTCCTTCTCATGTCTTCTCCTTTACTTTCGTGTAACCCAAGATTTAGCCGTTCAAATCCGATCTCCACCGTTCGCATCAAGCAGGGGGCTCGAACATGCTCCCTAAATTTCAACCTGATCAGCCATAGGATATGGTACCGATTGCCCAAATCGGCGGAACTCGGCGTAGGAGAATTCTGGAGAAGAAACCAAAAATAGGGTCTCGGTAATTCCATGATAGCGATAGACCCAGCCGTCAAAAACCGATCACCATTGATCATAATGTCAATTAAGAAGTCTACAGCTTACAATCCAAATTTCATTACGATCCGACCACGGACGCTCCGCCGATCGCATAGTTTGTAAACGCACATAGGAAGAGATGCCACAAGGACCACTCTGCCGAGATTCCTTCCACCCTCTCCATGTGTATGTCTCTTTCTATGGGCGTCCAAGGGAATGTGTGTGGCGGCTGCTATGAACCGCGCGCCCCTGAGGAATGAGGTATAAATATTAAAATCTCAATCGCCAAATGACTAAAGCGCCCCTTAACTTAAGTCCCGTCTAAAACAAACCATAACACGACCAATACAAATTCGATTCGAGTTCCGTTTGAACCTCCGAACTCGTCTCGACCCAACCACTCATCTAAGGACTAATCAATTAGGATAAATTAATTAAATGATCGTTTTTTTAAAAAAAAAAATCGAGTGTTACATTACAAGTGTAAAGTGATCCTTATAATGGCTTGGACAATCCTTTCTTTGTGAGCTAGCTTTTGGGACGAAGTTGAGTCCAAATTCATTTTCTTCAATTAGGTTGCAAATGTCGCAAGTCAAATGTGATGCACCCCTAGTGTGTGGACTCTCTATGAAGGCGTTCAGGCATGGTGAAGCAGTCTGAGGTCGAGCACGCAAAACCCAACTTTAGGGCCGAATGAACTAGGGTCTCACATGATTGAGTTACCCTTCGAGAGGAAACCACCACCAACCACACAAGCTAAACTCAAATAAAGGAGACTTGGAGTTTCACAAAAACTCAAAAGCTACAAGGGCAATCCTAACTAAGAAACACTGGTGCAAGAATGACTAGTCCTCCAACTACATTCAGTTGTTGCGAAAGAATGCAATGCTAAAGAGGGACTTTTCCCATTGCATTGTTCTGCCGAATTAGCTTTAATTGATAGTTAATACTCAATTAGTCAAGAGAATTTTTTTTCGTTAACATTAATCAAGGAAATTAATTAGGATTGTTTTTTAGTTGATAGGGGGAGTAACGAGGTATTACAAAAAAGAGAGTAAAAATGGCATAGTAAAATTAGTCATGGTGTGGTGCTGAATTCTTTGGACAGTGCGGAATGACATCATCAAAACGACATATTGGTCATCTGTGGTGCGCTTAGGCATTAGTTTTTGGTTGCGTATACACTTACGTCTTGCAATTAGGTCCACCTAGGTGACACTCGGCCATCGGCTTGCTTGCTTACTACATTTCAAACCTTTTCAAATGAATTGTGTTGCTCTTGCCTCGTCTTAATCTTCAGAAAAAAATAACTAATTATGCAACAAGACAAATATTTAGATATAAAAAGTAGAGTTTTTCTTAATATCAAAATAATTTAACGAGAACTTCTTATATTTTATAAATATCTAAGTAATTTTTAATAAAAATCCAAATAAATTCATAAAACTTATTTATTTAATCAACTTAAATACTTTTGCTGCCCCCAAAGTCTTTAATACTAAAAATCATTTTATTAAAATTTTGTATAAAAGAAATCTATAGGATGGAATTTTTTAATTATATAAAAATATATTTTTATGAATCTTTTTAGGCTCTTAATGATTTATTTTAATAAATAAAAAATATTTAAGCTATACATTTTAAGTTATTTTATAAAATGCTCTAAGAAGCATAAACATGTGAAAACATTTTTATTTTATTTTGCACCACACAATGCCGTTAGGGATGGCAATTCAAATTCGTTAATTGAATCATAAAATTCGGTTTTGGATAGTGGATTTGCAGTTCGGTTTCGGTTTCAGATAGTAAAAATTAAAAACCGTTTAAAATCGATTTGGTTTCGATTATCATATCACAGTTAGCCGGTAATCGAAACCGGTTATATATTCGGTTTCGATTATCGATTTTTTGCGGTTAATCGGTATCCGAAACTGATTTTATTATTTATCGTTGAATCAGTTATTCGTTTACTATCGGTTTTTTACGGTTAACCGTATTCAAAATTGGTTTTATTATTAATCTTTGAATCGGTTATCCATTTACTACCAGTTAACCGATTAGTAAACGGATAATCGGTTCTATCCGAATCGAAAAATTCGATTTTAATTTCGGATATAGGTTTTTGAAATCGATCGATTTCAATTTTGGTTTCGATTAACGGGTTTGGAAATCAATTTTGGTTTTGATTAATCCTCAAGAGTGCGATTAATCGAATCGTTGTCATCCCTAAATGCCAGGGGGTTAGCAAGAAATAAATTTAGGGTAAATTACACTGACCTTCCCTGAGATTTAGTGAAATTATACTGATCTCCCCTCTATTTATCCAAGTTACAATCACCTTCCCTGAGTAATGTTTGAGTAATTTTTTTAGGGAAGGTTTATGTAATCTTATTTCGTAATAGGGGATGTTTGTGTAATCTTTTATAAAACTCAGGAGGATTATAAAATAAAATTACAAATGAAAAAAAGATAAGTATAATTTTACTAATCATCAGAGAAGATTAGTATAATTTACCTATAAATTTACAACCTCGATAGAATAAACTAATAAACTGTGAGTCTTTAGGCTGAGGAAATGCACATGTTGGCATGTGACGAGCACATGCAATTATCGCGTAGGCCCTACCATGAAAATTAATATCTAATAATAATAATAAGAAAATATGCATGTGACTCGCAAGATATCATATTTATCTGTCGTCACATCATTAAATTTTTTGTATATATTATTATATTAACGCTTATATATATAAAGCACGAATAAATGTCGTGCCAACCTGTGAACCACTGCAGGCTTGATATCTTTCTCAATAATGAATCCAAATTTAACTTCTATTGGATTTTACTTACATCACTCAATTCCAAAAATCAAGATTGGCTTTCCTACCCACCACTAGGGGGGAGCATCGGGCGGGCCAGGTCAATACCCGACCCGACCCGATCGGGTCAATACCCGAATTGTTCAAAAAAAACAAAACCGAACCGACCCGATTTTTAAATCGGGGCCCGACCCGAATTACCTAAAAAAATCGAGCCCCGACCCTTTTTGACCCGTTTAACCCGAAAATGTCATCCCTTCACTATCCTTCAAATTTTTTTCTATAATTCAACGTATATAAATAAAATAAAAATGACACATATCATTACCACATAACTAAAAGTTTAAAATTACCATATAATAATAACTTTCAATCCAAAGATGAAAATTACACATACAATCAAACTCAAACATATAAACACATAACTAAAATTGAAAATTACCACACTACAATAATACATAATAACTAGTAGTCTAGTAACCACATTTCACAAGTCTACAACTACAAGTCTACAAAGTTACTTAGTCTACTCCACATTCCACAAGGACCACAATAGTGCAATACATCCACAAGAGTCACAAGATCACAAGTCTACAAGTCACATACAATTATACAAACACAAGATATAGACCACAAGTCTACAAGTCAAATACAAACATACAAACACATACAAGTCCATAATTTCATTCCAAAATTCATATAAAAATTCACAACTACATTTCACACTTCAAGAGTTCAAGTCTTCAACACCTCAACGGTTTAACACTTCAACCTACAAAACGAAAATTATGACAAAGAAGTTAATAATATATTAAAATTACAACTAACATTAAAAATATCTAAAAATTGAATTAATATTTACCGTTCTCATTCATGTAAGTCTATGATGTCCATGTTAGATGATGATACTCCCACATTTGCACTTGATTGAGTTCCTTGACTATCTTTTTTATTGAACTTTTCTATTTCTAATAAATAGACAAAAAAGAAGTAAATAATTTAAATAAACAAACATTAAATAAGTTAAATAATAAATATTTTAAAAAAATACACACCATCCTCGAGCTTCTCAATCATTTCCAAATCTTCTTCAACTCTTATATGTTCATGACTTTGTCGAAGCCAATCTTGAGTGCATATCAAAGCCTCTACAACCTTAGGAGTTAAAGAACTCCTAAATGGATCAAGTACTCTCCCGCTAGTGGACTCTGAAGCCACTGTAGAAATTGGAACAGCTAGAATATCTCGAGCCATACTTGACAACACCGAAAATCTCTCAGAATTAAGCTTCCACCATTTCAACATATCAAAGTCTCTTTTATCATCCTCATATGCAGTTTCATTCAAATACATATTCAGTTCAGATTTTCCATCCCCAACTATCCTACTTTCTACCCTTTTACGTTTGATCCTTTATTTCAGAAGACCTCTTTGCTCCATATATACCCTTACTAGTTGAGACTGAGGTTGGTTGGGTAATAAGTGAGGAGCTAGGATCAGGTTGTAGTTTCTTTTTGTACTCATCAAACAACTCAGACATGACAATTTTCACACCATCAAATAGGTGCTTACCCTTCTCATCACCATAAATTTGTTGTAGAGCATCCTCCATATATTCAAACTTTTCACGGGGATCAAGAGCTAAGGCTATGAAAATTTGTTTATTCATTCTATCATAATCCCCCAATACTTGTCAAATTTGCTTTGCATACTCATTGTCATATTTCTCAACCCAACATCATCACTTTCTTTCCAATCAGACAATTTAACATATAAATCACTAATTTCAGTCCAATAAGTATTAGAAGTGACATAAATGGAACAAAAAATACGTAGAGTAGTAAGATAAAATTGATGCAATATATATCTTAGCCATCCTCTTAGTCAAATGCCAATCAATAAAACTAGGGACTCCCCCTTGATCATCTGATTCTGCTTCAACCCTAAAGTATGGCTCTATACTCTCAAAAGTATCAAATGCCCTCTCATAATTCAGAGCAGAGCTCAACATCAAATAAGTGGAGTTCCACCTAGTTGACATATCTAAAACCAATGACTTGGACCATTCCATACCTTCAGAATCAACACACTCCTTAAACTTCTTCAATCTAGCAAGTGATGATCTAACATATTTAACTGCATTCCTGATTTTTGTCACAGAAGTTTTCACATCATTCTACCCTTCCTGAACTACTAAGTTGAATATGTGAGCAATACATCTCACATGCATATACTTACCACCTGCTATAACTTTTTCTGTCATTGTAAATTTTTTTCTCAATGTATCAATCATTTTCTGGTTGGAAGAAGCATTATCAGCTGATATAGAAAAAACTCACTCAATGCCCTATTCCTTCAACACCTTTTCAAGCTCAGATGTCATTGCATCACCCTTATGACTGCTAATTGAAGAAAAACTCAAAATCTTTTTATTCAATTTCCAATTATTGTCAATGAAATGAGCAGTTACAACCATGTAATTTAAGTTTTGCACAGAAGTCCATGTATTAGTAGTAATACAAACAGACTGTGAATTATTTCTAATGAACATCTTCAACTTTGCTTTTTCATCTTTATACAGTTGTGAACAATCTTGTGATACCGTCCATCTAAAAGGCATTTTAAACTTGGGGTTTAAACTTTGCACAACCTTTTTAAACCCAATGCCCTTCAACAAATCTAAATGGAATATCATCAAGAATAATCATCAATGAAAGACACTTTCTATTATATTCTTGATCAAACTTCCAAGTACTCAAAACCCCCATATTATCATTCCCAATTGATGATTACAAAGACAATTGCTTCTGTCTAGTTTCTACACTATGTGGGTGCTTCTTGCAAATATTCAAATGGCTGTGCAATGAAGTTGTGCCATGTTTCTTAACATCACAATAAAACTCTTTAGCACAATATAAACACTTGCCTTTTTGGACATCTTGAACATCATAAATTTCTTCAAAATGTGTCTACACAACCGACCTTTTAGAACTAGCCATCTTCTTTGAAAGTGGTGCCTCTGCCTCATCAACTTTGCTTGATTCACCTTCCTTGGTAGATGCTTCATCTATCCTTTCTTGTTCTACTTTCATATTGTCACCCATCTAAGAAAAAAATAAGACACCAACTTAATCACCAATAGGCAATAGTCACGAGTCATATCTTTAATTCAATCAAATAACAACTATATCAATCAAACAAGTATCATATACTTAAACAAATATCAATCAAGTATACTTAAACGGTTAAACAAATATCCTATACTTAATCTATATCAATCAAACAACTATATCAAATTATCAATCAAGTATCCTATACTTAAACATTTAAGCATATCAATCAAGCATTCAACTATTTAAGCATATCAAATTAGCAATCAAACTATCAAAAGTATACTACTATACTTAATCTATACTTAAACAATTCTATAACTCTATAAGTATAAGTGTATAACTAATCTAAATCTATACTTAATAAGTTAATATATACATCTATCAAAATCAAATTCAAAAATTAAAATCTAAGTATCAAATTATCAATCATTCGAGCATAGTAATGTAGGCTATACCCAATCAAAATTATCAAAATAAAATTAAGTATCAATCATTCAAGTATTCAACTATCCATGTTGTAGAAGTGTAGATTAATCAAAATTAATCTTTAATTTTAAGTAATTTACCTGTAGGTTGCAGAGCAGTCGAGCAGGAGCAGTCGAGCGACTCGGGCACGGGCAGTGGAGGACTGGAGGGATGTCGTTGAGGATCGTCGGCGGGCAACAATGTCGGGAGTCGGGACTAGGTGATGGCGAGATGTTGAGGATCGCCGGCGGGCAGCAATGTCGTTGAGGAGACGACGACGCTGCTGTCAGGGAGATGACGAGTGTTCGAGTCCTTCTGGAGGATTGGAGTCGATGACTCGGTGCCTCGGCAGGCCGACAGGGTGGGGGCGATTGAGTCCTCACCCGAGTGGAAGGGATCGACGACGCGCCGACGATGACTGGAGTTAGGGCACAGCTGTGCAGTGACTAGCGACTTGGCGAGAGAGGGGAGTCGAGAGGGGTGTGGGAAATGGAATGCGGATTGGGATTGGATTGCGCTTGGGCCGCTCGACTTGACGAGGTCAAGTTAATGCCCGCTGCGCTCGGCCGCTCGCGCTTGCCTCAATCAGGTGCGGGTTGATTGCGGGTCGGGTCCAGACTCCAGATGCGGTCGGCTACTTATAATCGGGCGGGTTGGGTTAAACAGGGTTTTCACCCGAAACCCGACCCGACCTGAAAATTTATATAAAATTTTCAAACTTTTGACCCGACTCGACCCGTTATACCCGACTAACCCGATCCGAATTGAAATTTCAGGTCAATTTTATCGAGTTTTTTGAATCAGATCGGGTTTTGCTCAGTCCTACCCACCACTAATCCGCACTTATTTGGATTTTCAGATAGTAAGATTGGATTCTATCTAATCCTGCTTGTTGGATCTTGTTTGCTTTGGACGGAAGCTTTGGATCATAGAGAAGATGATTAAATAATAAACGGAAAAAAATTGAATATGAATTTTTTAAATTTGATGTACCTTATAATATTAAATTTATATTTATATTTATATTTTATTTAATTCATGCATTAAATAAATAATAAATATTAATTTATTTTTTATCCTATCATTTCTTTTTACCTTATCAAGCAAATATTAACTAAATAAATAATGAATATGAATTAAAACACCATCTAGATTCGAGCGCAACTTTACATACGCTGACGTGCCAGCTCGATCTACCACCAGATCCACCACGACAGCCCTACGCGAGATCGCAGAAGACTCCTTTCGTTCCTTCTGCTCTTAAGAGGGAGGCGGCGCCGACACGCCTCGATACTTCTTTAGCTGCCAATTCCTCCTCTGTCCAGATCATTGCGTTCGTTCCATGGAGACGCCAGTAGCTGGCTTCACTGTCCGCAGGCGAAAACCTGAGCTGGTGCCCCCTGCTGGGCCTACGCCGCACGAGTTCAAGCGCCTCTCCGACATCGATGATCAAGACGGCCTCCGCAGCTTCGTACCCATCATCCAGTACTACCCCACCAGCGGAGGAGGAGGAGGCAAAGGCGACCGCGATCCCGTCGAGGTGATCCGCGACGCCCTCGCTCGAGCGCTCGTGTTTTACTATCCTTTGGCGGGCCGCCTCCGGGAAGCCGCCGGGCGCAAGCTGGTGGTGGAGTGCACCGGAGAAGGGGTCATCTTTGTTGAGGCAGACGCCGACGTCCGCCTCGAGCAGCTTGGTAATGCTTTGCACCCTCCTATCCCCTTCTTGAGCGAGGTCCTTCACAACATCCCCGGTTCCGATGGCATCCTCCACTGCCCCTTGCTCTTGATGCAGGTGACGCGGTTGCTTTGCGGTGGGTTCATCGTCGCGACCCGCCTCAACCACACCATGGCCGATGGCTCCGGCCATGGCCAATTGATGCTTGCCGTGAGCGAGCTGGCTCGCGGCGCGGCCGCCCCGTCCGTGTTCCCTGTATGGGCGCGCGAGCTCCTTGAAGCGCGCAACCCTCCCCGTATCACCTGCTTCCACCGTGAATACGAGCACACGCGGCCGCCAGATTCCGGGGGCGAGGCCGTCGCCGTCCCGCCCGAGGACATGGAGCACCGCTCCTTCTTTTTCGGCAGAAAGGACATCGCCACGCTCAGGCGGCTCATGCCGCCAAACCTCCGCGACAGCTCCACCTTCGAAATTCTGACCGCGTGCCTCTGGCGGTGCCGCACCGCCGCCATCAACCCCGGCGCAGACAAGGAGGTCCGCGCCATGTTCACCGTCAACGCACGCAGTAAGCGCTACGCCGCTTTGGGGCTTCCTCCGGGGTACTACGGGAACGCGATTGCGTACGCTGTGGCGATCACCACGGCCGGCGAGCTGTGTACGAGGCCGGTGGGCTACGCGCTGGAGCTGCTACGGAAGGTCAAGGCGGAGGTGTCGGACGAGTACATACGGTCGGTGCCGGATCTCATGGTGCTTCGAGGGCGGCCGCACTACGTGACGGCGGGGGCGTACCTGGTGTCGGACGCGACGCGCACCGGGCTGGAGAACGTCGACTACGGGTGGGGGAGGCCACTGTACGGCGGGCCCGCGTATGGACGGGTGGCGAGCTTTCACCTCGCCGTCAGGAACAGAGAGGGGGAGGATGGCATCGCGGTTCCCCATTACCTTCCTAGATCCACGATGAGCAGATTCGCCATGGAATTGGAGAAACTGATCAAGGAGGAGCCTCGTGGGAGAAGGAGCCCCTTGTAGAAGAAAAAGAGTTCTCAAATGAAAGTACTTTTTCAAAATAATATTTTTCTATTTTTTTGACTTTATATTTGAAACTGAGGAAAATAGTGTTCAATGTTTGATGATCAAAAGACTTGCTATGGGACATGCTTTGATTAATAATATTTATATCTTATTAACATTAATAAATTATTATTACTATTACTATTGGTATATAAAATTTTAACTACCTCTATAAAGGAATTAATAAATCTCATGTTCCTTCTAATGAAAATAACATGAATCTGAATAATTCCAATTTAGGGAACCCTTATCAGGTTCCCCTCCCACTAATCCTAATACTAGTAGTCCTCCTGATGAGGAGTCCAATGAAGATACTTGTGGCCCTTGAATTCAAGTCACTTGCATACGCAATCGTCGTCGTGAAGAGTCTAAGGGTGCGTTTGTTCGTGAAAATATTTTTTGACTTTTCGTTTCGTGAAAATCGAAATGGATTTTTAAATTTCAGAATTTTGATTTTGATTTTTTTTCTTTGGCGAAAACGTGTTTGTTTGGCATGTTCAAATTTCATGTTTCGCAAAATGAAACCAACGAAAATTTATTTGTTTTGTGTTGATTTTGTTGATAGTTTTCGGGACGAAAATTGAAATTGTGTTTGTTTATCAAACATAATTTTAGTTTCAGTTTATTAAATTATATTATATTATTATAATTTATTTAATTTGATATCATTAACTCAAAATTTAAAAATTTACTAATAATATTAATTAGTTAATAAAAATATTGTGAATATTATTTAATTAGGGTTTAAAAATTAATAAAATATATTTTATTATATTTTTTAATTTATAAATAATTCAAAATAAAAAAATATTTGTAAATAATATTAGTTAGTTAACTAAAATATAAGGTAAGAATTAATATCATCATGAATTAATTATCAATTAAATATCAACTAAGTATGGG
Organism: Canna indica; assembly: GCA_034359265.1. Classification (NCBI taxonomy): domain Eukaryota; kingdom Viridiplantae; phylum Streptophyta; class Magnoliopsida; order Zingiberales; family Cannaceae; genus Canna; species Canna indica. Next base: position 12,097,017 of record CP136894.1, on the reverse strand, counting down.
CTACGTATCAACTAAATATGAACTCGTATTTTTTTTTACTTCTTTAACTAACCCAACTTAATAATGGTTGAAATTATTAATTCTTACAAATATATTTAAATTATTGAATTATTTAAGTTATGTTACAAATATATTTTTTCGGTTTGATAATTTATGTTACGTGAAAGATTGTGAAGTAAAAATACTTGTTCAATACAATATTATGTGTACATGTGTGATCTTATTTGTTCATATACTCGTCAATGATTATCGTCGTTTGATACAGAATATTCAAATAAAATCGACCCTAAGTAAATTATCCCTTCATTTCAACTTGGCACAAGCAATACAGAACAACTGAGAAGAAGAATGGACTAAGCACAAACAACTCCTCGTTTTCGATCTATTGAGATATTTATTACATACTAAAATAAATAAATGTGAAACTCCTCATTTTTTAGTCCATTGAGACATTTATTACATACTAAAAAAAATAAATGTGAAACTCCTCATTTTCAGTCTATTGAGCTGTTTATTACAGACTAAAAAAAATAAATGTGAGTAGGCAATCCCAGTTAGAATAAAATCATACAATGTAGAATCTTCAAGCATTATCATGGAATCATCTCCTTTCATCAACCCAACACCAGCACCTTCTCCCAAAAGGACTCGGCCAACAAATCATATTATAATAATCCATGCAAAAGCACCAACAAATAAAAATAGATTAGCCAACTGTGCAAAAGAACCAAAAACATTGCTACGTTTCTTTTCTTTTTTTCATACACTCACCGATAAGCATTGCATAATAGTTACAACCCAGCAGCCAAGCACCATCAACAATACTGTTGTCAGTGCGGATCGTTGATGGAATAAGATGAAAAAATCAACTATGTTTGATTTTTCACATTGTCCATCAACAATCCTCATGACATCAATTATGACGGTAAAAAATGTAGGACAATAAAGGAAAATGTGTATCACAATTAATTGGTGATCGCCTCCAATTCATAGTCCATCAAAATAAAGTTTGCCATTATCATAAAACAACAAAAGTATAAAGCACAACCACGCATTTATATAAGCACAACCAAACAATGAAATATAAGCATAACCACACATTTATATAAGCACAATCAAACAATGAAATATAAGCACAACCACACATTTATATAAAATCATAATTGATAAATGACAACATTACTTTACAGCCTTAGGAGGAAAGTGCGCATAATCATTGATTGGTTATCGCTTCCAATTCCCCGCCGATATAAAACTAAAGTTAATCAAATAATAAGATAAAGTAGTCAAATTATATTAGTAGTCCAATAAAGTATTTAGGTTTACATCATTATTGTTATCTAACCTATTAAAAAAAAATAATTGCAATGAAAACAAGTACTATCAACCCCTTGCAACCCATGTCAAGGAGCTTGTCTATTTTTGCCTCGAGTGAAAAGAGGTCCCTACTTGTTTGGTTCACTTCTTCCTCATCGCGTATTGTCGTTGCAATGACAGTGATCCATCGAAAGAATTGACAATTGGGAATGTCAATTTTGTCTCTATTTATGAAAGTTGCATATAATCGGCTGGGATTTTTCTCACTTTCACTTATCCTTACCGCGGCTCGCACACTGCAAAAATATTCTCTGTTTCGATATCTCAAATACTTTTCGCTTATTCGGGATGAAGAAGATGTCATACTATTTAATGAAACTAAAATTAGTATATTATTGGTAACATACACTATCAAAAATAAATCTAAGTAGCAATTAAGTCTATTACAAGTCCAATACATAGAATTCTATTTACATGTTTAAACCTAATTAAAATATGGAAGGACAATCAACGTCGATGTGCCCAAAGCTGATTTGCAATCCCTTCCCGAATTTCATGCATAACATTTTGAGTTGAAGAAGATTCACCTACTGATGATTCAATAGGGGGTGAAGATTGTTCTTCATCATCAATAATAACTTCTTCATCGTTCCAAATATCGATTAATTCATCCGAATTATGATATTTAATAATGAAGTTATGAATTATACAACACGCCAATACGATATTGTTTTGTCTTGCTATCGAGTAATTCGACATCATCTTTAATATCGAAAAACGTGCTTTCAATAGTCCAAAGCATTGTTCGATTACGTTCTGAACGGAGGAATGCCGTTGATTGAACAATTCTCTTTTTGTTGAAGGGCCTCACCTACGATAATCTGATCTATGGTACCTTTCACCACGATAAGATGCCAAAAATCCAGATACGTTCGGATATCCCGCATCAACCACGTAGAATTCATCTAACAAAAGGTAAGAAAGGTTTCTATTAAAATCAAATCAACACTAAGGAAGTGATTACATTGAGTTAAATTTACCTCCTATTGGCATAGGAAAATCTAAGTTGGGAGAATAAATAGTGTGGCTGAAAATACGTGCGTCATTCGCGCTTCCCTCCCAACCACTCTTTACGTAGGTGAATAGCATATTGTGAGTGCATGCTGCCATTACATTTTGTGTAATGGTTCCCTTATGGCCCCGATATAAAGATGCCGTATTTACGAGAACGAATACCGAGATATGTGTCCCGTCTATCGCCCCTTTGCAGTTCTACAAAAGGATTATTCAAATGTTAGACAAACCCTATGAGATTATACATAAGGATTGGAAAGGATTTTACCTTAAAATAAAGGAACCACCTAAGATATATGCCCTTCAATTTCAAGTTGAACAGTTCGAGGTTCTCAGGGTTTGATAATTTCTGTCCCCAACCTAAGAACCACTACAAGTGTCAACTTGAACCACTTGTGACATGTTTGAGTGGAGTGTTGATAGCGCTCCGCAACCACTCTCACTCGTTCATTATGACAAAGTGTATATAAAAACATTACAATTGCTTCCTCCACAAATATATTTTGGTCTTCTAAGCCAAGTCTCCTAAGATCGGTGCATAATCTAAGGAATAGACTTGGCTCCATATGCAAGTTCTCGCAGCATCGTACAAGACTATGTATTAACTCCTGCACATAGTCCGCACATCTCAAAATTCAAGTGCGCACTGCTCTTCTTGGGGTTGGATTTTCTAATTCATCCAACTTATACAATATATCTAATATGAGTAATAATACCAAGTCATCGAAAATTTCTTCATCGCTATAAAATGTACGTGGAGGTTGATGACTCATTCTACGATAATTAAAAACTAAGTAAAACATAATGCATGAAAACATAAAGTAAACAAACTAGAAATAAATGGTTCAGTTCAGTTCATAACCAAAGCATGAAAATAATAAAATAAAGTATTCTTACACACATTGTTAAATCCGACATCATAAAAAATAAAATAAAGTGTCACCCATGCAAACTTTGCATCCATTTCTTGAGTTGTTCGTCATTCAATGACACAACAAGTGGTCGAGCATCTGGGTGCTCAACCAAGTAAGTCATTGTCTTAAACAAGTGAGCTTCAGATAGCTCTTCCACACTAGTAATGCGTCCAACACAATTTGGGATGCTATATGGATCCGGGGGTGATGTGCACACTGAAGCTGCATCACTTTGATGGGCTGCATAGTGATTTGAAATAAGTTCATACAGCTTTTTCTTCTCATGTTCTAGAGTTGATCTCACCGATGATTTACCTCTTTTATTGCCACGTGAGGAAATAGATGGACATCTATCTACCTCCTTAACACTATCATCATCTTCCTCCACTAAGGGCTCCTTCCCACGTACATCCGGATTCAAATATTCCTTCTCTAACATACGCTCTTCATCCGAATTCATTGGGGGTTATGTTGATGATTGGGCCATCCCACCAGTTGCATATTGATTTTAAAATATCAATTCCATCAAATTATAGTGTGGTGGTGGCCCGTTCTTAAAGGGTTTGAAATAACTTTTTGTCGTTCCTTTCTGCGCAGGGAAAAAAAAATTCTCAAACCAACTAACTTAACCCCATTGATTAAATACAAAACAAGATACCGATGAGTTCCACACTGTTTCATCAGCATCAATCTTCCCCGTGTCAGGATTCCATATGACCCTAGTGTGGTTAATCAACTCTTGGAAATGCTTATATAAGCGAAGAAGCCGTATTTTTTTGGACTTACATTTCTCCACCCCGTAATTAGTCCCACACTTCTCCTCCAACTTTTTACTAATATCTTCCTATACAGTCTTATCAAAATTGAGATTGCCTAATTCAGCTTGTCTATTATGCAAGAGGTACAAAAATTCTTCTGTGGCATTCTTTGGCCAGAACTCCGACTTTCCCTCAAATTCCGATGGCCACCCATATGTTCAACTTATTATATCTACTTGAAAATATATTTGTAAGCTAACCATAAACAACATAAATGAAGTATACTAACAACATATACTAATAGTAAGCAATATGAATGGAGTATACTAACAACATATACTAAAAATGAAGCAATATAAAAATGAAGAATATCAAGCAACAAAAGTATTGACATGAAACAGATCATGAAACATAACATGAACATGAAATAGAACTGAACATAATAGAACATAGAGCATAATATATACTAACAAATATTAAACAGATATTGACAGTGAAATAGTAATAGAGCATAATGTAGCATAATGAACATAATAACCCATGCATAATGATGAACCAAAGAAGGAACACTGTAAACTGACATGAATACTGCAAACTGAACATAAATGATAACTGATCGAGCAACTAGCAGAAGAACATCAAAGCAACATGGAAAAATAGAAACCCTAGATAGAGCAAAAACACATTATCTAAAAAATTCACTTTTCACTAATAGTCAACAACATAGCTAATGAAACATAAATGAAAAACAGAAAATATCTGAAACCCTAGATCGGGCAAAATATATCAACAGTGGATAAATACAAACTACAACATCAATGAATCTCTTGATAAATGCAACATAATCAAATGGAAAACAAAAAATATAGAAACCCTAGATCGAGCAATAAACAAATCTACATCAGTAATCAAATCAACTAGCAGAAGAACATCAAAGCAGCATGGAAATATAGAAACCATAGATAGGGCAAAAAAACCCTAGATCGAGCAAAAAACCTTATTTAAAAAATTCAGTTTTTAGTAACAGTGAGCAACATAGCTAATGAAACATAAATGGAAAACAAAAAATATCTGAAACCTTAGATCGGGCAACATATATCAACAATAGATAAATACAAACTACAACATAAATGAATCTCTTGATAAATGCAACATAATTAAATGGAAAACAAAAAATATAGAAACCCTAGATCGAGCAATAAACAAAGCTACATTAGTAATCAAATCAACTAGCAGAAGAACATCAAAGCAACATGGAAATATACAAACCCTAGATAGGGCAAAATAACCCTAGATCGAGCAAAAAAACTAGATCTAAAAAATTTAGTTTTCACTAATAGTGAGCAACATAGCTAATGAAACATAAATGAAAAACAGAAAATATATGAAATCCTAGATCGGGCAACATATATCAACAGTAGATAAATACAAACTACAACATCAATGAATCTCTTGATAAATGCAACCTAATTAAATGGAAAACAAAAAATATATGAAACCCTAGATCGAGCAATAAACAAAGCTACATCAGTAATCAAATCAACTAGCAGAAGAACATCAAAGCAACATGGAAATATAGAAACCCTAGATAGGGCAAAATAACCCTAGATCGAGCAAAAAATTAGATCTAAAAAATTCAGTTTTAACTAACAGTGAACAACATAGCTAATGAAACATAAACGAAAAATAGAAAATATCTAAAACCCTAGATCGGGCAACATATATCAACAGTAGATAAATACAAACTATAACATCAATGAATCTCTTGATAAATACAACATAATTAAATGGAAAACAAAAATATAGAAACCCTAGATCGAGCAATAAACAAAGCTACATTAGTAATCAAATCAACTAGCAGAAGAACATCAAAGCGACATGGAAATATAGAAACCCTAGATAGGGCAAAATAACCCTAGATCGAGCAAAAAAACTAGATCTAAAAAATTTAGTTTTCACTAACAGTGAGCAACATAGCTAATGAAACATAAATGAAAAACAGAAAATATCTGAAATCCTAGATCGGGCAACATATATTAACAGTAGATAAATACAAACTACAACATCAATGAATCTCTTAATAAATGCAACCTAATTAAATGGAAAACAAAAAATATATGAAACCCTAGATTAAGCAATAAAAAAGCTACATCAGTAATCAAATCAACTAGCAGAAGAACATCAAAGCAACATGGAAATATAGAAACCCTAGATAGGGCAAAATAACCCTAGATCGAGCAAAAAATTAGATCTAAAAAATTCAGTTTTGAACTGACAGTGAACAACATAGCTAATGAAACATAAATGAAAAATAGAAAATATTTGAAACCCTAGATCGGGCAACATATATCAACAGTAGATAAATACAAACTACAACATCAATGAATCTCTTGATAAATGCAACATAATTAAAAGGAAAACAAAAAATATATGAAACCCTAGATCGAGCAATAAACAAAGCTGCATCAGTAATCAAATCAACTAGTAGAAGAACATCAAAGCAACATGGAAATATAGAAACCCTAGATAGGGCAAAATAACCCTAGATTGAGCAAAAAACCTTAGATCGGGTAATAAATAGAGCAACATCAGAGAAGAATGTTCACACAACTTTGAACCCTAGATCAAAAAGTTTGAAAATGGAAGCACATGAAATCAGAGAAAAAGGAAACCGTAGATCTAGATCTGAGAAAGAGCGGCGACGAAAATGGAAGCACATGGAATCGGAATCAACAAACCATCGAGAAGAAAAAGGAAACCCTATGTCAGACGAACAGTGAACAAATGATGAATCAAAGAAGCAAAACATACCTTCAAGGTATTGTGTTCAGTAGACTGGAAGGAGAAGGAGAAGTATTTAGTCGGCGAAGTGAAAAGAAAGAGATCCGTCGGCGAAGGAGAGGAAGGAATGAAGTCGGTGACAACATGTCGCCTGTTGTCGCCGAAGAGAGGGGCTCACGCGATTAGTCGGGGGTGGGATGCCCTAACCCGATGAATCGCGGGTTTTGTTCACTTTTCGTGAAATGGTCGGATACTTGGTTTTAATTACAAGTATGCCACCGCCCGTTTCAATCACTTTTCACGAAAACCCGAATTCTACTCCGAGTAGAACTCGGTTTCATGTACAAAATAATGTTTCGTGAAAAGTCGATTTCGCAAAATAGATTTGAAAATTTGACCAATTTTCGTCAACAAACACCGTTTCGGGCGTGGGTTTCGGTTTCAAATGAAATCAAAATTCGAAACGGGTGGAAACAAACAGGGCCTAAGGATCGTTACTCCTCCAAAAATCGTGGGGGTAGAAACTTTAGTAACCAACCCCAGGATGCTCCGAGTAGTCATAGAAGATCTACTAATGACAGAGTGGAAATTATGTCTAACTTTGATTCTCTTAGGGATGACCCCAATTTCAACCCTAAGCATTCTCTCAACTCTAGTAAGGGATTCCAGGGAAACAAGTTTAGACCTAGGCATACTTCGTATGTCTTTCCTAATCATGATGTTGAACCAGTTGATACTGATATTAGTCCTAATTCTACCTTCTCTAATCATAACAAAAATACTTCTGGGTCCTCTCGCATGGACCTAGAAAATCTTTCAATAGGGAAGGTCTCTTTGGGGGCTCATACTCCACCTTCTAAGTCTATGAACATGATGGTTGATCAACTATCTTATATTTTTAACTCTAGCCCTTTACTTGATCCTCCCGAGCAGGGTACCAAATCCTAAGCTAGGAAAAGTAAGAATACATCAAAGTCGCCTACAATTTCTAAAGCTGACAAATCTAATTCCTCCACCAAGTCTAAAAGACTTAGACCAGATTCAGAAGAATTTTCTTTTACTTTTCATCCTCATCTTATGAGTGAGATGATTCAAGCTGAAGCGCCCGAACTCATCTCCTTCATGAATACTTTAATCTGGAATATTAGAGGAGCCCTTAGAAGTCCTGCAAAGGACAGATTTAGAGGCTTGGTTTTAAAATATAACATCAAACTTATTACTTTAAAGGAATCTCATCTTGAGGAACCTACTATCTAGCTTTTTATTCAATCTCTTGGTAGTAATTGGAATTGTAGTTTCCAATCCTCTATGGGAGCATCTGGGGGTATAATCTTAGCTTGGGATTCCCTTGTGGTTTCTGTAAGGCTCTTAGCTATTCATTCTCAAGTGATTCATGTTGTGGTTGGGTTTCAAAATTTGGAACTTTTTCTTTTTTCTATTATTTATGCTAGTACTGACAGTACCCCTAGGAATCCTCTTTGGGACCACTTATCTGGTTTGGATTTGTCTTCTTACCCTTGGGTCTTAGCTGGAGACTTTAATTCCATCTTTAACCCTGAAGATAAAAAAGGTGGAAATCCCTTTTATGTTTCTTCTTCCATTCGTAAATTTCGCAATTTTATTTCTAATGCTGATTTGAATGATTTAGGTTTCTCCGGTTCACCTTTTTCTTGGTGTAATAACATATTAGGGGATAGGAGAATTCTCATTACACTGGATAGAGTTTTTACTAATTCTGCGCGACTTTATTTCTTTGGTAATGCCCATGTTAAACATCTAAATAGGGTTGCTTCTGATCTCTGTCCACTCCTCCTTACAATTCCTCCTAAAACTCAGAAGCGTTGTAAACTTTTTAAGTTCCACAATTTTTGAATTGAGTACCATGAATCTTTCGATGTGGTTCATAATGTTTGGCATAATCATCATATCAATGGCCATTGCATGAACACCTTCAATATCAAATTGAATATTACTAGAGCTAAGCTTTCCTTGTGGAATAAAGAGAAATTAGGTCTCTTAGAGGAGAATTTAGAGAATACTAATAGAGATATTAATACTCTAGAAATGAAGGATGCTGGTGGTTTGTTATCTAGTTCGAATGAATTAAATCTTCAAGCTTTATATAATAAGGCTATTGTTCTTCAACATCAAATTTCCATGAAATGGTGGGCTCGGGCTAAAACCCAATAGTTTAAGTATGGGGATGCTAATAAGGCTTTTTTTCCATCGTATGGCTTCTGCCCATAGAAGAATTAACTTTGTGCCTAGTATCTTGAATGACTTAGGCTCGGTTAGCTTTGAGGATGATGATATTCTGTAGGCTTTTGTTTCTTTCTATTCTAACCTTTGAGCTACTTCCAATATATTCTCTAATTTCCAACTATTTTGGCCTATTACTTCTGTTATTGTGAATGAGGTGAAAGAATATCTTATTTCACCTTTCTCTTTTCAAGAAGTTTTTAAAGTTGTTAAATCCATGCCCAACGGTAAGAGTCCTGACATTGATGGATTCACTGTCGAATTTTATAAGTGTTACTAGATTATTATTTCTAATTCTTTCTTAAATTGTATTTCTGAATTCTTTGAGTATGAGACTATTCCTCCTTTATGGAATAGGATTGTCCTTACTTTTATACCTAAGATCAAAGATCCCTAAAAAGTTAAGGATTACAGACCCATTTCTTTATGTAATCTTTCTTACCGTATTATTGCTAAGATTTTGGCTAATAGGCTTAAACATATTCTTCCTATGATTATTTCCCCCGAACAATATGCTTTTGTTCAAGGGAGAAGTATTCATGATAATATCCTTCTCGTTCAAGAACTTGCTCATACTATGTTTAGTTGCAAGAGTAATACTCCTTACATTCTTGTTAAAATTGATCTAGAGAAGGCATATGATATGCTTTCTTGGGATGTCACTACTACAATTTGGCATTTTAGCGGTGATTGTTATGACGTATGCTAGCAATTATAAATATTGTAAAAATTTTTACCATCAATTAATAAATTCTCGCTAGATCCATTATCGTTAAAGGCTTTACAAGAAATTTATATAATTGCTGGTAAAGATAAAAATAATCACCAATAAATGTATACATATATATTGAAATCTATAATTCTTTTGTAGATTTTTTAATAATAGTTGCTAAATGATGTACCTCTAAGTTATTTAGCATCAATTATCATATTGTTATAAATTAATTACCACTAAAGAAATAATTTCTTGTAATGTGCCATTATCCATACTTTACATAGTTTTGGCTTCCCTAAAAAAATTATCAATTGGATCCAAACTTGTATTTGTACACCTACCTTTGCATGTCTTGTAATAAATACTAATATCTCTCCTTTCTTTAAAGCCTATAGAGGAATCAGGCAGGGGATCCTCTTTCTCCGTTTTTGTATATTCTGGTAGCTCAACACCTTTCCAATTTAATTAATCAAGCTGTTCATTCTAATAATCTTACTCCATTTAAGTTTACGGATAACTTGGAAATTAGTCATCTGATGTTTGCAGATGATATAATTTTAGCTTTTAAGGCTAATAATAAAAGCATCAATGTTGTTAAGGACATCTTTAACCATTATCATATGCTTAGTAGTCAGAAGGTTAATTTTTCTAAGTCCGAGATCTTTTTTCCTAAATTTACTTCTCCTGCTTGTATTAATCGTATTTGCTCTAAGTTAGGCATGAATAGAGGTTCCTTCCCTTTCAAATACCTTGGATGTATGATTCATCTCTGTAGATCTCCCCCTAAAACCTATGACTACCTTAGGGAGCAGATTGACAACAAATTATCTAAGTGGAAAACTAATTATTTGTCTCAGGCTAGTAAGTTAGTCTTGATTAATTCTGTTTTAAATGCAATTCCCGTTCATGTGATGGCCGTTTCCTGGATTTCTAGCGAATGTAAAGAGAATATAAATAGGAAGCTTAGAACTTTTCTTTGGTCTAAATCTTCTTCTAATTCTATGCACCTTCTTTCTAGGGAGATTGTTACTTCCCCTAAAACTCATGGAGGCTTAGGAATTCAAGATATGAACTCTAAATGCATTGCATTGCAAGCCAAACGAGTTATGTCATATCTTATGGATTCCCTAACTCTGTGGGTTAAGCTTGTGATGTTGAAATACCCTTATCCGGTTGGGCAAAGTTTGCATTTACCAAGGAGTTCTTCTTGGTCTTGAGTCTCTTTACTGTTGCTTTTAACATTCTTACTGCAGGTTTTAGGAAATCTATTGCTTCGGGTACTCAAACTTTATTATTTCAGGAAGCATGGTGTAGTGATATTCCTTTGTGCCTTAAACCCTCTTTCTTTGACACTAATGCTTTGAATATGAATACTAATGTTGCTACATTCACTACTAGAAATATATTCTTCAGCAACGGCTATCAGCAACGGCCACTCAAGCCGTTGTAATTTCTAACGGCTTTCTTATGGCCGCTCGAGCCGTTGCAGATGTGATGTATATGCAACGACTTTGTTAAGGCCGCTCGAGCCATTGCAGATATATTATCACATTAGCAACAACTTAGTTACGGCTACGACATCCGTCACTCTTGAGCCGATCGCGCGTTCGCGGCGCAAATATAAAATACTTATTAGCAACGGCGTTCTAATGGATGAGTGAGCCGTTGCTGATGATGTTACTTATCAACAATAGCTTTCTAACGAATGAGTGAGCCGTTGCTGATAAGTTTATATAGGTCGATGGATCGCGCCCGCCGCTTCTGTTAGCTTAAGGTTTTCAACATTGGTCTTAATCTCGGTTTTGGTGATAACAAACATGGAACTAATGTTTCATTGAGAAATCTTTTAGGTTCCAAGTCGGTTAGTGCATGACATTCTCGATCGAAAATATCGAAGAAATCGGGAAATCGAAACGACGTTGGTCGACGCGCTCGGATTCGTCGGAAAGATAGCGTCCAGGTTTAGGGTGTCTAGTTTATGTTGTAAATTCCTCATGATGATGCATAAGAACCCAAAAATAATCCATGAATCTCAAAACATGAAAACCAGAAACCGCCCTGAAACTCACTAAGCCTAGGGAGCTCCTTGAAGGCTATATGACCTAGATATTTTCCTGACACAAAAAATAGCGGTAATTGTTCCTTGGGTAGAAATTAGATAATGAGGTATTTTAAAGGATTTTTTGAAAGCCTTTAGCCTACCCATATTTGACCCGAGAAATTAGGAAATTTCCGTTTTCCGAAAATTTGTACTAGACCCCAAAAACTAGATTTTGATTCTTAAGGATTTTGATTTTTTTGATATTTTTATTGAATCCAAAAAGGGGGTAATCCTTATATAATATTTATGTTTTAATGTTGTTAACTTAAAATTAGTAAATGTTATATAAGTAGACTTAACGAAAATGGAACCAAAACGAGCAAAAAAACTCAGCCAAACCAAGCAATGTAGTGCAGTATGCCTAGTTTCGGTCGATTGGTCGGTCGACCGAAGTGTGCCAGAAAACGGCAGCTTGCTTTCGATCGATCGATCGGACAATCGATCGGGCGTTGCCAACGGGCAAAAATATGCCCGTTGACGAGCCATTTCTTATGGGGGGTTATAAATACCCATCCCAATCTTTCTTCTAGCCAATTATTGATGCTTCTAAGCCTCAAAGAGTCATTCCTTGCATCTCTACAAGAATCCTTGAGCCATCTTTGCAAAAAACCCTAGCTTTGAGCCTAAGAACCTTAAGATTGACTTTGAGCTTGCCTTGATTCATCTTCAAGTCATCAAGAGGAGCTAGGACATTGTGTTTGAGAGCTAAGTTTACATTGTTTATTATTTGCTCTCATTATTCACTACAAAAAAATTTGGCTTTTAGTGACGAGATTTGGTGGGGGTCGTGCATCAACCCTCACTAAATCCACCTATTTATCACTACTAGAAAAATGGTCATCAGCAACGGCTGATGCCGTTGCTGAGCCGTTGCAATAGCGCCGTGAGAGAAAGTCGCGTTGCTGATGACTTAGCAACGGTTCAGCAACGGCCGCTCAGGCCGTCGCTCAAAACATTATCAGCAACGGCCACTGGGTCGTCGCTAAAAATATTATCAGCAACGGTTTTGCCACAGACCCAGAGCCGTTGCTGATACCATTAATAGCAACGGCCGCTGAGTCCGTAGCAACACCGTTAGTAAAACTCCGTCGCTAAGCCGTTGCTGTAGGTCATCAGCAACGGCTTTCGATACACTTGTAGCAACGGCTTTCCCACGGACGCCCGTGGGAAAGCCGTTGCTGATGACCTATACCTGCAACCAGAAAATTTGAAAATTTCAAATTTCCATTGATACATTGATACATTTATTTGATACATAACTCACACACCCATACCCTCATACACACATTTATTCACACATCACAAACATCTCATACACATTCATTCACACATCACAAACACACCAAGATATACATCAAAACAATTATATTTATATTCATAATTATCCACGATAGTATAAACACAATTCAAATGTAAAATTGAAGTATCAGCATCTCAGTAACATAGTCAATATAAATTAAACAAGTACAATATCTGAGTAACAAAGTCAATATAAACAAAATCTCACGATGACGATGGAGGATGGCCTGGATCATACGACGGGGTCTGGAGTGCTTGAGTGTACACCGGCGTGGACTGACTCGAGGATGATGGATTAGATGATGCCGAAGAGATGCCTGCTTCGGGATGACCCGACAAGTTGCGTAGCATAGCTTCTATATTCGCCATCGTCTGACTCTGGCGCTCCATCAACTCAGTCTGACGCGCGACCGTCTCCTCTAGTGTCCTTATCCTATTACTATGATCATAACTGGATCTGGAGGTGGACGGCCGCTCACCAGCAACCGGAGGGGTCGGTGCCCCAAGTGGCCCTAGTACGGCTCGCGCATGACCACTATCTGCGAAGCCATATACGCGGCCATGGTCCCAGCCACCTGCGGCCTCGACCCACGATGCTGCGTCAAAGTCCTCGGGGGTACCCCCACGCTGCACCACCGTCTGGCTGTAGGTCTCCTACTCGAGTTTGATTTTTTGTTTAATATTTATCATAAAACTTAAATTATAAATATATAATGAATAATTTAAACAAATATATAATTACCATAATGTATGCAGCGCGGTTGTCGATGTACTCCCCAGTCCCATGTGCTCGACGGTGAGTCCGCTCAAACACCGCCATCGGGGAGGGTCGCTGGACACTCCCGTCATCCGACACCGTCGTCTACATTTATAAAACAAATACATTAATTAGTACACATAATAACAAATAAAATATATAATTAAAAGATATACTTACCATACGGTTTGCGTGCACTGCAAATGCAATAGAGCCGCCGGTGTGACGCGCTGCTCCCCCCGACATGCGATTTCTAGCCGCATTCCGAGAAACCTCCTGCCATCGATCCGTCGACCATATCCCCACGAGCTGGTCCCATATATCCGGAATAATCCAACCGGGGCCGTATCCCCGAGTCTCCGCGATGTTAGTGGTCCCAGCTCGGGCCATCGCCTGGGACCGAGCCTGCCCCAGCTGCCCGTTGTACCTTGCCCGGGAAATAGCCTCCCAGGCAGCGTAAATGAAGGGCCTCTGGTCCTCGGCCCATGTATAGCGAGCCTGCAAAATAATAATATCAGTACCAATATTAATATATCATGCATGTAAAAAAAATAATAATACGTGCCTCAAACTCGCGCCATAACATGTCGACGTGCTCGCTAGGCACGTGAGACCACGTAGGCCATGCCCCGTGCATGTATCGTCGAATAGTAGAAGAAATGCTCCTCGGCACTTCTTCTTGCTCGAACCTGCACAACAAAAATAAATTTTAATATTATATTATGATATAATGAATTTGTAATGATTCATAATTCATGATATATTACGTACCGCTCCCCAATCACGCTAATCAATCTACGTGACTCTGTGGCTGGTGGAGGCTGCCACCTGTTCGGCCCGCGTGGCCGCCTGCGTCTGGATGTACTAGCCTCGGCAGTATCATCCTCATGAGGATCAGCAACAGGAGGATCAGCAGCATGAGTAAGTGCTGGAGTCTCACCGATCGGAGACTTCGAAGCTCTCCTGCGTCGATAACCACGACCAGACATATCTGTCGAACAGACATATAATCAGATTATTGTATAAATAGTAGAGATATATTTAATAAAATATATACTTTACAATTATTCTTCATCATCTGAATAATAGTCTTCGAATTCTTCTTCTTCTTCCTCTTCTTCCTCTTCTTCATCTTCTTCATCTCCAGCTTCCTCAATTTCATGATGGTCATCATCAGCATATTCAACTTCTAATTGGATTGATGTTGTGTCTGCATCCTCGAGTATTGGAATAATACGATCCACAGCAGGAAGATCATCTTCTTGATAGAAACCAGGAGGATCATTTTCTCCTACTATCGGATCAATTTTTCCTCTACCTTTTGTCTTACAGACTACACGCCAATCTGCTCTATCTTTATTTCGAGCTGGATACTTCGCGTAATATACTTGTTCGGCTTGTGATGCCAATATAAAAGGCTCATTTGCTGCCAATTTCGATTTGTAATTAACCTCAACAAGTTTGTATTTTGGATGAACTTTCATGCCCCTTTCTGTTGTATCGAACCAATGACATCTAAATAGGATCACTGATTTCAAGCCGAAGTAGTGCAACTCTATTCCACTAGTCCATAAAAATCCATATCACATTCAACATAGGTTGTCCCTTTCACGCAGACCCCAGCATTCATCGTCTTTTTTGTAGATGAATATTCAACCGTGTGAAATTTATACCCGTTAACAAAATATCCGCTATAGCACGACACAAGTCGCGACGGTCCACTAACAAACTCAAATATTTTTTCATCTATTTCAGCTCTGTGATCTTTGCTGTAAGTCTGAATCCAAGAAGGGAAATCACGATTCCGTAATGTCTCCAATTCTTGATCGTTGTGAATAGAGTATTTTTGCACCATCTCAATGTCAAATATTTCAATGAATTGTTCAATCTCTGGACAATTGAGTAATACATACAAGTGTGCCAAATGATACTCTTCATCGCTTAAGTGTCGAGATGGACGAGAACCAAAAGCACGACCAGAGTGACAAAATATATTTAAACGTCCATCTGAATGTCGAACACCCCCGTCGTCGTTACGTGGAAGACGATCAAATCTTGTCTGTACTGTCGATTCAAAGTAAAATGAGCAGAATGATGAAATTTCTTGGATGATATACGATTCAGATATTGATCCTTCAACAGCTGCGGTGTTCTTTACTTTTTTCTTCAGACGATTCATGTATCTTTCAAATAAGTACATCCAACGATATTGAACGGGGCCACCAACTCGTGCCTCGTATGCCAAGTGTATCGGTAGATGCTCCATCGAGTCAAAAAATGCAGGAGGGAAAAACTGCTCCAGCTTGCATATGATTTCAACAATATTATTTTCAAGTGTTGACATATCTTCGACTCGAAGGACATTTGCACAGATGCTTCTAAAAAACATACTTAATTCAGTCAACGGACCCCAAATATTATCAGGTAGAAGATCTCGAAATGCGATCGGAAGTAATCTCTGCATGAATACATGACAATCATGGCTCTTCATCCCTGATATTTTGCAATCATCGACGTTCACACATCGAGATAAGTTTGAAGCATATCCATCGGGTAATCTGAGTTCTTTTACCCATTGACAAACATCTTTGATCTGTTGTTTATTTAACACATATAGGGCCTTCGGTTTCAGATATCGTCCGTTGACCTCTTGTAACTCCAACTCTGGTCTTTTACAAAGTATTTTCAGATCATGTCGGGCTTTGACATTATCTTTAGTTTTTCCAGAAATATCCATCACAGTGTTGAAAATATTATCAAACACATTTTTTTCAATGTGCATGACATCTAAATTATGTCGAATCAATAATGAACTCCAATAGGGCAATTCCCAAAAGATACTTTTTTCACCCAGTTGTGTGTTTGGCCAAAACCTGACACTCTTTCATTGCGACCAAATACTATATCTGGAAGTGCTGAAACACGTGCTAACATTTGTTCACCAGACAACATCGGTGGTGGCCCATCTCTTTCGACTCTGCCCTTAGTAAATTTATTACGATTCCTTCGATACTGGTGATGAACCGGTAGGAATCGACGATGACAATCAAAGAATGAGATTTTTCGTCCGTTCTGAAGACTGATTTATTTAGAGTGTTCCATACAATACGGGCAAGAGAGTCGGCCGTGAGTGCTCCAACCCGACAACATGCCGTACGCGGGGAAATCATTGATTGTCCACAAGACCGCGGCCTTTAAATTGAAGTTTTGCTTCCGATGACAATCATAAGTGACAGCTCCCTCAGTCCACAATGTTTTCAATTCATCTATCAAGGGTCTGAGAAATATGTCAATTTCTTTTCGCGGACCCTTAGGACCCGGAATAATCATCGAAAGATAAATAAATTCATCTTTCATGCACATTGACGGTGGCAAATTATAAACTGTCAGCAGCACTGGCCAAACTGAATAAGGAGTTGCAGAATGTCCAAACGGATTAAAACCATCTGTGCACAATCCCAATATGATATTTCTAGTATCCATAGCAAATGAAGGATAACATGTATCCAAATGTTTCCATGCTTCACTGTCAGATGGATGAGTCATTACTGTATCATCACGACTTCTTGCATGTCAACTCATGTAGGGGGCTGTCTTTTCCGACATGAATAATCTTTGAAGCCTCGGTGTTTGTGGAAAATACCGAAGCACCTTAAACGGGATATTTTTCTGTCGGACTGATTTCTTCTCCTTGTAATGAGGGTGTTGACATACAGGGCATTTATCCAACTGCACATTTTCTTTATAATATAAAATGCAGTTATTTTGGCACGCGTGTATTTTTTCGTACCCAAGCCCCAATTTTCTCATTAGCTTTTTAGTCTTATAAAAAGTAGGCTCAAACTTGTTATCAGTAGGCAGCATTCCATTAATCAATCCAGCAATCCGATCATACGCAACTCCGCTGATATTACAATCGGCCTTGATGTTTAAGAGCTGTGTCATTGCTGAAAACCTAGTGTATTTAGGACAATTCTCATACAAAGGTTCATCGGCAGCTTTCAACATCTCGTAAAATTTTGCAGCTTCTTTATTCGGTAATTCAATCTCTACCACAGCCCCTACTTCTGTGATATCAACCGCTGTAGTATCTGGTGGGACTGATGTCTGAAGAACTGGCCGATCAACATTATCATTCAGGCGGAATTGACCCTCAAGACTATCAAGTATCATAGTTCTATAGGGATTACATTGACCGGATGAAGAAGCACCAGCAGAGGAAGATTCACCATATGTCTGAACGACAGGATTGCTCGACGTGCCGACTTCGCGTGACTCCCCGTGACAAGTCCATAGAAAATATCTTGGTGTAAATCCTTTGGTATATAGATGCAGAGTGACAGTCTCCCGATCCAAAAATCGTCCATTCGAACAAATGCGGCACGGACATCGGATTTGATCACCCATGCTAACGAAATTCTGATTCGAATAGGCGAAATTTAGGAAGTACGTTACGCCTAATCGAAACTCATTCGTTAAAGCTCCACGATCAAAACGTCGGTACATCCAACTTCGATCAGCCGACATGATTCTGTCAATCAATGACAATTTCTTTGGTTAATGTCTTTAGGTGAGATTGTCCTATTCCATTCGGGATTTATGTTATTCGTACTGCACTTACGTTTTTATTTTAACTGTTAACTAATTATTCTAAATTTCGACAGCATCTCCCTACAGTTCTCCGAATACGCATATTATCTGGGCGCGTATCGGAGAACAAGAGAGATGTTGCCGAATTTTAGAATAATTAGTTAACAGTTAAAATAAAAATGTAAGTGCAGTACAAATAACTATATTCCCAAATTGTCCAATCAGGGACAATTCAAGAATTGTACGTCGTATAAAAGATCATCTACTTCTTTTACACGAACATACAATCCCCGAACGGATCTAAGGTTTTGCTAAATCATATCCGATTCGTCGATGCGTACGTGAAACATATCAACTCGTCAGATGGATGATTATTTTCTAAATGTTTCGAGACAGTTCGAGTCCATATTGGACGATTTCGGCGCGCGTCCGAAGTGGACAATTCCGGTGCGAGTCCGAAGTGGACGATTCCGGTGCGAGTCCGAAGTGGACGATTCCGGCGTGAGTCTGAATTGGACGATTCTGGCGCGCGTCCGAAGTGGACGATTCCGGCGCGAGTCCGAATTGGATGATTCCGGCGCGCGTCCGAAGTGGACGATTCCGGCGCGAGTCCGAATTGGACGATTCCGGCGCGAGTCCGAATTGGACGATTCCGGCGCGCGTCCGAAGTGGACGATTCCGGCGCGCGTCCGAAATTAATCTAAACCCTAATAATTAATCTAACAAATTAAACAATTAATCTAAACAATTAATTAACATTTATAAATTAATTAATTAACAATTTCAAAACAATAATATATATATATTCCGGCGCCGGAGTCCACCCTCCGGCGCCGGCGTACAGTGGCCGGACACACTGTCCGGCCACTGTAGAAGGTCCGGCGGCGGCCATAGGCCGACCGCCGCCGGCCGAAACCCTAGAAATAGGGTTTCGGTCGGATTTTAACATCTCCGGCCGAAACGGTATAGGCCGGCCGATCAACATACCGGCAGCAGCGGCAGCGGCGCGGCGGCGAGAGGCGTCGGCAGCAACGGCAGCAGCGGCGAAGGCGTCGGCGGCAGAAGCGGGAGGAAGAAGGGTCGGGCGCGAGAGCGTGCCCTATATAAACTTATCAGCAACGGCTCACTCGCCCGTTAGAAAGCCGTTGCTGATAAGTTATCATCAGCAACGGCTCACTTATCCGTTAGTAAGCCGTTGCTGAAGATTAAATAATCAGCAACGGCTCGCCTTTCCGTCAGAAAGCCGTTGCTGATAATTAAAATAATCCGCAACGGCTCGGTTGTCCGTTAGAACGCCGTTGCAGATACAGATATCTGCAACGGCTCGAGCGGCCGTAAGAACGCCGTTGCAAATAGCAACGGCTTGAGCGGCCGTTGCTGAAGACCAAGTTTGTAGTAGTGTATGAGGGTCGCTAGTCGACCCTCACGAAAGCCCGTCAGTAAAAGAACACTTTTGTGAGAGTCGGGTATGACCTTCACTAAAAAGTATATATAGTGAGGAAAACACCATGACCCTCACGAAAATTCGTCAGTAAAAATAAAATATTTTGTGAGGGTCAGATATGACCATCACAAAAAAGTATATATTGTGAGGACAACATCTTGACCCTTACGAAATCCTGCATTTTGTGAGGGTCGAATATGACCCTCACTAAAAAGTATATATTGTGATGACATCGTGATCCTCATGAAATCCTGCATTTTGTGAGGGTCAGATATGACCCTCACTAAAAAGTATATATTGTGAGGACAACATCTTGGCCCTCACGAAATCCTGCATTTTGTGAGGATCAAATATGACCCCTAAAAAGTATATATTGTGATGACATCGTGACCCTCATGAAATCCTGCATTTTGTGAGGGTCGAATATGACCCTCACTAAAAAGTATATATTGTGAGGACAATATCTTGGGCCTCATGAAATTCTGCATTTTGTGAGGGTCGAATATGACCATCACTAAAAAGTATATATTGTGATAACATCGTGACCCTCACGAAATCCTACATTTTGTGAGGGTCGGATATATATGACCATCACTAAAAAGTATATATTGTGAGGACAACATCTTGACCCTCACGAAATCCTGCATTTTGTGAGGGTCGAATATGACCCTCACTAAAAAGTTTATATTGTGAGGATATCGTGACCCTCACGAAATCATGCATTTAGTTAGGGTCTAATATAACCCTTACTAAAAAGTATATTTTGTGGGGATAATATCATGACCCTCACTAAAAAGTATATTTTATGAGGACATTATTGTTGGGATGCGTGGTGACTGATTTGCCCTAATCCCTTTTATGTTGGCTATGTAGAGTCTTTGACGGTCCCGCTAATCGATTAGCGGTGGGGGTCAAGGGGGCAGCGCCCCTTGCCAAGGGTGTGGGGGCGGAGCCCTCGGAGATTTTTTTGAGCCCTTCCTCTCTCTTTCTCATTTCTATATCTAAAAAATAAATAAAAATTAATTCAAAATAAAAAAACAATTAAATAATTGAAATAATAAAATTATTAAAATTCTCACCCCTCAACCCTCAACCCTCACCTTTCACCATGTTTAGTAAATAATAAATATATTATATATATATATATATATATATATATATATATACACGCACACGTAGATGGTTAAAATATAATAATATTAATTATGTATTCTTAATAAAATTTATATATTTACTTAATAAAAAATATATATTTAATTATATTTTAAAACTTAAAACTAAAACCCTACACCACGATCTCTCCCTCCCCTCAGCGATCTCCCCTCTTCCCCACGCCTCTTCCGTGACTAGCGATTTCCCCTCTCCCCCTCGCCGGAATTTGGTTCGCCGGGCCAGGATCTTCATTCGCCACCTCCACTGTCTGCTTCCGTCGCCAGGCCGGTATTGGATCTTCATTCTCCATCTCACTGCCAGCCTCTGCCTGCTTCTCCATCTCTTTGCCGGTATTCAATCTCGTCTTTCATCTGCTTTAATTATGGGATCTCTTCTCCATCTCCATCGCTTCAGTTTGCTTCAGTTTTTATGGGATCTCGTCTCCATCTCCATCGCCATATACAATGTTTGATTTTATGGATTAATCTTAGATACATATTCTTGGATACTAAATTAAGGATACGGCTCTACAAAGTTGATCTTTGATTGAAATGTGATAACCTCCATCACCCACCCCACCCAATTCTGCTTTACCATTGTGATTTCTTCTTAAGGATTGATCACAGTGACCTATTAAGGATTGGGTTCTAATATTTGCTAATCTAATAGTTGATGATATACATTTTCTCTGTGATTTTGTAGGTTGCATTATGTTTTCTTTAATATTAAAGACAAAGAAATATGCTTAGACAATTATCAAGCTTTTTGTTATTCAAAATTTTCACTAATCAATATTCTTTATCAATGAACTGAATTGAAATGAATGAACTGAATTGCTTGGCTTGTGATGAATTAAGCTTTTTGTTATTAGTATAATTTATACATAGTTATTTTGTGCACCAAGATACTAGACTACTAGACCATATCATTCTAAGTTAAATTGAAATGAAATGAAATGAACTGAATTGCTTGGTCTGAACTTTATCTTTGAGACTTAATAAATCGAATGGAAACTACATTGTCACTAGAAGGGTATGATTTCTTTGAGAAGAACACTCATGTCTGTTAGACTACATTGTCACTTGACTCACTTGGGGGATTATAATTAGTATTATATGGATATATCTCAGGTGATGTTGTAAAGCCATGTATTTTCTTGGGTTTGAAGAAGCAATCAAGGACTTCAAACCTTGCTCACTGTAGTTTTCTTTCATTCAAAATTTAATAAAACCAGTGGGGTAAACCCCCCTTTGCTTCTCTCTCTTTCTCTCAAAATAGCTATGTAAAAATCAGAATACATACTGTTAATTAAATCTTGATGTAAGACTATGGAATATACATTTGCCCAAGCAACCCTTTTGTTCTGGTTTGCATTTTGCTGCACAATCCTTCGGTGTCTTTGCACCCAATCAATACCTAATACATCCTTTGCTTAATATGAAATTGTCAAAGAGACCTTAGTTTTTCTACTCTAGTTCATTTCATAAATGTCTAAGTTAATGTTCATACCTGCTTAAAGATCTCACCATATAGTGTATGTTGTTCATAAGAAATAAATAGGTTAGAGCAGGATTTTTGTACTGCTTAGATTTGCTATTAAGGTTACTCTGTAAAGCTTGCATTATTCGCATGGTTACAACAACCACGTAGCAATGCCATGTCATCACTAGGAGTAGCAATTCAAATCTATCCCTAATAAGAGATTTGCTTATGTGGCATTACCACGTCATCACTAGGAGTAGCAATGCCATGTCATTCCTATGTGGAGTGTGGACAATCATATAGATAATCACTTAGTTATAATTCTAATTTTTTTTTCTTTCTCCTTTCAATTTTGTTTAGATGAACTAATTAGTTATTGCCACTTGAATAATCATATAGACTAGTCATGCAGATCAGTATTTATGCTTTTAGTTCTAATTTGTATGGCGCTATCCCTAGGCATACAAATTGAACTAATTAGTTCTAGGGATAGCGGCAAAACAGAGGAAGAAGATAAGAAATGGCCTTCAAGCTGTGGGATTCTTCAACTACCAATGCCCTCAGGATCTCCTGCAACGGCACTAGAACTCCTTTGCCTGCCTTGTCCATCTCAAGATGCTTCTCCTCCGGTTAAACCCACTCTTTCTCTCTTCAGTATCTTTCGTTTACTGCATTGGGGAAAAAAGGTTGTAGTTTGTCATATGTTGCAAAAGATTCAAAAACAGGGGTGTTTTTTTGAGATTGCTATGTTTTCTATGGTATGGGTTGCTTCTCAGTCTTCTTGTTGAGACTTTGATGAGGATTTGTTTTTCATATTTATTGATAGATTTACCTATTAGAACTGTCTATGCAAAGAAACTGCTTTATTTTATTCTTAATAGGATTACTTACATGGGAAAAATTTCAGTGATTGCATTGGAAGGAGAAAAAGGTCACCGGGAGAAATACTCTGCCATATGTCTCAAAAGATTTAAGAATTGTATTTTAAATTGCTATGTTTTCAAGTGTTTTGAGTTGCTTCTCAGTCCTGTTGGTGTAATTATGTAGATAAAGAAAAAAGTTTCAACATATTTTTGATATGCTTATATGAAATTGCTCCACTAGATTAAGCTACTAGTGTTATTAAAATATTAAATTGCAATGACGCCTTCTGTGTTAGAAAAATTATATTGACATACTTTCTAAGTTGAAAAATTGTGAAGCCATTTTCTTAAAATCTAGTCAGCACTACTTTCATCCTACGTGACTCGGCAAGAAACTCTGTAGAGGAACATTTATATTATTGCTGCCATACAAATTGAAGGCCATTTCAATTTGTATGGCGATATCCCGCCTGAGCTTTACAGATTTTTCCATACTTTTTTTATCTTCTTCTCACTGAAAACCCATAGATTAGCATCATTCATTTCTACTACTATGTATATGGTGCAAAATCTCTCCATCAGCTCATACATAAGAAGAGGAGGATGATGATGAATGGAGTAAAAAAAAACAAGGCAAGGGTAAGCCGATGATAATAAAATCTCTCCTATTTATAACAGCTGAAGAGTGAGTAAAAAAATAAGGGTAAGCATGACTGTACAATAAAATAAATTATAATTTATTAAGTTATAACTTCGCATGTTCCAACAAGGCTAAATCTATGTTACAAGCCGATGATAACTTTATTATGTGCATACGAGTAGGCTTAGATCAGTTTCTCGTATGACATAAATCTATTGCATTTATACAGGCTCAGTTCAATTTCTTGTATGACATAAATCTATTGCATTTCTTCTTATAATTTTACAGACTCAAAAAGTTATGCTGTCATTCGAGCAGAGGAAGTTTGATTCTACTTATGCTATGTACTTGCTCTATTTGTGTATTTTTAATTCTATTATTGTTATTGATTTTCTCATTTAATATTATAGGCTGCAAAGGATCCAAAGCATCGTGAACCTTCTACATGGAAAATGTTTTGTATTGCTCACACAAAAAATGAGGGAAGTGTGAGTTCTAATGTTGCACAAGATATTCTGGTAATTATCAATATACATAGTTTTTTTTTCTATTTATAATGTATATTTTTTTTAAAAAACTAATAATCTTATAACAGGAAAAGTTTGAGGCTCTATCAGCTCAAGCATCAGAGTCTTCTACACCTATTGACGAAGATGAGATCTATCGTCAAGTCATCGGACCTAAAAGACATGGACGTACTCGTGGTTATGAATTAGGTCATACACCATCATCTGTATTTGGGGCTACCCCTGGGCGTATTGAGCTTACCTCCCAACTTCAAGCGGCTAACGTTCGCAATGAGAAGTTGATTTCCAAGATTGAAGAGTTGGAGAAGAAAATGGAAGAAGATAAAAGGGAGATGAAGGAACAAATGATGGAGGCAATGAAAGAGGAAAGAAAGAAAATGGAAGAGGATATTCAAAAGAAGATGGAATAAAAAATAGAAAAAGAAAAAAGGAAGATGGAAGAGGAGAGAAAGAAGATGGAAGAACAATTTCAACGTGATAGAAGAAAGATAGATATGGTAGTTGCTTTCATAGACGAGATGGAAGAATTTTTTTTGCAAAGATAGATCTTGATTTATGTATGAATTAGTAGAACATATTCAAATTTTATTTTGAAGTTGAAATTTTTATGTAATGAGATTGATACTTTATTATATGTGTTTTTTGTAATGGACTATATAGTGATACTTTATGAATTTTGTAATAGATATATTGCAAAATAAATGATGACATTTATTTTTTGTCTTTATATGCTTCTTAATATTTATGTAAATATAATTAAAATATAAAAAAAATATTAGATTTTATATATGCATATTTTAATAACTTTTAGTGGGGGTCACGAAAAAAAATTAAATATATAAATTTTTTTTAGTGAGGTCAGCGACCCTCACAAAATGTAGGAATTAGTGAGGATCGCGACCCTCACTAAAACCCCATATGACCCTCACTAAAAGTCTTTAGTGTAGGTCACCCGACTCTCAGACGTCGTCGGGAAAAGTCTCGTCACTAAAAGTATAGGTGAGGGTCATGTTCCGACCCTCACTAAAAGTAGCTTTCATGAGGCAGAATCAACCCTCACTAATTCTCATATTTAGTGAGGGTCACGAGACCCTCACAAAAAGTAGGAATTAGTGAGGGTCGCGACCCTCACTAAAACCCCATATGACCATCACTAAAAGCCTTTAATGATGGTCGTCACCCGGCCCTCAGATGTCGTCGGGAAAAGTCTCGTCACTAAAAATATAGGTGAGGGTCATGTTCCGACTCTCACTAAAAGTTAGTTTTCGTGAGGCAGAATCGACCCTCACTAATTCTCATATTTTGTGAGGGTCGCGGTGACCGACCCTCACTAAATATAAGAATTAGTGAGAGTCAATTTTGCCTCATGAAAGCCACCTTTTAGTGAGGGTCGGGACATAACCCTCACCTATACTTTTATTGATGAGACTTTTCCTGACGACATGTGAGGGTTGGGTGACCCTCACTAAAAGTCTTTAGTGAGGGTCATATGGGGTTGTAGTGAGGGTTGCGACACTCACTAAAACCCAGATTTCTTGTAGTGATTGTTGTATTTTGGTGTTCATTTCATTGTATTTTCATTTGTGTAAACCTAGAGTGCTAGGTTGGTTGAGTTGGTGGTTGCCTTTGTGTTTGAGGCTTATATAATTCCACCGGTGTAAACTTAGTTTACTAGGATTAGTTGAGTTGTCCTTAGGTTGAGGAGGGAGAGTGCTCTCGGTAGGAAGACGAGATACTTCCGGGTGTGGAAGTGCCTTCGATTTGAGAGCGGAGACTTTCCGGTTGTAAAGTCCTCTTTGTAAGGGAAACGATATAATCTAGTAAACTTAGTTTGGAAATCCTAAGCAGGGCTTAGGTAGTGGAGTAGACATTGGGCCGAACCACTATAAATACTTGTGTTAACATTGTTTTCCTTCTGTATCGCATTGCTTATCTTTATTACTCGCTTCCGCATTTAGTCGTACAATTGTGAATTGCCTAAATAATTTAAGAAACAATTAAGATCGGATTTAGGCTAATTGATTAGTTAACACACTATTCACCCCCCTCTAGTGTGGCCATTTCACTCAACATTTGGTATCAGAGCGGGTCATAAATTGAGATTTCACCGTCTCCTCTACATTGTATCTCGATCCGAAAAATGGCACTAGAGAGTTTAGCTTCTTCACCTCCTAGGTTCGATACCTCGAACTTTGGTCTTTAGAAATATAGGATGTACACATATTTAAAGACTAAGGGTTTTGGTGTCCTTAACATGTTAAGACTAGAATTCATTGAACCTAAGGTTGACATGCATGCTTGAAGTGAATTAGATAAGAAAATATTTAAGTATAATGGAGATGCCATGAATTGTATACTTTGCACATTACCAAATGACATCCTTAAAAAGTCATGCATTGCTCTTCGGCTTATGATTTATGGGCCACTTTAAATATTTTATATGATTATGCCAAAACCGAAGAGATTGGCACTTTTGATGAAGATGGTGATGACAATGGTCACTCGCCTACTACTAATCTTGGTTTTGATGCCCATGGTACTGCTTCTAGTCAAAGGAGCAACTCTAAGAGCCGAAAACAAAAGGTGATTTATCATGCTTGCAAAGAAAAGGGCCACATTAAGAAGAATTGCCATTCATTATTGAACAAGACAAAGAAGAGGTCAAAAGCTTCTACATCATCATCTCATTCAAATGAAGCATCATATTGCAATGACTATGAAGTTACTTCAAAAGTTTGCCTCATGAGTACCAATGATGAGGTACACTCTTTCCCTTCTAGTCATAATAATGATAATGATAGTACCAGCTCTTCTAGTTCATTCAATATGCCATATGAAGAACTAGTTGAGGAATGTCAAAAAATGCATGTCTTGCTTGTTAAAAAGGATAATGAAAATAAAAGATTGAAGAAAGATAATATAAGGCTTAACTCTCATGTGGATGAATTAAAACTAGAAAATGAGAGAATGAAATCTAGCTCTTCTGATTTTTCCCATGATAGGTTGAAACTTGAGCTTAAGGACTTAAATATTGAGAATGAAAATTTGAAACTTGAGAATTCAAAAATTATAAGTCAAAACAACAATTTGAAATCTCAATCTAAAGCCTTATATCAATCTCTTGATTTATTGAAAAATGAGGTTGTGTCCTTAAACAAGAATGTAAACGAATTAAAAATTGTTTCATTTAATAAGAACACTAGAAATGCTTATGTAAAGAATGCCCATGTTCATCAACATTCTCATGCTATGCATTCTACCATTAGACCTCATGATCATAAGAAGAAGAATGATTTCTATAAGAATGCTCATACTCATCATGTCAAGTATTCTAATGATAGATCTAACGTCCATAGCAAAAGTAAAAAGAAATTCAATGAACATTATTTTTGTTGTGGTATTTTTAGCCATGCTATTTATGATTGTGCATTCAAGAAAAATTCAAGTGTAGCTAGGACACTTTGGATTCCTAGGCCATCTAACCCCCAAGGACCCAAATCAATTTGGGTACCAAAGATCTCATGTTCTATTGTAGGGGGAGCTACCACACAAGGGTGAGATGAAGTTGGTTGATTGAAGTTGCTTGGGGATTCAAAGATTGTACCATTTTAAAGTTGCAACTTCAAGTCATCATGATGCCTTAGGTAATGAAATTGTTGGCATCAAACACTTTGATATCATCTTCTATACCCTCTTGCTTAAATTATAGTTAGAGTTTGATATATGCTTAATATTAGTATATTTTTCGCTCTTGATAAAGTTTTAAAAACGTTTTTGATTTTTGATTTCTGGTCTCTTCGGAGACCTATGCAGCCTATAATGGGCCTAAGCGACCTTACGGATCTAAATCGTAGGCTCATTATGGCCTTTCGATTTTCAACCAATAGGAAGAGTTGGAGATCAAGTTTTCATATTTATTACTCTTGTGATCTCTTAAAATTCGTTTTGATATGACTTGATTTCATTTAAAATGGATTTCGAACTATTTAGCAAAGTTAGATTTTGAATGAAATCTTTGATGCTTACTTTGATATCTAGAATGATTAACTTGCTTGAAATAATTATGCAATTATGTTACTAATGATTTCCTCATGTCAGTTGAATCTAAGGTTAAATGGAAAGCTAATTAGAATGAAAAAGATTAGTTTGACTAAAATTTCAAGTATGAGGTATGATTTCGATTTTCATAATTAGTTTAATACCTCAATGTTAACGCTTTATCGGTGTCTCTATACTCATGATTATTTGCATGAAAAATCTTTGAATTCTCATGAGTATGTAGAATTTTAATACTTTGGCAAATTTCATTAAATGAAACTTGCTCTAGGTTGATATTCATTATTAGAGACATTCTTTTTAAGTCCAAACTAGTTAAACATATTTAGAGATCTTACTTTTCAAATATTTCATATCTTATGATATCTTTGATTCATTTTGATATCATGATAACTTCTTTAAAATGAATATCTACTATCTAGCATAGATTAAGATTTTTAAATAAAACTTTGCATTAAACATTTGCTATTTAGTAAGTTAGCTTGCTAGTTGGTATATGATTTCATTATGATACTAATGAAGCCTACTTGCAAGTTGAGAAAGTGGTAAAATTTGGAAGACTAAATGAAAATAGAA
Organism: Canna indica; assembly: GCA_034359265.1. Taxonomy (NCBI): domain Eukaryota; kingdom Viridiplantae; phylum Streptophyta; class Magnoliopsida; order Zingiberales; family Cannaceae; genus Canna; species Canna indica. Next base: position 12,067,712 of record CP136894.1, on the reverse strand, counting down.
AGAAAGTGAAAATTTTGGAATTCCTCAAGAAATGAGGTATGAGTTTCATTTTGGTAAAATTCTTGCATAACACCTCTATTTTCTCGATTAAATGATTTCTCTATGCTCATGAATGATCTTGCATGATAATTGATTGAAATCTCATGAGTAGATAAAATTTTGATACTTAGGCAATTTCATGAAACATTGTTTGAATGAAATGTGCCCTAGGTAGAATTTTATCTTAAAGACTTCATTTTTAGTTGAAACTTGATAAACATATTTGAGCTTACTCATGATTTTCATCTATGTGGTTAAAATTGAAAAATCATATGTAAATAAATAAAATGACAACTAGCTCATCTTAGGAGACTTAAAATTGAAAAAGTTTGACCTAAGTCAATAATTTGACTTAGAAATTTCTTTTTGAGCTCAAACTTCACAAACATGTTTAGATTTACTCATGTTAGGTGTCCATATATTTAAATTTGAAAAACCATGAGTAAATGTTAAAATTTGATACTTAGCAATTTTATGATACAATGCTTGTTTTAGAATAAAATTATGCTAAGGTAAAATTTTGACCAAATGATATTATTTTCATTTCAAACTTGATAAACATGCTTTAAATGATTAGATCTTGATATTTGGAAAGTTTGAATGAAAACTAAAAACTTTTGAAAAATAGCTGATATTTACGAAAATACCATTAAATTTCAGATATTTTTAAAAAAATCTAAAAAATTGATTTTTCGATGATTCTTGAAACTGCATGCTCTCTGAAAAATCTAGTTTCGTCAGTAAAAATTTCAAAAAAATTCAGTAAGAATATGATTTGATATGGGTTTTTGAAATTGGATTTCAAAACTTTAAAGTATTGTTCGTTCGAAATGTTCATTTTTCTGAAACTTTGATTTTTGGTCCAATCTTCGAATGAGACTAGCTTCAAGTAAGATATTTTGAATTCATTTTTGGTATCGTTCAAATATTTTAGAGAGAAAAATCATTTCTAAAATGATTTTTTGACTCCTTGACCGATACTAGGAAATATCATTACTTTAGTTTGATACATGATTTCTAGTTTTAGATTATGTTTAGCATTCTATGATATCATGTATTGATTAGTCTCATTTGTATGTATGTTTTCATCCCTTTAGTTGAGATTTTCATGTTTCATGGAAAATAGTTTTAGAATATCAACTTTGACTAGATTGATTTTTATTGCCTTTTTTTGATTGATGTCAAAAGGGGGACAAAAATATTGGTAAAGGGGAAGAAAATATAGAAAAATCATGCATATATATAGGGGGGAGTTCTATTATATAAATATGCATGTTGATAAAGGGAGAAATCCCTTAGTTGATATCCTTTGTGATTTAATATATATATTTTCTTAAGGATGTTTGTCATCATAAAAAAGGGGGAGATTGTTGGCTTAAGGTTTTCAACCTTGGTCTTAATCTCGATTTTGATGATAACAAACATGGAACTAATGTTTCACTGAAAAATCTTTCAGGTTCCAAGTCGGTTAGCGCATGACATCCTCGATTGGAAATATCGAAGAAATTGGGAAATCAGAAGGACGTTGGTCGACGCGCTCGGATTTGTCGGGAAGATAGAGTTCAAGTTTAGGGTGTCTAGTTTATGTTGTAAATTTCTCATGATGATGCATAAGAACCCAAAAACCATCCCCGAATCCCAAAACATGAAAATTCGGAAATCGCCCTGAAACTCACTAAGCTTAGGGAGCTCCTTGGAGGGATAATGTCCTAGATATTTTCCTAACACAAAAAATGGCGGTAATTGTTCCTTGGGTAGAAATTAGATAACGAGATATTTTAAAGGATTTTTTGGAAGCCTTTAGCCTACCCATATTTGACCCGAGAAATTAGGAAATTTCTTTTTTCCGAAAATTTGTATTAGACCCCAAAAACTAGATTTTGATTCTTAAGGATTTTGATTTTTTAGATATTTTTATTGAATCCAAATGGGGGGTAATCCTTATATAACATTTATGTAAAGTTATTAACTTAAAGTTAGTAAATGTTATATAAGTAGACTTAGCGAAGACGGAACCAAAACGAGCAAAAAAACTCAGCCAAACCAAGCACTGCAGTGCAGTATGCCTAGTTTTGATCGACCGGTCGGTCGACCAAAGTGTGCCAAAAAATGGCAGCTTGCTTTCGGTCGATCGACCGGGCGTCGCCAACTGGCAAAAATGTGCCCGTTGACGAGCCGTTTCTTATGGGGGGTTATAAATACCCATCTCAATCTTTCTTCTAGCTTATTATTGACGCTTCTAAGCCTCAAAGAGCTATTTCTTGCATCTTTACAAGAATCATTGAGCCATCTTTGCAAAGAACCCTAGAACTTTGAGCTTGCCTTGATTCATCTTCAAGTCATCAAGAGGAGCTAGGACATTGTGTTTGAGAGCTAAGTTTACATTATTTATTATTTGCTCTCATTATTGTTGTATTTTAGTGTTTATTTCATTGTATTTTCATTTGTGTAAACCTAGAGTGCTAGGTTGATTGAGTTGGTGGTTGCCTTTGTGTTTGAGGCTTAATTCCACTGGTGTAAACTTAGTTTACTAGGATTAGTTGAGTTGTCCTTAGGATAAGGTGGGAGAGTGCTCTCGGTAGGAAGGCGGGATACTTCCGGGTGTGGAAGTGCCTTCGGTTTGAGAGCGGAGACTTTCCGGTTATAAAGTCCTCTTAGTAAGGGAAACAATATAATCTAGTAAACTTAGTTTGGAAATCCTAAGCGGGGTGCTTAGGTAGTGGAGTAGGCATTGAGGCCGAACCACTATAAATACTTGTGTTAATATTATTTTCCTTCTGTATCGTATTTCTTATCTTTATTACTCGCTTCCGCATTTAGTCGTACAATTGTGAATTGCCCAAATAATTGAAGAAACGATTAAGATCGAAATTAGGCTAATTGATTAGTTAGCACACTATTCACCCCCTCTAGAGTGGCCATTTCACCAAACACCTTCATCCTTCTTCTTCTTCTTCTTCTTCCTCTTCCTGTTGTTATCGCCGCCGCCGCCCATCCCTGCTACCCGCCGTCGTCGCCCGCCGTCTTCGACCGCCGAAGCCATTAGCCGCCGCTGCCCGTCGTTGTCGCTTGCTCCAGGTAAGTCGCGCGCCGTAATGACTCTCTATTTATTGTAGAACTGGGCGACGGCCGATGGCCGGTAGCCGGTGGCCAGAGCATTGTCCAGTCTTCGACATTTGTCGGACACTGACTCTGGCGCTGGAAATATGGTTTAATTTTAATTAGTGTTTAATTTTTAGATTAGTTAGGGTTTAATTAGTTCATTATTTGTTTAGATTAGTTAGGGTTTAGATTAATTTTTAGATTAATATGTTTAGATTAATGTTATGTTTTAGATTAATGTATAGATTAATGCTATGTTAATTAGTTAATTAAAATAAATGCTATGTTTTAAATAAATGGCCTACTCACGCCGGGATCGTCCACTTCGGACTTGCGTCGGAATTGTCCACTATGGACTCGAACTGACTCGGAACATTTAGAAAATAATCATCCATTCGACGAGTTTATACATTTCACGTACGCATTGTCAAGTCAGATATGATTTAGCAAAACCTTAGATCCGTTCGGGGGTTGTATGTTTGTGTAAAAGAAGTAGATGATCATTTATACGACGTACAACCCTTGAATTGTCTCTGATTGGATAATTTGGGAACATAGTTATTTGTATTGCACTTAGTTTTTTCTTTTAACCGTTAACTCATTCTAAATTTCAGCAACATCTCTCTTGTTATCTGATACACGCCCATATAATATGCGTATTCAGAGAACTGTAGAGAGATGCTGCCGAAATTTAGAATAAAATTAACGGTTAAAAGAAATACTTAGTGCAATATGAATAACATGAATCCCGAATAAAAAAGGACCATCTCACATAAATGCATTAACTGAAGAAATTGCCATTGATTGACAGAATCATGTTGGACGATCGAAGTTGGATATACCGATGTCTTGATCGTGGAGGTTTAACGAATGAGTTTCGATTAGGAGTAACTTACTTCCTAAATTTCGTGGGGAGTCACGTGAAGTCGAGCAATCATGTCGTTCAGACACATGGTGAATCTTCCTCTGCTGGTGTTTCTTCATCCAGTCTATATAATCCCTATAGAACTATGATACTTGATAGTCTTGGGGGTCAATTTCACCTGAATGATAATGTCGATCGGCCAGTTACTGAGACGTCAGTGCCACCAGATACTACATGTGTTGATATCACAGAAGTACAAACTGCGATAGAGATTAAATTTCTGAATAAAGAAGCTGCATAATTTTACGAGATGTTGAAAACTGTCAATGAACTTTGTATGAGAATTATCCTAAATACACTAGGTTTTCGGCAATGACGCAGCTCCTAAACATCAAGACCGATTGTAATATCGATGGGGTTGCGTTTGATCGGATTGCAGGATTGATTAATGGAATACTGCCTACTGATAACAAGTTTGAGCCAACAAACATCGCGGAGACTCGGAGATACAGCCCCGATTGGATTACTCTGGGTATATGGGATCAGCTCGTGGCATTATGGTCGACGGATCGATGGCAGGAGGTTTCTAGGACTGCGGCGAGAAACCGCATATCGGGGGGAGGAGCGTGTCACACTGGCAGCTTTATTTCATTTGTAGTGCACGCGAGTCGTATGTTAAGTATTATACCTTACTTTTTTTTTATATTTTATTTATTACTCTGTGTACTAATTAATGTATTTGTTTTGTAAATTTAGACGACGGTGATGGATGACGGGACTTTCCAGCGATCTTCCCCGATGGAGGTGTTTGAGCGAACTCACTGTCGAGTACATAGGACGGGGGAGTACATTGACAACCGCGCTGCAATCATTATGGTAAGTATATTTGTTTAAATTATTCATTATTTATTTATAATTTAAGTTTTAGGAAAAATAAAAAATAAAAAATCAAACTTGAGTATGAGACCTACACTCAGACGGTGATGCAGCGCGGGGCCACCCTCGAGGAATTTTACGCAGGAGCGTGGGTCGAGGCTACAGGTGGCTGGGACCACGACTGTGTATATGGCTTTGCAGATAGTGGTTATGCGCGAGCCGTGCTATGGCCACTTGGGGCACCGACCCCTCTGGTCGCTGGTGAGCGGCCGTCCACCTCCAGGACTAGTTATGATTAGAGTAGCATGATAAAGATACTGGAGGAGACGATCGCGCATCAGAGTGAGATAATGGAGCATCAGAGTTAGATGAAAACGAAGATCCATGCTATGCTACACAACATCTCAGGTCATACCAGAGCAGGCATCCCTTCGGCATCATTAGATCCATCGTCCTCGAGTCAGTCCACGCTGGTGTACACCCAAGCACTCTAGATCCCGCCATATTATGATCAAGACCTTCCTCCACTGTCGTCGTGAGATTTATTATTTTGTTTAGATATTGACTTTGTTACTTAGATACTATACTTGATTGACTTATTTTTTTTGGATATTGATATGATAGTTTTGAATTTGAATAGTTTTTATATGATTGTGGATAATTATAAATATAAGTATAACTGTTTTGATGTATATCTGGGTGTATCTGTGATGTGTATGTGAATGGATGTGTGTATGAGTGTGTAAGTTATGTATCAGGTTAAATGTATCAATGTATTAATGGAAATTAGAAATTTTAAAATTTTCCAATTACAGGCTAACATCATCAGCAACGATTTTCCCACGGCTGTCCGTGAGAAAGCCGTTACTGAAAGTGTATCATATTTTCTGGGCTGCAACCTCAAAGCCGTTGCTGATGACCTACAACAATGGCTTAGCAAGGGGCTTTCACTAACGGCCTTGCCACGGCCGCAGGGCCATTGCTGATGTACATATCTACAATGGCCCCGCAGCCGTGGCCGAACCGTTGTTGATAATGTTATTAGCAACGACCGCTCGGGTCATTGCTGATCCATTGCTAAGTTATCAGCAACGCGTGTTTCTACCACAGCTGCTTTGCAACGGGCCAGGCTGTTGCAAGCCGTTGCTGATGGCTTTCAGCAATGGCTCAGCAATGGATGAAGCCGTTGCTGATGCTTGTTATTCCAGTAGTGATTGATTCATGACCAGCATTGGGATGATGCTAAAGGTATAGGTATCTTTGATAATGACTTGTGGCTGAATGTTAAACAGATTGAGCTTCCCCTTGTGCCTAGTGATAATGTTTGGGTATGAACCCACGAAGTTAAAGGATAGGTTAGTGCTAAATCAGCTTTTCAATTCCTTACTAATCAGAATTGTCCACCTTGTGAGAAGTCCAATCTATAGTCTGCTATGTGGAAACTAAAAATTCCTTTGAAAATCAAATTTTTCATTTGGAAGTTATTTCATATGCGGCTCTTAGCTCGTGTTAGACTTCGAAGGTTGGGTTTGTTTGCTATTGCCAATTGTGTTTTTTGCCAGAACTTTGATGAAACTATTGAGCATCTTTTTGTCAATGTGAGTATGTTTCAATTTTTTGGAATTTATTAAGGCAGTATCTGGGTTTGGACTTCTCAAATAGGGATAATTGGATCTCTGATAGCTGGCTTCTAAAGCTAGATAATCCATTAATGGATAGTTCCTTCAAAGTCATTGTTGTCATTTCCTTTTGGATGATATGGTTTTGTAGGAATGATAAGCTGCATAATAGCCTTGACATTGAGCCTTATTCGCTATTCATAAAAGTCAAAGCATATTTTACTATGCTGACAAATATCCAAATGCCTGAGGGCAATTCAACATCCACTTTACCTCATTTTTCTTGGTCACCACCGGCTATTAATTCTATTAAGATTAACTGTGATCACTCTTGGAAGGATAATGTTGCAGGTATAGGCTTGGTTGTGCGAAATTATTTGGGTGACTGCCTTGCAGCTGTAGCAGTACCTACTCCTGCTTCTTCTCCTTTCCATTGTGAAGCTATTGATATTCTTGAAGCCTTAAACTATGCTGATAATCAACACTTCAATAATATAGTGGTTGAGTCGAATTGCAAGCAAGTAATAGATGACACCGTCATGCGTTCTTATGATTGGAAGATTCGGAGTACCATGATGAATATCAAGTTGTTTTCTTCTAAGTTCAATTCTATTTCTTTTACTTTTGTGAATAGATCATGTAATGAAGCTGCCCATTGGGTAGCAAAAGGGCGAGGACTTTAAATGCCCCATTTGTTTGGAGTTTGCTAAGACCTCCCGAATTGTGTAATTAATTTGCTTGAGGAAGATCGTAGAGGTCTTCTTGTTATTTAATGTATAATTTTATTTTTTGGTATAAAAAAATTACCTCTACAAGTCTACAACACAATATATAGCCTTTGTTCAAGGGAGAAGTATCCACGATAATATTTTTATGAGAAAATTAATGATTATGTACTGAACTATATATAGAGTTTTTAACAAATATGTTCCTTATTTTTATTTGAAATAATTATAAAATCTAATTTTGAATTTTGTATCAATTATATACTTATGTTAGTTCGTTGTTAATATATATATTCGTTATATGATGACGTGGAATCTCATGTCAGCATCAAAAAATATTTCTTTAATCCAAGTTGTCACGTCATCAAAATTGATGTTGGGAAAAAATTAATTTTTTATTTAATTGAATTGCCATGTAAGCAGACATGCACTTGTAACAAATTCATCCCAAACTTTTGTTTTTATAACAAATCTATCATAAACTTTAGCTTTTATAATAAATATATCACAAACTTTAGCTTTTATAATAAATTTATCACAATCTTTAATTTCTTCCTAGTCTATCCCAAATTTTAAAATTTAGAATCAAACTCATATCTTTTCTAGATATTATTATTATTTAATAAATGCTTAAAATTTTAAAAATAATTTTATAATTAGTTATGAAAATTTCATTTTTTAAAATTTGATTCAAATTTTGAGTTTCTTATTATTTTTTATTTAATTATATTATTGTATTTTAGATAAAATCAAAATATTTAAATTAAACCAATAACTTCCCATAAAATATTATTATTTATCAAAATTATTTTTCCTTAATTTTTATTTATTATTTACAAAAATCTAATATTTGTAATTAATATTTTATTCGATGTATTTATCACGTTTGAGAAAAATTAAAATTTTAATCAGACTAATATTTTTTTGTTTTTTCTATTATATTTATTTCTATACTTTATAAATATAGATCTAAAAATATATGTATTTTTATAGTGTTATGTTATGATATATATATGAATTATATTATAACATGATAATACTCAAGTGCACTTGTAATTGTACTTGCAACTTCCATGGCCAATTAATCCAACCAAACTAAATGATAAAAATTCTAGAGCAATTATTCAAATTCGTAATTTGGACATGGGATTTTTCCATATCCATAACATGGATTTGAATTTTTTTAAATCCATAATTAAATGACCAAAGTTCCAATTTTATCATTTATTTTAAAATATAGTTTTCTTTTATTAATTAAAAATATTTCTAAAAGTATTTAAATGACTCAAAATAAATAAATTTTTTTATTATTCATAATGTTTTTTTTTCAACAATTTATATTAATATTATAGTAGATAAAAATTTATTTTGATGACTAATAATATTATTTTTTATTTTTATTTATAATAATTTTACATTAAAAAAATAAAAAAACAAAAATTTTGGCTACTAATAAATTTGTTAGACAAAAAAATACTACAAGGATTGTTAAAAAATTAATTTACGTTATATTTTACTTAATAATTGTATAATTTAAGTATTTAAATTTTTTTGAAAAATATTTTAAATATTAAAAAAAAATATTAGTTACTAAAATAAATTTGTATCTACTATAATATTAATATGAGTTGCTGAAAAATATATATATATATATTATGAATAATAATAATAAAATATTTATTTTGAGTTATTTAAATATTTTTAAAAAAATTAATTAGTAAAAGAAAATTATATTTTGAAATGAAAATGGTAAAATTAGAACTTTACCATTTAGTTATGAATTTGAAAAAAATTTAAATTCATGTTATGGATATGAGAAAATCCCATGTCCAAATTATGAATTTAGGTAATTGCTCAAAATTCTATTCCATTTGCTACCAAGAAAATATATAAGTAAATGATAAAAAAAAAATTATATTCCATTCTTCTTATGTTCCGAAAATTAAATGCCACGTAATTGATACAGAAGTAATATATATGAGCACAATTAACCCAACCAAACTAAACTGGCAAACTATAATTAAGGATCATAATTACAATTCAACATCCGCAGTTTGCTATAGAGAAATATATTGACTTCCAATTTCTTAGTTTTTTACACGTACGCACGTACACATTAATTATTTTACCCATGAAAAGATTAGATTCACACACACATGACGCGTGTACATTTAAATAATATCTGATTTCTTCAAATTAAGGATAATAATTAATTATATGTAATGTAAAGGGTTATGCATTTACGCACGGAATCAGGCGCATCTCGGCAACGTTATTCCACAAGAAGCGGCTACCTCCTGCCCGCGGGTGAAGTATCTGCTCCAGGTTGGATCATCCTTGTACAGGCAGAAGCACCAGTCCTGCGCCTGCAGCCTGGAGCAGCACAGGCTGCTCGGCGCCGCAGACTTCAGGATGGCCGCCGCGCACGGTGTCAGCACCGCCAGGCTGCACGGTCCCGACTCCACCGCCGTCGGTGCTCGGAGCAGGACGAGTGCGGAGACCGCGCAGAAGACCACTAAATTAGCTGACTTCATGTTATATATACTAAATGAATATAATTCACCAGAAGATATATATGTATTTGAAGGTACGTGAAATATATATATATATATATATATATATATATATATAATTGAGGTGTGGGTGTCTAATTAATTGATGCAAGCGGAGGACTGGCTTTGCCTGCTATTTATATATATGTAGAAAAAATACTACATATATATACTTAATTTCAGTGTCTATTGTCTCCAGGAAGCCGTTAATACCGGTGCGTGGAAAGCATGGCATCGCAGTGTTTATTGCATGAATATATGCTTGCTTAATTAACTAGTTAACTTAAAGGAAATATATTAAATTTTCCGATATTTTGGTTCTTTATTTGACAATATATATTCATGAAGCACGAATACGTAAGTGCCATCAGTAGTAAAAAACTGGACTTTGCTCAACAAGTTTGGAATCTTTGTGAATCTAAATTAGTTACAGATTAATTTTATCCATAATATATTAATGCTTTATGCTTCTCGATCTATGTTATTAAAACACAAGGTAGACAAACTTGTAATTTAATTAATGATGTTTGAGTAATATATTGAGTTAGTATAGTTATATCAAGCAGATAATGCCAACCAAATAAGATAACTTTATCCATTATAAACTTACTCCTGCGATGGATATGAGGGCCTTGAGAGATGGATTATTTGATTTGACAATGCTCGAGAAGGCGCCGAGGAGGGGGAGTTGGTCTGCGCGGCCCGCGTTGCCACTGCCGCCCCTCAGCGAAGCCGTGACGCGCCTCGCACCTCTAGCCGGAACAATCCCCCGCAGTCCCGGCCACGCACTCGCCACCGCCCACGACGCCAGTGGCTCCGCTAGGAACGCCTCTGCCCTGGGCGTTAATTACCTGTGTGAAGGGAATACATGAGGGCTAAAGGAGATAATGGACCTTGATGAATTAATTACCTGTGTTGAGGTAGAGGTGGCAAAACGGGTTGGGCCGCACAATTTTACGGGCCGCCTGGCACAACCCACGAGCCCATAAATACGTACTGCAAGAAATTTTGATGCTTGATATCTATTCTCAAATAACAGTACACATCAATCTCAAATGGCAAGAAATTAACTTCAAGTTCTACTAGTTACATAAACATGCAAAGTCCAAACCAAACACCAACCACGTTACTTAATAAAATAACAAAATAATTTAAAACCATAAAATAATTTTTAATAATTAGCGGGCCGACGGGCCGACCCGACATGATAAGGGTCGGCCCACTTCAGCATGCAATTTTATCGTGTCGGGATGACCCGGCCCGATAAGCTTATCGGGTTGAACTCCCCAACCACTACTAGAAATTAGGTCTTCAGCAACGGCTATCAGCAACGACCGCTCAAGCCGTTGCTATTTGCAACGGCGTTCTTACGGCCGCTCGAGCCGTTGCAGGTATTTGTATCTGCAACGGCGTTCTAACGGATACGCGAGCCGTTGCTGCACTACTAGAAACTTGATCTTCAGCAACGGCTATCAGCAACGACCGCTCAAGCCGTTGCTATTTGCAACGGCATTCTTACGGCCGCCCGAGCCGTTGCAGATATCTGTATCTGCAACGGCGTTCTAACGGAAAACCGAGCCGTTGCGGATTATTTTAATTATCAGCAACGGCTTTCTGACGGAAAGGCGAGCCGTTGCTGATTTTTTAATCTTCAGCAACGGCTTGCTAACGGATAAGTGAGCCGTTGCTGATGATAACTTATCAGCAACGGCGTTCTAACGGGCGAGTGAGCCATTGCTGATAAGTTTATATAGGGCACGCTCTCGCGCCCGACCCTTCTTCCTCCCGCTGCTGCCGCCGCCGCTGCTGCCGACGCCGACGCTGCCGCTGCTGCCGGTATGTTGATCGGCCGGCCTATACCTAACTATGTTTCGGCCGGAGATGTTAAAATCCGATCGAAACCCTATTTCTAGGGTTTCGGCCGGCGGCGGTCGGCCTATGGCCGTCGCCGGACCTTCTACAGTGGCCGGACAATGTGTCCGGCCACTATACGCCGGCGCCGGAGGGTGGACTCTGGCGCCGGAATTTATATATATATATATATATATATATATATATTATTGTTTTGAAATTGTTAATTAATTATTTTATAATTGTTAATTAATTGTTTAGATGAATTGTTTAATTTGTTAGATTAATTATTAGGGTTTAGTTAATTTCGGACGCGCGGCGGAATCGTCCACTTCGGACGCGCGCCGGAATCGTCCAATTTGGACTCGCACCGGAATCGTCCACTTCGGACGCGCGCCGGAATCATCCAATTCGGACTCGCGCCGGAATCGTCCACTTCGGACGCGCGCCAGAATTGTCCAATTCGGACTCGCGCCGGAATCGTCCACTTCGGACGCGCGCCGGAATCGTCCAATTCGGACTCGCGCCGGAATCGTCCACTTCGGACGCGCGCCGAAATCGTCCAATATGGACTCGAACTATCTCGAAACATTTAGAAAATAATCATCCATCCGACGAGTTGATATGTTTCACGTACGCATTGACGAATCAGATATGATTTAGCAAAACCTTAGATCCGTTCGGGAATTGTATGTTCGTGTAAAAGAAGTAGATGATCTTTTATACGACGTACAATTCTTGAATTGTCCCTGATTGGAAAATTTGGGAATATAGTTATTTGTACTGCACTTACGTTTTTATTTTAACTGTTAACTAATTATTCTAAAATTCGGCAACATCTCTCTTGTTCTCCGATACGCGCCCAGATGATATGCGTATTCGGAGAACTGTAGGGAGATGCTATCGAAATTTAGAATAATTAGTTAACAGTTAAAATAAAAACGTAAGTGCAGTACGAATAACATAAATCCCGAATGGAATAAGACAATCTCACCTAAAGACATTAACCAAAGAAATTGTCATTGATTGACAGAATCATGTCGGCTGATCGAAGTTGGATGTACCGACGTCTTGATCGTGGAGCTTTAAGGAATGAGTTTCGATTAGGCGTAATGTACTTCCTAAATTTCGCCTATTCGAATCGGAATTTCGTTAGCATGGGTGATCAAATCCGATGTCCGTGCCGCATTTGTTCAAATGGACGATTTTTGGATCGGGAGACTGTCACTCTGCATCTATATACCAAAGGATTTGCACCAAGATATTTTCTATGGACTTGTCACGGGGAGTCACGCGAAGTTGGGACGTCGAGCAATCCTGTCGTTCAGACATATGGTGAATCTTCCTCTCCTGGTGCTTCTTCATCCAGTCAATGTAATCCCTATAGAACTATGATACTTGATAGTCTTGGGGGTCAATTCCGTCTGAATGATAATGTTGATCGGCCAGTTCTTCAGACATCAGTCCCACCAGATACTACAGCGGTTGATATCACGGAAGTAGGGGCTGCGGTACAGATTGAATTACCGAATAAAGAAGCTGCAGAATTTTACGAGATGTTGAAAGCTGCCGATGAACCTTTGTATGAAAATTGTCCTAAATACACTAGGTTTTCAGCAATGACACAGCTCTTAAACATCAAGGCCGATTGTAATATCAGCGGAGTTGCGTATGATCGGATTGCTGGATTGATTAATGGAATGCTGCCTACTGATAACAAGTTTGAGCCAACTTTTTATAAGACTAAAAAGCTAATGAGAAAATTGGGGCTTGGGTACGAAAAAATACACGCGTGCCAAAATAACTGCATTTTATATTATAAAGAAAATGTGCAGTTGGATAAATGCCCTGTATGTCAACACCCTCGTTACAAGGAGAAGAAATCGGTCCAACAGAAAAATATCCCGTTTAAGGTGCTTCAGTATTTTCCACTAACACCGAGGCTTCAAAGATTATTCATGTCGGAAAAGACAGCCCCCTACATGAGTTGGCATGCAAGAAGTTGTGATGATACAGTAATGACTCATCCATCTGACAGTGAAGCATGGAAACATTTGGATACATGTTATCCTTCACTTGCTAGGGATACTAGAAATATCAGATTGGGATTGTGCACAGATGGTTTTAATCCGTTTGGACATTCTGCAACTCCTTATTCAGTTTGGCCAGTGCTGCTGATAGTTTATAATTTGCCACCGTCAATGTGCATGAAAGATGAATTTATTTATCTTTCGATGATTATTCCGGGTCCTAAGGGTCCGCGAAAAGAAATTGACATATTTCTCAGACCCTTGATAGATGAATTGAAAACATTGTGGACTGAGGGAGCTGTCACTTATGATTGTCATCGGAAGCAAAACTTCAATTTAAAGGCCGCGATCTTGTGGACAATCAATGATTTCCCCGCGTACGGCATGTTGTCGGGTTGGAGCACTCACGGCCGACTCTCTTGCCCGTATTGTATGGAACACTCTAAATCAATCAGTCTTCAGAACGGACGAAAAATCTCATTCTTTGATTGTCATCATCGATTCCTACCGGTTCATCACCAGCATCGAATGAATCGTAATAAATTTACTAAGGGCAGAGTCGAAAGAGATGGGCCACCACCGATGTTGTCTGGTGAACAAATGTTAGCACGTGTTTCAGCACTTCCAGATATAGTATTTGGTCGCAATGAAAGAGTGTCAGGTTTTGGCCAAACACACAACTGGGTGAAAAAAAGTATCTTTTGGGAATTGCCCTATTGGAGTTCATTATTGATTCGACATAATTTAGATGTCATGCAGATTGAAAAAAATGTGTTTGATAATATTTTCAACACTGTGATGGATATTTCTGGAAAAACTAAAGATAATGTCAAAGCCCGACATGATCTGAAAATACTTTGTAAAAGACCAGAGTTGGAGTTACAAGAGGTCAACGGACGATATCTAAAACCGAAGGCCCTATATGTGTTAAATAAACAACAGATCAAAGATGTTTGTCAATGGGTAAAAGAACTCAGATTACCCGATGGATATGCTTCAAACTTATCTCGATGTGTGAACGTCGATGATTGCAAAATATCAGGGATGAAGAGCCATGATTGTCATGTATTCATGCAGAGATTACTTCCGATCGCATTTCGAGATCTTCTACCTGATAATATTTGGGGTCCGTTGACTGAATTAAGTATGTTTTTTAGAAGCATCTGTGCAAATGTCCTTCGAGTCGAAGATATGTCAACACTTGAAAATAATATTGTTGAAATCATATGCAAGCTGGAGCAGTTTTTCCCTCCTGCATTTTTTGACTCGATGGAGCATCTACTGATACACTTGGCATACGAGGCACGAGTTGGTGGCCCCGTTCAACATCGGTGGATGTACTTATTTGAAAGATACATGAATCGTCTGAAGAAAAAAGTAAAGAACACCGCAGCTGTTGAAGGATCAATATCTGAATCGTATATCATCCAAGAAATTTCAACATTCTGCTCATTTTACTTTGAATCGATAGTACAGACAAGATTTGATCGTCTTCCACGTAACGACGACGGGGGTGTTCGACATTCAGATGGACGTTTAAATATATTTTGTCACTCTGGTCGTGCTTTTGGTTCTCGTCCATCTCGACACTTAAGCGATGAAGAGTATCATTTGGCACACTTGTATGTATTACTCAATTGTCCAGAGATTGAACAATTCATTAAAATATTTGACATTGAGATGGTGCAAAAATACTCTATTCACAACGATCAAGAATTGGAGAGATTACGGAATCGTGATTTCCCTACTTGGATTCAGAGTTACAGCAAAGATCACAGAGATGAAATAGATGAAAGAATATTTGAGTTTGTTAGTGGACCGTCGCGACTTGTGTCGTGCTATAGCGGATATTTTGTTAACGGCTATAAATTTCACACACTTGAATATTCATCTACAAAAAAGACGATGAATGCTGGGGTATGCGTGAAAGGGACAACCTATGTTGAATGTGATATGGATTTTTATGGACTGGTGGAAGAAGTGATAGAGTTGCACTACTTCGGCTTGAAATCAGTGATCCTATTTAGATGTCATTGGTTCGATACAACAGAAAGGGGCATGAAAGTTCATCCAAAATACAAACTTGTTGAGGTTAATTACAAATCGAAATTGGCAGCAAATGAGCCTTTTATATTGGCATCACAAGCCGAACAAGTATATTACGCGAAGTATCCGGCTCGAAATAAAGATAGAGCGGATTGGCGTGTAGTCTGTAAGACAAAAGGTAGAGGAAAAATTGATCCGATAGTAGGAGAAAATGATCCTCCTGATTTCTATCAAGAAGATGATCTTCCTGCTGTGGATCGTATTATTCCAATACTCGAGGATGCAGACATAACGTCAATTCAATTAGAAGTTGAATATGCTGATGATGACCATCATGAAATTGAGGAAGCTGGAGATGAAGAAGATGAAGAAGAGGAAGAAGAGGAAGAAGAAGAAGAATTCGAAGACTATTATTCAGATGATGAGGAATAATTGTAAAGTATATATTTTATTAAATATATCTCTACTATTTATACAATAATCTGATTATATGTATGTTCGACAGATATGTCTGGTCGTGGTTATCGACGCAGGAGAGCTTCGGAGTCTCCGATCGGTGAGACTCCAGCACTTACTCATGCTGCTGATCCTCCTGTTGCTGATCCTCATGAGGATGATACTACCGAGGCTACTACATCCAGACGCAGGCGGCCACGCGGGCCGAACAGGTGGCAGCCTCCACCAGCCACAGGGTCACGTAGATTGATTAGCGTGATTGGGGAGCGGTAATATATCATGAATTATGAATCATTACAAATTCATTATATCATAATATAATATTAAAATTTATTTTTGTTGTGCAGGTTCGAGCAAGAAGAAGTGCCGAGGAGCATTTCTTCTACTATTCGACGATACATGCACGGGGCATGGCCTACGTGGTCTCACGTGCCTAGCGAGCACGTCGACATGTTATGGCGCGAGTTTGAGGCACGTATTATTATTATTTTTTACATGCATGATGATATATTAATATTGGTACTGATATTATTATTTTGCAGGCTCGCTATACATGGGCCGAGGACCAGAGGCCCTTCATTTACGCTGCCTGGGAGTCTATTTCCCGGGCAAGGTACAACGTGCAGCTGGGGCAGGCTCGGTCCCAAGCGATGGCCCGAGCTGGGACCACTAACATCGCGGAGACTCGGGGATACGGCCCCGGTTGGATTACTCCGGATATATGGGACCAGCTCGTGGGGATATGGTCGACGGATCGATGGCAGGAGGTTTCTCGGAATGCGGCTAGCAATCGCATGTCGGGGGGAGCAGCGCATCACACCGGCGGCTCTGTTGCATTTGCAGTGCACGCAAACCGTATGGTAAGTATATCGTTTAATTATATATTTTATTTGTTATTATGTGTACTAATTAATGTATTTGTTTTGTAAATGTAGACGACGGTGTCGGATGACGGGAGTGTCTAACGACCCTCCCCGATGGCGGTGTTTGAGCGGACTCACCGTCGAGCACATGGGACTGGGGAGTACATCCACAACCGCGCTGCATACATTATGGTAATTATATATTTGTTTAAGTTATTCATTATATATTTATAATTTAAGTTTTATGATAAATATTAAACAAAAAATCAAACTCGAGTAGGAGACCTACAGCCAGACGGTGGTGCAGCGCGGGGGTACCCCCGAGGACTTTGACGCAGCATCGTGGGTCGAGGCCGCAGGTGGCTGGGACCATGGCCGCGTATATGGCTTCGCAGATAGTGGTCATGCGCGAGCCGTGCTAGGGCCACTTGGGGCATCGACCCCTCCGGTCGCTGGTGAGCGGCCGTCCACCTCTAGATCCAGTTATGATCATAGTAGCAGAATAAGGACTCTAGAGGAGACGGTCGCGCGTCAGAGTCAGATGATGGAGGAGATTTATGCTATGCTACGCAACATGTCAGGTCATCCCGCAGCAGGCATCTCTTCGGCATCATCTAATCCATCGTCCTCGACTCAGTCCACGCCGGTGTACACTCAAGCACTCCAGACCCCGCCATATAATCCAGACCATCCTCCATCGTGATCGTGAGATTTTTTGTTTGGATATTGAACTTGTTACTGAGATATTGAACTTGTTGAACTTATTTTGTTTGGATATTGATACTTCAATTTTGCATTTGAATTGTTTTTATACTATCGTGGATAATTATCAATATAAATATAATTGTTTTGATGTATATCTTGGTGTGTTTGTGATGTGTGAATGAATGTGTGTATGAGGGTATGGGTGTGTGAGTTATGTATCAGATAATGTATCAATGTATCAATGGAAATTAGAAATTGTAAATTTTTCTGTTTGCAGGTGAACATCATCTGCAACGGCTTTCCCACGGCCGTCCGTGGGAAAGCCGTTGCTAAAAGTGTATCGAAAGTCGTTGCTGATGACCTACAACAACGGCTTAGCGACGGGGTTTTACTAACGGCGTTGCTACGGACTCGTGGCCGTTGCTATTAATGTTATCAGCAACGGCTGCGGGTCTGTGGCAAAACCATCGCTGATAATATTTTTAGCGACGGCCCGAGCGGCCGTTGCTGATAATGTTTTGAGCGACGGCCCGAGCGGCCGTTGCTGATCCGTTGCTAAGTCATCAGCAACGCGACTTTCTGTCACGACGCTATTGCAACGGCTCGGCCATTGCTGATGCACTTCAGCAACGGCTCAGCAACGGCATCAGCCGTTGCTGATGGCCATTTTTCTAGTAGTGCTGATTATTTTAATTATCAGCAACGACTTTCTGACGGAAAGGAAACCCGTTGCTGATATTTTAATTATCAGCAACGGCGTGCTAACGGACAAGTGAGCCGTTGCTGATGATAACTTATTAGCAACGGCTTTCTAACGGGCGAGTGAGCCGTTGCTGATAAGTTTATATAGGGCACCAGTCGCGCCCGACCCTTCTTCCTCCCGCTGCTGCCGCCGCCGCTCCTGCTAACGCCTCTCGCCGCCGCTGCCGCTGCTCCTGCTCTCGCCTCTCGCCGCCGCTGCCGCTGCTGCCGACGCCGCCGCCGCTCCTGCTCTCGCCTCCACGCTGCTGTCGACTTGTTCAGGTATGCCTCGTCGGCCGACCGTCTCTTCCCGTGGCGGCCGGCGGGATCGAATTAATCCGACCGAAACCCTATTTCTAGGGTTTCGGCCGGCGGCGGTCGGCCGATGGCCGCCGCCGGACCTTGTACAATGGCCGGACAGTGTGTCCGGCCACTGTACGCCGGCGCCGGAATTTATAAATTTATATATAATATTTTATTGTTTTATAATTGTTAATTAATTATTTAGATTAATTGTTTAATTTGTTAGATTAATTATTAGGGTTTAGATTAATTTTGGACGCGCGTCGAAATCGTCCACTTCGGACGCGCGCCGGAATCGTCCACTTCGGACGCGCGCCGGAATCGTCCAATATGGACTCGAACGGTCTCGAAACATTTAGAAAATAATCATCCATCCGATGAGTTCATATGTTTCACGTACGCATCGACGAGTCGGATATGATTTAGCAAAACTTTAGATCCGTTCGGGGATTGTATGTTCGTGTAAAAGAAGTAGATGATCTTTTATACGATGTACAATTCTTGAATTGTCCCTGATTGGACAATTTGGGAATATAGTTATTTGTACTGCACTTACGTTTTTATTTTAACTGTTAACTAATTATTCTAAAGTTCGGCAACATCTCTCTTGTTCTCCGATACGCGCCCAGATGATATGCGTATTCGGAGAACTATAGGGAGATGCTGCCGAAATTTAGAATAATTAGTTAACAGTTAAAATAAAAACGTAAGTGCAGTACGAATAACATAAATCCCGAATGGAATATGACAATCTCACCTAAAGACATTAACCAAAGAAATTGTCATTGATTGACAGAATCATGTCGGCTGATCGAAGTTGGATGTACCGACGTCTTGATCGTGGAGCTTTAACGAATGAATTTCGATTAGGCGTAACGTACTTCCTAAATTTCGCCTATTCCAATCGGAATTTCGTTAGCATGGGTGATCAAATCCGATGTCCGTGCCGCATTTGTTCAAATGGATGATTTTTGGATCGGGAGACTGTCACTCTGCATCTATATACCAAAGGATTTGCACCAAGATATTTTCTATGGACTTGTCACGGGGAGTCACGCGAAGTCGGGACGTCGAGCAATCCTGTCGTTCAGACATATGTTTGATAATATTTTCAACACTTTGATGGATATTTCTGGAAAAAACTAAAGATAATGTCAAAGCCCGACATGATCTGAAAATACTTTGTAAAAGACCAGAGTTGGAGTTACAAGAGGTCAACGGACGATATCTGAAACCGAATGCCCTATATGTGTTAAATAAACAACAGATCAAAGATGTTTGTCAATGGGTAAAAGAACTCAGATTACCCGATGGATATGCTTCAAACTTATCTCGATGTGTGAACGTCGATGATTGCAAAATATCAGGGATGAAGAGCCATGATTGTCATGTATTCATGCAGAGATTACTTCCGATCGCATTTCGAGATCTTCTACCTGATAATATTTGGGGTCCGTTGACTGAATTAAGTATGTTTTTTAGAAGCATCTGTGCAAATGTCCTTCGAGTCGAAGATATGTCAACACTTGAAAATAATATTGTTGAAATCATATGCAAGCTGGAGCAGTTTTTCCCTCCTGCATTTTTTGACTCGATGGAGCATCTACTGATACACTTGGCATACGAGGCACGAGTTGGTGGCCCCGTTCAACATCGGTGGATGTACTTATTTGAAAGATACATGAATCGTCTGAAGAAAAAAGTAAAGAACACCGCAGCTGTTGAAGGATCAATATCTGAATCGTATATCATCCAAGAAATTTCAACATTCTGCTCATTTTACTTTGAATCGACAGTACAGACAAGATTTGATCGTCTTCCACGTAACGACGACGGGGGTGTTCGACATTCAGATGGACGTTTAAATATATTTTGTCACTTTGGTCGTGCTTTTGATTCTCGTCCATCTCGACACTTAAACGATGAAGAGTATCATTTGGCACACTTGTATGTATTACTCAATTGTCCAGAGATTGAACAATTCATTGAAATATTTGACATTGAGATGGTGCAAAAATACTCTATTCACAACGATCAAGAATTGGAGAGATTACGAAATCGTGATTTCCCTACTTGGATTCAGACTTACAGCAAAGATCACATAGCTGAAATAGATGAAAGAATATTTGAGTTTGTTAGTGGACCGTCGCGACTTGTGTCGTGCTACAGCGGATATTTTGTTAACGGGTATAAATTTCACACGATTGAATATTCATTTACAAAGAAGACGATGAATGCTTGGGTCTGCGTGAAAGGGACAACCTATGTTGAATGTGATATGGATTTTTATGGACTGGTGGAAGAAGTGATAAAGTTGCACTACTTCGGCTTGAAATCAGTGATCATATTTAGATGTCATTGGTTCGATACAACAGAAAGGGGCATGAAAGTTCATCCAAAATACAAACTTGTTGAGGTTAATTACAAATCGAAATTGGCAGCAAATGAGCCTTTTCTATTGGCATCACAAGCCGAACAAGTATATTACGCGAAGTATCCAGCTCGAAATAAAGATAGAGCTGATTGGCGTGTAGTCTGTAAGACAAAAGGTAGAGGAAAAATTGATCTGATAGTAGGAGAAAATGAGCTGATACCTGATATGACACATGGTTTCTATCAAGAAGATGATCCTCCTGCTGTAGATCGTATTATTCCAATACTCGAGGAAGCAGACACAACGTCAATTCAATTAGAAGTTGAATATGCTGATGATGACGATGACGATCATGAAATTGAGGAAGCTGAAGATGAAGAAGATGAAGAAGAGGAAGAAGAGGAAGAAGAGGAAGAGTTCGAAGACTATTATTCAGATGATGAGGAATAATTATAAAGTATATATTTTATTAAATATATCTCTACTATTTATACAATAATCTGATTATATGTCTGTTCGACAGATATGTCTGGTCGTGGTTATCGACGCAGGAGAGCTTCGGATCGAGTCTCCAATCGGTGAGACTCCAGCACTTACTCATGCTGCTGATCCTCCTGTTGCTGATCCTCATGAGGATGATACTGCCGAGGCTAGTACATCCAGACGCAGGCGGCCACGCGGGCCGAACAGGTGGCAGCCTCCACCAGCCACAGAGTCACGTAGATTGATTAGCGTGATTGGGGAGCGGTAATATATCATGAATTATGAATCATTACAAATTCATTATATCATAATATAATATTAAAATTTATTTTTGTTATACAGGTTCGAGCAAGAAGAAGTGCCGAGGAGCATTTCTTCTACTATTCGATGATACATGCACGGGGCATGGCCTACGTGGTCTCACGTGCCTAGCGAGCACGTCGACATGTTATGGCGCGAGTTTGAGGCACGTATTAGTATGTTTTTTACATGCATGATGATATATTAATATTGCTATTGATATTATTATTTCGCAGGCTCGCTATACATGGGCCGAGGACCAGAGGCCCTTCATTTACGCTGCCTAGGAGGCTATTTCCCGGGCAAGGTACAACGGGCAACTGGGGCAGGCTCTGTCCCAGGCGATGGCCCAAGCTGGGACCACTAACATCGCGGAGACTCGGGGATACGGCCCCGGTTGGAATACTCCGGATATATGGGACCAGCTCGTGGGAATATGGTCGACGGATCGATGGCAGGAGGTTTCTCGGAATGCGGCTAGAAATCGCATGTCGGGGGGAGCAGCGCGTCACACCGGCGGCTCTGTTGCATTTGCAATGCACGTGAACCGTATGGTAAGTATATCTTTTAATTATATATTTTATTTGTTACTATGTGTACTAATTAATGTATTTGTTTTGTAAATGTAGACGACGGTGTCAGATGACGAGACTGTCCAGCGACCCTCCCCGATGGCGGTGTTTGAGCGGACTCACTGTCGAGCACATGGGACGGGGGAGTACATCCACAACCGCGCTGCATACATTATGGTAATTATATATTTGTTTAAATTATTCATTATATATTTATAATTTAAGTTTTATGATAAATATTAAACAAAAAATCAAACTCGAGTAGGAGGCCTACAGCCAGACGGTGGTGCAGCGCGGGGGTACCCCCGAGGACTTTGACGCAGCATCGTGGGTCGAGGCCGCAGGTGGCTGGGACCATGGCCGCGTATATGGCTTCGCAGATAGTGGTCATGCGCGAGCCGTACTAGGGCCACTTGGGGCATCGACCCCTCCGGTCGTTGGTGTGCGGCCGTCCACCTCTAGATCCAGTTATGATCATAGTAGCAGAATAAGGACTCTAGAGGACACGGTCGCGCGTCAGAGTCGGATGATGGAGGAGATGCATGCTATGCTACGCAACATGTCAGGTCATCCCGAAGCAGGCATCTATTCGGCATCATCTAATCCATCGTCCTCGAGTCAGTCCACGCCGGTGTACACTCAAGCACTCCAGACCCCGCCATATGATCCAGACCATCCTCCATCGTGATCGTGAGATTTTTTGTTTGGATATTGAACTCGTTACTGAGATATTGAACTTGTTTAACTTATTTTGTTTGGATATTGATACTTCAATTTTGCATTTGAATTGTTTTTATACTATCGTGGATAATTATCAATATAAATATAATTGTTTTGATGTATATCTTGGTGTGTTTGTGATGTGTGAATGAATGTGTGTATCAGGGTATGGGTGTGTGAGTTATGTATCAGATAATGTATCAATGTATCAATGGAAATTTTCAATTTTCAAATTTTCTGTTTCCAGGTACACATCATCAGCCACGGCTTTCCCACGGCCGTCCGTGGGAAAGCCGTTGCTAAAAGTGTATCGAAAGCCATTGCTGATGACCTACAGCAACGGCTTAGCGACGGGCTTTTACTAACGGCGTTGCTACGGACTCAGCGGCCGTTGCTATTAATGTTATCAGGAACGGCTCCGGGTCTGTGGCAAAACCGTTGCTGATAATATTTTTAGCGACGGCCCGAGCGGCCGTTGCTGATAATGTTTTGAGCGACGGCCCGAGCGACCGTTGCTGATCCGTCGCTAAGTTATCATCAACGCGACTTTCTGTCACGGCTCTATTGCAACGGCGCGGCCGTTGCTGCTGCTCTTCAGCAACGGCTCAGCAACGGCATCAGCCGTTGCTGATTCCCAGTTTTCTAGTAGTGAACCCAAGCACACAATTATCATGTCGTGCCCATTTCTGCCATCCCTATGTGGAGGGGATACGCGAAGGCCAAGGAGATAGCCAACCTTGGTGTAGACTGGAGCTTCGACGACTCAACACGAGTAAGTTTGGAATTAGTGGCATGATGAGGGAGCTTTTTGCCATAGGTGACGACCTTCACGCAGCCGCGCACGAGCCCGACGATCCCTTTGCCGAACCAATGCAAGTCTCAGCTACCTGATAAGTTTATGTAACAAACCCATGAGCTTGAAGAAGAAGAGGTGGCGGTAATGGGAAGAAAATAAGAAAGAGGAGGTGGTGGTGGCAACAATGACAAGAAGAAGAAGAAGAAGAAGAAGAAGAAGAAGAAGGAGGAGGAGGAGAAGGTGGTAACATTGGGAGGAAGAAAAGAGAGAGAGAGGTGGCAGCGGCAGGAAGAAGAAGAAGAATGTGGTAGCAGCGGGAGGAGAGAGATGACACTATTTAACATTAGTTTTCAATTTAATATTAAAAAATATTTTTTATTACACGCCAACAAGCCATATCATCGGTTAAACATGGATGTTGACAAAAATTAGACAATATGATTCAATTGAAACAAATGTAAAAGTATATGATTCAATTGAAACAAACAAAAGTACATGCTACAAATACGAAAGTACATGATATATTCAAGTAATTTCTCTTATTTATTTATTTTTCTTTTCTTTCCATCCCCAATCACTTATGGTGTGTTTGGTTCGATAGAGTGAATTCATAAGGAATATGAATAGACAAAGAATAGGAACATATAAGTAATGAAATAGACAATGAATAATATTACCTTATTTGGTTGACATTGTAAATAAATCAAGAATAAGATTATTTTGTTTGATTAGCATAAGAAATAGATAAGGAAATAAGTTAAATGACCAAAATATCATTCTTAATAAAATTGAATATATTTACTTATAATATTATTTTATATTATAATTTATTGTAATTAATAATAATATAATAAAAAATCTAAAATAACTTTTAAATTTTATTTATAGAATATGTTTAATTATAATAATATTATATATTATAATTTATTGTAATTAATAATAATATAATAAAAACCTAAAATTAATGTAAAATTATTTAAAATTATTTATTGAATATATTTATTTAAAATAATATTTTATATTATATTATTATAATTAATAATAATATAACAAAAATTAATTTAATTTAATTTGAGCACATCATCTCGCTCGCATAGAGTCGCTGAAGATGGCGTCTCTATGCAAGAGACGATATCCGAGGTGTAGACATGCGGAAGTAAGAAACAAAAGGAGAAGAGTGGTGTGACCTTTTGGTATGTCGTGTAATTTTTGTAATCACGATGTGTAAATTGGTAATATTTCATCTGGAATACATAAGGAATGTTATTCCCCACATCAAAGTAGGGAATAGTATCACTACTAGAATATACCACATTAGCCACGGGGATCATCGACGGTCGTCAGGGCTGTCAAAAAAATTCACGGCTTTGCGTCGGCTGCAACAGCCGTGGCTGATGTGACCAAATCTGTCGCGACTCGCATACAGCCAGACAGAGCCGTCGCTCGTAGTTCATGGCGCGCAGGGCGCGCGAAATAAAATAAGTTATTAGGCACGGCTTAGCGGGGGCTCTGAAACCGTTGGTGATGTGAGTAATCAAATCAGCCGCGACTCGCATACAGCCGTCGCTCATAGTTGATGGTGCACACGGGGGCGCAAAATAAAATAAGTTAGTAACGACGGCTGGAGGCGGCCGTCACTTATTGTTTAATGCCACGAACGCAACACAAATATTAAAACACTCTTAATCAACGGCTTGTATAGCCGTTGGTAATAATAAAATTACAGATCCACGGTTTTTCGATGGGCCTCGAGCTGTTGGTGAAAATCCTTTTTATTTACGTCCGCGCCCGACCCTTCCTCTTTCTTCTCGGCCCGCCGCTGTCGTCGTCGTCCGTCGCTGCCGAGTTGCCGCGACATCGCTGCCTGTTGCCGCCGCCGGTGAACCTCCCCCTTTCGGTATGATACCTCTCCTCCTCCTTTCATTCCCCTGTGCGCCGCCCTCTATCTACGCCCGTGCCGCACTCTCAGCGCCGGCGTCGACCCGCCGACCCTCTCCGCGCCGGCGTCGACCCGCCGACCCTCTCCGCGCCGGCCTCAACCCGGCCGGCGCCGCATTGGGGCCTATTACCATCGACCCCAATGCTTTGACGAGCAGTACCCGATAGTGATGCCGGCTACTGCTTGATTAGGGTTAATTACCCTAATCATTTACTTGATTCGGGTAATTAACCCCCTAATCAAACTGTGATTAGGGTAATCACAGTTTGATTAGGTTTTTTATTTAAAATTTTTATTGTTAATTATTAGAAATTAATTGTTAATTAGGTTAATTATTAGTTTAATATTAATTAATTAGTTGCGCGGAATCGTCCATTGAGGACTCGCGCCGAAATCGTCCACTGTGGACTCGCGGCCAAATCGTTCACTTTGGACTCGCGGTCAAATCGTCCATGGTGGACTCGCGCGTGCCGAAATCGTCCACAATGGATGGACTCGTGCCGGAATCGTCCACTTTGGACTCGCACCGACATCCATAAATTTAGAAAAAAATCAAGACGAGTTGATACGTTTCACGTACGATCGACGAGTCAAGTTTTAATTTTGCAAAACCTTGATCCGTTCGGGGGTTGTATGTTCGTGTAAACAAAGTTAATGATCTTTTATAAGACGTACAACCCTTGAATTGCCCATAATTGGATAATTTGGGAACATAGTTATTTATATTGCACTTAGTTTATTTTTTTTAGTCATTATTCATTTTCAAATTTTAGCTTGTATCTCCCTTGTTCTCCGATACGCGTCCAGATGATATGCGTATTCGGAGAACTGTAGGGAGATGTTGCCAAAATTTAGAATGAAGTTAATGACTAAAAGAAATACTAATTGCAATATGAATAACATGAATCCCGAATGGAATAGGACCATCTCACCTAAAGATATTATCTAAAGATATTGTAAACTTTTTGACGGAACATGTTGGGCGATCGAAGTTGGATGTACCGACGAATTCATCGTGGAGCTATAACAGACGAATTTCGAGTAGGCGTAACTTACTTCTTAAATTTTGCCTACTCGAATGAAAAATTCCTTAGTGGTGATAAAATTCGATGTTCGTGCCAGAAATGTTCGAACATAAGATTTTTGGACCGAGAAACTGTCACACTGCATCTGCATACAAAAGGATTCACACCAAGATATTTTGTATGGAATTGTCACAGGGAGTCACGTCAAGTCGGGACGTCGAACAATCATGTTGTCCAAACTCATGGTGAATCTTCTTCTGCTGGTGTTTCTTCTTCCAATCCACCTAATCCTTATAGAACAATGATTCTGGATAGTCTTGGAGGACAATTCCATTTAAATGATAATATTGAGTCAGTTACTGAGACGGTAGTGCAACCAGATACTACGACAGTTGAAGTCACTGAAGAACAACCTGTGATATAGATTGAATTGCCGAATAAGGAGGCTGCAGAATTTTACGAGATGTTGAAAGCTGTCGATGAACCGTTGTATGAGAATTGTCCTAATTATACAAGATTTTCGGCAATGACACAACTCCTGAACATCAAGTCCGATTATAATATCAGCGGGGTTGCGTTTGATCGGATTGCAGACTTTATCAATGGTATGCTACCTCCAAATAATAAGTTTGAGCCAACCTTTTATAAGATAAAAAAGTTGATGAGGAAATTAGGGCTTGGGTATGAAAAGATACACGCGTGCCCAAATAACTGCATTTTATGTTATATAGAAAATGCACAGTTAGAGCAATGCCCGGTATGTGAACATCCTCGTTACAAGGAGAAGAAATCGGTCCGATAAAAAAATATACCCTTTAAGGTGCTTCGGTATTTTTTACTGACACCGAGACTTCAAAGATTATTCATGTCAGAAAAGACTGCCCCCTATATGAGTTGGCATGCAAGAAGTCGTGATAATACAATAATGACTCATTCATCCGACAATGAAGCATGGAGACATTTGGATCTATCGATACACTTGGCATACGAGGCATGAGTTGGTGGCCCCGTTCAATACCGGTGGATGTACTTATTTGAAAGATACATGAATCGTCTGAAGAAAAAAGTAAAGAACACCGCCGCAATTGAAGGTTCCATATCAGAATCATATATAATTCAAGAAATTTCAACATTCTGTTCATTTTATTTTGAATCAACCATCAAGACAAGACTTAATCGTTTTCCACGGAACAGCGACCGGGGAGCTCGACCATCAGATGGTTGTTTAAATATCTTTGGTTACCCCGATCGTGCTTTGGGTTCTCGTCCGTCTCGATTCTTAAACGATGAAGGGTACCGTTTGGCCTACTTGTACGTTTTACTAAACTGTCCAGAGATTGAGAAGTTCATTGAAATATTTGACATTGAGATGGTGATAAAATACTCAATTTACAGCGATGATAAATTAGAAAGATTACGGAATCGTGAGTTCCCTAATTGGTTTCAAGCTTACAACACAAAACACATAGGCGAAATAGATAACAAAATATTTGAGTTTGCTAGTGGACCGACACGACTTGTACAATGTTCTAATGGTTATTTTGTCAATGGATATAAATTTCACACACTTGAATATTCATCTACAAAAAAGACTATGAATGTCGGGGTCTGCGTCAAATGGACAACGTATGCTGAATATGATGTTGACTTTTACGGACTATTGGAAGAAGTCATTGAATTGCAATTTTTCGGATGTAAATCAGTTGCCCTTTTTAAATGTCATTGGTTCGATACAAGCGATAGGGCATGAGAGTTCATCCAAAGTATAAATAGCTGGTCGAGGTCAATTACAAATCAAAATTAGCTTCAAATGAGCCATTTATATTGGCATCTCAAGCTGAACAAGTATTTTATATGCAGTATCCGTCTCGAAAGAAAGATATGGCAGATTGACATGTAGTCTGTAAGACTAAAGCCAGAGGAAAAATTAATCCGATAGTTGGAGAGAATGACCCAGCAGATGACTTCTATCAAGAAGAAGATCCTTCCGAAGTGGAACGAGTTAGTCCAATACTCGAGGATGATGACACAGAGTTAGTTCAATTGGAAATAAAATACGTTGATGACGACGATAATGAAGTTGAGGAAGGACAGAATAATGATGAGGGAGGTGAAGAAGAATTTCAAGATTCCGATACAGAAGAACAAGAGAAGAGTATTACACGGATGATGATAATGACGATGACGAATAATTATAAATGTGAAGTGTATAATCAATTATTAAATATATATATTAATCTATTATATATAATCTAATTATATTAAATTTTTACAGCTATGGTTCGAGATATCAGTTCTCGAAGAGGCATTCATCGTAGGACCCCCCCCCCCCCCCCCCCCACCGATTACCACCCGCCCCACCTGTACCCACCGACCCTTCACCTTCCACTACCATCCCCCACCTCCGGCCACCATCCCCCCACCTGACCCGTCCACCGTTCCCTCACCTGTTTTGGCCACCATCCATTCACCTTCGGCTATCATCCCTCCGCCACCCTCTATAGATCCAGGACCGTCGTCTTCGAGACGTAGGCCACGAGGGTCTAACATAATTCTCCCTCCGCCACCCGAGGGAGAACTGCGCAGAGCAGTTAGTGTGCGCGAAAGACGGTAAGTATATGCATCAATTATTTCTTATAATTTATTTATTTCAAAATATCATATTATGAATTTATATTTTGTGCAGATTTGAGCAGGAGGACGTCCCTCGCACGATAGCGGGGACGATCCGAAAGTTAATGCGCGGGGCGTGGCCTACATGGTCTCATGTGCTACGTGAGCATATGGATTTATTGTGGCGAGAGTTCACGGTAAGTATATTTATTAAATTAATGTTAATGTTAAATATTCATCGGTAATAATAATTTTTTTTACAGGCACATTATACATGGCCGGAGGACCAGACCACTTTTGTGGAGGCTGCATGGGAGCGTGTTGCCCGTGCTCGCTATAACAGACTGCTTCAGCAGACCCGTCAGACCGTGATAAGACGGTTGGGGGCCACACAGATAGGGCAGACTCGGGGACACGCCCTCGATTGGATTCCTGGCCCTGTGTGGGACCAGCTCGTTGAGCGATGGGCCACACCTGAATGGCAGGAGGTCTCCTGGACTGCGTCGAGAAACTATATGTCCAGGGGGGACGGCACGGGCGCGCGCCACACAGGTGGCTCCATCTCTTTTGCGGTTCATGAGAGTCGTATGGTATGTATAATTTAATTATTTTTAATTAAATTATATATTGTGTATAATGCTACTAATGTATTTATTTTCTAATGTAAGACGCGCTTGACGGAGGATGGCACCGTCCAACGCCCGTTGATGATGGAGGTGTTTGAGTGCACCCACCGTCGTCGACGAGGAGCGGGGGACTATGTTGATAACAGAGCCTCCATTATAATGGTAAGTATTTATATATGTCTATTTGATTTACATAATTTTTTTATATAGTTTATATATATTTAAAATATAAACACATGTAGGAAACTTACACGAGGACTGTGATCGAGCGTGGAGGGACACCGGAGGAGTTCGATGCAGGAGCTTGGGTGGAGGCCGTAGGTGGCTGGGAGCACGACCGTGTTTATGGCTTTGCAGACAGTGGCCATGCACGCGCCGTGCTCGGGCCACTTGGGGCACCGACCCCTCCGACTGCGGGTGAGCGGCCCTCGACATCCCGAGCGCATGACTAGAGATGGATAGCGGCCATGGAGTCAGAGCTCACCCAGCAGAGGCTGGAGATGCAGGAGCAGAGGCGGGCGAATGACAAGTTGAGACAGACAATTCGGAACATGCAGACACTCCTCACTCAGACACTCCTCCTCGACCCAGTCGATGCTCCCGACCCAGTCGTTGTCGACTCCACCGCCTCCACCGCAGCCGTGAGATTTTGATTAATTGTATTTTATTTATATTTTGATACTTGGTTGTATATAGATAATATTTTGATAATTGTTTGCCTCTGGTTTGAAGCTGATATTGATGATATTTATGTAAAATTTGTATGTTTGGTTTCAAATGCATGTGTATAATGTTTTTTTTATTATAATATATGATTAAAAATAGTTTGTAGTCGATATATCATTGTATACATGAATTTACAAATTTTTTAGTTTTTTCAGTTACAGGATACACCTTTAGACACGGCTTACCCACGGTTCACCGTCACTAAGCCGTGGCTGAAAGCTTATCGTAAATGGCGGATGGTCATGGCAACACCAAATATCATACTTGCTAATATATAGTATCACCAACGGGACTGGACCGTGGCTGATGGTTGGTATCAGTGACAGCTCCTGGAGCCGTCACTGATGTTTTTAATCAGCGACAGCGCACGAGGCTGTCGCTGATGATTACGTGTGACGGCCGCGCTCGACCGTCACAACTTATCTGAGACACGCTCATCAATGACGGCTTTTTGCCATGGTTTGCACCGTCCGTGATATCTATCACCGACGGTTCAGCCACGGTTTGAGCCGTCGGTGATGATGATAATTCTAGTAATGTATTCCTTATACATAAGGAATGATATTCCTTATGTATTATGGGGGCCCCATCGATTTCAAATTAATTAATTACGTGCAATCAAACAAATGAATAGATGTGATTCTAGGAATACTATTCCATTCCCGTCTATCATCAATATTAATAACATGATGCAGAATAATCAATGGCCTGATTTTATTGGATATATTGTGTTTAACAAGGATTTGTGGGAGGAAATAATTAAGAGATATAGAGTTGCCTATGCAGCCAATGATGATTGGTAATGCTTGGACTGGTCACATTGGATGGTATAGTTACCTCATTAATATGCATTTACTTTTTTTTAAAACAACGAAATATTCATGCTGTAAATCCTATTGTTTGGCTCAGGAGGTAGAATCTGAAAACTTCTCCATAGGTAAAGATTTTTCTAGGGAAGATATTACATGGCACACTTTTAACTAGAAGTAGAATTTTTCATCTTGGCTTATTTGACGTGGATAAATGTATATTTTGTAATACCACTTTGAAACTTCCCAAGACCTATTTTTTGAATGCTATTATTCTTCTCAAATTTGGTTTCACCTGGACCATAAACTGAACCTGGATTTTAAAATCATTGTTGCTAATGCTACTTGGTTCATTTGGCACTTTAGAAATTGTATTTTGCGTGGTAGTGATCGACAGCATACCATTTACAATTCCATGAATAGAATTGTGGCATTGATGTGCCAATATTCAAAGCATACTATTGCTATGGATAATAGCTCATATTCACTCAATATTGTTGGCCTAAGATTTTTAATATTGATTTTAATTTCGATTTTGATGATAACAAACATGGAACTAATGTTTGAGCAAGAAATATTTTCAGGTTCCATATTGGTTTGCACACGACGTCCGCGATCAAAAAAATCGGAGAAATCGATAAGGACGTTTGTCGACACTCGGTATTCATCGTAAGTTAAAGTCTAGGTTTAGGGTGTCTAGATTTATTGTAAAATCCTCATTGTGATGCAATAAAATCCAAAAACAAAAAAAAATTAGAAAACAGCCCAGAAATTTTCGAAGTCTAGGGATCGGAGCTACTTGGAGGGCTACATGATTTAAACATCTTGTTGGCACCAAAAGTCTCGGTAATTTTTTCTTGGGTAGAAATAAGTTAAAGACTGATTTTTAAGGAATTATGAAAACTCTTTGCCAATTCATATTTGATTGAGAGATTTTAAAATTTCCGATTTTCACAAATTTGTACTAGAACCCAAAATTTAGATTTTGGCCCTTAAGGATTTTGATTTTTCTAATATTTTTATTGAATCTAAATGGAGAGTATTTCCCAACCTTAACAGTAGGTTACCGGTCGACCCTCGGCTGATCGTCAATCGACTGAGCATTGGCCGATGGTTAACCGACGGAGAGCCAACGACTCTTTTTTTGAGCCGTTGGGTGCCTTGTTCCAAGCCTTACCTCTTGGCTCCTTATAAATAGATGCTCCCAGCCTTCCTTCACTTCTCTTGATCACCCTAGCCTTACTTGAGACATCTTTGATCATTCCTAAGCTTTGATTGAGCCATTTATTGTGGAAACCCTAGCTTTGAATCCTCATCACTTTAAATGAACCTTGTCTTCATTTTGGAGCTAAGTATTGTATTGATTGTGTTATTTCTTCATTTATTGTTATATTTTGTGTTTTACTTCTTCATACTTGAAGTTGTGAAAACCTAGGTCACTAGGTTATTTGATTGGGTGGTTGCGCCTTGGTTGTAAGGCTTAAGTCCACCGATTTAGTTAGTTTAATAGGATTGAATTTGTTGTCCTTTAGGTTTGAGGTGAGAGAGGACTTTCGATAGGAAGGCGAAGACTTCCGGGTGTGGAAGTACTTTCGGGTGAGAGCGAAGATTCTTCGGTGTAAATTCCTCATTGTAAGGAAATAAATTAATATAGTAAAGCTAAGTTGGAAATCCTAGTGGAGTAGGCATTGAGGTCAAACCACTATAAACTTTTTTGTTTGCATTATCTTTACTTGTGTTTGCTCAATTGTCATATTTACTTTGCTTCCGCATTCATTAAGATAAAATTGAGAAATAACCTAAGTAAATAAGCATTCAATTATATAAAATCGGATTTATGTTAAGTTTTTAGCAAACATACTATTCACCTCTCCTCTAGTGTAGGTCATTTGATTTACAAATATCTCTCTTTGGAATCGCCCTCCTGTTAACTGGTTTAAAATTAAGGGAAAATTAATATATCTATCACAAACTTTGACACTTTTTATAAATCTATCCCAAACTTTAATTTGTATTAATTATATCTCAAATAATCCAATTAATAATAATTCTATCCCGTTAGGTGCTGACATGGCATTTGTATCAGAAAATTAAAAAAAATATTTTTTTATTATCACATGTGCCATGTTAGTATGTAATAAAAAATATTATAATATTATATAAATAGAAAAAATTAATGTATATATCCCAAACTTTAGTCCTTGTAACAAATCTATCACAATATTTAATTTTTCTCTCTAATCTATCCCAAATTTTGAGATTGACAACAATTACAATTCTTGAAGACATATGATTTTCTAATGAAAAAAATACTTCAAAACTCTCACTTTGTCAATTTATTTGATAATTCTGTATCAGATTTTATCAAATTCTTTTTTCTTTAAAAAAGTTACTCGAAAAATCTTTTAACACCTCGAAGAATTTCACGTCTAGTTTTACCAAAATTAATTAATAGTCATTATATATAAATTTTATTTTAGATTTTGTATTTTTTTAAAATAAAAATATATAGTAAAACAAAAGAAACTTTATGAAAAAAATTAAATACAATATAAATAATGTTAAATGTATGATATATAATAATATTATCAGTAAAATATATGAATTTGGTTCAAATTTTTATTTTTATTTTCTAAAATCCTATAATTGAATTGAATAGAAAAATCAACACAAAACTAAAAAATTAAATTAAAAATTCCAAATTTTATTTAGACACTAAATAAAATATAATCATAATATTTAATATTTAATAAATAATAAAATAAGCAAAAAGGTATTGGTCTCATTGAAAGTTTTGAATTTTTTTATAAAATACGATAATCGAATTGAATTAAAAATAAAAAACGAAATTTTGTTAAATAATAATAATATATGAAAAATTATTGATTTAATTTGACCATTTCGATTTTTTTTGAAATGCAATAATATAATTATATATAAAAATTAATTAGAAAATCAAAATTTGAATCAATTTTTTTAAAATTTAATTTCAATAGATAATTAAAAATTTAAACATTTA
The DNA here is from genome assembly GCA_034359265.1 of Canna indica. Classification (NCBI taxonomy): domain Eukaryota; kingdom Viridiplantae; phylum Streptophyta; class Magnoliopsida; order Zingiberales; family Cannaceae; genus Canna; species Canna indica. The sequence continues at coordinate 12,032,937 of CP136894.1, read as the reverse complement.
ATAAATAATAAGAATTTATGAAAAAAATACAGAATTTTATTCCAAGTTTTAATTTTTTTAATGTAATAATTGAATTTAATAAAAAAAATTAGGAAAAAAATGTAATTCAAACTTTTGAATTGACAATAATTGTAATATAATCTAAATTTCAAGTTAAATTTCAAATGAGATAATTATTGTCAATCACAAAGTTTGAGATAGGAAGAAACATTAATGATTGAGATATATTTGTTACAATGGTCAAAGTTTGATATATATATATATATATATATATATATTAATTTTCCCTATTTATATAATATTATAATATTTTTTATTATATGCTGATGTGACACATGTGGTAAAAAAAATATTAATTGTTGAGTGAGATGTTGCGCAGCACCTAACGATTGCATTGACGGACATATGACGCCGGGATAGAATTGTTATCAATTAATATCCCCTAAAATTAATTGTGATGCTTCTATTCAAGATAATGATGTTGGCGTTGGTATTATATTGTTAGATCGATCTCATACTCGGGATTGTGTGAATGTTCTAACTCAATTCTTTATATCAGATTTCATTTTACTTTATTGCTTTATTTTTGTTTGTCTTTTGCCGAATAAAATAATATGGATAGGATGATTATTGAGTCGGATTGCAAACTAAGTGGTGGATGCTTTGAACAGTGTGACGTTGATTCTTTGAAAAATTAGGAACCTTGTACGAAATACTAGAAGAATTTTGCAGAAATTTAATCATATATACAATTTATTCTCATAACAACAAATAAAGCTACTTATTGGGCAGCGGGATTTGGGTCCGAAAGGAGTCTGAAATTTGGACGTTTATTCGGCCTCCATAGTTAGATTGTATTCTTGTAAATGATTGTACCAACGGTAATATTGTTCCTATATATGTAATATTATTTTCTCTTTTCTGTTAAAAATAAAAATAAAAATAAAAATAGAGTTTTCAATTTTAAAAAATTAATCATGCGCCAACATGGATTAATCGAGGATAGCTGAAAAGGTTTAAAAGCATGCACATGCATGCATGAATATAATGAACCAACCCATTCTAATTAATTACGAACATGTGATATAAAATTATTTATTTATTCAAGAAATGCTGATACGGTGATACGCATATATCATCAATATATATAACAAAGCATTAATAAAGTATATAAAGCATACTGCATACATGCTTACTTAAAGCAAAACCCAATTATTCAGTCACCCGCAGCTTGCCACAACAAGTGCCTGGTGCCTGTAACATTAATTTCTTATTCTATATATATAGATAGATAGATAATTATTAAAAATACATACATACATACATACATACGTACACATATATGTATATATAAGATTCTGCATGCATGCATGCATACGTATATATGGAATCAGTCACAGCTTGGAACCGTTATTTTACAAGCAGCAGCAACCTTCTGGCCGGCGGTGAAGTATATACTCAAGCTGGGGTCATTCTTGTACTCACACAAGCACGAGCTCTGCTCCTGCAACCTCGAGCAGCACGCGCTGCTCGGCTCCGCGGAGCTCAGGATCGCCGCCGCGCACGGCGTCAGCTGCGCGATGCTGCACGTTGCCGACTCCACCGCGGTCGGCGCTCGGAGCAGGGCGAGGACCGACATCGCGCAGAAGAAGACCACCAAATTAGAGCACTTCATGTTGGCTAATGGCTAATGCTATTCAATGCGAACTTATTTCAACTTGCAAGAAGGTGAAATAAATTCAAGTTTAGAGGTGTGTGGTGCAGTGCAATGATGGATTTGCCTACTATTTATAGAGGAGATGACATGTATATATGTTACTATTCTGAATCGTGGGAATTCATCCATTGCAAGTTAGCTAATTGAATTAAGTGTTTTGTTGCGTAAAATATGTGCTTGCTTAGTTAACTAACGGTCAGTCTTAATTTCTCTGATATTGAATCTTAATTTGACAGTATATACGATAGAAATGTCATATATATATATATATATATAGGATAGGAATCAAATTCAAGCGTGCATATATATATGCAACACGTTTACGGTACGTTACAAGAATAATGAAAAAATTTGATTGGTATAATATGATTTGATTAGTACTCCTAGAATTTTGCGAAAGCACTCCATACTAGTACTCTTCATTCTTCAAATCTTCAAGGTTAAATCTAATTGCGTCAATTATGGGGACAAAACTTTCGTGAAGCCCGTGCGGCCCCAATCATAGAGGAGGCCAGCAATTTAATAGTTAAACAAGAATTTAACAGCATATGTGATTGAATAAGTTTAATTTTGAACTAAACATATTAATATTGCTTTCAAATACTATATTCATGTCTAATTATATAATATAAAGTTTAATAATTTATATAATTAATATGACTTTTTATTTTTATTTAATATTATTCAAATATGTTTTTACGTTAGAATTTTAAAATAAAAGTTTTGGTAAAATTACATCAGATTTTATAATTAGATATTAGTTAATAGAAATATATATTAATATATTGTATAACTAAATTAAATTTTGCAGAGAGAATTAAAATTTATCATGATCATTATATAATTAATAAAATATTACACATTTACACCAATGAATTATATTTAAAATTTTCCAAAATAAATGCAAGATATATTTATTTAAATCCCCATTTCTAAACTCAGTACGCTTAATTTTCTGTTCCACGCACGCTGCAAAAATTTAATAAAAGAATTGGCACTTCATTTAATTTTTTAAAAAAAATTAGGAAACGAATAAATATGGACGACACCGATACTAGTATCACTATCCAATTTTTCTTTTTAATATTTACATTAAATATTGGTGTCAATATAAAAAAAATTGATTAAATTTTATTCTGCTGACAATAAGGGATTAAATAATTGACGAGGAAAATTTATTCTTTAACTTTGATTTAAATTAATCCTTTCAAATCTTATTTAACAAATGATTTGCTACGTGATTTTTTATAAAGCTCTATTAAGTCTAAAAGAACTTGCTTAGCATGTGGGATGAATGAAGGAAATCGATGCCAGTCAAATATTAGTGTCAATTTACCAAAACACTATTTTAATAGTAGGGTTTAATTAGTTTGAAAGCAACGCGCGCCTGATAAAAGAATATTAGTGGCAAATTAAAACATAAACATAATTATTATTATTTTTAACAAAGATAAAAAATTACAATAGATGATTATACTATGGATCGAATCTTAGATCTTTAATTAAGCAACATACAACATATTACAACCAACTATGCTAACCACAATTGGTATAAACATAATCACCTTACAATATAAGAATATTACAAATTAATCACATTTAATTATTACATTCAATGAAATAATAAATCTTAATATAATTTTTTTTACCGGATATAGAGACACGATACTAGGTGGGTAATTGTAGTCATGCACGCAATATAGCTTGTTGTAATAATCAAAATTTCTATGCATGTGTTCCATTTCTTCTTTATGACACCACTCCACCTCTTGTATCGTGCTTTCTTGTTCCTGTGTACCTGCTTTATATTTGTTGTGAAAATTTTGACCTTGTTGTGTGATTAAGAATGAGCTTGACCAATAACAATAATATACAAATGACTTCCACTCAGCTAGGTAGACTACAACAACTCACAAAAACTTTATCGGTATAAATCGACTCTCACTCACAAGTTTGAATTTAGGAAGTACTCAAACTTCTTAGCTCTATTTGGTGGATCTCTATCTATTTAGTTTTAATTTGTGATGGTGAACTCCCTTCACCTCTTCCCATTTTATAGTGCGGAGGAGACACAAAAAACACCTCTTAGTAGCACCTTTTTTATTTATTGAAGTTTTTTATATTAGTTTTTGGATTTTGAAATATCATTTTTTTGGTTGCATTTGGGTGTGCATGTGTTTGATGCTTGTATTTTAGCATGAGGTTAGTTTGAGTTTAGTTAACGGGTTGCGGATCAGAGTTTGAGGCGAGTGCAGGTTAGGGTGTGGATAGGTGGTTTTGGGAGGGGATTATAAAATCCCCCTCCCCCCTAGGGCGGGCGGCTCCCTATTGGAGACACACCAGCTGAGTGAGAGAGGAGAGGAGCCACCCTCAAGCAGCAGCCGCCCCTCCCCATCTCTCTTCATTGAAGCCGTCGAGCCAAGCAGCAGCCGCCTGAGCCGCCGCCCCCTTCTTCACCCTCTCCCTTCCTTTGGAGCCGAACAGAGAGGAGCCGCCTAAGCCGAGCCGCCCCCTCTCTCTCTTCCCCTTTCTTGAAGCCGTCGGCTTGGGTGGAACCGAGCCGCCCCCTTTCCCCATTCTTTGAGTCGAGTCGCCACCTTTTGGAGCCGGATTCGAAGGCCATCGAACGAAAATTCTCCTTCAATCCTTCTTCCTATTCAAGTGAGTGATTTTACCCCTCCTTTCTCAGGTTTCCTCATGTTCTTGAGCCGATTTGGGCGATGTTCTTGTTTCTTATGTTTTTCGTCAAATCGTGGATTTTGATCGCCGAATATTGTGTCAACTTGTGGGAGGAAACCCGAGGATTTCCCTTTATGGCTCGGCAGCCCTAGGAATACCCTAGGGGTGCTCTGCCAAGGTGGAAGAAGAGGGTGCCCTTAAGGTGTTCGATGAAATACCTAAGTGAATGGTATAGTTTATCTTGCTATCTATGCTTCAATTTGTTTATCAATTTCAATGCCTATAATATTAATGCATGCTTTGATATTAACTCTGTGATTTTTGGAAATATATCATGTGTTTCAAAGATGAGATTGATCTTGATGGCATGGGGGTTCTTGATATAAGTTCTTGATCATAAAAGTTGGTTCCTGATTAAAGACGGTTGTGATGCTTGTTAATCTTGTTTAACAAATATGGTTTTATGATATTTATCTTAATGATTATAAATATGATGTGATGGTAAATTAGAGATTTATATTATGTGAATTTTAGGATTTTATTCTTTATTGTGCTGAAACTCAATTATGCTGAAAACTTCATGCTGAGTTGATGAATCAGGGCTGATTTTGAAATCTTGTTTATGATGTGCATAGTTTACTGAACATAGTCGTATAACCTATTGTTTTGATATAAAAAAATAGTTTGGAATCATAGTGCACACTTTGGGAACTAGATTCAGGTTGGGTGCACCAATTTCGGACACAATAGTAAGCTAAAAACAAAACCCTAATTTTGATGATGATAAATTTTGATTACATAATTAAAATGCAAGGGTAGCATAATATGTTATGAACCAACAAATGAATGGTATGCATGGAATAAAATCTCACGGGTTTATGACATTACGGGTCTAGGAGTTGGGATCGGGGCATTGGGCGTTGTGGAGTTTTCCCAATAGAGACATCCCTAAGACACCGTAGGAAACACTTGACTTAGTCATGTAGTGTCATATCTTATTGAATGACGGAGAGGCTCGGTTATGAGCCGGATTGAGGGCTAGGCCCAGAAGGTTGGATGACTAATTTCCAACCCGTGGAACAAGTTTGGATGAGAAAATCTCGATTATTCTTGCATATCTCATGGAACAAGTTCGAACGGGCAAATCTCAATTATTCCCAAGATTCTATATTTAAAGCAATAAGTTTGGATGTGCAAATCCCGATTATTCATACATTATCATTTTAGAATAAGTTCGGATGGCCAAATCCCGATTGTTCCTGTGCTTCCTCGTTGAACAAGTTCGGACTAGCAAATCCTGATTGTTCTCGAGTTTCTTTAAGGAATAAGTTCGGACAGGCAAATCTTGATTATTCCTGTGATATCTTAAAGGGGCAAGTTTGGACGCGCGAATTCCGATTGTTCCTTCGCGTCTCGTGGAGCAAGTTCGGACGGGCCAATCCCGATAGCTCCCGAGTTTCTTTATATTAGGATAAGTTCGAATGGGCCAATCCTGATTATCTTAGTATCTGTTGTTGCCTTGGGGCATGGTAGGCTTAGATATATTCTTCTTCACCGTTTGGGTGTTGGATGCCTTTGGGCATGTGGTGGCCAGATGGCCTGATAGCTAGTCACACCATCGTGACTTTATTCCTGTTTGAGACAGGTGTTTGCTTTATCCTTTATCGTTGTGATTGGTTTATGTGGGGATTGGTAGAATCGCTCACTGAATTCTTTTGAACTCACCCGTTGTCGTTTGTTTTTGTTTTGTAGAGCCTGACCAGTGAGGTGGGCTGGAGCACTTGATGCGGCTAAAGGGCAGAGGAGCTATATTGATCTCATAACTTTCCTAGTTAGGGATTGTTGTCGAGTCTGTAGTTGTTTTGTCATGCACTTGTGTTTTGATATTTTGGAGTTGTAATCCCGTAGGGACATTCATATTTTTATTTAGATTTTATTTGATTAATAGAACTGTTGCACTTTGATTCAGTTATTTCCACACTTGAACTTTTTGCTAAAAACTTTACTATTTAAATGAAATCTATTTTGGTTTCTTTTTTGTAATAAAAGGATGTTTATTTCTTCCGCTATATCTTATGAGTTGACATTTGCATGAGTTAGACTGCGGGGTATAAGCACCTGTACCCTGGCCAGTCACGTGACCATGAGTTTGGGGCGTGACATATATATTAAAACTTATACAATATTTAATTCATAAAAAAATATTTAATACTTCCAAAATATGGATGTTTAGAAACAACTAAATGCCTAAAAAATATTCTATTATTTAGTGAAAGTAACCTCACTCACTACAAGAAAATAAGATTTCATCGACAGATTTATTTATTACCAACTAATATTTTTTGTTGGTATTACCAACAAAATCACTAACAAATATAAATATTTGTTGGTAAAATTTAGAAAACGCCATATTTTTCTCATTCCATCTTATTTTTCAACTGACTACAATCTCTCCCCCCCACCAGCCCCCAGCCGACAAAACCCGCGCCCTTATTTTTGTTCTCTATGCGACAAATTTCTGCAGACGCACGACTCTTCTCATCCGATGAATTTGTGCAGCTACGCGCGACTCTTCTCCAGTCGCGACTCTTCCCCAGGCCCCTTTCTTCCCTGCCACCCCGCGACAAACTCTCGCCACACAAGCTCTCGTAGAGGCCCGTTGCTAGGCGCCTTTCTTCCGCAAGCTCCCCTACCACCCGCGACCCTTCCCCCATCCGACACTCGCACAGGCCCCTTTCTTCCGCAAGCTTGATTTTTCCATATTTCTCAGGTAAATTTCTTCTTTTCATGGTGCCATGTCAATTGATTTTGATTTGAGAAGATGAACTATTTAGTGAACTTGAGAGATCCCCATGCCCCTTTCTTCCCTGCTACCTGTGACAAACTCTCGCCACACAAGCTCTCGCACAGGCCCATCGCTAGGCGCCTTTTTTTCACATGCTCCCCCAGCCACCCGCGACCCTTCTCCCATCCGACACTCTTGCAGGCCCTTTCATATGCTTATTTATTTTCTATAGTTTGACATCACCTTAGCTTTTAATTGAAATGATATGTGGTTTGGAGGCTTAACTGAAAGATATTTTTTTATTTTGCACCGATGGCTATTGCATTGAGAAGTAGTAGAAAATAACGGGTTGGAGTTTACTAGTTTCATTTCCAATAAGATATACAACTGTGCTCTGTATGTTCTTCATATTAAGTATGATTTTTTTGGGAGTTTACTACTTTCATTTTCTATTGGAATTTACTACTTTTAATTCATATCAAGTATGATTTTTTTTATGTCCATTGTTGAATGCCTAAAATAGTACGTACATTCTGTATGGTGTTGTGGGTTATTTTCGATGCTATTTTTAGTATTCTCCAGTGCAGTATGCTTAGGGTTGGCAACAAATCGGATACGATGCGGATACTGGACTGCACCTCATATCCGCACATCCGTATCCGCTACGGATGTGAATATGGATATCCATATTCGTAACGCATCCGTATCCGCACCGTATTTAATAAAAATATATTAAAATAATATATTTAATTAAAAAAATTAATAAATTACCAATTCATTGATCCAAAATAAATATATAATATACTTCAAAATTCATCTTGACATGAAATTACCATAGAGCTCTTATATATATTAATAACTTATATGGGTAAAATAGTAATTCAGAGATGCGGATAGGCGGTGCGGATACAGTGCGAATACGGTGTGGATCCACAGTCATATCCGTATCCGCACCTTATCCACACGGATATAAGTTTTCTAAATTCATATTCGTATCCATATCCATTTTTATTTGCAGATATTGATCGAATACAGTGCGAATGTGGTTTTTAGTTAGCGGATGCGGATAAAATAACCTCCCCTAAGTATGCTAAAAGATAGGATGCAAAGCACGCACAAAATGCTTAAGAGGACCTCTATTGCGTCATTTTTTACTTTTTTTTCCTTAAGATATTTTGTACTTGTAATTTCATAACTTAGTCCATTGCAATAAAGTTCATTTGTAATTAGTCCCATGTCTATTGACATTTTACCTTAATGTATCCCATAGTTCTATTTTTGTACTTAAATGAATCCAATACTTTTTTTTTACCAACTAAGTTGAATGTTTTAGTACTGAATTTTCTGCAACTGATTGATTATCATGGTTTCAAAAATTAATTTTATGATTTTGATCATGATTTCAGAATTGATTCGGGTACACAATAAAGACCAAGAAATAAATTTTGTTGGAAATACTTACAGACATACCAACAGAGATGTATCCATTGGTAATACCAACAGAAGTTTCACCAACGAATGTATCTGTTACTAATACCAACAAAAAATATCTGTTGATAATACCAATGGTAGTGGACATTGTTGGTATTACCAACAAAAAGAAAATAATTATCGGTATTATTGATAGATTTATTCAAATTCGTCAGTATTATCGAGTAGCCATTTACTAACGGATTTTATAGCAGTGGCGGATACAGGGTGCATGGGGGCAATGGGGGCCACTGCCCCCACTGAAAGTTTTAAAAAGGTTTACACATATGTAGTATTTGATAATTAGAGTGCCCTCACTGTTTCAGTTAAGTTTTGCCCCTTATTGTTGCAGCAACAAGAAGAAGCAAACTTCTTCTTGCAACATGAAGTTGCTGCTCCTGCTGCTACGTTCAACAGCAAGAAGAAATTGTTTTTTCTTCTTCTTGCTGTTACAAGAAATTGTTTCAAGTCTTCAACAACTTTTTGCTCCTGCTGCTTTCAACAACGAGAAGAAATTGCTTCTTGTTGTTGTTGTAGTAGTAGTATAAGAAGTTGATCGATCCAATTAACTTTTGTCGATCTGCTCATTGCCTAATAATATATTTTATTAGATATAATTAAAGTGAAAAAGAAATACTAGGTCGATCCAATCAGATCATATTAAATTTCTAATCAATTTTGATGCATCTAATTTAATTTATATTTGAATTTTATTAAACTGTTGACTAAATATATTTTTGGAATTTTAACTTTATAAATTTTGAATTTTTAAAGCAAATTTATCAAAGTAGATAGCTAAATATATGGATAATTTTTTTAACAATTCAATACGTGAATAATTATTTATTTATTTCTAGAAGAATAGAATGCCTCCATCGTCGAGCAAATTTGAAGTGTGAATTTTTTAAAAATTATGTATCAATTTGCCCCACTAGTAAATTTTTTTGGATCTGCCACAGTTTTATCGACAGACATTCCGTTAGTAAGACTATTACCGATGAATTTAATCAGTTGATAATATCTTATTTTCTTGTAGTGACTTATCCATTTATAGTCGGTGAACCTCTTTAGAAACAACCAAATGCCTTATATATATATATGCAGTAAAATTCATGCACTTGCCCACTTTAATTTTACCAGCAATCAAACGCCCTATTATATATATATACTTGCCAACTTTAATTTTACCAGCAATCAAACGCCCTATTTTTAGTACTAATTATATATTCTTAGAATTCCGTTACCATGTCGCGTGCCAAAATTTGCTTACGTAACAGTTTAACACGTGAATGTAACAGTCAAACATCATCTATGTACGTGTGTATCTCCAAACTATATGGATTTAGTTTTGAACCCAATTAATTATAGTCAAAGAAGGCCGGCTAGACAACACGTGTTCTTCTTTCTTTTTCAAAATTTTCTCTCTGGATGGCCTTCAACACATTAATTTCAAAGAAGAAATTAATTAAAGGATAATTGAAAATATCGAATATATCGATCCACAAAAACAGGAAACAATTAATCGCAATAGCAATAAACCTGTACTTGTATACAACAACTCAGTTGAGTTTGCTTGCAAGCTTCTCTCATTACGGCCGGCCTCTCCAGTTTTCCAAGCTCACGTTTCATGCACTGTGCACATACATATGTCGAGTACCCGTCGCATTGTTTCTTTCTGCTTATTCTCATGACGTTCCGTAGACGAGTTGCACACATCGTGTTTTTGTCAAAGCAAGCTTCAATCTCGGTGAACTCAACACTGTCCGTTAGTTAACTAATCAAGCAAGCATATATTTCACGCAACAAACACTGCAATCCTTCTCACCATCTTCCTCGCTCCATTTCCTGCAACGTCAGTACGTCACGTCTTCATTTGTTAGAAGGGGCCGGGGAGACAACAGTGACACCTGCGAACTTGCCGCTCCTCTATAAATAGCAAGCCCATGCATTCCTCCGCTTGCACTGCACACCTGCACTTCAAATTTTTCATCAGCTTCATATCTATCTTCGTCTTGTGAGTTCGTTCACTATTCTTTGCGACTATGAAGTGCTCCAATTTGGTGATGTTCCTCTGCGTCATCTCCGCGCTTGTCCTGCTCCGAGCGCCGACGGCGGTGGAGGCGGCGTGCAGCATCGCGGAGCTGACACCGTGCGCGTCGGCGATCCTGAGCTCGGCGAAGCCGAGCAGCCTGTGCTGCTCGAGGCTGCAGGCGCAGAGCTCGTGCTTCTGCGAGTACAAGAATGACCCCAACTTGAGCAAGTACTTCACCGGCGGGCAGAAAGTCGCCGCGGACTGTGGAGTTTCAATTCCAAGCTGCAACTGATCGATTACCTCTAGCTATACTTATATATTGCATGCTGAATCTAATTAATTATATGTGTTCTAGCATTTATTTAATTAAACGTACGTCCGTGTGTTTGTGTGTGAAGATTAAGAAATGCTGCCGGCGGTTGTTCTGCGTGATGCAAGTCAGTTCGCTCGCAGGTGACAGAATTGTGATATATTAAACATGTTGTATTGTTGTGTTAGCTTATTATTCAGTTATATAAACAAAGTGAGTATATTTTATATATTATTATTTTCATTTTCAAAAATTGCATGGACCAATCCTTCCGGAATAAGCGTTTTAAAAACTAACACTCTGATCAAGAATAAAAATGCCTTTTATCCTTATCTACTTTTCTCATGCTCACCTGTCTTCCTCCATTGTTTTTCCTCTCTTCGCTGGATTCACTTGCCCCTCACCACTCCCCCACCCCCTCCTCTCACTGACCAATGTGTAATCCCACGTCACGATTTTGTCAACCCATTTTTGTCATCCAGCAATTATATTTGGTACGAATCAGATTCTCCTCTTCCTTATAGGTGATTTGTAGCACAAACAAAAATTACGCAATCAACATAGATATGAGTGCGGTGTGTTTTGTCTTTCCCCGGGATGTTGACTCCATCGACGGGTTGTCCTGAGTTGTTGACACCCTGGACGGGATGTTCCGGGTTGTCCTAGGTTGTTGACATCTATAGTGAGGTGTGTTGTCTTTGTCCCTTGTCATTAGCATAAGAACAGGGTATTTTCGGATTATCCTGGGTTGTTGACATTCAGAGCGGGGTGTGTTATCCTTGTCCATTGTTTGTTGACATATGAATGTATTGTCCCGGGTTATTGAAACAAACACATTTTTTCATTATACAGGTTGAGTATATGTTAATGAGGACGTTTTTTATTCAAAAACTATTCTCTTAGCTAGATTTTGTTAAACTTACAAGGAGAGTTATTTTTTAAAACGTTTATCCTAAAAAATCCTATAAAAAAGCACCCCTATAACTTAAAAAGGATGCTTTGTGATGTATGTTAAAGATTAAATTTTTTTTGTAGTGTCTAGACACCATACGTCATAAAGATTAAATAATATTATTATTTAATACTACTAAAATAGGTTAAAGATAAATATATTAACAAAATTAATTATTATTGAAAATTTAAATAATAAAATGACATAATGATTAATGATATAAATAATAAGTTCAAAGATATGTAAATTATGCAAAAGAAAAATATTTGAAATACATAAGAAATATTATAATATAACTATATATTGTTAGTGTGACATATGAATATAAGAATAAAATTAAGTCGATATTTTCCATTCACACCCCAAGAAAAAATCAATTACAAAAAAAAAAAAAAAAATCATTCATCCATGCCGTAGTTAAAATAAAAAGTAAGTTATAGGAACTAGTTTAATTAAAAAACGTAAAAGAATAGTAATATTAGTTTACTAGTATTCGAAAATTTAATATATAATATTTCAATCTAACTGAAGGTAGTAATGGATGGTTCCAAATAGGGGTGAGCATGGACCGATTAATCGGTCTATTAATTTCGATTTTTGAAAATCATTGATCGTAAATCGGTCCATTAACTTCGGTTAATCATCATTTCGATTTCGATTTTTCGGTTTGGTTAATCAAAAATTTTTGATTAACCAATAAAAAAATTTAACCTACAAACATAATATTATACAAATCATATATGGAGAAAAATCCAAATAAATATCGAATTCTTATGGAAAAAAAAATGAAACTACTTGATCCAAGATAATATGATGCAAAAATTAATTAATTAATTATTTATTTATTTTTTTCAATAATTTTTATAATTTTTTATAATTTTTTATGATTTTTACAAATTATTTTGATATTTTTTTAATTTTTTATTTATAAATCATTATATATATATATATAATTAAAAATTAATTATATTGAACCGGTCGATTAATCGAAATCGGTGGACTTTTTAGATTGTAGACCGAATCCGAAATCGAAAACCGATTTTTTCAAAAACATAAACCGAAACCTAAAAAATTGGTTCACTTAACCGCAAAAATCGATTTGGTTTCGGACCGGTTTTTCGGTTAACCGAAAAATTATTATTATTTTTCTCACACCTAGTTCCAAATATGAAATTTTCTAGACTCGGTGTATATCTTGACATTTTTATGTACTTATTTATTTATATTTATTTTGAAAAGTTTAGTTATTTATTATTAACTTCAGAGGCGTAAATTTAATTTAAGTTTAAAGTTTATTTAACTAATTAGATTGAGAAAATGGATTACTGAGTAATTTAATTTACTTCGGGGTGTTACAGATTCTATCTATTTCTAGCATGCCAAATAAACTGGGCTCTGAGAAGTATATCTATGACGTATGTAGTAGCTCACAACATACGTCATAATTTTCATCACTGGGCTCTGAGAAGTAGGCTGTCGGATCTCATAGACTCTACTATTTCTAGCGTGCCAAATGAACCAGCAGGCCACGATAATAAGGGATTGTGCCGAATTAGAGTCGACCCCAAACTGGGTTCCTAGTTGTAACCAAGAGCCAGAAGACCAGTTTAATCAATTAGAAATATCCAAATTCGACTTTGAAATACCCGTGAAATTTATTTAAATTTTGCATATCGGTTTTAGAGGGATGAGTGCGACGCGTAACAGTGCGTCCAGAGTTAATCGCGGTTGGGCGCGGATTAAGGTGAGATCCTTGAACTTTGGAAATCTCCTTATTTGTGAGTTAAATTATAAGTTAATTCCGAGTTGGGTCCAAGCCGAGTCCGAGGTCGCGATCGAGGCTCGAATCAGACTTGTATTGATTAAGTTGGGTCAACTTAAGTGCATGGGCTATAATGGTAATTTGGCATTAAAAAATATAATGTACGCCACCTAGGACTGTACGACTCCAGAGGAGCCGCACGCGACCCAAGGAAGCGAGTAGAGAGGGAGGAATCAGAGAAGAAATTGGTTGGCGATCAGAGGCTTTGTCGGATCAAATTCGACGCGAGGCTTCAACGTTGTCTTCACTTCCCTTGAATCTGATTTTAGGTGAGTGGTTCTTCCTCTAAAGAATCCCTAGATTCGCTTTTTGGGGCTGACGGTCTATGTTGAGACTTTTGGATGTGATTCCAAGTCGTTTTCTTGCGAGTATATAAACTTCCATGCATGTATGTTGCTTCGATTCATTTGTAGAGCGCCTCTTTGAGGTTTGAGGGGGGCAGGGGGGGAGAGGGGGGCAGGGGGGCAGCTGGGCTTGTGGTGGTTGTAGTGGTTTAACCTTATGGACAATAGGTTATTTAGACACTTCTATGTTCGAGATGAGAGTGTAAGCCCTCGAGTGAAAATTAAGAAAAGTGACCCATAGAGGGCTGAAATTCTAGCCGTGGAATAAATTTTCGCGAGACCTGGGAAAGTAAGAAAACTGAGGACTTTAGGTCGTTTCACTAAATCCGAAAATCCTTGGATATATGTGGTAATCTTTTCCATTGTCCGAGAATTTTCGTAAGTTCGGATGAGACTTCGAACGATGAGTTTTGTGGCGGGAAGATACGTTGTATGGTAATTGCTCGATAAAACATAATGTTTCGCTACGCGACGACCGCCATGGTTGTTAGGTTTTTGAATAGGAAATTTATAAGGCAACTCATTGAGGAGTTATTGGAGGGTAACACGGTGAGAAATAATTTAATTGGGCCGAGTGGAGGCCGAGCGAGTGCTACCTAATGTGCACCGAGAAAGGTGAACTAAGCCGTATTTACCTGAGTAACTTACCTCATTATAAGTGTACAATCTATTCCCTTAACGAACATGGTTTGGATGTACATATGATGGTCGAGGAGTTCGCATCGCGCACGAGATTATATGAGGCCGGATTGGGCCGAGTGGTGTGGATCGCGCACAAGATGATATTAGGGCGGATTGGCCCGAGCGGTGTGCATTGGCACAAGATGATATTGGGCCAGATAGAGCCGAGTGGTGCGCATCACGCACGAGATGACATTGGGCCGGATTGGGCCGAGTGGTGGTGTCCCCGAGTCTCCACAATGTGTGTGGCCCCCAGTTGTCTCATCACGGTTTTACGGGCCTGCTGAAGGAGCCCGTTGTAGCGAGCGTGGGCAATGTGGTGGTTGTAGTGGTTTAACCTTTTGGACAATAGGTTATTTAGACACTTCTATGTTCGAGATGAGGGTGTAAGCCCTCGAGTGAAAATTAAGGAAAGTGACCCATAGAGGGCTGAAATTCTGGCTGCGGAATAAATTTTTGTGAGACCTGGGAAAGTAAGAAAATTGAGGACTTTAGGTCATTTCACTAAATCCGAAAACCCTGGGATATATGTGGTAATCTTTTCCATTGTACGAGAATTTTCGTAAGTTCGGATGAGACTTCGAACGATGAGTTTTGTGGCGGGAAGATAACTCGTATGGTAACTGCTCGATAAAACATAACGTTTCGTTACGCGACGACCGCCATGGTTGTTAGGTTTTTGAATCGGAAATTTATAAGGCGATTCATTGAGGAGTTATTGGAGGGTAACACGGTGAGAAATAATTTAATTGGGCCGAGTGGGTGCTACCTAATGTGCACCGAGAAAGGTGAACTAAGTCGTATTTACTTGAGTAACTTACCTCATTATAAGTGTACAATCTATTCCCTTAACGAACATGGTTTGGATGTACATATGATGGTCGAGGAGTTCGCATCACGCACGAGATGATATTAGGCCGGATTGGGCCGAGTGGTGTGGATCGCGCACGAGATGATATTTGGCCGGATTGGCCCTAGCGGTGTGCATTGCGCACAAGATGATATTGGGCCAGATTGAGCCAAGTGGTGCACATCACGCACAATATGATATTGGGCCAGATTGGGCCGAGTGGTGGTGTCCCCGAGTCTCCACAATGTGTGTGGCCCCCAGTTGTCTCATCACGGTTTTACGGGCCTGCTGAAGGAGCCCGTTGTAGTGAGCGTGGGCAATGTGGGGGTTGTAGTGGTTTAACCTTATGGACAATAGGTTATTTAGACACTTCTATGTTCGAGATGAGGGTGTAAGCCCTCGAGTGAAAATTAAGGAAAGTGACCCATAGAGGGCTGAAATTCTAGCTGCGGAATAAATTTTCGCGAGGCCTGGGAAAGTAAGAAAACTGAGGACTTTAGGTCATTTCACTAAATCCGAAAACCCTTGGATATATGTGATAATCTTTTCCATTGTTCGAGAATTTTCGTAAGTTCGGATGAGACTTTGAACGATGAGTTTTGTGGCGGGAAGATACGTCGTATGGTAACTGCTCGATAAAACATGACGTTTCGCTACGCGACGACCGCCATGGTTGTTAGGTTTTTGAATAGGAAATTTATAAGGCAACTCATTGAGGAGTTATTGGAGGGTAACACGGCGAGAAATAATTTAATTGGGCCGAGTGGAGGCCGAGCGGGTGCTACCTAATGTGCACCGAGAAAGGTGAACTAAGCTGTATTTATCTAAGTAACTTACCTCATTATAAGTGTACAATTTATTCCCTTAACGAACATGATTTGGATGTACATATGGTGGTCGAGGAGTTCGCAACGCGCACGAGATGATATTAGGCCGGATTGGGCCGAGTGGTGTGGATCGCGCACGAGATGATATTAGGCCGGATTGGGCCGAGCGGTGTGCATTGCGCACAAGATGATATTGGGCCAGATTGAGTCGAGTGGTGCGCATCACGCACGAGATGATATTGGGCCGGATTGGGCCGAGTGGTGGTGTCCCCGAGTCTCCACAATGTGTGTGGCCCCTAGTTGCCTCATCACGATTTTACGGGCCTGCTGAAGGAGCCCGTTGTAGCGAGCGTGGGCAATGTGGTGGTTGTAGTGGTTTAACCTTATGGACAATAAGTTTTTTAGACACTGCTATGTTCGAGATGAGGGTGTAAGCCCTCGAGTGAAAATTAAGGAAAGTGATCCATAGAGGGCTAAAATTCTAGCTGCGGAATAAATTTTCGCGAGACCTGGGAAAGTAAGAAAATTGAGGACTTTAGGTCATTTCACTAAATCCGAAAACCCTTGGATATATGTGGTAATCTTTTCCATTGTCCGAGAATTTTCGTAAGTTCGGATGAGACTTCGAATGATGAGTTTGGTGGCGGGAAGAAAAACGTCGTATGGTAACTGCTCGATAAAACATAACGTTTCGCTACGCGACGACCACCATGGTTGTTAGGTTTTTGAATAGGAAATTTATAAGGCAACTCATTGAGGAGTTATTGGAGGGTAACACGGTGAGAAATAATTTAATTAGGCCGAGTGGAGGCCGAGCGGGTGCTACCTAATGTGCACCGAGAAAGGTGAACTAAGCCGTATTTACCTGAGTAACTTACCTCATTATAAGTGTACAATCTATTCCCTTAACGAACATGGTTTGGATGTACATATGATGGTCGAGGAGTTCGCATCTCGCACGAGATGATATTAGGCCGGATTGGGCCGAGTGGTGTAGATCGTGCACAAGATGATATTAGGCCGGATTGGCCCAAGCGGTGTGTATTGTGCAGAAGATGATATTGGGCCAGATTGAGCCGAGTGGTGCGCATCGCACACGAGATTATATTGGGCCGGATTGGGCCGAGTGGTGGTGTCCCCGAGTCTCCACAATGTGTGTGGCCCCCAGTTGTCTCATCACGATTTTACGGGCCTGCTGAAGGAGCCCGTTGTAGCGAGCATGGGCAATGCGCTCCCATGCACTCTCTACAAAAGTGGTTTGGTCTTCCGGCCATGTATAATGAGTCTGCAATAAAAAATATTATTACCGATTGATATTTAATATTAACATTAATTTAATAAATATACATACTGAGAACTCTCGCTACAATAAATCCATATGCTCATGGGGCACGTGAGACCTCTTAGGCCACGCCCGTGCATAAATCGTCAGATCGTCCCCGCTATCGTGGTGGGACGTCCTCCAACTCAAACCTACACCAAATATAGTACAATTCTATATTATGATATATTGAATTATAAATAAATTATAAGGAATAATTTATGCATCTACTTACCTTCTTCCGCACACACTAACTAGTTTGTGCGACTCTCCCTCGGGTGGTGGATGGAGAATTCTATTAGGCCCTCATGGCATACGTCTCAATGTCGATGGGCCTGGATCAGCTGAAGGGATGGTGGCCTGTGGGGGAATGTTGGACGGATAAGGTGGGGGGGATGGTGGATGAAGGTGGGGGGATAGAAGTTTTCGGCGAAGGGACGGTGGCTACATGCGATGGGATATTGCTGGGTGTTGGCGAAGGGTCGATGGTGGCTAAAGGCGGGGGGATATGGTGTGTGTAGGTAAAGGGATGGTGGATACAAGGGTGGCAGGTGGTAATAGTCCGGGGGTAGTCCTGTGAGGAATGCCTCCTCGGGCACGCACTTCTCGAACCATAGCTGTCAAATATGAATATAATTTTATTAATATATAATAGATTAATAGATAGATTTAATAATTGAAGATATACTCCATATTTATAATTATTCGTCATCGGCATTATCATCATCTGTGTAATACTTTTCTTCTTGTTCTTCTGTATCAAAATCTTTAAATTCTTCTTCTTCTTCTCCCTCATCACCATTCTATCCTTCCTCAACTTTATTATGGTCACCATCAACATATTCTACTTCCAATAGAACTAACTCCGTGTCATCATCCTCGAGTATTAGACTAACTCGCTCCACTTCGAAAGGATCCTCTTCTTGATAGAAGTCATCTGTCGGCTCATTCTCTATAGCTACCGAGTCAATTTTTTCACTTGCTTTAGTCTTACAGACTACATGACAATCTGCCCTATCTTTCTTTCGAGACGGATACTGCATATAATATACTTGTTCAGCTTAAGATGCCAATATTAATGGCTCATTTGAAGCCAATTTCGATTTGTAATTGAACTCGACAAGTTTATATTTTGGATGAACTCTCATGCCCCTATCGCTTGTATTGAACCAATGACATTTAAAAAGGGCAATTGATTTCCATTCGACAAATTACAATTTTATGACTTCTTCCAACAGTCCCTAAAAGTCAACATCATATTTAGCATACGTTGTCCCTTTGACGCAGACCTTGGCATTCATAGTCTTATTTGTAGATGAATATTCAAGTATGTAAAATTTATATCCTTTAAAAAAATAACCATTATAACACGGTACAAGTCGTGTCGGTCCGCTAGCAAACTCAAATATTCTATTATCTATTTTGCCTCCATGTTTTGTACTGTAAGCTCCAAACCAATTAGGGAACTCACGATTGCATAATCTCTCTAATTCCTTATCGCTGTAAATTGAGTATTTTGTCACCATCTCAACGTCAAATACTTTAATGAACTTTTCAATCTCTTGACAGTTTAGTTAAACGTACAAGTGGACCAAATGGTACTCTTCATCGTTTAAGAATCGAGACGTACGAGAACTCAAAGCACGACCAAGGGAACAAAAGATATTTAAACAACCATCCGATGGTCGAGATCCCCCATCTGATGGTCGAGCTCCCCCGTCGTCGTTCCATGAAAGATGATTGAGTCTTGTCTTGATGGTTGATTCAAAATAAAATGAGCAGAATGTTGAAATTTCTTGAATTATATATGCTTTTGATATAGAACCTTCAACTGCCGCGATGTTCTTTACTTTTTTTCTTCAGATGATTCAGGTATCTTTCAAATAAGTACATCCACCGATATTGAACGGAGCCACCAACTCGTGCCTCGTATGCCAAGTGTATCAGTATATGCTCCATTGAGTCAAAAAATGCATGAGGGAAAAACTGCTCCAGCTTGCATATTATTTTAACAAGGTTATTTTCAAGTGTTGACATATCTTCAACTCGAAGAACATTTGCATAATTGTTTTTAAAAATATACTTAATTCTATCAACGTACCCGAAATCTTATCATGTAGATGATCCTTGAAATGCGATCGAAAGCAATCTCTGCATGAATACATGACAATCATGGCTCTTCATCCCCGATATTTTGTATTCATCTACGTTCACACATCGAGATAACTTTGAGGCATATCCATCGGGTAATTTGTGTTCTTTGATCCATTGATACACATCTTTCATATGTTGTTTATTTAACACATACGATGCCTTTGGCTTATGAAGTCGTCAGTTGTCCTCTTGCAACTCGGACTCAGACTTCTTACAAAGTATTTTCACATCATGTCGGGCCTTCACATTATCTTTAGTTTTGTCGATAATATCCATCACAGTGTTAAAAATATTATCAAACACATTTTTTTCAATGTGCATAACGTCCAAATTATGTCGAAGGAGTAATAAACTCCAATACGACAATTCCCAAAAGATGTTTTTTTTCACCAGTTATATGTTTGACCAAAGCCTGAAATTCTTACAATCCGAACGAAAGTAATCTCTGGAAGCAATTCAACACGTGTTAACCATCAACATCTGAAATTCTTTGACTCATCTCTTTCGACTCTACCCTTGGTAAATTTGTCATGATTCCTTCGATGTTGATGGTTAGACGGTAGGAACCGACGATGACAATCAAAGAAGAAATTTTTTCGACCGTTCTCAAGACTAAAGGCTTTTGAGTGTTCCATGCAATACAGACAAGAGAGTCGTCTATGTGTGCTCCAACTAGACAACATGCTGTAGGCCAGAAAATTATTGATTGTCCACAATACAGCAGCTCGTAAAAAGTTTTGCTTCTGGTGATAATCATAAGTGATAGCTCTCTCAGCCCACAATATTTTCAGTTCATCAATTAGGGGTCGGAGAAATAATCATTGAAAGAAAGATAAATTCATCTTTCATACACATTGACGATGAAAAATTATAAACTGTTAGTAGCATCGGCCAAACTGAATACAGAGTTACTGAATTACCAAACAGATTAAAACCATATATTCAGAATCCCAATATGATATTTATAGTATCCCTAGAAAATGAAGGATATCATCTATCCAAATGTTTCCATGCTTCACTGTCGAATGGATGAGTCATTATTGTATCATCATGACTTCTTGCATGCCAACTCTGTAATATCCTAGATATTTTATTTATTTTTCTCTTTTTTTGTTGTGGTTGCCAGCCTAGCAGGCTAGTTCGAGGTCGAGCTGAGTCGACTCATGGTCCGGTGCGAGCTTGTGAGCTCGGGTAAATTGAATTATGAGTTATAATTATATAGCTAATTTATTTGATTATGTTGCATGTGGATGTGCATGTGTTTATTGCTTGTATTTTATCATGGGGTCAGTTTGGATTAGCGGGTTGCGGATCCAAGTTGAGAAGAGTGTGGGTTAGAGTGTGGTTAAGTGGAAGTGGGAGGGGATTATAAAAATGCCCCCTAGGGCTGACGGCTCCCTATTGAAGCCGCACTAGCCAAGAGAGAGAGGAGAGCAGCCGTCGAGCCAATTCAACAGTCGCCACCCCTCTCCCCGTTACCTTGAAGCTAGCCGCCGAGGGGAAGAGCCAAGCCAAGCCTAGACAAGACCTTCTCCCCCTCTCCTTCTTCTTCTCCTCCCCTTTGGAAGACAATCTGACGGCTTGGTGGAGCCGCCGTCCCTTCCTCCCTATGGAGCCGAGCCACTACCGCCACCGCCGCCACCTTTGAGGCCGGATACGAAGGCCGCCAATTGGGAATTTTCCCGATTTCTTTTTCCTAATCAAGTGAGTGGTTTTACTCTCATTCTTTTTGGATTTCTTCGAATTCTTGAAGCCGTTCTTGAAGGCTAGGATGTGTTGATTTGTTTTTCATCGATCTACCAAATTTTCACCGTTCTTTTTTATTGCCGTGTTTGGAGGAGGCCCTAAACTCTCCCCTATGGGGTTCAGCAATCCTAGGATGACCATATGGGTGCTTGGTGAAGGTGGAGACGAGGGTGCCCTCAAGGTGTTTGGTTAAATGCCTACGTGAGGATTTTTTTGGTGTTTTTGAGATCCATGCCTTAATTTGCTTATTAAATTGAGTTCCTACATGTTCAAGCATGCCTTGTAATTAATCTGTGATTTGGATAGAAATCATGTTTATAAAATTAAGATTTTGATATTGATGCCATGAAGGTTGTTGAAGAAGGGTTCTTGATCATGATGCTTATTTTTTGATTAAGGTGTTGTTGATACTTGTTAGTCTTATTTAATAAGCATGAAATTTGAAAAATTTATCTCAAGATTAGTATTCTATTTTAATGATAATTAAGGATCTAATTTCTATTAATTTCGGATTTATTTTCATGCTATGTTGAAAAACTCAATGTTGCTGGAATGTCATGATGAGATGATGAATTCGTGCTGTGGTGTGTGTATTTCTCTGAACATAGTCATGTAACCTATCGTTTCGACCAAAAAATATAGTTTGAAAACATATGACACACTTCGAAGACACGACTCGGGTTAGATACATCTGTTTTGGGCACAACAGTAAGCTAAAAAACAAAACCCTAAAATAAAATTCTAATCTTTGTGATCTAAATTTTAATTGCATAATTAAAATTGGGCAAAGGGTCAGCATTATCTATTATGAACCAACAAACAAAGTTTATGCATGAAATAAAACCACACATGTTTATGACATTACGAGTCTAGGAGTTGGGGTCGGGTATGGGAGTGTTGAGACGCTTCCCAATAAAATTGACACCCCTAAGATACCGTAGGAAAGACTTGACTTAGTTCATGTTGCATCATACCTTTATGAATGGCGAAGAGGCTCGTTGAGGAGCCGGACTGCGGGCTAGGCCCAAAAGGTTGGATGGCTAATTCCCAACTTATGGAACAAGTTCGGATGGGTAAATCTCGATTGTTCCGGTTAACCTCGTGGAATAAGTTCGGAGGGCTTACCCGATTATTCCCGAGGTGCTTTTTAAGGAATAAGTTCAGAGGGCTTACCCGATTATTCCTATGATTATCTTAAAGGGGCAAGTTCGGATGGGCGATTCCCGATTGTTCCTTAGCGTCTCATGGAGCAAGTTTGGAGGGCCTTCACGATTGCTTCCGAGTTTCTTTATATTAAGATAAGTTCAGAGGGCCTTCCCGATTATCCTAGTATGTTTTGTTGCCTTAGGGCATGGTAGGCTTAGGCCTTTTGATCTTCACTATTTGGGTGTTGGATGCCTTCGGGAAGGTAGTGGCCAGATGGCCTGTTAGTTGGTCACTCCCTTGTGACATCTCCTGCTTGAGTCAGGAGTTTTGCTTTATGCATCATATCTGTGTTTAGTTTTTCGTGGGGGTTGGTAGAACCGCTCACTGAGTTCTTTCGAACTCACCCGTTGTCGTTTGTTTTTGTTTTGCAGAACCTGACCGGTGAGGTGGGCTGGAGCACTTGGTGCGGCTGGAGGGCAGATGAGCTAAATTGATCTCATAGCAGTCCTAGTTAGGGGTCGTAGTCGAGTGTGTAATAGTTTGTCATGCACTGTGTTTTGGCATTTCGGAGTTATAGTCCCTTGGGGACGTTTATGTCATTTATTTCGGATTTCATTATTGGTGGTCTATTGGACTTGATTTATTATTTCCGCATTTTGTACTTTTGCTAAACTTACTTATAATAAATTCTGTTTGGTTTTTCATTTGAAATAAACCTTGTTTTATTGTCGAGTTGGCATGTGCATGGTTTAGGTTGCGTGGTATAGGTACGTATACCCTGGCTGGTCACGTGACCCTTAGTTGGGGCGTGATAATGTGGTATAAGAGCATGTGGTTCGGTCTGACTACGACCTAGAGTTGTCACCGTATAGGGCATTGCTAGCATGTCAGTATACGGTAGGGATATGTTATGAGATCAATGAGCTAAGTCTGCATCTCAGCACGACTTGTGGTTTAATTACTTAACGAGTTAGGGTGGATTAAAAACAGGCTAATTTTGATATTTTTCTTTCTGGTGATTCCAGATTGATGGAGGCCTTTGATGCCGCAAGGAGCGCTAGTGACAACAACTCTACTGAGCGCCGAGGTCGAGGCCGGGGTCGTGGGAGACCACCGCAAGCTCGAGAGGGTGTGGGACAGGATCCCATGGTTGTTCAATTACAAGCCCGAGTGGCTGAGCTGACTGAAGCACTCCGCAGGGAGCAAGAGCTGAGGCAACAACCACAACCACTACCGGCAGCACCCGTTGCACCCGCATCACCAGAGGTGGTCCAATTAGTGGCACCAGTGGTCAGAGCCCCTAGAGCACCTTCATATGCATATTTTGTTGCATTCAGTCCACCGGAGTATATAGGGACAGATCAGCTGGTGGAGGTCACTAATTTCCTGGGAGATTGCTATGAGCTGTGTAGGGAGCTTGGTTGTTCTTCTGAGACTATCGCTCGACTGATTGGGTTACAGCTGAGAGGTCCAGCCAAGGATTGGCTTCACACCTGGAGGGACCGCAGAGCAACAAATGCACCACCCCCTACCTGGGAGGAGTTTAGAACTGCTATGGTGGAGAAGTACCTGCCGATGAAACTCCGGGACAGACAAGCAAAAGAGTTCGAGCTACTGCATCAGACGGGCAGTACGTCGGTGACAGATTATGAGATGGAGATCACTCGACTCTCGAAGTACCATCCCACCTTGATAGCCATAGAGACCACTAGGGTCAAGAGGTTTGTCGAGGGGTTGAGGCCGCAGATCGCCAGACTAATCCATTACACGGAGGACACTTCATTTGCTCGGGTTGTAGATGAGGCGCTCCGAAAGGAGGCACTGGTGCCGACAGATGGGCATGATGGTCCCTAGAAGAAAAAGTTTCAGCCCCAGCCTTCGGGGGGTCGATCTGCTCACTCAGAGGGGACTTTCAGGACAGCAAATCTGCAGTAGGGCGGAGGCCATAACAGTTCCAGCGGTCCAGGACTAGGGGCGTCATCTGGAGGTTCACAGCGGAGACCTGGGCCGCAGCAATCAAACCGATGTCATAGGAAGCACTTGGGGGCTTGCCGGGGACGTGCATAGGTATGTTTCAGCTGTGAGCAGATTGGACATTACAAAAAGGATTGTCCTAGCAAGGACAGTCAACAGCCTGATCAGATCAGAGGAAAGGCGCCGATGTAAGTGGGTTTCGTAGCTCAAAGGGGTCAGACTCAGGGAGGAGGCCAGCGAGCTGGTGGTTCAGAGAGGCCCATTTCACGGGTGTTTGCTATGAACCAAGAGGGCGCTGAGGCATCCTGGGCAGTGGTGTCAGGTAATATTGTGGTTGGTTCTGCCATTGCATATGTCTTGTTTGATCCGGATGCTATGGACTTTTTGTGTCTGCTTTGTTTGCTGCTAAGTTGTCAGGGAAACCTTCTGTGCTTGATTTGCCTCTTGTGGTGTCTACACCTACGGGCATTTCTCTGATGGTAGAGATAATCTTTCGGGGCTGTGAGATTGTCATTTGTGGGCATGTGTTGATGGTCGAATTGACACTCCTGCCGATGCTAGAGCTTGATGTAATTTTGGGCATGGACAGGTTGGCGGACCATTTCGCCTCAGTTGATTGCAGGGCTAAGACTGTGACCTTCCGTAAGCCCGGATTACCCCAGTTTTACCTTTCAGGGTGAGGGAAAGAGAGAGCCGTTGATGACAATTTCAGCTCTCAATGCTCGGAAACTACTTCTGTGTGGATGCCAGTCCTTCTTGGCCTTTGTGTCTCTGGCAGAGGGAGACAGAGGTGTGGCTAGTGACATCGGGGGAACACCTATAGTATGCGGGTTCTTTGATGTGTTCCTAGAGGAGTTGCCAGGGTTGCCTCCAGAAAGAGAGATCAAGTTCTGCATTGACTTGCAGCCAGGGGTGATCGAAACCGATCTCCATTCCGTCGTATTGGATGGCACCAGCTGAGTTGAGGGAGTTGAAATTCCAGTTGCAGGAGCTGCTAGAGTTGGGTTCATTCGCCCAAGTGTTTTGCCTTGGGGCGCTCCAGTGCTCTTTGTGAAAAAGAAAGATGGGTCCATGCGGATGTGCATTGATTACCGATAGCTTAACAAGGTAACAATGAAGAATCGGTACCCGCTGCCCAGGGTTGATGATTTATTTGATCAGTTTCAAGGGGCTCAGTGGTTTTCTAAGATTGACCTGCGGTCAGGGTACCATCAGTTGAGGATCCAGGACAGTGACGTCCCTAAGACTACTTTTAAGTTGAGGTATGGGCACTTTGAGTTCCTGGTGATGTCGTTCGGGCTGACTAATGCACCTGCATCGTTTATGTACCTGATGAACCGAGTGTTCAGGGAATACTTGGATAAATTTATGATAGTGTTCATTGATGATATCTTGATATATTTCAGGAGCATAGGAGCATGCTGAGCACTTGTAGATGGTTCTAGAGACTCTCCGGGAGCACCGCTTATATGCCAAATTCTCCAAGTGCGAGTTCTAGCTGGAGAGTGTGGGGTTCTTTGGCCATGTGGTGTCCAGGGAAGGGGTAAAGGTGAACCCCGCAAAGATAAAAGAAGTTCAGAATTGGAAGAGGCCGACTAATGTCACTGAGATCCGCAGTTTCCTGGGGTTGGCAGGTTATTACAGAAAGTTTATATAGAATTTCTCTAGGATCGCAGCATCATTGACCCGCCTGACACATAAGAAGGTCAAGTTCGAATGAGACAGTAAGTGCGAGGAGAGCTTTCTGAAGCTCAAGGACCGCTTGATGTCGGCACCAGTTCTAGCAGTACCCTCGGGCTCGGGAGGATTTGTTGTTTACTCTGATGCCTCCCGGGTCAGCTTGGGTTGTGTGTTGATGCGGAATGGCAGGGTGATAGCTTATGCCTCCAGGCAGTTGAAGGTTCACAATAAGAATTACCCAACTCATGATCTTGAGCTGCCAGTAGTAGTCTTCGTATTGAAGCTGTGACGTCACTACATTTATGGCGAGGCTTGTGAGATATACACCGATCATAAGAGCTTCCAGTATTTGCTCACTCAGAAGGAGTTGAACCTAAGACAGAGAAGATGGCTTGAGCTATTGAAGGACTATAACTGCACGATCATGTACCATCCGGGGAAGGCTAATTGTTGGGTGAAATGGCCACACTAGAGGGGGGTGAATATTTTAAACTTCTTCTTAAGCTACTAAGGCAATTTATAATTCGACGACTAAATGCGGAAGCGATATATGATAAAGTAATTAATACAAACAAGATATCAATGCAAATACATGAATTTATAGTGGTTCGGCCCCAATGCCTACTCCACTATCTAAGCACCTCACTTAGGATTTCTAAACTTAGTTTACTAGATTAAATCATTTCCCTTACAAAGAGGACTTTGACCCGAACAATCTCACTCTCAACCTAAGGCACTTCTATACCAGGAAGTCTTCGCCTTCTTACCGAGAGCACTCTTCCACCTCAACCCTAAGGGACAACTCAACTAATCCTAGTAAACTATGTTTACACAAGTGGCCTTACACATTCTATACCAAGGATACCACTCAATCACAAGACCTAACACTAGGTCATCTTACACGCTAAAATACAATGAAATAAATCACAAAAATACACAAGTAATGGAGCAAATAAATAATACAATAAATACTTAGCTCCAAACATGAGTCCTAGTTCCTCTTGATGCCTCAATGATGAATCGTTCAAGGTTTGAAGGCAAGATCAAGGATATATCATTGAAACTAGGGTTGTCAAAGGGATGACTCAAGAAATACTTTGAGAATGATCAAGAATGGCTCTTTGGAGGCTTGAATCAGTTCTTAAGAGAGGTTAATGAAGGATGTAGATGAGTATTTATAACCCCTTAACCAAACGGCTGCTCAACGGGCATTTTTTCACCCATTGGACGTCGTTCGATCGCTTGTCGGTCGATCGTCGATCGATCGCTTGTCGGTCGATCGTCGATCGACCGCTAGCAATTCTTACTTCTGCCGCTCTATTCGGTCAACCGGAGAGTCGACTGACTATATCTCGAACTGGTTCCTCTATTGTCCGGTCGACCGCTCGGTCGACCGAAGTAGCCACTGCCAATTTTTGGCACACTTCGGTCGATCGACCCATCGATCGAATTGGCTATTGTCAGATTTTGACACCATTCGGTCGACCGAACCTGGACTAGGCAGTTTGGTTTGGCTTTGTTTGTTCATTTTCTGGTTCTGTCTTCACTAAGTCTACTTATATAATATTTATTAACTTTAAAACATAAATGCTATATAAGGATTACCCCCATTTGGATTCAATAAAAATATCTAAAAAATCAAAATCCTTAAGAATCAAAATCTAGTTTTTGGGGTCTGGTACAAATTTTCGGAAAACAGAAATTTTCTAATCTTTCGAGTCAAGAATGGGTAGGCTAAAGGCTTCCAAAAATTCCTAAAAAATACACTGTTATCTAGTTTTAACACAATGAATAATTACCGTCATTTTTTATGTTAGGAAAATATCTAGGTCATATAGCTCTCCAATGAGCTCCCTAGGTTTAGGGAATTTTAGGGCGGTTTTTGGGTTTTATGTTTGGGGTTTGGGATTAGTTTTTGGGTTTTTTTGTATCATCATGAGGATTTACAATTTATCTAGATACCCTAAATCTAAACTCTAACTTCCCATAGAATCCGAGCGCGTCGATCAACGTCCTTCCGATTTTCTAATTTCTTCGATATTTCCGATCGAGGACGTCGAGCACTAACCGATACGGAACCTGAAAGTATTTCTCAATGAAACATTAGTTCCATGTTTGTTATCTTCAAAACCGAGATTAAGACCAAGGTTGAAAATCTTAAGCCAACAATCTCTCCCTTTTTGATGATGACAAACATCCCTAAGAAAATATATATATTAAAACACAAAGGATATCAACTAAGGGATTTCTCCCCCTATCAACATGCATATCTATAAATTAGAACTCCATTTATTTATATGCATGGTTTTCCTATATTTTCTTCCCCTTTACCTACATATTTTCTCCTCCTTTTGACATCACTCAAAAAGGGCAAAAAAAGTAGACCTATAGTCAAAGTTGGGACCTAAAAAAAACTTGTTTTAATGCAAACACGTAGATCTCAACTCAAGGGATGAAAAATATACATACAAGTGAGACTAATAAATACATGATATCATAGAATGCTAAACATGATCTAAAACTAGAAATCATATATCAAGCTCAAGTAATGATATTTTCATGTATCAGTCAACATATCAAAAACCATTTTAGAAATGATTTTTCACGAGTCAAAATGAGAACGATACGAAAAACATGAATCTAACATCATACTTGAAGTCTCATTCAAAGATTTTGACAAAAATTCAAAGTATCAAGAAATGAGCATTTGGGGAGAATGATATTTTAAAGTTTCGAAATCCAATTTCAAAAATCCAAATCAAATCACATTCATACTCAAGATTTTTGAAATTTTTATGCCACCAACTAGATTTTTCAAGGAAGATGCAAATTAAAGAATCAACAAAAAATCTTTTTTTTTTGCATTTTTCTAAAATTCATTGAGTTCTAGTGGCATTTTCGCAAATAATTTGAATTTTTCAAAAGTCTTCAATTTTCATTCAAACTTTCCAGATATCAAGATAAAGATATAATCATTTAAAGCATGATTATCAAGTTTTAAATGAAGATGATGTCATTTGATCAAAATTTTACCTTAGCACGATTTCATTCAAAAACAAGCATGATAACATGAAATGACTAAGTATCAAATTTTAACCTTTACTCATGGTTTTTCAAATTTAAACACATGGACACCTAACATGAGTAAATCTAAATATGTTTGTAAAGTTTGGACCTAAAATGAAGTCTCTAAGTCAATTTGTTGACTTATGTCAACTATACTCAACTTTAGGTCTCCTAATGTGAACTTGTTATCAATTTATCCATTTTCACATGATTTTTCAATTTTAACCACATGGATGGAAATCATGAGTAAGTTCAAACATGCTTATCAAGTTTCAACTTAAAATGAAGTCTCTAAGATGAAATTCTACCTATGACACATTTCATTCAAACAAGGTTTCATGAAATTGCCTAAGTATTAAAATTTTATCTACTCATGAGATTTCAATCAATTAGCATGCAAGATCATTCATGAGCATAGAAAATAGAGGTGTTGTGCAAAAAATTTACCAAAATAAAACTCATACCTCATTTCTTGAGAAATTTCACAATTTTTATTTTCTTTTCATTTTCTTTTAGCCTTTCAAATTTTACCATTTTCTCAACTTGCAAGTAGGCTTTATTAGTATCATACCAACTAGCATGCTAACTTACTAAATAGCAAAGGGTCAATGCAAAGTTTCATTTAAAGATCTCAACCTATGCTAGGTAGTTGAGATTCATTTTAAAGGAGTTATCATGATATCAAAATGAATTAAAGAGATCTTAGGATATGAAATATTTGAAGAATAAGATCTCTAAACATGTTTAACTAGTTTGGACTTAAAAAGAATGTCTCTAATAGTGAATATCAACCTAGAGCAAGTTTCATTTATTAAAATTTGCCTAAGTGCTAAAATTCTACATACTCATGAAAATTCAAGAGTTTAACATGCAATTTTAATCATGAGTATAGAGACATATTTAAGCTTAAACATTAGGATATAACACTAAGATTTTGAATTTATCGAAGTTATACCTTATACTTGAAAATTTAGTCAAACTAATCTTTTTCATTCTAGTTAGCCTTCCATTTAATCTTAGATTTAACTTGCATGAGGAAATCATTGGCATAATTATTTCAAGCAAATTAATCATTCTAGATAGCAAAGTAAGCAACAAAGATTTCATTCAAAATCCAACTTTGCTAAATAGTTCAAAATTTGTTTTAAATAAAATCAAGTCATACCAAAACGAATTTTAAGAGATTACAAAAATAATAAATATGAAAATATGATCTCCAACCCTTCCTATTGGTTGAAAACCGAAAGACCACAATGAGCCTACGATTTATAATCGCAAGGTTGCTTAGGCCCATTACAAGCCACATAGGTCTCCGAAGAGACAAGAAATCATAAAATATTTTTAAAACTTATTAAGAGCGAAAAATCTACTAATATTAAGCATATATCAAAACTCCAACTATAATTTAAGCAAGTGACTATAGGAGATGATACCAAAGTCTTTGATGTCAATTTTCATACCTATGACATCATGATAGCTTGAAGTTGCAACCTCTTGGAGATTTCTCGTTTGGATCCAAGTTCAACTTCAATAGTCCATTTCTCTTTACCCTTGTGTGGTAGCTCCCCTTACAAGAGAGCAAGAAACTTTTGGTACTCAAATGGCTTTGAGTCCTTGGGGGTTAGATAGCCTAGGAATCCAAAGTGTCCTAGTTACACTTTGATTTTTCTTGAATACACAATCATAAATAGCATGGCCAAAAATACCACAACAAAAGCAATGTCCATTGAATTTCTTTTCATTTTTGCTATGGATATTAGATCTATCATTAAAATGTTTGATATGTTAAACATGATGAGTATGAGCATTCTTAGAAACATCATTCTTCTTATTATGATTATGAGGTCTAATGGTAGAATGCATAACATGAGAATGATGATGAACATTGGCATTCGTTACATAAGCACTACTAGTGTTCTTAAGAAATGAAATATTTTTTCAATTCGTTTACTTTCTTATTTAAAGACACAACCTCATTTTTCAATGAGTTAAGAGATTGATATAAGGCATTAGATTGAGATTTCAAATTGTTGTTTTCACTTATAATTTTTAAATTCTCAAGTTTTAAATTTTCATTCTCAAGCTTTAAGTCCTTAAGCTCAAGTTTCAACCTATCATGGGAAGAATTAAAAGAACTGGATTTCATTTTCTTATTTTCTAATTTTAACTCATCCACATGAGAGTTAAGCCTTATATTATCTTTCTTTAATCTTTTATTTTCATTATCATTTTTAACAAGCAAGGCATATATTTTCTTGTATTCACTTACTAACTCATCATATTGCATATCATGTGAACTAGAAGAGCTAGTACTATCATTATCATTATCATGACTAGATGAAGAAGAGAGTACCTCATTATTTACAATTTTGAGGCTCACTTTGGAAGTGGCTTCATAGTCATGGGTAGAGGATGCTTCAAATGAGTGAAATGTGGAGGTGGAAGCACTTGACCTCTTCATTGCTTTGTTCATCATGGTAGGGCAATTCTTCTTCACATGCCCTTTTTCTTTACACACATGACAAATCACCTTTCGTTTTCGGCTCATAGAGTTGCTCGTTTGACTAGAAGCACTATGGACATCAAAACCGAGATTAGTAGTAGGTGAGTGACCATTGTCATCACCACCTTCATCAAAAGTGCCAATTTCTTCGGTTTTGGCATGATCATATAAAATATTTAAAGTGGTCCATAAATCAAAAGCCGAAGAGCAATGCATGACTTTTTCTAGAATGACATTTGGTAAGGTGCAAAGAATACAATTCATGGCATCTCCATTATACTTAAACATTTTCTTATCTAATTCACTCCAAGCATGCATGTCAACCTTAGGTTCAATAAATTCTAGTCTTAACATGTTAATGGCACCAAAACCATTAGTCTTTAAATATGTGTACATCCTATATTTCCAAGGACCAAAGTTTGAGGCATCGAACCTAGGAGGTGAAGACGCTAAACTCTCTAATGCCATTTTCCGAATTGAGAGACGATGTAGAGGAGATGATGAAATCTCAATTTATGACCCGCTCTGATACCAATTGTTGGATGAAATGGCCACACAAGAGGGGGGGTGAATAGTGTGTTAACTAAATTTTATCGTCTAATTCCGGTTTTAAACTTTTTATTAAGCTACTTAGTCAATTTATAATTTGACGACTAAATGCGGAAGCGATAAATGATAAAGTAATTAATACAAACAAGATATCAATGCAAACACATGAATTTATAATGGTTCGGCCCCAATGTCTGCTCCACTACCTAAGCACCTCACTTAGGATTTCCAAACTTAGTTTACTAGATTAAATCGTTTCCCTTACAATAAGGACTATGACCCGAAGAGTCTCACTCTTAACCTAAGGCACTTCCACACCCGGAAGTCTCCGCCTTCTTACCGAGAGCACTCTTCCACCTCAATCTTAAGGGACAACTCAACTAATCCTAGTAAACTATATTTACACAAGTGGCTTTACACCTTCTATACCAAGGATACCACTCAATAACAAGACCTAACACTAGGTCTTCTTACATGCTCAAATATAATGAAATAAATCATAAAAATACACAAGTAATAGAGCAAATAAATAATACAACAAATACTTAACTCCAAACACGAGTCCTAATTCCTCTTGATGCCTCAATGATGAATCGTTCAAGGCTTGAAGGAAAGATCAAGGATATATCATTGAAACTAGGGTTGTCAAAGGGATGACTCAAGAAATACTTTGAGAATGATCATGAATGGCTCTTTGGAAGCTTGGATCAGTTATTAAGAGAGGTTAATGAAGGATGGAGATGAGTATTTATAACCCCTTAACCGAACGGCTGCTCAACGGGCATTTTTTTGCCCGTTGGATGTCGTTCGGTCGCTTGCCGGTTGATCATCGATCAACCGATCGATCGACCGCCCAGCGACCGCTGGCAATTCTTACTTCTGCCGCTCTGTTTGGTCGACCAGAGGGTCGACTGACTATATCGCGAACTGGTTCCTCTGTTGTTCGGTTGACCACTCGATCGATCGAAGTAGCCACTGCCAATTTTTGGCACATTTTAATCGATCGACCGATCGATCAAATTGGCTACTGCCAGATTTTGACACCATTCGATCGACCGAACCTGGACTGGGCAGTTTGGTTTGGCTTTGTTTGTTCATTTTCTGGTTCCGTCTTCATTAAGTCTACTTATATAATATTTATTAAAACATAAATGTTATATAAGGATTACCTCCCATTTGGATTCAATAAAAATATCTAAAAAATCAAAATCTAGTTTTTGGGGTCTAGTACAAATTTTTGAAAAACAGAAATTTTCTAATCTTTCGAGTCAAGAATAGGTAGGCTAATGACTTCCAAAATTTCCTAAAAAATACATCGTTATCTATTTTTAACCCAAGGAACAATTACCGCCTTTTTATGTTAGGAAAATATTTAGGTCATATAGCCCTCGAAGGAGCTCCCTAGGCTTAGTGAATTTCAGGGTGGTTTTCGGGTTTTCATGTTTGGGTTCAGGATTGGTTTTTGGGTTTCTTTGCATCATCATGAGGATTTATAATTTATCTAGACACCCTAAACCTAAACTCTAACTTTCCAAAGAATCCGAGCGCGTCGACCAACGTCCTTCCGATTTCCCGATTTCTTCGATATTTCCGATCGAGGACGTCGAGTGATAACCGATATGGAACCTGAAAGTATTTCTCAATGAAACATTAGTTCCATGTTTGTTATCATCAAAACTGAGATTAAGACCAAGGTTGAAAACCTTAAGCCAACACTAATATTATAGCTGATGTTTTGAGCAAGAAGTCTATGGGCAGTCTGGCGCATTTGGCAGTCCGGAGGAGGCCGTTGGCTCAGGATTTGGCCATGTGTTTGGATGGCGGGGCCAGTCTTGTCAGTGTCAGCTTCTGATGCACTTGTGGCACACCTGAGGGTGCAGTCCACATTGGTTAATATGTTGCGAGCAACGCAGGAGGAGGATGCTTTCTGTGCTCTCACTAAGGATCTGGCTAGGAGATGTGATGCCGATAATGGTTACGGTATTGACTCGGAGGGCGTTCCGAGGTTTAAGAATAGGATAGTGGTGCTAGACACTACTAGAAATTGGTTCTTTAACAATGGCTATCAGCAACGGCTGCTCAAGCCGTTGCTATTTGCAACGTCGTTCTTACGGTCGCTCAAGCCATTGCAGATATGTCATATCTGCAACGGCTTTCTAACGGATATGTGAGCCGTTGCGGATATTAATTAACTTAGCAACGGCTTTCTAACGGACACGTGAGTCCTTGCTGATGATTAACTTATCAGCAACAGCGTTCTAACGGTTAAGTGAGCTGTTGCTGATAAGTTTATATAGGGCACGAGCCTGCGCCCGCCCCTTCCTCCTCTTCTTCGTCTTCCGCTGCTTCCGCCGCCCGTTGCCAGCGCCGACGCCGCCGCCTTGCTGTCGTCGCCCCGTCGTGGACCGTCGCCTCCACCCCGTCTGTTCCAGGTATTCCTTGCTGCCCCTCGCGCCTTCCTTCCCATTCAATTCGGTCGAAACCCTAAATATAGGGTTTCGATCGGTGGCCGCGGTCAGATCGTTGTCTAGTGTCCGGACACTGCACGCCGGACACAGGACTCCGGCGCCTGAAATCCATTAATTATGAATTCTTTTTAATTAATTGTTTAATTTATAGATTAATTGTTAAATTAATTTTTAGGGTTTAGATTAATTTTTAGATTAATTGTTATGACTTAGATTAATTTTTAGATTAATTGTTAGAATTTAGATTAATTTTTAGATTAATAATGGTATGTTAATTATTTAAATTAATTAAAATGTTTTATATTAATATTAATTAATTAGTTAAATGTTAATTAGTCTGGAGTCGTCCTCAGTGGACTCGCACCAGAATCGTCCACTTCGGACTCGCGTTGAGATCGTCCACTTCGTACTCGCGCCGAAATCGTCCATTTCAGACTCCCGCCGGATTCGTCCACTTTGGACTCGTGTCGGAATTTTCACTATGGACTCGAACTAACTCAAATTATTTAGAAAATAATCATCCATCCGACGAGTTGATACGTTTCACGTACGCATCGACGAGTCGGATATGATTTAGCAAAACCTTAGATCCGCTCGGGGGTTGTATGTTCGTGTAAAAGAAGTAGAATATCTTTTATATGATGTACAACCCTTGAATTATCCCTGATTGGACAATTTGGGAATATAGTTATTTGTATTGCACTTAGTTTATTCTTTTAACCGTTAACTTATTCTAAATTTCGGCAGCATCTCTCTTGTTCTCCGATACGCGCCCAAATGATATGCGTATTTGGAGAACTATATGGAGATGCTGCCAAAATTTAGAATGAAGTTAGCCGTTAAAAGAAATACTTAGTGCAATATGAATAACATAACTCCCGAATGGAATAGGACCATCTCACCTAAAGTCATTAACCGAAGAAATTGTCATTGATTGACATAATCATGTCAGCTGATCGAAGTTGGATGTACCAACGTTTTGATCGTGGAGCTTTAACGAATGAGTTTCGATTAGGCGTTTAGGCGTAACTTACTTCCTAAATTTTGCCTATTCGAATCGGAAATTCGTTAGCGTTGGTGATAAAATCCGATGTCTGTGCCGCATTTGCTTGAATGGATGATTTTTGGATCGAGAAACTGTCACTCTGCATCTATATAATAAAGGATTTGCACCAAGATATTTTCTATGAACTTATCATGGGGAGTCACGTGAAGTCGGGACGTCGAGCAATCCTATCGTTCACACACATGGTGAATCTTCCTTTGCTAGTATTTCTTCATCCAGTCAATCTAATCCATATAGAACTATGATACTTGATAGTCTTAGGGGTCAATTCTACCTGAATGATAATGTCGATCGGCCAGTTACTAAGACGTCAGTGCCACCAGATACTACAGGTGTTGATACCACAGAAGTACAAACTGCGATAGAGATTGAATTGTCGAATAAAGAAGCTGCAGAATTTTACGAGATGTTGAAAGCTGTCGATGAACCTTTGTATGAGAATTGTCCTAAATACACTAGGTTTTCGGCAATGACGCAGCTCCTAAACATCAAGGCCGATTGTAACATCAGCGGGGTTGCGTATGATCGGATTGCAGGATTGATTAATGGAATGCTGCCTACTGATAACAAGTTTGAGCCAACTTTTTATGAGACTAAAAAGTTGATCAGAAAATTAGGGCTTGGGTACGAAAAAATACACGCGTGCCAAAATAACTACATTTTATATTATAAAGAAAATGTGCAGTTGGATAAATACCCTGTATGTCAACATCCTCGTTACAATGAGAAGAAATCAGTCCGACAGAAAAATATCCCGTTTAAGGTGCTTCGGTATTTTCCAATAACACCGAGGCTTCAAAGATTATTCATGTCGGAAAAGACGACCCCCTACATGAGTTGGCATGCAAGAAGTCGTGATGATACAATAATGACTCATCCATCCGACAGTGAAGCATAGAAACATTTGGATACATGTTATCTTTCATTTGCTAGGAATACTAGAAATATCAGATTGGGATTGTGCACAGATGGTTTTAATCCGTTTGGATATTCTGTAATCCCTTGTTCAGTTTGGCCAGTGCTGCTGACAGTTTATAATTTGCCACCGTCAATATGTATGAAAGATGAATTTATTTATCTTTCGATGATTATTTTGGGTCCTAAGGGTCCACGAAAAGAAATTGACGTGTTTCTCAGACATTTGATAGATGAATTAAAAATATTATGGACTGAGAGAGCTGTCACTTACGATTGTCATCGGAAGCGAAACTTCAATTTAAAGGCCGCGGTTTTGTGGACAATCAATGATTTCTCAGCGTACGACATGTTGTCTGGTTGGAGCACTCACGGCCGACTCTCTTGTCTGTATTGTATGGAACACTCTAAATCAATCAGTCTTCAGAACGGACGGAAAATCTCATTATTTGATTGTCATCATCAATTCCTACCGGCTAACCATCAGTATAAAAGGAATCGTAATAAATTTACTAAGGGCAGAGTCGAAAGAGATGAGCCACCACCGATGTTGTCTGGCGAACAAATGTTAGCACGTGTTTCAGCACTTCTAGAGATAGTATTTGATCAGAA
Source organism: Canna indica (assembly GCA_034359265.1). NCBI lineage: Eukaryota > Viridiplantae > Streptophyta > Magnoliopsida > Zingiberales > Cannaceae > Canna > Canna indica. The sequence goes on along the minus strand of CP136894.1, from coordinate 11,995,268 downwards.
TGAAAGAGTGTCAGGCTTTGGTCAAACACATAACTGGGTGAAAAAAAGTATATTTTGGGAATTGCCCTAATGGAGTACATTACTGATTCGACATAATTTGGATGTCATGCACATTGAAAAAAATGTGTTTGATAATATTTTCAACACTTTGATGGATATGCACATTGAAAAACTAAAGATAATGTCAAAGTCCGACATGATCTGAAAATACTTTGTAAGAGACCGAAGTTGGAGTTACAAGAGGTCAACGGACGATATCTGAAGCCGAAGGCTCCGTATGTGTTAAAGAAACAACATATCAAAGATGTTTGTCAATGGATAAAAGATCTCAGATCACCCGATGGATATGCTTCAAACTTATCTCGGTGTGTGAACGTCGATGATTGCAAAATATCAGGGATGGAGAGCCATGATTGTCATGTATTCATGCAGAGATTGCTTCCGATCGCATTCTGAGATCTTCTACCTGATAATATTTGGGGTATGTTGACTGAATTAAGTATGTTTTTTTAGAAACATTTGTGCAAATGTTGTTCGAGTCGAAGATATGTCAACACTTGAAAGTAATATTGTTGAAATTATATGCAAGCTGAAGCAGTTTTTCCCTCATGCCTTTTTTGACTCGATGGAGCATCTACTGATACACTTGGCATACGAGGCACGAGTTGGTGGCCTCGTTCAATACCGGTGGATGTACTTATTTGAAAGATACATGAATCGTTTGAAGAAAAAAGTAAAGAATATCGTAGCTGTTGAAGGATCAATATCTAAATCGTATATCATCCAAGAAATTTCAACATTCTGCTCATTTTACTTTGAATCGACAGTACATACAAGATTTGATTGTCTTCGACGTAACGACGACGGGGGAGTTCAACATTCAGATGGACGTTGAAATATATTTTGTCACTCTGGTCGTGCTTTTGGTTCTCGTCCATCTCGACACTTAAGCGACGAAGAGTATCATTTGACACACTTGTATGTATTACTCAATTGTCCAGAGATTGAATAATTCATTGAAATATTTGACATTGAGATGGTGCAAAATTACTCTATTCACAACGATCAAGAATTGGAGAGATTACGGAATCGTGATTTCCCTACTTGGATTCAGGCTTACAGCAAATATCACACAGCTGAAATAGATGAAAGAATATTTGAGTTTGTTAGTGGACCGTCGCGACTAGTGTCGTGTTATAGTGGATATTTTGTTAATGGGTACAAAATTTCACACGGTTGAATATGCATTTACGAAGAAGACGATGAATGCCGGGGTCTACATAAAAGGGACAACCTATGTTGAATGTGATATGGATTTTTATGGACTGGTGGAAGAAGTGATAGAGTTGCACTACTTCGGCTTAAAATCAGTGATCCTATTTAGATGTCATTGGTTTTGATACAACAGAAAGGGGCATGCAAGTTCATCCAAAATACAAACTTGTTGAGGTTAATTACAAATCCAAATTGGCAGCAAATGAGCCTTTTATATTGTCAGCATAAGCCAAACAAGTATATTACGCGAAGTATCCAGCTCGAAATAAAGATAGAGCAGATTGGCGTGTAGTCTGTAAGACTAAAGGTAGAGGAAAAATTGATCAGATAGCAGGAGACAATAAGCCGATACCCGATGTGGCAGATGATTTCTATCAAGAAGATGATCCTCCTGTTGTAGATCATATTACTTCAATACTCGAGGATGCAAACACAACGCCAATTCAATTAGAAGTTGAATATGCTGATTATGACGATCATGAAATTGAGGAAGCTGGAGATTAAGAATATGAAGAAGAGAAAGAATTCGAAGACTATTACTCGGATGATGAGGAATAATTGTTAAGTATATCTTATATTAAATGTATCTCTACTATGTATATAATAATCTAATTATATGCCTATTCGACAGATATGTTTAATCATGGTTATCGTAGCATGAGAGCTTCAGAGTCTCCGATCGGTGAGACTCCAGCACTTACTCATGCTGCTGATTCTCCTGTTGTTGATCCTCCTGCCGATGATACTACTGAGGCTAGTACATCTAGAGGCAGGCGGCCACGCGGGCCGAACAGGTGGCAACCTCCACCAGCCACAGAGTCACGTAGATTCATTTGCGTGATTGGAAAGTGATAATATATCATGAATTATGAATCATTAAAAATTCATTATATCATAGTATAATATTAAAATTTATTTTTGTTGTGCAGGTTCGAGCAAGAAGAAGTGCCAAGGAGCATATCTTCTACCATTCGACGATACATGCACGGGGCATGGCCCACGTCGTTTCACGTGCCCAGTGAGCATGTCGACATGCTATGGCGCGAGTTTGAGGCATGTTTTAATTATTATTATTTTTTATACATGCATGATGATTAATATTGGTACTAATATTATTATTTTGTAGGCTCGCTATACATGGGCTGAGGACTAGAGGTCCTTCATTTACGCTGCCTGGGAGGCTATTTCCAGGGCGAGGTACAACGGGCAGCTAGGGCAAGTCCGATCCCAGGCGATGGCCCGAGCTGAGACCACTAACATCGCGGAGACTCGGGGATACGACCCCGACTGGATTACTCCGGATATATGGGACCAGCTCGTGGCAATATGGTCGACGGATCGATGGCAGGAGGCTTCTAGGACTGCGGCTAGAAACCGCATGTCGAGGGGAGCATTGCGTTATACTGGCGGCTCTATTGCATTTGCAGTGCACGCGAATACCTTACTTTTAATTATATATTTTATTTGTTACTTTGTGTACTAATTAATGTATTTGTTTTATAAATATAGACGACGGTGTTGGACGACGGGACTATCCAGCGACCCTCCCCGATGGCGGTGTTTGAGCGGACTCATCGTCGAGTACATGGGACAAGGGAGTACATTGGCAACTGCGCTGCATACATTATGGTAAGTACATTATGGGACAGGGGACTCATCGTCGAGTGCTAGGCCCGCTTGGGGCACCGACCCCTCCAGTCGCTGGTGAGCGACCGTCCACCTCCGGGTCCAATTATGATCATAGTACTAGGATAAAGACACTAGAGGAGACGGTCGCGCATCAGAGTCAAATGATGGCGGAGATGCATGCTATGATATGCAATATCTCAGCTCATACCGGAGCAAGCATCCCCTCGGCATCATTTGATCCATCGTCCTCGAGTCAGTCCACGCCGGTGTACACCAAAGCACTCCAGACCCCGCCATATGATCTAGACCATCCTCCATCGTCATCGTGAGATTTATTGTTTTTTTATATATTGACTTTGTTACTTAGATACTATACTTGATTAATTTTTTTTGTTTGTATATTGATACTTCAAATTTGAATTTGAATAGTTTTTATATGATTGTGGATAATTATAAATATAAGTATAATTATTTTGATGTATATCTGAGTGTATTTGTGATGTGTGAATGGATGTATGTATGGGTGTATGGGTGTGTGAGTTATGTATCAGATAATGTATCAATGTATTAATGGAAATTTGGAATCTTAAAATTTTTTTGATTTCAGGTCTACATCATCAGCAACGGCTTTCGCATGGCCGCCCGTGGGAAAGTCGTTACTAAAAATGTATCGTAAGACGTTGCTGATGACCTACATCAACGGCTTAGCAACGGTCTTTCACTAACGGCCTTGCCACGGCCCCGTGTCCGTGGCAAAGCCATTGCTGCTAATATTATTTGCAACAACCCGAGCAGCCATTGTTGATCCATTGCTAAATTATCAGCAACGCATTTTTCTACCATGGCTCCGTTGCAATGGGTGGGGCCGTTGCACGACGTTGCACACCGTTGCACGCCGTTGCACACCGTTGCACGCCGTTGCACGCCGTTGTTGATGGTTTTCAGCAACGGCTTCAACTGTTGCCGATGCCCATTATTCCAGTAGTGAGATATGATCGAGGTTCACCGACTAGTGCTAGAGATGGCTCATCGGTCTACATATACTATGCATTCGGGAGCCACGAAGATGTACCATGACCTAAGGCAGAATTGTTGGTGGAAATACATGAAAAGAGAAATGGCCGAGTTCGTGTCTAAGTGCCTGGTATGTTGGTCTAAGGTTTTCTTCCTTGGTTTTAATCTAGGTTTTGATGATAACAAACATGGAACTAATGTTTCATTGAGAAATCTTTCAGGTTCCAAGTCGGTTAGCGCACGACGTCCTCGATCGGAAATATCGGAGAAATTGAAAAATCAGAAGGATGTTGGTCGACGCGCTTGGATTCGTTGGAAAGATAGAGTCTAGGTTTAGGGTGTCTAGTTTATATTATAAATCCTCATGATGATGCATAAGAACCCAAAAACCATCCCCGAATCCCAAAACATGAAAACCCGAAAACCATCCTGAAATTCACTAAGCCTAGGGAGCTCCTTGGAAGGCTATATGACCTAGACATTTACTTGACATAAAAAATGGCGATAATTATTCCTTGGGTAGTAATTAGATAACGAGGTATTTTAAAGGATATTTTGGAAGCTTTTAGCCTACCCATATTTGACCCAATGAGATTAGGAAAATTCCATTTTTCGGAAATTTGTACTAGACCCCAAAAACTAGAATTTGATTCTTAAGAATTTTGATTTTTTAGATATTTTTATTGAATCCAAATGGGGGTAATCCTTATATAACATTTTTTAGAAATAATCAACCTTGATCTTAATCTCGGTTTTGATGATAACAAACATGGAACTAATGATTTCATGAAGAGTTATTTTCAGGTTCCATATCGATTAGCGCACGACGTCCCCGATCGAAAAAATTGGAGAAATCGGCAAGGACGCTCGGGATTATTCGAGTAGTTAGAGTTTAGGGTTAGGGTGTCTAGATAAATTATAAATCCTCATGATGATGCTAAAAATCCCAAAAACCAATCCCGAACTCCAAACATGAAAACCTGGAACCGCCCTGAAATTCACTAAGCCTAGGGAGCTCCTTGGAGGGCTATATAACCTAGACATTTACTTGACATAAAAAATAGTGGTAATTGTTCCTTGGGTCAAAACTAGAAAAAGATGTATTTTAAAGGAATTTTTGGAAGCCTTTAGCATACCCATATTTGACCCGGGACATTAGGAAATTTTCGTTTTCGAAAAATTTGTACTAGACCCCAAAAACTAAATTTTAATTCTTAAGTATTTTGATTTTTTAGATATTTTTATTGAATCCAAATGGGGGTAATTCTTATATAACATTTATGTTTTAAAGTTATTAACTTTAAAAGTTAAGGGAGTTGTCCCTTAGGTTGAGGTGGGAGAGTGCTCTCAGTAGGAAGGCAAGATACTTACGGGTGTGAAAGTGCCTTCGGCTTGAGAGCGGAGACTTTTCGGTGTAAAGTCTTCTTTGTAAGAGAAACGATATAATCTAGTAAAGCTAGCTAGTTTGGAAATCCTAAGCGGGGTGCTTAGGTAGTGGAGTAGGCATTGAGGCCGAACCACTATAAATCACCGTATTTGCATTGTTCTCTTTGTGTATTCATTGTTTATCTTCATTACTCGCTTCCGTATTTAGTCGTTGAATTATAAATTGCCTAATTAGTTTAAGAAAAAGTTTAAAACCAAAATTAGGCAAATAGATTTAGTTAACTTTAAGTTAATAACTTTAAAACATAAATGTTATATAAGGATTACCGATTCAATAAAAATATCTAAAAAATCAAAATCCTTAAGAATCAAAATTTAGTTTTTGGGGTCTAGTATAAATTTCCGAAAAATGGAAATTTTCTAATCTCCCGGGTCAAATATCGATCGAGCCTATCGCAGTGGAGGTGGATTCAGCAGTCTCATATGAGGAGTGACTAGTGGAGGTGCTAGACCGGCAGATCAAAAAATTAAGGTCCAAGGAAATTCCATTGGTTAAGATCAGATGGGAGCACCACTCCGGGCAGGAGGCCACCTGGGAGGTGGAGCAGGATATGAATGAGCTATATCCTTCATTGTTCGATGATCTAGTGAGTCCTTAATATTCTTTTACGAAATTCGAGGATGAATTTTCTTTAAGGTGGGATGATTGTAATATCCTAGATATTTTATTTATTTTTCCCATTTTATGTTGTGGTTGCCAGCCTAGCGGGCTAGTTCGAGGTCAAGCCGAGTCGACTCGTGGTCCGGTGCGAGCTTGTGAGCTCGGGTAAGTTGAATTATGAGTTATAATTATATAGCTAATTTATTTGATTATGTTGCATGTGGATGTTCATGTGTTTATTGCTTGTATTTTATCATGGGGTTAGTTTGGATGTGCCAAGCCAGCAGTCGCCGCCCCTCTCCCCCTTCCCTTGAAGCCAGTCGCCTAGGAGAAGAGCCAAGCCAAGCCTAGTCGAGCCTTTCTCCCCCTCTCCATCTTCTTCTCCCCTTTAGAAGCCAAGTCGGCGGCTTGGTGGAGCCGCCGCCCCTTCCTCCTTGTGGAGCCAAGCCACCGCCGCCACCTTTGAGGCCGGATTCGAAGGCCGCCGATTGGGAATTTTCTCGATTTCTTCTTCCTAATCAAGGCTAGGATGTGTTTCTTCGAATTCTTGAAGCCGTTCTTGAAGGCTAGGATGTGTTGATTTGTTTTCCGTCGATCTACCAAATTTTCACCGTTATTTTTTATTGTCGTGTTTGGAGGAGGCCCTAAACACTCCCCTATGGGGTTTGGCAGCCCTAGGATGACCCTACGGGTGCTCTGCCAAGGTGGAGACGAGGGTGCCCTCAAGGTGTTCGGTTAAATGCCTAAGTGAGGATTTTTTTGGTGTTCTTGATATTCATGCCTTAAATTGCTCATTAAATTGAGTTCCTACATTTTCAAGCATGCCTTGTAATTAATCTGTAATTTTTGGATAAAAATCATATTTATAAAATTAAGATCTTGATATTGATGCCATGAAGGTTCTTGAAGAAGGGTTCTTGATCATGATGCTTGTTTCTTGATTAAGGTGTTGTTGATACTTGTTAGTCTTGTTTAATAAGCATGAAATTTGAGAAATTTATCTCAAGATTAGTATTCTATTTTAATGTTAATTAAGGATCTAATTTCTATTAATTTCATATTTATTTTCATTCTATGTTGAAAAACTCAATGTTGTTGGAATTTCATGCTGAGATGATGAATCTGTGTTGTTTTTAAAATACTTGCTGTGGTGTGTGTATTTCTCTCAACATAGTCGTGCAACCTATCGTTTCGACCATAAAATATAGTTTGGAAATATAAGACACACTCTAAAGATCATATTTGTTGTGTGAAATGGCCACACTATATGGGGGATGAATAGTGTGTTTACTAATCTATTTGCCTAAATTTTAATTTTAAACATTTCTTAGATTACTTAGGCAATTCACAATTAAATGACTAAATGCGGAAGCGATAAATGATAAAGCAATTAAAATAATATATCAATACTAACACAAGTTTTTATAGTGGTTCGACCCTAATGACTACTCCACTACCTAAACACCCCGCTTAGGATTTCCAAACTAACTTTACTAGATTAAATCGTTTCCTTTACAAAGAGGACTTTGACCCGAAGAGTCTCACTCTCAACCTAAGGTACTTTCACACCCGAAAGTCTCCGTCTTCTTACCGAGAGCACTCTTCCACCTCAACCCTAAGAGACAACTTAACTAATCCTTGTAAACTAAGTTTACACCGATGGAATTAAGCCTCAAACACTACAAAAAAAAATGTCTTCTGCGACAAATCACGGCGGTCGCACGCGTCCGTCGCCGAAGCCTTAGTCGTAAAAGATTGTGTGACCGCAGCGCAACAATCGTAATAAATTTCTTATTGCGACGGTATTGCGACCACGTGAGCCGTCGCAGGTATCGTCGCACAGTAACTGCGACCAGGTCGCAGACCTTCTGCGACGGCATGGGCGGTCGCAATACTGTCGCAGAATTATCTTTTTCTTAAAAAAAATATAAAAATATAAATTCATTTCCTGTTCAATGATAGTCTGATACTATATTATATTATATATTATATTAACCAAAGTTAAAAAATTAGAATTAAATCAGCTTATTAAGAATCTTGTCTTCAAACAAAAATAATAAGAAAATTGTGGGAACACAAACTTCATCTCATGAGAGAATACAACAAATCATTTTATCAATTCCTACGCTAAGACATTATACAAATTTGTATAATATGACTGCATTGAAATTGTTTGGTTAACCATTAATATGACTGCATTGAAAAGAAACTTTTTTCCTAGATAATTTTCATAGATAATTAAAGTAGCTATGCGCAATATGACTGCATTGAAAAGAATGTTCATCAGGAAAAAAAAAGTTCCCGGCTAGATCACGAGGGTGACAATAGTTTGGTTAAACATTTTTTTAAAACCGAACCGACAGTGAATCAAAAATCTAGTATTCGGCTCCAAGCCCTCCACTACCAACAAAGATTTCCATTTTCTTCCTATTCAAATCGCACCACGAGTTCTTTAAGCCGGGTCATAATTCGAATCCACCAAAATTCAAGACAAAAAATAACATAAATGATCCGTGTCCAACCTTGGGATCACAATTCACAGCAGGTCAGCTTCCCCTGCTAAGAGTGTCTTCTTCTTCCTCCCTAAGAAGACTACCGCAGAATATGTGTGTATGAAAGAGAGATGTAAACTAATATCTTCTCATTCACGAGGAAAATTATTCAGACATCTTCAAAAGAAGCAACACGAATATGGCCAGCAATACAATAAGGCTAACTCAAATTCACAACGGAGAGTATCCAAATGTCAAAGAAGTAAAGATTATTGTGCCATTGGCATGACTCCTTCAATCGAACGAGCTCCTAAGCTTACATGTTCCTCCAAAATTAAATGAAAGAAGAAAGATTAACTTAAAGAAATGAAAGTAGAATCAATTCTCTTAGTGGTGATAGAAAGGGGCAAATTATTGTATCCTTCCAATTGACTTCCTAAATGCCGGTGATCAATTGTAAAATTAGAAGTAGATGGTGGCTCACATGGTGATCATGCAACAGTATACCAAGCATTTGGTGCTTCTCTACGAACTTCATAGTTATGACACAAGCCGATGCAGAGAAACTAACTAACAAAAAAGTTTTTTCACCAATGCATGACAATCTCAATGACTCGATGATAAACAATTTGGCACAATTGAACCCAAGGACTGCATTCAAGATTCTAAAACATTATAAAATAATATAAAAAAGCTTCATTTATCTATCAAGAATGGAAGTATGACTCACATAGTTATGCTTTTATCCCAATTGAATTCAGCAGAATTCAACCCTTGTTCCCATCCAAATTGACAGCAAAACTTTGCTCTACAGCGTAATCTACAAAACTATGGAGAGGCGGCACTTTGTTCCCATACTTTTCTTCAAGCATCTCCAACTCCTTTTTAGTCTTCAGCCTGAGCTCCTCCACCAATTCTAATGCCCTGTCTTTGTCGTGCACGCTAACAGGATTTGCATTGCTCCTCATTTTCCCCGCCCCTTCATTCGAAGTCGTCAACACATCGTCCACCAACTTGTACAGGACTCCCACTGATCGGTCATATCGCCGCAATGCCTCCACCTCCTCATCGCTCGCTCTGCCCAGCAACCCGCCGCATACAGCCGAGCACTCGGCCATCTCGCCGAACTTCTTCTCCAGGAGGTGGAGGACATCTTCCACATATCTGGCGGCATCGGCGGCAACGATGTCGAGGGACTGCCCAGCAACCATGCCTGTGGACCCCACGACGCGGGAGATCTCGGCTAGGACGCAGAGGACAGTGGCATTAATCTATTCCAAAATGAATCAAGACAAGCAATTAGAAGAATCAGATTCCTATATTTCTCTCCATAGAAAGAATAACAAAATAAATCCCAGTTAAACCAACAAACCAATCTATTGACATTGCTCGTAAACTGAACGATATAAATTGATTTCCCAATGGCGAGAAAAGAGAAATCGTGAACACTGCGAGGAACCCCCAAAATCCACCTTTGTATACCATATGCCAAGAGAATACAGAAAAGCAACAAAATAATCAGCACAAAACCAAAATTGTCGGATAAAGCCCCAAAAAATCAAAAAGGAATCACGAAATCAACTTTCAGAACTCAATCTTTACCGAACCCAAGGCGTTCTTCGCTCTTGAACCAAATCAACCCACGCATACCAAAGGCGAAAAGGGGAGAAAAACCCACCGGAGAAAGGCGGATCCATGGCATTGAGATCTCAGCCCCTCCCTTATTGAATGAACGCCACAAACTACATGCCAATGTAGGCGTCCAGAGAGAGAGAGAGAGAGAGAGAGAGAGAGAGAGAGAGAGAGAGAGAGAGAGAGGAATACCAGGAATGCTGGCGGCGGGGGCGGGCGATGCGGCAGAGAGGTCGCAGAGAGAGAGAGTGATCAAGCGGGGGAAGAGAAAAATAGGGTGGGCCGCTAGGTGATTGAGCGGGGGAAGAGAAAATTAGGGTGGGGTGATCGAGCGGGGGAAGAGAAAAATAGGGCGGGGTGAATAAAATCTCTAACGGTGTTGCGATCACAGGAAGCGATCGCAACAAACAGTCGCTAAACGATCGCTATACCGTTGCGAAGGATTCACATTTGCGACAGCCACTTGTGTGGTCGCAATATCTTCGGTTATGCGACCACCCGACGCCAGCGGTCGTAGAATAGTTACTATCTGCGATGGTTGTTCTACGGTCCCAAATGTGTCGTCGCAAATACCCTGATTTCTAGTAGTGAAATACAAAGGCAACCACCCAATTTCAAAACCTACACTCTAGGTCTTATACAAACTCAAATCCAATGAAAACAAGTTCAAATAACAATTAAAATTACAATGAAAAGAGCTTAAAGAATAAACCAAGACCAAATGCTCTTTTCCAAGCCTTCAAAACCTCCAACTCGCCAAGTCGTTGAGCTCGAATCGAAGCTCGAGTTGAGGAAGATGAGTGCTTGAGAGAAGATGTTGATCGGAGAAGCAAGCTCAAGCCAATCAAGCTCTAGAAGGCACAAATCTCTCTTTTGAATGCTTATGTTAGTTGTTAAGAGAGATTAAAGAAGTTAGAAGAGGGGTATTTATAACCCCTCAATCGAACGGCTGCTCAACAGGCATTTTTTCGCCCATTGGACATCGTTCGGTCACTTGCCGATCGATCGTTGGTCGATCAACCGATCGACCGTCCAGCGACCGCTAGCAATTCTTGCTTCTGCCGCTCTGATCGGTCGACCGACTGAGTTGTGAATCTGCTTCTCTGCTATCCGGACGATCGATGCAAGCACTGTCAATTTTTTGCCTCGATCGATCGACCAAAGTAGCCACTGTCGATTTTTAACCATCTTCGATCGACCGACCGATCGACCGAATTGGCTACTACCAATTTTTAACACTATTCGGTCGACCGACCGGTCGACCAAATTGGCTACTGCCAATTTTTAATACTATTCGGTCGACCGATCGAGCAAGCCTAGGCTAAACTTGATTTTTTTCAGCCTTCTTCTTGTGCGCATCATTTTTGGGTTCCGGCTTTCCACGTGATCTTTAGACTTGTCCAATACGTCTTTGGTGCACACGTCGAATCCGAATGCGTCGATCAATATCCTTCTAATTTTGCGATTTCTCTAATATTTATGATCGAGGACATAGAGCGCTAACCGATATGGAACCTGAAAATATTTCTCAATGAGACATTAGTTCCATTCCATGTTTGTTATCATCAAAACCGAGATTAAGACCAACGTGGAGAACCTTAGGCCAACAATATTCGGGTTAGATATATCAATTTTGGGAACAACAATAACCTAAAATAAAACTCTAATCTTGGTGATCTAAATTTTAATTGCATAATTAAAATTGGGTAAAGGATCAGCATAATCTATTATGAACCAACAAACAAAGTTTATACATGAAATAAAACCACACGGGTTTATGACATTACGAGTCTAGGAGTTGGGGTCGGGTATGGGAGTGTTGAGACGCTTCCCAATAAGGTTGACACCCCTAAGACACCGTAGGAGAGACTTGACTTAGGTCATGTTGTGTCATACCTTTATGAATGACGGAGAGGCTCGTTGAGGAGCCGGACTACGGGCTAGGTCCGAAAGGTTGGATGGCTAAATCCCAACCTGTGGAACAAGTTCGGATGGGCAAATCCCGATTGTTCCGGTTAGCCTCGTGGAATAAGTTCGGATGGCCTACCCGATTATTCCTGAAATGCTTTTAAGGAATAAGTTTGGAGGGCTTACCCGATTATTCCTATGATTATCTTAAAGGGGCAAGTTCGGATGGGCGATTCTCGATTGTTCCTTCGCGTCTCATGGAGCAAGTTTGGAGGGCCTTCCCGATTGCTTCCGAGTTTCTTTATATTAAGATAAGTTCAGAGGGTCTTCCCGATTATCCTAGTATGTTTTGTTGCCTTAGGGCATGGTAGGCTTAGGCCTTTTGATCTTCACTATTTGGATGTTGGATGCCTTCGGGCAGGTAGTGGCCAGATGGCCTGTTAGTTGGTCACTCCCTTGTGACATCTCCTGCTTGAGTCAGGAGTTTTGCTTTATGCATTATATCTGTGTTTAGTTTTTCGTGGGGGTTGGTAGAACCGCTCACTAAGTTCTTTCGAACTCACCCGTTGTCGTTTGTTTTTGTTTTGCGGAACCTGACCGGTGAGGTGGGCTAGAGCACTTGGCGCGGCTGGAGGGCAGATGAGCTACATTGATCTCATAGCAGTCCTAGTTAGGGGTCGTAGTCGAGTGTGTAATAGTTTATCATGCACTGTGTTTTGGCATTTCAGAGTTATAGTCCCTTGGGGACGTTTATGTCATTTATTTCGGATTTCATTATTGGTGGTCTATTGGACTTGATTTATTATTTCCGCATTTTGTACTTTTGCTAAACTTACTTATAATAAATTCTGTTTGGTTTTTCATTTGAAATAAACCTTGTTTATTTATTTCCGCTATGTTTTATTAATAAGTTGGAATGTGCATGGTTTAGACTGCGGGGTATAGGCACATATACCCTAGCCGATCACGTGACCCTGAGTTGGGGCGTGACAAACTCATATAGGGGGCAGTCTTTTCCGACATGAATAATATCTGAAGCCTCGGTGTCAATGAAAAATATCGAAGCACCCTAAACGAGATATATTTTAGTCGGACCGATTTCTTCTCCATGTAACGAGGATGTTCACATACTGGGCATTGCTCCAACTGTGCATTTTCTTTATAATATAAAATGTAGTTATTTGGGCACGCATGTATCTTTTCGTACCCAAGCACTAATTTTCTTCTCGTCTTTTTTGTCTTATAAGAAGTTGGTTCAAATTTGTTATCGGGAGATAGCATTCCATTGATAAAGCTTGCAATCCGATCAAACGCAACCTCGCTGATATTACAATCAGACTTGATGTTCAGAAGTTGTCATTGCCGAAAATCTTGTATATTTAGGACAATTCTCATACAAAGGTTCATCGACAGCTTTTAACATCTTGTAAAATTTTGCAACCTCCTTATTCGGCAATTGAATCTGTATCGCAGGTTGTTCTTTAGGGTTGTAGTATTTTGTGGCACTGACGTCTCAGTAACTGACTCAACATTATCATCTAAATGGAATTAACCGCCAAGACTATCTAGAATCATTAATCTGTAAGGATTAGGTGGATTGAAAGAAGAAACAACGACACTAGAAGATTTACCATGAGTATGGACAACATGATTGCTCGACGTCCCGACTTCATATGACTCCCCGTGATAATTCCATACAAAATATCTTGGTGTGAATCCTTTTTTATATAGATGCATTGTGATAGTTTCCCGATCCAAAAATCTTATGTTCGAATATTTTCGGCACAAACATCGGATTTGATCACCACTAACGAATTTTCGATTCGAGTAGGCAAAATTTAAGAAGTAAGTTACGCATACTCGAAATTCATCCGTTATAGATCTACGATGAATTCGTCGGTACATCCAACTTTAATCGCCCGACATGTTCTGTCAAAAAATTAGCAATATCTTCAGTTAATGTCTTTAGGTGGGATGGTCTCATTCCATTCGGGATTCATGTTATTCATATTGCACTAAGTATTTCTTTTAGTCATTAACTTCATTCTAAATTTTGGCAATATTTCCCTATAGTTCTCTGAATACACATATCATCTGAGTGCGTATCGAAGAACAAGGGAGATACAAACCAAAATTTAAAAATAAATAATGACTAAAAGAAAAAATTCTAAGTGCAATACAAATAACTATGTTCCCAAATTGTCTAATTAGGGATAATTCAAGGGTTGTACGTCGTATAAAAGATCATCTACTTCGTTTACACGAAAATACAACCCCAAAATAGATCTAAGGTTTTGCAAAATTAAAACTTGACTCATCGATGCGTACGTGATTAATTTATGGACGATTCTGACGCGTCATGATTAATTTATTTTCTAAATTTGTGAACATACAATCCCAGAACGTATCAACTCGTTATGATTAATTTATTTTCTAAATTTATGGATGCTGATGCGAGTCCACAGTGGATGTTTTCAGCGCGAGTCCAAAATGGAGGATTCTGATGTTAGTCCAAAGTGGATGATTCCGACGCGAGTCCACTATGGACGATTTGGGCGCGAGTCCACAGTGGACGATTCCGGCGCAAGTCCACGGTGGAAGATTTTGGAGCGAGTCTAAAGTGGACGGTTTTAATTAATCTAAATCTAAAGATTAATATTAAAATTAATCTAATTAATCTAAACTAAAATTAATTAACATATATAACCTAAATCTAAATCTAATTAACATTAAAAAACATTAAACTTAATTTAAATCTAATTAACATTAACATTAAACATTAAGAGATAAAAAATTAAACATTAAACATTAATGGATTAAACATTAATCTAATTCTAATTAACATTTAACCTAAATCTAATTTAATCTAATATAAAACAAAACCTAATTAATAAAAAATAAGCTACCGTCGATGGCGGCCGAAAAGGGGAGGAAGAAGACCTCACCTAAAGGTTGTCGGTGACGGCAGTCTTCGGCGAGGGAGAAGGCGGCGACGAGATTGGGGCGGTGGCGAAGGCTTGCGGGCGGCGATCAACGGAGACCAAGGCTTGAGGACGGCGAAGGCTTGTGGAAGGCGGCGATAGCGTCTCAAACTCGGCGACGGCGGCGAAGCGACTTCAACGGCGATTTTTCAAAGAAGAGTAGCACAGAAAGAAGAGCGGGAGAGGAAGAGGGGTCAGGCGCGAACGCAAATAAAATCTTTTTTCTCCGACAGCTTGTCAACCGTCGGTAAACCGTGGATTATTATTAACTATATCACCGACGGCTGACGCAGCCCTCTCTATGCCGTCGGTGATTAATTTTTTATTTTCGCGTCGTGGTTAATGACTAATTAATATCACTGATGGCCTACCTCGCCCACTCCAAGCCGTGGCTGATAACTTTTTTCATTTCGCGCGCCGTGCTCGCCATAGGCTATGATCGACGGTCTGAGGCGGCCGTATGCAAGTCTTTGCTGATGGGATCACATTAGCCATGACTTGTGCAGCCGTCGGTGAGCCTCGTCAGTGAAAGCCAATATTCTAATAGTATTGTAAGAACTTATTATTGGCATCAAGCTGAAATATTGGCCATTTATAAAATATTGGCAAGGTTAAGATTAAACGAATTATGGTTGGTTTCACTACTGGACTAAACGTAGAATTAAAGTCTATCCGAGGTCTTTGATGAAAACCTTTTGCGACTAATCTTCCTTTAAATCTGTCAATGCTCCATCGGCTTTTTTTCTAATCCTGAAAACTCATATGCAACCTATGACATTCTATCGCGGATGTGGTGGAACTAGTGACCACGTGTTATTCCTGATGAGTGCTCTTATTTCATCATTCATAGCATTGTGCCAAATTGCATGTTTCAAGGCATGTTTATAAGAAGTTGGTGTTTCAGGGCTATTAGAAATAACTGAAAGAGCATAGTACTCAGCAGGTCTTTTTGAGTTTGTAAATGTTGTTATGTGACTTTGTGGTCAGCCTGTTTGGTTGCAGTATCTGAGGTTCTATTTCAAGTGAATTGGATGGAGGAGGGTCATTAATGTTAATGGTATGAATAATAATGACATTTGAAGAAGCTAGAGTGATAGTTTCAAAATTCCAGCAGAAGGGCTTTGATCAGTTTGAAGTGGAACATGAGATATATCACGGGTTTGAGTGATATTGTGAGTGGAGGAAATAAGAGGAGATTGGTAAGTAGGTAGGATATCAATCTAAGAGTCATTATCATCAATCACCCGAGGAAGATGTGGTAGATAATTCTGAAATATAAATAAGTCTTCCCTGAAGACAACAAGTCTTGAAATTATGACTTTGAAAGATGACATGTCAAGACACTGATAGGAATGATACTTGATTGAGTAATAAGGAAGATACAAGGTTGAGATTTAGGTTCTAGTTTATTATTGATATAGGGATTCAACCATGGATAACAAAGGTAACCAAAGGTTCTAAGATTTGTATAGTTTGGTGATTGGTTAAATAACATCTGAAAGGGAGAATTTCCATGTCAAATTGGGCTTACCATTCTGTTTATTAAGTAAACAATTACCGAGGAAGCATAAGGCTAAAATTTAAGAGTTAATTGGATTAGTATTATTGGGCTTGATGGGATTAAATTCAACAGCGGCTCTACAACCCAACTCGAGTCAAACTAGACAACTCTGCCTGACCATACTCCCAAATATGACTCGAGCCAGATCATACGTATCCATCGTCTCCATCGTAAGTTAAGAAAATGATAGACTTTGAGTATATAAATATTCATCAACTTTTGGTCATCGTAAATTAATTAAAATTAATACCATCTGTCAGGAGTCCAATAAATATATATATATATATATATATATATATATATATATATATATATATATATATATATATATATATATATATATATATATGTGGTGTCTCATTCACAACGTTTACCCATCACTATCCATCTAACATTAAATTAAATTAAATTAATTATCTTGCGGACTCAATTACGACCAATTAGCTCAATCAATATTCGATGTCTCAGTGCTCAATTAATTTAAGCTTAACTTAATCAATCCGCATGTAATGCTGCTTATGTATGGCGTATCCATATATAACCAATCATTTCATCAGTTGACCAAATTAATTAAGGTTAATTACTGGGATCTAATTAAGACAAATTAAGATTCCACGCTCACTGTACTTCCACTATGTTTGACTTTGGCTAATCATGATGACTACAAGCGATCTAGGCTGTCATCAACCTATTCCTATAGCTAGGGACCTATTAGACCCTTAATTAAATAGATTATTGGATAAGCACAAGACCTAATTAATTAACTTTAGTGGCCAACCCTACTCGTGAAATCACTATTGTGGTAGTGTACATTACTTGCCTGCTATTACAACTTGGATTAACTATGCTTAATAAACTATGACCGAATGGATTCGTAGTACGTACTTCCTCGTGAAAAGCTGATATTTATTTATCTGATTAATTAGATAATAATTTTATATATAAAAAGATGGGATGAGGGTGGCGGCCGCTTGTGGTTGACTAGTTCTCGTGGTGGCTGCCGAAAGAGAAGAGGATGAAGTGGACGTGGCTAACCTACGCCGGCCATGAGTTGTCTGCATGCTGTCGGAAGATTTTTAATGGATCGGGAATCGGGATGATATGATTTTGACTGCATGCGATGCGATTAATTTGGAGTTGAGAAACGACACGTGGCATCGATATGCCTCATCAGATTTTTGCTTAGCAAGTCTCCTTTTTAGTGTTTTTGTTTTTCTTTAATCGAGAGAATTCATCCGCAATTTGGATCAATCGAGGTAATGAACAAAACAATTAATCATGTCAAGCTCCTGTTTATAATTAAGGTTTTTGGTAGAATTAGAGAACTCAACTGCTAACCATCTTAAAATTATTTTGCATGTGATAAAATTTCAGTTTAGCTCTAACATTTTAAGATTTTGTTAATTTAATATCTAAATCTTAAAGAACATAAAAGATTTAACTTGTAACGAGGAGATCCTAAAAAATGAAATAGGTCGGTTAGATTAAACTACTCACACTTTTCAAAAAAATATTGGTCTGAGTCAGCACTTTGGGCTCGGGCGCCCGACCAAATTAAGCCGAGAAACGTCTACACTCATAAAATCAGACTCAAGTCAAGTCAGACACTACTTAGCCTGGGGGCTCCAATCGACCATATAAGGATACTTACATCCTCAATCATTACAAGGGATTCATTAATTATGAACCTGACATCTCCAGAATTAATCTCGACTCATTTTAAGCACATATCCACGAGATTCAGGAAGACATTATCGTCAGACATCTTTTATCGTGCACTATATACAGATACGACGCACATTCGGTAAATAATTCAACTTTTGATTCAAATTTTCATCCCTACATATAGGATTCCTACTTACTTGAGCATCAGAATATCTTTGCAGGTCCCCCCGCTGGAGTCGCATTGGACCAAGAGACACGCAGGACTCCATCACCCCGACTTCAAGCAAGAAAAGTTGGCACATACAGTGAAACTCATGGTTGGTACGCGGAGTCAGGCGAATGTCGTCGCACAAAGGCAACACCCTAGCAGCAGCGTTTCCACGCTACCTGGAGACGCTAACACGGAGAGGAGTGACGCTCTAATACTCGCCAACCCTTCACCAGAAGAACTGTGCCACATGATCGCTGATCTCCGAGCGTATAACCAAAAGTGAACAGCCTAGATCGCGACTTTGAAGCAACCAGGAGAACAACACCCAACTGAGCATAACTATCACCGCTGGGAGCACGTTGAAGACCGCCACCAGGAGAGATCTGGGAGGCCGACATCTGCCTTTCGGGACGAGGTCTCCTGCAAACGCCACCAGGCAACAGAGAGAAGAGGATGAAACTAGAGTCGCAAAGATCTCTCCTCCCTCCACCGTCGACTTGGGACCCTTTGCCGAGCACATCATGGCAGTCTGTCTCCTTAACAATTTCAAGCTGCCGACCACACTCCAACCCTACGACGACACAAGCGATCCAACCACCCACCTGACGATATTTATATCGATGATGCTCGTCAATAGCGCAAGCAACTTTATCCTCTACCGAACCTTTCCAACCTATTTGAAGAAGGCTCTACTACTTTGGTTTTCCACCCTCCTGACAGGATCCGTTCATATATTCCATGAGCTCTCCCAAGCCTTCACCAACCAGTTCTCCTCGTCGCGAATCTACTCCAAGATCGAGGACTCTCTCTACTACATCAAGCAGTGACAACATGAGTCGCTGAGATATTACATGAAGAGCTTTCATGCCATTGCCATGGAGATTCCAAACCTCGAGCCACACATTGAGGTATATTCTATGAAGCACGACCTAAAGCCTAGGCTGTTTGCCGACCAGATCACCCTATCCAAATCAAGAAACATGGCCGAGTTCCAAGAATGAGTTGTTTGCTACATGAAAATGGAAGAACTCCGAGAAGCCAAAAAGGCCAACACGTAGATTGCCAAAGACAACACCGAGGATAAGAAATCCAAGAAGCCTGACAAAAGGGACGAAGATTGAGATCGTCGGGAGCAAGATCGTGGCAGAAGAGAAAGGTCGCCTTCCCGACTTGGCCCCAGATTTGGCGAATATACCCCACTGAATACCAAGAGGGAGATTTTCCTTCGAGAAATCTATCACTTGCAGCTGTTCAAGCTTCCCAACAACGTGGGGAGATTGAAACTCTCGCCTAATGCTGACAAGAGCAAGAAGTGGGAGTTCCATTGCACCTATGGGCACACCACCGAAGAGTGTGTAGTGCTTAGAGACCAAATCGAGCACCTAATCAAAGAAGGCCGCCTCAACTGCTACATCAACCGCAGACGCGGCCAAGATCGGCAGGATCATGGCTCCCAACGCCGAAATTCGAGTAGGACACCATCATCAAGGAGCGCATGAGGCGACTACGACGATCGCAAGACTAGTCAGTCGAGCATCGAAATCCACGAGGTCATTGATCATATAGTGGGAGGATTCATCGGGGGAGGCGAGACGAGCTCGACCAGAAAGAAGTCGCTTTGAACCATCATGACAGTCGACGACATGACTCGCCCGTAGAGGCTGCACATCCGAACCCCATTAATGTCATTATATGAATCAGATTTCCAGGGGATTCATAAAAATTTGCATGACCCTATCGTCATTTTTTGTAATTGTTGGAGATTTCCTTGTTAGAAAAGTCCTGATAGACCAGAGAAGCTCAGTCGACATCTTGTTCTACTCAATGTTCAGGAAGAAACACATCGATAAAACTTCACTCCACCCTTACCATGGAGACCTCGTCGGCTTCTCAGGAGAACAAGTCAGCGTCCAAGGCTACATCTAAATGATGACGAGGTTCGTCTCTCCACCAAGGACCAGGTCGACAGATGTGCAATACCTGGTCGTCAAATGCCCCAGCCCCTATCACATCCTGGGCGACCATCACTGAACTGCTTGGGAGCCGTTGTATCGACTCCCCACCTAGCAATCAAGTTCCCCATCTCAAAGACAGAAGTGGGAGTGGTCCACGCGGACTAGAAGGAAGCCAACTATACTACAATGAATGTATAAGGCAAAGACCAGTCGAGCCGAAAGAAATGTCGGGCACGTCATCCCAGTCGACACTCTCAGTTCTTCATATAGAGCAACAACCCAGGATTTCCGAGTTGGACCCCGGAGGAGACATCCAAGAGCGGCCCTAACCCGCTGACGATCTGGAACCTGTACAAGTCGGGGTCTCCCTCGAACAAGTGACTTACATAGGAGATCGCCTCCCCGCCGAGCTCAAAACCTAACTTGGCACTCTACTCAGAGACAACGTCAATATATTTGCATGGACGCCAGTCGACATGCTAGAAATAGACCGAAAAACTTGGGGTCGAGGGCCAGCAAGCAGCTCTCGAAGAGACCAAAAAACTACTAAAGACAAACTTCATCAAAGAAATCAGATTTATCACATGGCTTGCAAATGTCGTGATAGTCAAGAAGCACTCGGGGAAATGGCAGATGTGTGTCAACTTCACCAACCTGAACAAGGTCTGCCCGAAAGGCTCCTACCCACTTCCGAGCATGGACAAGCTTGTCGACGACTCCTCAAGATATCAATACCTGAGCTTCATGGACGCCTACTCGGGCTACAATCAAATTCAAATGCATCCGAAAGATGAGGAGAAGACAGCCTTCATTATCGAGTATGCCAGTTTCTTCTATAAGGTGATGCCCTTCGGGCTCAAGAATGCAGGATCTACAAACCAGCGCCTGATGAACAAGGTCTTTCAACAGCAGATCGATTAAAATTTGGAAGTGTACGTGACTGACATGGGCGCCAAAACACAGGCCACTAGAGACTACTACAATAACCCCACCGAGATCTTTAGCCAACTCAAACGCTACACTATGAGACTAAATCTGGAGAAGTGCGCCTTCGGGAGTCCACGACGGCAAGATCCTTAGTTTCATACTCACGAACTGGGGGGAGATTGAAGCCAATCCTGAGAAGTGTTTGACCATCCAAAAGATGTGTAGCTCGTGTAACATAAAGGATGTGCAGCAGCTCACAGGGAGAGTGACCACCCATATTTCTCTCTAGGTCGATCGACAAGGCAGTACCCTTCTTCAAAATCCTAAGAAAGAAATAGGACTTCTAGTGGGATGAGAAGTGCGAACAAGCATTCAAATAGCTCAAGAGTTTCCTCGTCAGCCCACCAGTTCTGAACAAACCCTAGCATGGAGAAACACTCTTCCTCTACCTCATGGTCATTGAAAACACCCTCAGTTCGGTATTAGTCCGAGAACAAGGGAAAGTTTAAAAATTGATCTACTTCATCAGCAAAGTCCTCCAAGGACCCGAGACTAGATACCAGATGCTATAGAAGCTCGCCTTCACCCTGGTCATTTCTGCCAGAAGATTAAGGTCGTACTTCTAGAGTCACCACATCTTGGTACGCATAGAACAACCGATCATGCAGGTCCTGGTCAAGCCCAAACTCGTCGGAAGGATGATATCTTGGTCAATGGAGCTCTTCAAGTTCAACATTGAATATCAGCCTAGAGGTCCCATCAAAGCCCATGCACTAACATACTTCATCACTGAATTCACATACCACAAAGGCACTCTCAGCCAGGTTGAAACATGTACGTTATTCATGGATGGCGCCTCCAACGAAAAAGGAAGCATAGCTGGCATCATCTTGGAGAATGGCCAAGGAATTATCCTCGAGCAATCCCTGTAGTTCTAATTCAAGGCCACAACTAGGCAGAATACGAAGCCCTGATCGCTAGACTAAAGCTCACCCAAGACGTCAAAGCCCGGAGAGTGATAGTGAAAAGCGACACACAACTTGTCGTAGAACAAGTCAACGACAATTGCCAAGCAAGGGACCCTTCCCTAGAAAGGTATCTATCCCTAGTACATTCTTTAATGATTAATTTTAGTGACTGTGTGATTCAGCACATACCTCGAGAAGAAAACACCCGAGCCGACTTGTTATCCTAGCTCACCAGCACCAAGAAGTCTCAAACAATAGGTCGATCGTACAACAAGTCCTCGGCCAACCGAGCATTCAACCGGCGACATCTCTGTAGAATTCCAAGCAGTCAAGCAAACCATCGATTGGAGGACCTCATACATAACTTACCTCAGATAAGAAGAGGTATCGGAGCACACCTCCAATCCGAACAAATTCAAAAGGATGATGAGTTACTATACTCTCCTCAACGACCAACTCTACAAAAGAGGATGCTCCCGACTACAACTCAAATGCATTAGCCAACCACAGACAGACACAGTGATGGCAGAAGTACACGAAGGCATCTACGGCAATCACATCGGAGGAAGATCCTTAACAGCTAAGATCCTCCAAGTTGGATACTTCTAGCTTACCATAAAAATGGACTGTAACTTTTATATCAAAAAGTTGACAAGTGCTAGAGGTTCTCTGATGTCTCGTAGAAATATCCCGAGCAACTACATAGCTCAGAAGTCAGCTGACCATTCCACAAGTGGGACATCGACCTCCTAGGCACTTTCACCATGTGCACCAGGATAAGTCAAATATTTGGTAGTAACAATCGACTAATTTACCAAATGGATAGAGGTTAAGCCCCTAGCCTCGATTGCTATCGAGAAGGTCAAGAAATTCATATGGAAAAAGATCGTGTGCAGGTATGGCATACCTTGCGAACTCATCAATGACAATGGCACACAGTTCGCGAATAAGCGATTTCGGGAATTCTGCTCGGACCTCAGCATCCAATAGCTCTTCTCCTCAATAGAGCATCCACAAACCAATGGCCTAGCTGAAGCAGCCAATAAGGTCATCTTGGCAGGAGTCTAAAAAGCTAGACAAAGTCAAGGGGCATTGGCCGAAGAGCTGCTCGAGGTGTTATGGGGCTATAACACAACTGCCTAGTCATCCACTCTGGAAACTCCCTACAGGCTCGTATATGGAGCAGAGGCCATGATTCCCGT
Organism: Canna indica; assembly: GCA_034359265.1. NCBI lineage: Eukaryota > Viridiplantae > Streptophyta > Magnoliopsida > Zingiberales > Cannaceae > Canna > Canna indica. The sequence continues at coordinate 11,971,801 of CP136894.1, read as the reverse complement.
CGAGATTGCAGAGCCCAGCCTTTGTAGGACAACCTTTGAGGAGCAAAGCAATTTAAAAACTTGGCAGGTTGAGCTCGACCTCGTTCAAGAAGAATGAGAGTTCGCCAGGATCCGAGAGGAAGCCATGAAACTCATAAGAAAGCCAAACACGTTAGACTGAGAAACATCAAAGAGGGAGATCCGGTGCTAAGGAAGACCAAACTCCAAAGAAAGCTAACCGGGGAAAGGAAAACTAACCCCGAACTGGGAAGGCCGCTACAAAGTTATCAAGGATGTTGGGAAAAACGCTTACAAAATTATTGAACTCTCTGAACAAGAACTCCCACCAACGTAGAACACGATCTCCCTGTGGGCCTACTACAACTAAGCGTTCTCCCTTAAACTACAAATGTCCGGTGTGGTCTTTTTCCTTCATTGCGGTTTTCTCCCATAGGGTTTTCCCTCTTAAAGGTTTTAACAAGGCACCACCACACGTAAGCCAAGCACATCACTCGGTAGGACTCAATGTATCATTATCTATCAGTTATTAAATAATACTGCTCTTCTTTTCTGCACATCTCTCTATATCCACATTATCTACATCTATCTCCTAGCACGCAATGAAGGAACCATTATTGATATAAAAAAAAGACAAGGTCGTCGGCGGCCAAGGCTTACGAAAGCAAGGCAACACAACCCCCCTCTCTAGTTCGGGGTCAAGGAGGCACCCAATCTGTAAGCCCTGTGGTGAGAACTCACCACAGGTCGCCAGCCACAGGTCCCCAGCAATCTCGACCACCACAATTGGCCCCTCGTCTCCTTCCCTCTTCATAAGCCTAGATGTGCGAACCCATGACGATCTCTGATCTACTCACTACCTTCCCAAGGCTAATCTCTAGAGGAATAAAAATCTTCGCTACCTCCCACTCCTTGTTGAAACTCGCACATGCAGAGAATGGAAAAGGTAGGGGGCTTTTATAGACCCTGGAATGGTCGCCCCTTTAACGGTCGTTCGCCACTTTGCCACTAACGTGGCCACGTCCGTCAATCAAACATGGGCAATCGAGTGCCTTAGAAACTCACAACCAGATCTCCGATCATTATTACCTCCCGTGAGAATTAAAGACTGCGCAAGGGACGGGCACACGAAAAGACGCCCTTTCCCTTCACACAACCGCAACATTTATTGCGAAAATCGAAGAGTCGCAAAGCGACAACACCGATGTACACCAAGGTCTCCTGCTCCAACACATTAGTCAAGGAAGGAACCCGATCGATGTTCATCTATCAGATCGAGGTCAGAAGTCAGCGCACTACTATAGCTCAACACAAAGTCCTCGGACTCTAACCAAGCTCGGGGGCTGTGGACCGGACCAGCACTTTGGGCCCGATCGAATTAGGCCCAAAAGCGCCCACACTCATAAATCAGACTCGAGTCAAGCCATACACTACTAAGCTTGGGGGCTCCAATCGGCTATACAATGACACTTACGTCCTCATTAATTACAATGATTTGAGCACATTCCCACGAGATTCAGAGAGACATTATCACTAGATATTCTTTATCTTGCACTATATACAGACACAATGCACATCAAGTAAACAATTCAACTTTCGATTCTAATTTTCATCCATATATTTGGGATTCCTACTTATTTGAGCATCATAGTGTCTTTGCAGGTCCCACGTCGAAGTCGCATCCGACCAGGAGACGCGCAAGACCGCATCACCTCGACTTCAGGCAAGAACAAATATCTATTTACTTTCATATTTAAATAGTAAATATTAATTGCGATAAATTAACGATAAAATTTTAGATATCTTAAGTATTTTAGAAATAAGATGATTAAATCAAAATGAAATAATAAGCTTTGATGCCAAATTATGTTTTTAAAGATTGAGCATCAAATTGACACAATTTTGAGCCAGTAACAAAGAAGGAATAGCTAAAATGAAGTTAAACATATTTAAAAATAGGGTTAATCACACTACCACGCTCAACTTTGAATATTATCTAAATATTTTTATTATTAAATGTCATTGCATCATCATACGTTAATGATGTGGATTTTTTCATATATATATATATATATATATAGTATACTTAAACCGTTAACAATTTAAAATTAATAAAAATATATTCGAATATAAAAACACTTTAGTAAATATCCTATACTTATATTTAAAATAATAAAAGTAAAAAAAAAAATTAATTTAAATTTAAATCTACGTCATCAATTTATGATCATGTCGTAGTATTTAATATTAAAATAATCAAATTAAAATTTAGGGGTACTTGTCACTTAAATCAATTTAGGGGTCGGGGCGTCGATAGTTAGGCACGAGGTATGAGCACAACAAGGATTGTTGCGCACGACGTCAGGGCGCTAGGAGCTGAGTGCAAAGGGGCTTGCTGCACGCAATGTTGGAACGTCATGAGCTAAGCATGACCGCAACAAGAATTATTGGGGGTGAGGTGCGGTGGTTGTGAGTGGATGATAAGGCGTGACAATGCAGGTGCGAGGGTAAAACAGTTCAAGTAACATCACGGGAAGGAAAAATAATAAGAAATGGGGATAGAATTAGGGATTGAGTTCTGTAATTTTAATGATTAATTTTTAAATTTATTTAACAACATAAATAATATTTTATTTTAGGGGGCATATAATAACAATAATTATTTATTTTAGAGGGAATGGTTCATCCTTAGCAGCTAAGATCCTTCGAGCCAGATACTTCTAGCCGACTATAAAGACAGATTGCGGCCCATACATTAAAAGGTGTGACAAGTGCTCGAGATTCTTAGAAGTCTTACAGAAACACCTCGAGCCATTACATAGCTCGGAAACCAGCTGATTGTTCCACAGGTGGAGGATTGATCTCCTCGGACTTTTCCCTCCAGCCGTAGGACAGGTCAAATACTTGGTAGTAGCCATTGACCACTTCACCAAGTGGATAGAGGATGAACCTCTAGGCTTGACTGCAACCGAGAAGATTAAAAATTTCGTGTGGAAAAAGATCATTTGCAGATACGACATCCCATATAAACTCGTCGGCGGCAATAGCATGCAATTCACTGATAAACGATCAATGAATTCTGCTCGAACCTCAACATCCAACAACTCTTCTCCTTAGTAGAGCACCTGCAAACTAATGGCTTAGCTGAGGCGGCTAACAAAGTCAAGGAGCACTGGGCCGAGGGGCTGTCCGAAGTGCTATGGGTTAGAATACAATCACCCAGTTGTCCACACAAGAAACCCTATACAGACTCGACTATGGAACAGTGGCAATGATCCCAGTCGAGATCGCGGAGCCCAGCCTTTAGAAAGCAACCTTTGATGAACAAAGTAACTTAGAGGCCCAACATATCGAGCTGGACCTCGTCGAAGAAGAATGAGAGCTCGCTAGTATCAGGAAAGAAGCCATGAAGCTCATAATAGCTCGAACATACGACAAACATGTCAAACCGAAGAATTTCAAAGAGGGAGATAAGGTACTAAGGAAGATCAAACCCCATAGAAAGCCAACCGGGGAAGGAAAACTCGCCCCGAACTGAGAAGACTCATATAGAATCATTAGAGACATAGGAAAGAGAGCTTACAAAATCGCCGAACTCTCTAGACAAGTACTCTCACGAATGTGGAATGCGGCCTCCTTGCGGGCCTACTACAACTAAGCAATTACCCTTAAATTGCAGAAGGTCAGTGTACTCTTCTTTCTTTATTGCGGGTTTTCCCACATGATTTTCACTCTGAAGGTTTTAACGAGGCACCACCATGCGTAGGCCGAGCACCTCTCTTGGTGGGATCCAATGTATAATTATTTGATAATTATTCATTAATACTACTCTTCCTTTTCCACGTCTCTTTGTATCCATCGGCCTCAGCGCCATCACCTCCGGCCTTGGCGCTACCACATTCGGGCTCAACGCCCTCAACGAGTCTGATCTTCGGCCCTAAATGTGGCCTTCGGCTCTAAATGAGCTCAACCCCAAGTGCAGTCATACCTTACAATCCGCGCAAGCTCGGCTTGACCCCATGCGTGATCCTCGGCCCTAAATGCGGCCTTCGACTCTAAATGAGACTGACTCACTCTAAATGAGCTTGACCCGAAGCGCGCTCCTCGGGAGTTCAGTATAACACCGAGCATGGTCCTTGGCCTCAACACCATCGAACACATCAATAACCCGAAGCACCCTCCTCGTGAGCTTGGTTTAACATCGAGTCCGGTCCTCAGCCTTAGTGCCACCCTCAGCCTCAGTACCACTGAAGACATCAACAACCCAAAGTGCGCTCCTCGTGAGCTCGGTTTAACACTGAGTCTGCTCCTCGACCTTAGCGCCACCCTGGACTTAAAGCCATTAAAGACATCAACAACCCAAAACGCACTCCTTGCGTGTTCGGTTTAACATTGAGTCTAGTCCTCGGCCTCTGTGCCACCTTAGCCCCATTGCCCTAGAAGACATCAACGACCCGAATTGCGCTCCTTGCGAGCTCGGTTTGACACCGAGTCTGGTCCTCGGCCTTAGCGCTATCATTCTAGGTCCCAGCGCATCCACTTACAAACTCGAATTATTTTTGGAAAGATCGACAACTACCAAACAAGTAACCTCGATCCTAACTCTACCTTTGATAGGGATCTAATCTTGACCCGAAGGTCTGTTCGCAACTTTGCGGGCGACCGACTAGTTAACATCGGCAATTATCGGCCCGACAATGCCAGACTCAGACAATACGAATTTATACGCCGCTCTCGACTCCAAAGGATCCGGCTGACTGCATAACATCAGCATCGTGCAACACTCAAGCCACGAACAAGCCAAACATCACTAGAAGTGTGTAAAGCCACAAAACAGAAACATTACAAAAAATAATATGCATATATATTCATAAAACTCGTGAGAGGTAGAAATACATGCAAGACCCACAAAGTGGAGGTGTACAACAAAAGAAAGCTATTGGAGAAATTCACTTCGTGGTTACATCAGTCCTAGTTCCGATACTACAGAGAGCCAGGAATCGAAGAAGAACCACCAGTGGGACTATTTTCTCCCCTAGCACTTCTCAGCCTGGCCCAACCAGCCAGGAATGATGGCAAGAAGAATAGATTAGGGCGAGATGCCCAATCATGGGAGGTGCTAGTGTGAACCACTAAAGTACCCGACTTCGCGGCTAGGGCTTCTAGAACCAAGGCAACCACTCAGCGAGAGCGACGTTCGCTAAACAAGCCATGTGGTTTGAACCCGCTGCAGTCCATAGGCTATAGGTCCTTGTGGAGCTCCATCGGTCGCCCATGACCGACATCCCCTCCTCATAAGCCTCGTGGTGAGAACCCACAACAATCCTTGATCTACTTATGGCCAGCCCAAGGCCGACTCCTATAGAGATGAAAACTCACAGCACTCCCCACTCCATGCCAAGAGCTCATGGACGCAAGAAATGAAAGAGGCATGGGGCTTTTAGAGGCTCGAGGGAGTCTTCCCATCTAACAGTCGATGGTCACACCTCGCTAACAGAGTGAGGCCCGTCAACCGACAGAAGGAACTTGAGTGCCTCGGAAAAAGACAACCGAATCTCCAGACCATAATTACTCCCTTGTCAGAATTAAATGCTGAGCAGGTGTCGACAAGCGGCAGACACACGAAAGGGCACCCCTTTCCTCCGTCAATCACCGCATTAACCATAGAAATCGAAGAGTTGTGGGGCAACAAAATCGATGCATACTGAGATCTCCTACTATAGCAATTTGGCTAAGGAAAGAACACAACTAACACTCATATACTGGCCCGAGGTCAAAAGCTCGGCATAGACGGTGAGCTCAACAAACATGCAAAAATCGGCACACTATTAGAGCTCGGCACGAAGTCCTCGGACTCTGACCAAGCTCGGGGATTATGGATTGTACTAGCACTTTGGGTCCGGTCGAACCAGGCCTGATTACTCCCACACTCATGAATCAGACTCAAGTCAAGCCAATTACAATCTAGCTCAGGGGCTCCACTCGATCATACAAGGATACCTACATCATTCATTAATTACTAGAGATTCGACAGTAATGAGCCCGACATCTTCGGGATAAACTTTGATATTCTGGGCATATTTCCACGAGATTTAGGGAGACATCATCGCCTAGGACATCCCTCACATGCGCATAAAATAGACACGACACATATCAAGTATACTGTTGATTCTAATTACATATCCATCATCTGAGATTTCTTCTTACTTGAGCGTTGGAGTGTCTTTGCAGTGCCATCGCTGGAGCAGCGTCAGACCAGGAGACGCGAAAGTTTTGCATCACCTGACTTCAGGCAAGAACATGAAGTATAAAATTTATAGATATGTAATTATTAATTATATTTCATTACAATAAATGTTACTTTTCGTGGCCGTTATTAACGAGGGTCGCACACTGACCGATAGGAAATAGTTTTCCTGTGGGCCGTTTACGACTCCCAGAAAAACCCCTCGGTTAAAAATATGAAATTAACACATTTCCCCCGGTGCCCCCAAGGAAATAATTTTTCTAGGGGTCATTTTCGACCCTCGAGAAATTAAAAATAAAGAAATAGTTTTTTTGTTAGGGGTGGCAGCCCCAAAGAAAAAGTTACTTTACTAGGAGTCGAAAAAGTCGTCGCTAAAAGGTTTTACTGTGGGGCGTGACTAATTTTTCTAGGGGCCGTCGCAGCCCCGAAAAATGTAACATTTCTTGTAGTATTTGTATTTTATATTTATATTTTATGTATTTTTTGAAATATAAATTATAAATAAATAATAATAATGGTGATTATTATTTTAATATAGAGTAAATTATCTATTAAATATTTATTTTTAATGGGAAAAAATGAGGGGGAGATAGTGCAAAATTTTAGATTCACATAAGTTATTACAATTAGTCTACGGTGCATTCCATTAAAAAGAAGTGAAAATTAATGAAAATGATCCGAACTTTGACGTTTTTAACAAATATGGTACATTCTTTTATTTAAAATAAATACGTATTCCAACTTTTGAAATTATAACAATTATAGACTTCTGTTATATTTCTATTTATTTACCCGTTATGTGCTGACGTGGAACGCCACGTCAGCACAAGAAAATTATTTTTTAAATCCGGAATGCCACATCATCATTAATCCTACGTGGCAGAATTTTTTTAAAAAATTAGAAAAAATTAACAAAAATGACCCGAACTTTGACGTTTTTAACAAATATGGCTCATTCTTTTATTTGAAACAAATATGTATTTCAACTTTTGAAATTATAACAATTATAGACTCCCGTTAAATCTCTATTTATTTACTCGTTATGTGCTGACGTAGAACGCCACGACAGCACATAAAAATTATTTTTTTTAAATTCAGGATGTCACGTCATCATTAATCCTACGTGGCATATTTTTTAAAAAAACTAAAACTAATTCACACCACCACCACAACTTAAAAATTTCAAACCTAATATCCGACCAAATTCAAAAACTAAAACCTACCGCCCACTCGACTCGACACCCTCAACAAATCCCTCAACTAATCCTTCGACGAAGGTGTTCCTGTCATTGGTGCCTCACGTCGCCTGCTATTGTCGCCAACACATTACCTCGACTGGTCTCACCTCACGTCACTTATTGTCGCCACATAAACTTATTGGCGTCGCTAATATCAGTATACATATCAGTATATTGATACTGATATTTCATTAAACAAACTAATATCAAAAAACGAATATAAAAATGCATTCAAGATAAAATATACAAGAGAGGAAGCTCATGATGTATCTCGTTGTATAGGTAAAATAGTTGTCCGTTGTCGATTTGATCTACAAACAATGGTATTCAGTTAGATTGATATCTAGGTTTACGGTTCAGGCAACAAGCTTCGGTGACAAAAAAAATAGGTATCTTGGGCTTGCAAAAAAGGTTAGACGAAAGATTACCTTTGGGGTGAGGTGTCGACGAGACCAAACAAGAAATAAGAAAAAAAAAATCTTTGGGGTGAGGTACCGACGATAATAGGCGACGTAAGGCGAGACCAGTCGAGGTGAGACGCTAGTGACAATGGCAGACGACGTGAGGCGCCAGTGATAGGAACACATTCGTCGAGGGATTTGTTGAGGGTGTCGAGTCGAGTGGGCGGCAAGTTTTAGTTTTTTAATTTTGTCGAATATTAGGTTTGAAGTTTTTAAGTTGTACTGGTGACATGGATTAGTTTTAATTTTTTAATTTTTTTAAAAATTCTGCCACGTAAGATTAATGATGACGCGATATCCTAAATTTTAAAAAATATTTTTTATGTGCTGCTGTGACATTTCACGTCAGCACATAACAGATAAATAAATAGAAATCTAATGAGAGTCTATAATTATTATAATTTTAAAAGTTGAAATATATATTTATTTCAAATAAAAGAATGAGCCATGTTTGTTAAAAACGTCAAAGTTCGGGTCATTTTTGTTAATTTTTTTTAATTTTTTTTAAAAAGATCTGCCACGTGGGATTAATGATGACGTGACATCCCGAATTAAAAAAATAATTTTCTTGTGCCGACGTGGTACTGACATGGATTAAAGAGAGATCAAATAGAAAAATGAGATATTTTAAGGGACTAGATGAAAAAATATATTTTTTAATAATTTAAAACATAACAATATATATTTTAATAACATAAAGCATAATAATATATAATTATATTTTAGATTATTAATATATATATATATATATATATATTTCATTTAATTTATTAAAATATTTTATTTTTTTCGTTTAATTTTTTTTAGTCCAGATCAATATTTTATATTAGCACTTAACATCAAAAGTTAACGAAAAATTAACAGATGAATTAAATGGAAATAAAAATAATTTTTGAGGAATTAAATAAAAACTTTGAGAAAGAGGGATCAGACAAAAATAATATAATATTTTAGGAGATAAAATACATAATTAAGTCTTAAATTATCAAACGTCTGCCAGCCGGATTGAGATATAATTATAAATACAATTTAAATTATCATATATCACTATTTCATTTTACTTTTTTCAAAATAGTGATAGAAAATTAATAACAAAATTAATAACAAAAAATGGCGATGCTACTTTATGCACGGTAGACTTTTTTTTAATAAAAAAATTAATAAAAATAATTTGAACTTTAATATTTTTAACAAATATGATTCATTCTTTTATTTAAAATAAATATATATTTTAATTTTTAAAATTATAATAATTATAGACTCTCATTATATTTTTATTTCTTTACCCATTATGTGCTGATGTCTATCATAAGTTAATAGAGGGATCAAACGAAAATGAAAATAATATTTAAGAGATTAAACATAAAATTTTTTAAAAGGAGAAATCAAATAGCAAAATAAAATTTTGAGGATTAAAAATATAATTAAGCTGTAATTTAATTAAAGATTTGCGTAGGAACCAATCTTTTGGACACATCCGCACACGCTCATATTGGATATCAAGATTCGTGCACATTGGCTAAGTCAAAGTCCACGCATGTGCTATTCACCTCTGGCCCCACCCACCGACCGTTGCTTGTTGGAGTCAAGATATCTACGATCCCTCTCCTTAGATCCTTAAACCGACGCTCGCGCCCCGTTTCAACGCATCCCCGCCCCGCGAATAAACAAACACTAGAAACGAACCCCGCCTCTCTTTCTCTCCTTGTCTCTCTCTCTCTCTCTCTCTCACTCTCTCATGGAGGAAACGGAGAAGCCAGGCGGCAACAGCGGGAGGAGAGATAAGGGAAAGCTTCAACTCTCGATGCTACATGGCGCACGAAGTCCGTCGCTGGTCAATAGGGAAGCGAATTCGGCCTCCCTGCGGCCGCTCAAGAAGATAAGAAGCCCGGACCAGCATCGCTCTTCCTCTTCGTCCTCGTGCTCGCCGCCGTCTCTGAAACCTCCGAGACCTGTCTTTCCTTTCGCTTTCGATGGTTCTCAGCCTGTTCCCAACGTGCCACCCTTCCAGCAGCAGACGATGATTTCCTTTGCGCAGAATGAGCCGTATCCAATCGGGGCCTTCTCACCCTCGCCATTGTTTACGGCGGAAGGAGCGGCGGCAGCGGCGGCGATGACTCAGCAACAGCAGCAGCAGAGGAATCAGGAACAGCTTTTAAAACAATGGAGCGAAGCGCTCAACCTCAGCCCGCGCGGGCACTTGGGGCGGTGGCTGCCGGTTCCGCTGTACCCCGGGCTCTTCCAGCCACCGATGCTGCTGCAGCCCCCTGTTTTGGCGCCGGCGAAGCTGTACCGCGGCGTGAGGCAGCGGCACTGGGGGAAGTGGGTAGCGGAGATCCGACTTCCGAAGAACCGCACTCGCCTCTGGCTCGGCACCTTCGACACGGCGGAGGCCGCCGCCATGGCCTACGATCGCGAGGCCTTCAAGCTCAGGGGCGAGAACGCGCGGCTCAACTTCCCCGAACGCTTCCTCCCAAAAGGCCGCGGCAGCGGCAGAAGCAGAGAAGGGGCTCCTTGCTCTTCCTCCTCATCCTCTGCTCCTGCCAATCCTCAAAAGGACGAACCCAAACAACCTCCATCTGCATCAGCCGACACTGCTGCAACTTCGCCATCAGAGTTCGACAAACCCAGCGGACTTGACGAGCCCACGGCGGCCATCGCAGCAATGGCAGCCACCGCGCAGCCGCAGGAGATGATGTGGGCCGACGCCGACGAGGCGTGGTTCAGCACCTGGGGACCTGGCAGCTCAGTGTGGGACGACATCGACGGAACAAGCCACCTGCTCTTCCAGTTCGGCCGGCTGACCTCCATTGCAGCGACCGACATGGATTGCTCCAATTCTACGGCAGCAGAACCCACAGCGACAACTACAGCATGTAGTGACACTCCAAAACCTGCTTCTTCTTCATCATCGGGTCCTTCTCACTCTCCTTCCCTGTTCATGTAGGAGAAACAATTAGTAACAATGGGTTGCAGATTTTTATGGGGCAACCTGTGAAATAAACATACTATCTGCATGCAGGGGATATGAATTAGATCACACATTCCTAACAAAATCATTCATACTTTTGCTGCTGCTTGCACTCGATGTTTTGGCTGCATATTTTTTTAAGGCCAGAACAGCAGCAGGTTTAGCTTGTACTTATTTAATTGGGCTCTCTGGGTTCCTCTAATTATATATTTAGCAAACAGCATGGTTTTTAGTGTCTTCCAGCTTATTTCCATGAAACCATACTATGACAAACATGTCTGTGAAGGAATGCTACATCTGTTCAGGTTATATATTTTTCCTTTTTATTTGAAGCTGAATTTTTTAAAAAAAAATTGCAAAATTTATAACTTTACAAGGACAGGGAGGCTACCTGTTCGTATTATATTTAATTTTCACAAAAAATTGTTTTATGGTTCATTATTGTTATCCTTGTAGCTAGAAAGCAAACATATTAGTTATCAATATATTAAAAGTATAATATTGTAACTCTTTTTTTGTTCAATTTGAAATCAAAGAAATATTGCTGTACTTTTAAACTAAAGAAAACCTGTTAGGTTTGATTGGATGATTATTTATCTTCTTGAATAATTATGAAAAATTCAAACTGGTTCTCTTCAATTGCAGGAGTTAGGTTAATTTAATTTGACAAGAAATATATTCTTATAGTACCTGACTTTGACAGAATTTAAATACACCACCACCTCATGAAAATTTAGTTTGATTAAATAATTAGTTATCTTAAAATTTTCCTATATTTGACTAAATATAGTTTCCTTTCCCCTTCCGCTAAACAAAAGGAAGAAGAAAAAAAAAAGTTCTCTTTCTCTCAATTTTTCTTTTATTTTATTGGTTTTTCTCCCTCCTATTTTTTTCTTTCATGGTAAATATACTTAGCGATATCAACCGTTTAAAAATGACGCCTCGTATAGGCATTGATTTATTATTTACGAAATCGGCACAACAAACCTATTGGCGCTAGTTTCCCAAACTTGCACTAGAATTGACGATTTTGAATTTGTTTTAGTAGTCTAACATCGAGTAGATTAATTTGTTCACAATAATCATTTTTTTATGAACAAATTTACATATTAAATTAAATATTAAGTATGATTTGGAGACATTAATCAAATCAAAATGAAATATTTTTTTCCTATGCTAATTAAAATGTTTTATCCATTGATTAATCTCACATCGTAAAACACACAAAAAGAAAAACTTTCTTGATACATATGCCACTACACCACAAGCATCGGTATTTAGTGCAAATAGTAAAAACTTTTGGATACCGACATTAATACTAGAGGTATTGATATCCTAATTTCTTTACTAAAGAGTCTATGCTCGAATCTATTCTCTTTCTAAAATGTTTAACTTTTGATTTAGCCATCTACGAGGAACCGCTTTTTTTTAATTAAATATGACGTCGATTTTTAATTGAATTTTTATAGTGATAAATTCAAAGTTTCATCATTTATCTAAAAAAATGTCAATCCACCTATATATATATATGTCTTGGTGGTTAGACATTTAACCATTTAACTAATAGGTCTTGGTTTCGATTTTTCGTGCCTTCTTTGCGCGTTATTTTCTTTTCGTTGTAATGACCGAATATAAATGCAATTTAGAGATTGACTTCAATCTAGGTATGAAAGTTTCTAAAGCACATGTGATTAATTGGCCTAACTCATAGGATGCCATTTATAGACTGACATCAACTTTGACACCACACTTACAAATAATAGAACATGCCAAAGTTTGCATGCTATCAGTTCCATATGAGAAAACATAATATTATCTCCTAAAACAGGCACTAATATTTTTAAGGAAGTGACAACAGTAGGGTTAATTAGGATGGCTAGTGATACAGGGCTGATCTCTGCCATGAATTATTTACTGATGCAAAGCTTGAGGCAGCAAGCAAGGTGAACAGATCAATGTGGCTCTCTGTTCCAATACTTCGCTCAATAGTCAATATAACTTGTTTGATAAGGAATATTATTTAGTCTATCTCATAGCCAATGACATGGTGACATCTGACAGTATTAGATCGTTGCTCTTATTCTGCTATGCTACAGTACTTACTATAAGCTAAGTTTTGATATATTTGAGACTAAATATAGTTGCAGCCTTTTGAAGTCTTTGCATGTAAGTAAACAATACCTACAACCTTAACATGAAGGGCAAGTAACTTAAGGAAGGGGCAATTAAGCTTATGCTACTGATGTTTCTTAAACATTGATTGCTGCAGTTTCATTCAAATCTTTGATTCTGTGTTACTGTGTATGTGAAAGACCATTAATGTATTAGTATTAGGGCAAATCTACTTCAATATTTCATCAAGTAATTAGAACTCAGAGCCTAGTTAAATTTCTGGTTGTACTTATCATAAGCTTGATGATTTGTAGATGGTTAGTTTGGCTTCTAAAATTTGTTTATTTATTCCCAATTTGATTCTAAACCTATAACAAGTGTGTTTCATTGTGCTCCTTAATTAATTAACCAGCAAACTTGTCTCATATTAGCTTATATTTTTTCTTGCTTCAAGTAGTTAATATTATTGTTCCAGGGATAAATCTTGGACATCATTTTTCAGCAATTAATTGCAACTTGTGATCACTTTTCAGCGCAACAAAGTGAAATCCCTCCTTGGTACGTTCATTTATCACAATTAATTCATTATCCTTTTCTCTTCATTTGTTTTAAGGTAGGAATTACAATATAGTATTTTCTTAGATATGTTGAAATCTGTTTTAAGTTAATATTAACTTATTTATTGAATTGTTGCATTTTAGGTAATTTTTTTAGTTTTGATGAGAGTGAGAAAAGTATTGCTCTGTCTACAAATTTACAAATTGATATAATTTCTAATAGTTCACCTAGGCCATCAATTCTATCATCTTCGGCAAATGTACAATTCACAAAACCTATTATAAATGAAGAAAATAGTGTGGTTTGTAATTATTGCAATGCTACTTTTAAAGAAGCAAAAATGAAACTTCATCCATGCACAACCACATCAACTCATGTGTTGCAAGAAAGAGTGGCCAAAGTATTGTTGCAACTTGCAAGTTTTGAAAATGAAAACAAATTATTGTAGAGAAAATAAATGATGAAAAAAATTTAGTTTAGCGTATTTAAATTTGATCAAAAGACATCTAGAAGAGAATTAGCTTATGCTATCATTGAAAACAAGTATCTTTTGTCATTGTTGATCATGCAAGGATCAAAAAGTTTGTAACTAGATTTCAACATTTATTCAAGATGATCTCAAGCAACACTTTCAAGAGATATTGTAAGAACTTATAATATGAAAAAGAATAAATTACAAAAAAAAAAAAAAGAAGTTTGAAAGTTGGATAATAATTACCATAGACACCAGGACTTCCAACAAAAAAGGTTTATATTGATAACAACTTATTACATATTTGAAAATAGCATTATCAAGATATTCTCAAAACTGCTGGCCTTGCACCTAAAGTCCTTATTGGCAGCATTGGTCAGCAACAAACATAATGCCTACATGGCACGAAGAAGAACTCTTGACTGCTTCATAGCTGTTGACGAGACAGCTGGGGCTACTCACCGATCAAACGAAGGCGGTCTACTTTGTTGGTTTTAGGTTTTCAACCTTAGTCTTAATCTCAGTTTTGATGGTTTTGATGATAACAAACATGAGACTAATGATTTCATTGAGAATATCTTCAGGTTCCATATTAGTAGCGTTCGATGTCCTCGATCGAAAATATCGGAGAAATCGAATATCGGAAGGACATTGACCGTCGCGCTCGGATTCGTCGTGGAAAGTTTCTCGGAGATCGACAAGTGCACCAAAGTCGCTTGGACGAGTCCAAAGATCACGTCAAAAGCTCTCCAAGATGATGCTCGTTGAAAGCCGGAACCCGAAAATGAAGCGTGGAAGAAATAGGTTGAAGTAATAAACTTCAACCTAGGTTCGGTCGACCAGGCGGTCGACCGAATGAAGGTAAAAAGTAGCAGAGCTACTTCGGTCGATCGGGCGGTCGATCGATGGAAGCCCAAAACGGGCAGTAGCTCGGACGATCGACCCGTCGGTCGACCGACCTGCTGATACCCGAAGACGCAGATCACGTCGGTCGACCGAAGATCGGGATCGATGTTTTAGCGTCTGGGCGGTCGACCCGTCGGTCGACCGACCATAGAGTAAAGAGCAGCAGTCGAAGTTGAGGTTGAAAAGTCGGTCGATTGACCATTCGACCGGCGGCCTGTAACAGATAGTTTTCTATCCGTTGAAATAGTCGTTTCTTCAGCAGGGTATAAATATACCCTCATATGATTCTTTTAATCTTCTTCCTTCATTCTTACAGAGTTTATTGAGCCATTAAGAGGAAGAATTAAGCCTTCCAAAAGATTAGTGATTGCACTATGTTCTTCCGCCAAAATCTTCAAGCGCAAGGTCTACTACCTCAACTCAAAAATTGACTCGAGCTCCACCACTCGGCGAGTTGGAGGTTCCAAAGGCTTGGAAAAAAGTAGATAATATTGTTTTACTTCAAGCACTTTTTCTTTGTAATTTTAACTGTTCTTTAAACTATTTTTGATTTAAGCGTGTAAGAAGACCTAGGTTGTTAGGTCTTGAATTGGGTGAAGTGGTATCCTTGGTGTAGAAGGAGTAAAGCCACTTGTGTAAACTTAGTGTTTACTAGGATTAGTTTAGTTGTCCCTTAGGGTTGAGGTGGAAGAGGACTCTCGATAAGAAGACGGTGACTTTCGGGTGTGGAAGTGCCTTAGGTCGAGAGTGCGTCTCTTCGGTGAAAAGTCCTCTGTGTAAGGGAAACGTAAATTAATCTAGTAAAACTAGTTTGAAAATCCTAAGCAGGGTGCTTAGGTAGTGGACTAGGCATTGGGGCCGAACCACTATAAATTATTGTGTTTGCATTGATTGATTGATTATTTCGATTGCTTAATCATTTATCGCTTCCGCATCCAATCGTTAAATTGCAAATTGCCTAAAGAAATTAAGTAAATGATTAAATTAGGATTTATGCTAATTATTTAGTAAACATACTATTCACCCTCCCTCTAGTGTCGCCATTTCGCCAACATACTCTTGAAAATTAATTTTGAAAAGGTATTTGACTAAATTGGATGGCATTTCGTACTTGACATGTTAGTTGGGGGATTCTCACCTAAATGGATATCATGGATTCAACACTTATTATACACAAAATATGCACTCATAATCAATGGCAGTGTTGGCAAGTTCTTATGGCACAAGCGGGCTATTCGACAGAGGAACCCACTATCGTCTTTTATCTTCAACTTCGCCATTGACTACCTCTCGAGACTATTTAACAGAGCTATCGAGAGTGGATATGTGAGAGGTGTACTTGAGTAACAATTAGAAATGGCATAACACACTTTTTATTTGCTAATGGTCTCATATTGTTCTGCAAGAATGATGGGCAAAGCTTAAGGAACCTTCTCCTAATACTTTGATGCTTCGAGTTGGTGGCTGGACTCAAGGTCAATCTCAACAAAACAAGCATTCTCAATCTAGATGGAAGTTGTGAGATAGCCAAAAAACTTGCGGAGGATATGCATTGCCAAGTGGTTGCATTTCCTTTGAAATATCTGGGATTACCCTTGCGGTTGGGACATCTGGGGAAAGTAGATTGACTACAATTCACTGCCAGAATTGATACACAACTTGGCAGTTGGCAAAGGAGGCTACTATATTGAGCTGGTCGACTAACTTTCATTAAAAGTACCATCACTAGTTTCATGGCATATGTGCTATCTTTATACAAGACACCATAATGGGTCATCAAAGCGATTGATCGGCGGCGGAGAAAATTCTTTTGGATTGGCATAGAAGACAGAACTTTAAGGGGGAAATGCTTGGCTAGTTGGGCTACTATTAATGGTCCGAAAAAGGAAAGGGGCCCAGGCATTCTTGACTTACGAGGGCACAATATCACAAGAATAGGCAGTTGGATTTGGAAGGTCTTGCAAAATGAGAATCTGATATGGAGATAGATCATTATACAACTCTACAGTGACTTTCACTCTCGGAATGAGAACGGTTTCTGGAGAAGAGTTTCACTGATTCAGAAAGATTTGAAACATTTTGTGGAGTTGCTTCCGATATGTACTAATGTTCGTGTTAGTCGGGGAGATAGAATCAAACTATGGTTGGACGAGTGGTTGAATGAGAACTCATTGGCAGAGAACTACCCAATTCTTTTTCAACATGCAAAACATCTTAGCATCACCAGCTATGATGCCCGAAATGTGGATATTGCGGGGAGTTTTGTAAATTAGATTAATACTTTTCCCAATTTTGTTGATGAGAGCAGCTTACACGACTTCGCCCAAGATCTACACGAAGTGGAGAACTCCTATAGAGAGGACCTGTTTATATGGAAGTGGAGTAGCAATGGTCTCTTCTCCACTTGTGGTTGTTGGGTGAAATGGCACACTAGAGGGGCGGGAGTGAATAGTGTGTTTACTAATTCTTATTGCCTAATTTTGATTTTAATCGTTTCTTAAATTATTTAGGCAAATCGCTATTTATCGACTAGATGCGGAAGCAAAAATAAGACAATTAAGCACAAACAAAATATCAATGCTAACATACTGATTTATAGTGGTTCGGCCCCGCTTAGGATTTCCAAACTAAGTTTACTAGATTATATTTTGTTTCCCTTACAATAAGGACTTTACACCAGAAAGTCTCTGCTCTCCAACCGAAGGCACTTCCACACCCGGAAGTATCCCGCCTTCCTACCGAGAGCACTCTCCCACCTCAACCTAAGAGACAACTAGAACTAATCCTAGTAAACTACGTTTACAACGATGGAATTAAGCCTTAACACCAAGGCAACCACCAACTAAATCAAACCTAGCAACCTAGGTTTACACAAGTTTTAATACAATGAAAGAAACAAAAAAATATTCAAGTAATGGAGCAAAAAATACAACAATACAAATACTTAGCTCCAACACAATGAATCCTAGCTCCTCTTGATGCCTTGATGATGAATCAAATCAAATTTGAAGGCAAACTCTAGGAATGAAAGCTCAGACTAGAATTTCTCTAAAAAATGGCTCAATGAAAGCTTAGAGTTGATCAATGATGGCTCAATGAAGGTTAAGAGTGATCAAAAGTATCTTAAGAAGGCTTTTGCATGGGTATTTATATAGCCAAGAAGAAATAGAACGAAACAGGCGGCTCAACGGGCGGAAAACTAGCCGTTACCACCGTTCGATCGCATGCCGATCCATCGTCGGTCGATCGATGGATCGACCGCCCGAGCGACCGCGGCTTTCTGTGCTTTGTACGCACTATTCGGTCGATCGACGGGTCAACCAAATGAGTCGCGGCTTCAGCGATTCGCGATCCGATCGACCGACGCACCCACTGCCATTTTTTCGCCTCTGTCGGTCGACTGACTGGTCAACCGAAAACTGGAAAGACTGGGCAGTTTTCTATTTTGCTTGGGTTTTTCTACTCGTTTGGGTTCCGCCTTCGCTAAGTCTACTTATATAACATTTAATAATTTTAAGTTAATAACTTTAAAACATAAATATTATATAAGGATTATCCCCCATTTGGATTCAATAAAAATATCTAAAAAATCAAAATCCTTAAGAATCAAAATCTAGTTTTTGGGGTCTAGTACAAATTTTCCGAAAATGGAAATTTCCTAACTTTTCGAGTCAAGTATAGGTAGGCTAAAGGCTTCTAAAAAATCCTTAAAAATACATCGTTATCTAGTTTTAACCCAAAGAATAATTACCACCATTTTTTATGTCAAGAAACTATCTAGGTCATATAGCCCTCCAATGAGCTCCCTAGGCTTAGTGAATTTCAAGATGGTTCCGGATATTCATATTTTGGGATTCGGGATTAGTTTTTGAGTTTCTTTGCATCATCATGAGGATTTATAATTTATCTAGACACCCTAAACCTAAACTCTAACTTCCCGAAGAATTCGAGCGTGACGACCAATGTCCTTCCGATTTCCCAATTTCTTCGATATTTCCGATCGAGGACGTCGTGCGCTAACCGATATGGAACCTGAAAATAACACTTCATGAAATCATTAGTTCAATGTTTGTTATTATCAAAACCGAGATTAAGACCAATGTTGAAAACCTTAAGCCAACAATAGTCTTTATGGGATGCTTGTTTTCAAATGAGTTACAAATAGTTACTATCGCTTTTTGTGGCAACCGAAACTATTGCCAAAAATCTCTATTTTCGGTTGGCTTTGGGTTAAACGTCGATTACTCAAAAAGGACAAAATAGTTCGATGGGGCTTTGCCACGGATGACTCTTGTTTACTATATGTGGAAATAACACGAAAAACCATGAACATTTATTTCGCTATTGTACCTTTCCGGTGATGGGTTGGAGGCTCTTTCTTTCTATTTTGAAGCAAAGTTTTTTCCTCTCCAGTTTCAACCTTGGGAGGATTCGAGTCATGCAAGTTGGAAAGCTAGAAAGGAGAAGGTGCAGTTACTATTGGTTTGAAACGGGTTTGTTTGGCATGTAAGGAATTATAAAGTATTCCAAGGATCAAATTCAACAGCTATCTCGATAGCCACTTCAGTAGCTTCCTAATTCAACTCTTATTTTTATCCTCAACTTTTAAAAAAAAATCATAATGATTCATAACCTAAATTTCATTTGAATCCTTGTGTTGGATTTTGACTCAAATTGGGTTCGAACTGAATCCAACCAATCTGATTGGACCCAAATTGGATAACAGGTAGACCCCGATAACTTATGTTGTTGGGCTAAACCAATTTAGCCTTCTATTCATGTCCCGACATTCTTTGTCTCAATGGGCTATTGAAACCCAAATATGATTGCTAGTAAGGGTGTGCATGGGTAACATGTAGGCTCGAGATCGGGTAGGTTCTGGGTAGACCCGAATTAAATTCGGGTAGGGTCCGGGATAAAAATTAAGGATCTGGTTAAAATTGATTTCGGTTCCGGGTCCAACACATCGGGTACCCGAAATTAGAAATAGAACCGATACTCAGAACCTATTCTGGAACTTGTACTATAGAACCTGTTCATTTACATGTTCAAATAGAGTATTCGAAACTTGTACCTCAAAGCCTATAAATGAACAGGTTCCAATAGAGTACCCGCAATTGGAACCGGATAGGTTTCGATTTTGATTCCAATATGGTAGGGTCCGATTCTAAAATCTAGGAACCGGTCTTATACAGGGTAGGGACTGGGTATCATAAAAATACAGGGTACCCGAATCCGCTCACCCCTAACTTCTAGGCAGAGAAGCTCTTCATGAAAAATTGAGTCTGCGGGCGAGCTGAAGCCTGCTCCTTTGGGCTTGGCGAGTGGCCCGAGCCCACTGCACTAGGGGTTGGCGGGCAGCTTGGTGGGTGGGGCCGAGTTCGCTGCACCAAAGGTTGGCGAGCGAGCTAAGCTCGTTACAATAGGGCAGCCGGGCATGTGTGTCCTGTCCATGCGCGTGGCAAGCAACGCAGCTCATACTGCTCAAATCAAGGTGACAATTGCAGCATGCACCAATTGCTCAATTTTGACCAAGTCATGAAAATTGAGATTTCAGTTGAGATTTCAGTGGATATTTTAATTTTTATTTTTTTGATCGAGAATCTTGGTCAAAATTAGTCGAGTTTTTTGAAGCAATCACTACAAGAATATACCACATCAGCCACGGAAATCACCGACGGCCGCCTCGGCCGTCAGAATAATCCATGACTTTGCGACGGTCGTAGAGGTCGTGGCTGATGTAACAAAATCAGACGCGGCTCGCATACGACCGTCGCTCATAGTTGATGGCGCGCACGGGGCGCGAAATAAGATAAGTTATTAGCCACGGCTTAACGGGGGCGCTAGAGTCGTTGGTGATATGAATAAGTCATTAGCCACGGCTAAAAGCGATCGTCGCTTATTAATTAATGGCGCGAACGCAGCACGAAAATTAAAACACTCTTCACCGATGACTGGGAGAGCCGTTGGTGATAATAAAATTACGAATCCATGATTTTTCGATGGCTAGCGAGCCGTCGGTGAAAATCGTTTTTTATTTGCGTTCGCGATCGACTCTTCCTCTTTCCCCCCACTGTCTTCTCTCTCAGTTGCCGATCGAGTTGTCGCCGCCACCGTCGCTGACTTCGTGCGTCGTCGACTTCTCCTTCTCGCTGTCGAGTTCACCGCCGAGCCACCATCGATGGAGATGCCACCCTCGCCCTTGCCAATCGAGCCCAATCTACCTCCACGTGCTACGCACCGGCCGGCCCTAATCTCCCTCGCCGTTGCCCTCGTCGTCCGTTGCCGCCCACTGTCGATTCCGACCCTCCGCAGCCGGCTCGTCGCCCCTTGTTCTCCGCGAGGTATTCTCCGCCTCCCTCCACTGCGCACCCCCTTTTTCCGTCGCCATCACTGTCGGCGTCTACATGCCAGACGCCAACACTGGCGAACGGTGCCGACGTCTACACGTCGGCACCGAGTTTGGGGCAAAGTCCCTCGGCCCAAACCAGATGAACAGTAGCCAACAGTAGCTGTCGACTACTATTTGATTAGGGGTTTAACCCCTAATCTTAGGTTTTAATTTTTTTATATTTATTTATTATTTGTTATTTATAGAATTTATGTGTTGAATGTAGATTAATTATCTCTTAATTATAGATTTATTATGTGTTAATTGTAGATTTTATATGTTAATTGTAGATTAATTAAGTTTTTTTTTTGTTAGATTAATTAAATTTAAATTAGTTTTAATATTAGGGTTAGTTAATCAAGGGTAGAATATATGCTAGGGTTAATTTTAGTTGGGTGTAATTACAATCTTAAAATCATCCACTTTGGACTCGTGCGTGCTGGAATCGTCCACTTTGGACTCGTGTGGAATCGTCCACTTAGGACTCGCGCTGGAATCGTCCACCTTGGACTTGCGCGTCGAAATCGTCCATGTGCTTTCGACTCGCGCGGAATCGTCTGCTGTGGACTCGTACTGGCATCCACAAATTTAAAAAATAATCAATATGACTTAATACGTTTTACGTACGCATCGATGAGTCAAGTTTTAATTTTGCAAAACCTTAGATCCGTTCGGGGGTTGTATATTCGTGTAAACGAAGTAAATGGTCTTTTATACGACGTACAATCCATGAATTGTCCCTAATTGGACAATTTGGGAACATAGTTATTTATATTGCACTAGTTTATCTATTAATCTATTATATATAATTTAATTATATTAAATTTTTACAGCTATGGTTTAAGATATCAGTTCCCGAGGAGACATTCCTCGTAGGACCCCTTGACGATTACCACCCGCCCCACCTGTACCCACAGACCATCCCCCCATCTCCGGCCACCATCCCCCCACCTGATTCGTACACCGTTCCCTCACCTGATCTGGCCACCATCCTCTCACCTTCGTCTACCATCCCTCCGCCACCCTCCGCAGATCCAGGACCGTCGTCTTCGAGACGTAGGCCACGAGGGCCTAACAGAATTCTCCCTCCGCCACCCGAGGGAGAACTGCACAGAGCAGTTAGTGTGCGCGGAAGACGGTAAGTATATGCATCAATTATTTCTTATAATTTATTTATAATTCAAAATATCATAATATGAATTTATATTTGGTGCATATTTGAGCAGGAGGACGTCCCCTGCACGATGGCGGGGACGATCCGAAAGTTTATGCACTGGGCGTGGCCTACATGGTCTCACGTGCCCCGTGAGCATATGGATTTATTGTGGCGAGAGTTCACGGTAAGTATATTTATTAAATTAATGTTAATGTTAAATATTGATCGGTAATAATAAATTTTTTTTTCTAGGCTCATTATACATGGCTGGAGGATCAGACCACTTTTGTTGAGGCTGCATGGGAGCGTGTTGCCCACGCTCGCTATAACGGGCTGCTTCAGCAGGCCCGTCAGACCGTGATGAGACGGTTGGGAGCCACACAGATAGGGCAGACTCGGGGACACACCCCCGAGTGGATTCCTGGCCCTGTGTGGGACCAGCTCGTTGAGCGGTGGGACACGCCTGAGTGGCAGGAGGTCTCCCGGATTGCATCGAGAAAACGCATGTCCGGGGGGGACGGCACGGGGGCGCGCCACACTAGTGGCTCCATCTCTTTTGCGGTTCATGAGCGTCGTATGGTATGTATAATTTAATTATTTTTAATTATATTATATATTGTGTATAATGATACTAATCTATTTATTTTCTAATGTAAGATGCGTGTGGCAGAGGACGGCACCGTCCAACGCCCATCGATGATGGAGGTGTTTGAGCGCACCCACCGTCGTCGACGAGGAGCGGGGGACTACGTTGATAGCAGACTCTCCATCATAATGGTAAGTATTTATATATGTCTATTTGATTTACATGATTTTTATTTATAGTTTATATATATATATAAACACATGTAGGAAACTTACACGAGGACTGTGATCGAGCGTGGAGGCACACCGGAGGAGTTCGACGCATGAGCTTAGGTGGAGGCCACAGGTGGCTGGGAGCACGTTCGTGTTTATAGCTTTCCAGACAGTGGTCATGCACGCGCCGTGCTCGGGCCACTTGAGGCACCGACCCCTCCTGTTGCGGGTGAGCGGCCCTCGACATCCCGGGCGCAGGACCAGAGCCGGATAACGGCCTTGGAATCGGAGCTCACCCAGCAGGGACATGCGATGGAGGAGCAGAGGCTGGTGATGGAGGAGCAGAGGCTGGTGATGGAGGAGCAGAGACTGGCGATGGAAGATCAGAGATGGACAAATGAAGAGTTGAGACAAACGATGCAGAACATGCAAGCACTCCTCGCTCAGATTGTGTCTTACTCTGGCCTTCTACCGATGATGTCACAGTCGTCGTCCTCCTCGACCCAGTCGACGCTCCCGACCCAATCGATGTCGACTCCACCGCCTCCATCGCAGCCGTGAGATTTTGATTTATTGTATTTTGTTTATATTTTGATACTTGTTTGTATACAGATAGCTGTTTATATACTTATGGTTTTATATATATAATATTTTGATAATTGTTTGCCTCCGGTTTAATTGAGGCTTAGATTGATGATATTTATGTAAAACTTGTATGTTTAGTTTCAAATGCATGTGTATGATATTTTCTGATTGTAATCTGTGATTGAAAATAAATTGTAATCTATAAATATTATTATATACATGAATTTATAAAAAAATTATTTTTTTTCAGTTACAGGATATACCTTTAGCCACGGCTTGCCCACGGCCAACCGTCGCTAAGCCGTGGCTGAAAGCTTATTGTAAATGACTGATGCCTGGGCAGCACCAAATATCACGGTTACTAATACTTAGGGGTGACAATTTTATCCGCATCCGCTAACTAAAAATCGCATCCGCACTGTATCCGATCCATATCCGCAAGTAAAAATGGATATGGATACAGATACAGATTTAGAAAACTTATATCCGTGCGGATATGGTGCGGATACGGATATGACTGTGGATCCGCACCGTATCTGCACCGCCTATCCGCGTCTCTGAATTACCATTTTGCCAATATAAGTTATTAATATATATATAAGAGCTCTATGATAATTTCATGTCAAGATGAATTTGGAGTATATTATATATTTATTTTGGATCAATGAATTGGTAATTTATTGATTTTTTAAATTAAATATATTATTTTAATATATTTTTATTAAATACGGTGCGGATACGGATGCGGTGCGGATATCCGTATTTGAAGTGGTGCGGATATGGATATCCATATTCACATCCGTAGCGAATACGGTGCGGATACGGATGGGCGGATATGGGGTGCAATACGGATACGGATAATCCAGTATCTGCACCGTATCCGATCCGTTGCCAGCCCTACTAATACTATCACCGACGACCCTGAGCCGTGGCTGATGTGTTGGTATCAGTGACAGTCGCCTAAAGTCGTCACTGATGTGTTTAAATCAATGACAGTGCCCACGGCTGTCGCTGATGATTACTTGTGATGACTGATAGACGTCGTCACAATTTATTTGAGACGCGCACACCAGTGACGATGTTTTGCCACGGCTGACGCCGTCCGTGATAGTTGTCATCGACAATTCAGCCACGGCATCAACCGTCGGTGATGACAATAATTCTAGTAGTGAATCTCTCCACATGCAGAAGCCCAATTTTTCAACAATCAAGATATTTCGGCTCCCTTATAGATACATGCCATCTCCTTGAGAACAACAAGAAATAAGACAGAGAAAAAAGAGGAAATACTATGAGAGAATTAGGGATCTAGAAAATTAAGAGTGCCGCTATCACCTTTTGCAAAGAGTGCCCCTTCCCAAGTTTCAGCATTATATATACGGTAGAAGAGTTCAGTTTCAAGGCAAAAAGATTATAGACATAGTGTCTCTACTCCATAACAATTTCAGGTTCAGTTTATTTGAGACAATGTGTTGTATTTTGAAGGGAATTCAATTTTATTATCACTCTTATTATAGTTCTTTTCTGGAATTAATAAAGAATTCTCATATTCTCCCCGTGGACGTAGGTCTGACACCCCACCGAGTCCAAACACGTTAAGCCATTGTGTCTCTTATTTTTGTAATCTTGGTTTTGAATTTGATTTTCCGTTTCTCTTATTATGTTCGGATTTTGTCGATTCTACAAAAAATTTCCCATAATTTCCTAACACCTTGCGATCAAGTATAGCTAGTTTACTTGGATAAAATCCATGTGTAACTCACTTTTCTTTTTTCAAATAGGCAACCGTTTTCATAGGACAATATTTAATTTTATAATAACCAATATCAAGTAAAAATGATCTAATATATGAACTATGCAAAGAGGACAATGAAAATCAACCAGAGTTGAGAAATGATATTTTATTTAGTATTGATTATATAGTAAGGCTGATTTTTTTTTTACCAAGAAGAAAAATGCAACTTAAATTAAAAGTCTGCCTGAGGCAGAGCCAAAAAAGTCAAGATACAAAATTTCCTCCAATTCAGGAGGTCGGACGATCGGCCACACCAATATATCATGCTGACACCTCGCCCTATTTGCTGCCCAATGGGCAGCTTTGTTAGTTTCTTGATAGCAAAATACAAAACTATCAAAATTACTACATAATGTAAGAAAATGAATATCTGCAACTACAGAGCTGATATGCCACGGTACGTCAATTCGATTCGTCAAAGCATCAATCAGGGTCTTAGAGTCTGACTCCACTTGAAAACACGGGAGCGAGTGCTCCAAGGCAAAGATGAGACTATGCTTAATTGCCAAAGCCTCCAAAAAGATAACCGAATCACCAAAAACCATAGCAATTTCAGCAAATAAACACTGACCATCAGAAGAGCGAATCACATAACCAATCCCACCTGTGTTGTTAAAAAAAAAGCATCATAATTTATTTTAAGAATACCCTGTGATGGAGGATTCCAGGTAGCATTGGATCGAGTTTGCAAAGAATTGCCCTCAGGCTTGGATTTACTGAAGTAGGATCCAGTAAATGCTAAGATTTGGGTTACAAATGCAAGGGGGGTAGGTTGTCTAACCTCGTGAACCATCTTATTTCTAGCGTACCAGATGTACCAACATCCATTAGCAATTAGAGCCTGTCGGTAAGCTGATCCCTTTGGTAGATTATGGGTGCCAAAAAACCAAGTACCAGGATCCCAAACTAATGGAGGAGTTAAAAGAAGTCTTGTCTTAGCTTGGAGGAGGTTCCAAACAGACAAAGCAAAAGGACAAAATTGAAGAATGTGGTCAATGGTCTCAGAGGAAGTCTGACAAAAGGGCCAGAAGTCAGAGGTACTAAGGCCAATAGCAGCTATCCTAGCTCGAGTGGGGAGGCGGCGGTGAAAAACTTTCCAACAAAAAAACTTAACTTTTGGAGCAGAAAAAATCTTCCAAATGGCAGACCAACAGGGATCTAATGGCTCGGTTGAAAGCACATGGCTTCTAAGAAATCGATAGGCTAACTTGGTGGTAACACTACCCCCCTTGGGCCTCTCTCCAAATGTATTTGTCATCCCCGGGATTCATAGACAATCTAATTCAGCTAATGAAATCCGACACCACAGGGCCAAAGTAAGCATCACAACGGGCAATATTCCAACATTGAGTAAGAATTAAATTATCAACATCCAGATTAGCATCCAGTAGATCAATATTAAGAAATGTAGGCTTAATACAGAATGGTAAATCATACAGCCAATTATCCATCATAATAGAAGAGTTTGAGCCACTATTAATCAATTTTAAGCATCCGGACAAAAGTTAAGCAAAGACATTGTTAAAAGACGCCAGCTCCAAGAGCAATGTTTGTCCACAGAGAACACAATCCTAGGATCATGGTACTTAGTGGTAACCAGATTGATCCAAGGAGTAGGCACCTTATTTAGATAGTTGAACATTCGCTTAGCATGAAGGGCCAGACTTTTAGAATGCAAGTCATGGATACCCAGCCCACCCAATGATTTAGGCATAGTAATCGTGTCCCAGCTAATAAGATGAAGGCCCTTTTTATCATGTGAAGAGGACCAAAGAAAAGTGCGCATTAGGCTCTCAATTTTAGAAATTTGGGTGGATGAAAATCAGGAGACATCCATAGAATGCAGCGGTATGACATTGAGAACCGAGTTAATCAATACCACTCTCCCGGCTTGGGAGAGAACATTGGTCTGCCAGGAACCAAGTTTACTTTTAATCTGGTCAGAAATTATTTCAAAAGCTTGTGAAGGTGGTCGTCTAGGCACAATAAGGGCGCCCAGATATTTAAACGAAAAGTTGCCATTTTTCATATTCAAAGCACTCGAGATTTGAAGTCTAGTAGAGCGCGGGGTTTTTTTAGGAAAAAAGATTTCAGATTTATTAAAATTAATGAATTGACCAGTGAACATGGCATATTTATCAAAAATTTCCTTAATAGTGGCCAAACTCTTAGCATTAGCCCGAAACGTCAACAAAATGTCATCCGCATACATAAGGTGGCTGATCTGAAAGCCACCTCTCAATTTAAAAGGTGTCAATTTTTTGTTGCTAACAACCTGATTAAGTAAAATAGTTAAAAGTTGAGACACCAAAACGTATAAATAGGGAGACAGTGGATCTCCCTGTCTTAACCCCCTTTTGGAAGAAAAAAATGGGGAAAACCTCTGATTCATAAGGCAAGCAAAATTAACAGTAAAAATACAAGTATGTATCCAAGAAATAAATTTAGCAGAAAAATTGCAAACCTTAGGAATAGATAAAACCGCATGCCAACTGACTTTATGATAAGCTTTAGCAAGATCAATTTTAATCATGACATAGGGGTTCTTGCAATTAGATCGAAGCATACATAGAATACGTAATTTCTTGAGCTAACAGAATATTATCATGTATACTTCTGCCCTTGATAAATGCATATTGCTCTTGGGTAACCAGCTTAGGAAGTGCATCCTTAAGACGGTTAGCCAAACACTTAGAAAGGATTCTATAGCTAAGATTGCAAAGCGCAATTGGTCTAACATCACTAACCAAACTAGGGTTTTTCACCTTCGGAATGAATGAGAGAATGGTTTTGTTCCACTCAATTGGCAGAGTGGCAAACTGATGAAACTCATTAAGGCATTGCATGAAGATGTCGGAAAAAGTATAAAAATAATTTTTTAAAAATTCACCCGTAAAACTGTCCAGATCAGGGCTTTTACCATTGGGAAGAGCCTTGATAATATTAAAAATTTCAAGCAGCGAAAAAGGGGCAATCAAAGCATTAGAAAAGTCAAAATCAATTTGCACAAATGAGAGCCCCTCAGCAAAATCGACAGGAGAATCAAAATGATCCGCCCATAAATCCCAGTAAAACTCCGAAAAAACAACCAGAATATCCTCATGTTCAGTAACTACAGTTCCAGCCACAGATAGCACATGAGCAATATTGTTAATTCTACGTCTAGAAGAAGCAATTCTATGAAAATAAGCAGAATTAGCATCACCATCATCAATCCATTTTGTTTTAGCCCTACATCACAATTTTAAGTTAATTTGTCGCCTTAGGCGGCAGCCTTATTATAAGCATATTTAAGCAAAAGCTCATCAGAATCAGATAATGTTGAGGAGGCCATAAGCATTTCTAATCTAGCAATATCATTGTTAGTGGCATCCATCAAATTTTCAATCGAACCCAATACATTTTTATTCCATTGAGACAAAGCAAACCGAGTGAATCTAAGACCCATATCCAACTTACCATAAGCCGGCATAAATTGTGGAACCTCATTCCACGCATTAGAGACAATATTTTTAGTTTTAGGATACTCCGTCCAGAAATTTTGAAATTTAAACAAAACATTCTTATTGCGCTTAGAATTGAACGAAAACCACAACGGACGATGGCGGTCGGAAGAACCCATAGTCAAATGCGTAATCGAAGTAGTATTAAAAAAGTGCAGCCAAGCTGCGTTACAAAAAAACCGATAGAGTCTGATTTGAATGCGAGAAAGATCTTTCCGATTGTTTGACCAAGTAAAAGGGACTCCGAGAAAACTGAGATCAATCAAGTTGATTTACTATAAGGCTGATTTACTATATGCTAATATATACTTCATTTATTGTTGATAATTATGTTATGTTTGTGGAAACTATGATCGTTTCAGGTGATTAATCATGCTAAACAGGTAAGCTACTCCAATATTTTAATTGAATCTTATTCCAAAAATTTAGTTGATATGTATTGAATCGATGGTACATTTAATAAATCTTTGGATCCACATTGATGGATCAATTTCCTTATGAATGATATTTGGTTGTTGACGGGTGAATATGTGGGATTTAGGTTTTAGACTAATTTACGAGTTATGCACACACAAAAAAAAACAAAGCTCAATATTCTTGAAAAGATGAATGACCTTTGGATATTAGAAATCTTGCTATGTTACGTTTGCTTCATTGGATATGATATAATATGATTGGATAATAAATAATGAAGGATTGAATATGAATTTTTTAAATTCGATGTATATCGAATATAATATTAATTTTATATTATTTTATTCTCATTATCTTCTAATTCATGCACTAAACAAATAATGAATATTAATCTACTCCTATCCTATAAAACAAATATGCTCTAAATAATTAATATAATTTGACTGTCTCGTTGATGCCAAAAAATTATCTATCAAATTCTGATTATATATTTTGAAAAAAATCATGAGTTGTACATTCGTTTCTATTTAAGTAAAATAATGACACTAAAACAAAAAGAACTAAAGTAAAAATACACTATAAATTACGAGGATTATTTTCAAACTTTTAGAAGTTGAGGACTAAAATACAATTCTAAAGTAATTAATGGGACTAGAGTGAAAATTATTCTTTACAATATATATGGTAAATAAATGTGTAAACCATCAAAAATCATAAATTTAAATGAAAAATACACATTGAGATAAAATAAAATAAACCACAAGCATCAAACCAATAAAAAAAAGAAACGAAAATCACATTAGCAAACTAAAATAGATAATAATAGGATATAGAAAGCAAGAATGATGGAACATGCTTTAACTTGCAATTCTGTACCCATCCAACGCTGTGCAAAGGCGCGCCAATAATGGCAAAAATAAAAATATTATAACAAGAGTACAAAGAGGTTGATGTTGGAAGTCTTGAAGCATCGAGAGTCGGTGACAGTGATACATGCAAACGTCAAATAATTCACTCTCCATCACGTCGGCTCTTCTTTAATCAAAAGATCCCCCATCATATCAAAATATATGCCATGGTAAATCCTTCGTATCTATCTATCTATCTATCTATCTATCTATCTATCTATCTATCTATCTATTCCACCTTTCATCACAGGGATATTAATTAATAAAAACTGCATGCAAAAACTACAAGAATTAAACTTTTAAGTGGAAGTAGTTTTTCTTTTGAGAAAGCAATAAAGCTACTGGAAGAATTAACTCCTGAACTGGAGGGTAAAAGTCAATTTATTCTTGCAGTTCAAGAAATTATTAACTGACATGAGTGATTAATTGAAGAAGTTTCAATTGCACATGTACAGATTTTGTTTGCTGCTTTATCTCTGGGGACAGTAAAAGATGGCCGGATGAGTTTAATTTTCATGGTCCAGCATTACAGCTTGATAGAGTACGTGAGAGGGGGAAAAAATGGAGCAGCAGCAGGACCACCAAATGATTAATTACCAGTTCATTGCAAGTAAAAAACTACTTAGGGTTTGATCTCTGATATACCATCCTTGCAGATATCAGAAATGCTCAAGCTTGGCACTCCATCACAGCAAAGTTCACTGTTACTGTGCTATCTTGTAGTGGGAGGCACATAATTTTGTCCAGGATCACTCGGCCATAATAATTGTTACAATGATTTATACCTCTACAGCTTTTAAAAGTGGGATTAAGAGCAGGTCATGTGGGTGCACATGACAATTATACAACCCATCAGATCACACAAGGAAGCTTCTCTTTCCCGTGGATGGCAATTACTTAATTTAATTTTAGGCCGTAAATCTGCACAGCCATTTAAGCTGCTGCTGCTGCTTCTTCTCTGTCTTTGTACTAGATTTGAGCCCCAACTTGCACATATTCTAATGGCTGCATGCATGAGAAGACAACCATTAAAACCTCAAGATGATATGATGGGGGTGGTGCTGAATGGCACAGTGCTCTGCGCTGGGCCCCACCGGAAGAAATCCAAAGTCCAAAGGTCTGTTCCTCTTGGTTTAATTATATTGTTTTCTTAAGCTGGGTGCTGGGAAGTCTTCTTGGAATGCAAAAGATGACCTTTTTGCTCTCTACATTTAAATTAATTGTCCTTCACTGATGCTGCTGCAGACAACTCTTTGCTGTAATACCCCTGGCATTGCTCATCAAAGCACCCATAGTACTCAGGTTAATTTTACTGACCCAACATGCTATATGGAGCTGAAGCATTTGCAGACTGTGAGATTCTTCATTGCTAGCTAGCTAGGTTTCGACTTGCATTGTCTTGAGAGATCGAAGTTGCAATGTTTTATGAACCTTCGCCACCCCTAGCTTGAGTATCAAAAGCGAAATCCATCCGACTCATTCCATTGTTTTCGTTTTAGTTTCTTCTGAGTGAGATTCATAAAGGATTCTAATCAACCCAAGACTAATCAAAAAACACAGGCATGCATGAATGGCAAAAATAAAATGTAATGTAAACACTTTGAGTTTGAGCCCCTCCCTACCTTGTTGGTCCCCTACTTTGGCATTCATCACCTTTGTAAAATGGAAGGAAGCTTCACCATGAAATCTTTTTTTCCTTACTAACAAATCAGTAGAATCTCCAAAAGGACTACTTGTTGTCAGGCCAAGAATTATGGCTTCATATAATTAATTCCTCCCACAGCTTACACACCCTTCAGTCTTCACTTGGAGGAAATTGAAGATATATGCATAAACAATTAAAAAAGCTTGGGGAAGATCGAAGAAGAGAATATGATAACATCAGAGGTCTGGAACCAAAAGAGATGCTGGCCGGAGAGGTTCATGTGATCATCAGAGTTGATTACCGAAGGAGTAGGGTTAGGTATACAAATCAAAGCTAGGGTGTAGATGAAGAGGGGAGAAGGGTCTATAAATGGGAAGGCTCTGCCATTGATGGCCTCAATCATTTACTAGGTGCTTGTACGTCAACTATGATTATTGATTTCCATTGGTGAAAGAAGCTTTGTTTTGCTTTGTACCTTTGCAGCTTTTTCTCTCTTATACTAATACTACTAACAACTGTAGATAGCTAGCTAGATGTAATTTTGTTTTAATATTTTTCCTTCTTTCTTTTTCAACTTTAATATTGGTTGAAATGTTAGATCATGAAGGAAAGGATTTAAGCTCAAATAAAGTTTGTGTAGTAGATACCTACAACAGGTGTATAAAACTAGTCCAGTACTGTATTAGAAAAAGAATTCATTTCGATCTGAATCTAATAATTGATCACTAGAATTTTCTATTTTATGATTCTATATATATCTCAAAGAAAAGTAGGAATACCATGGATCTATATATCTATGAGAGCATTATCAAGAACATCAACAACAATTACAAACATTGGAGCATTGGCATGCAGTTTTATCTTGACCTCAATCTTATATGATAAGTTCCAGTTTTATCTCTATTGCAAGAACTAGAAATACAAAGCTCAAGTCCGTCTCGATATTTCACAAATCAGAGAGAGAGAGAGAGAGAGATGGTGGAAGAAGGTATGATTTCCAATTAAAAATAAGAGGGTGTTATTAGTGTATTGCTTGTCATATTTATAGTTGAATTGTATTTGCATCTCTTCTGTTTGGGTTGAGAAAAAGCAGGACTATGTACTTACGATAAAATTTAAAAATCTCATTGGGCCAATTCAAAAAAAGATTTTAAAAAAAATAAAATTCATTAAATTAGAATAATTACTTTGTGTTTACAAAAGAGACCTAGATAGTTAATAAGAAAGATTTATTCTTATATAGATATATATGGCTTTTTAAATATCTTAGAAATCATTTAATAATATTTATAGTTTCAAAATCACATCAAATGTTTTTTTTTCATTTCTCAAAATATGTTTTAAATAATATGTAAAGTATTATGTTAATAAATGAAATATGACTTTTATAACTAATTTTTACTAGATCTTGAATGGGTTTTATTTGATTCTTAATTTCCTAGTTTTTAAGTTTCACCGAATATTACATTCTTGGTTGATTTTGCTGATTTGATTGGGGTTTAAAATAATTAGCCGGGTTCAAATTTTTTCACCTCGGATAGTCGTGTTTCGTATAGGTAAAAATGAGTTTTTAAAAATAACTAAAAATAAAATATTTTTTAATATAATTAATATTAAAAAATAATTTTAAAAATAAATAATCGAATCATCTGGTTGGATCTGAGGTCATCAGGTTTTAAATTTTGAAATCGAAGACCCGACCCGATTATCCGACTCAACCCAACCCAAATAATTCGTATCAGGTCAAGTTCTCGGGTTCATTGAGTCAATCAGCCCTATAACAAGATAAAAGTAAAATAGTTTTCTTACATTTTTTTTTGTCCATACAAGGAATTTTCCAACATATAAATAATAAAGTCTTTGTCATTTCTCATTTGGTAATGTTAGATCAGATGCATGGCCATAAGTTCATAACCAATCTTTTTTATAATATATTTCAATTGGAAAATAAATTTGTCAACTCTACTTCTAAAGCCAGAACAACAATCATGCCTTTTTGGAAAGGGAAAAAAAACCCAAATAAATCTAACAGGTAGATCCCACGTGACTATCACATGTGTGCCAACTCATCAAGAAAATGATGTGCACTATTTCAGTGCAAGTCTCCCTAATTATTAAATAAGCAGCAGGTACGCATGGGTTTTAGGTTTATCCAATTTGTAACTGTACTGTGCACTTAACCACTGAGAAGGCCGTATTATGCGTATAATAATACGTATAATAATACGTATATAATACTTGAACTCTACGACGGCAACTCCCTCCCCAGTAACAAAAGCAACATCAAGAACAGCAACAACATTACATATCAAATCCCCTCCTCGGTCTTCGTTCCCCTTTCTCTCTCTCTCTCTCTTTCTCCTCGCCTCTTCTCTCCTCCCATTCCACTATATAAATCCCGCCTCATCCGCCCTCCTCCCTCGCCGCCGGCGATCGCAGCGCCCAGCGATGACCACGACGGGCTGCAATTCGCCGGAGGAGGAGTTCTATGAGTCCTTGGACCGGATCCTCTCCTCCTGCTCCACCTCCGCCTCCGCGTCCGCCTCCGACGACGAGTCCTCCACCCTCGGACACCGCCGCCGCGCCGGCCGCCTCCGCCTCCCCCCGCTCCGTTCACTCGATGTCTGGTTCTCCGAGCCCGCTTCCGTCGAGGAGCGCCGTCGCCGCCTCCTCCGCCACCTCGGCCTCGCGGGGGACCCCGCCCTCTCCCGCCCCCGACGTCCCGATGCCTGCGGCGCGCCTGTGCTTTCCAGAGACCCGGGACTGGGTAGATCCGCGCCCTCCGCTGGCTTCCTCCCTAACCCCGTCTCATCCGCCGGAGTGGACCGGTCCCGATTCGACGGCTCCGCGGTTCCCGGCTCCGGGAACAAAACCCTATTCCGACATCACCAGGTCCCAACCAAGCCTCCTCTCGATGCTAGATTTGGGGCTCTGGACTTGTCCGATGCTCATCGTCGCGTCGATCGAGAAGGCGCGCGCGACGACCCGCGTTGCTTAATTAGGAATCTGGACAACGGGAGGGAGTTCGTGGTGAAGGATTTCCGCGACGACGGAATGTGGAGCAGGCTCAGAGAGGTCGGGACAGGACGGCAGCTGACCATGGAGGAGTTCGATATGTGCATTGGGAAGTCCCCCATTGTTCAAGAACTAATGAGGCGACAGAATGTGGAAGACTCCACCATCAGTAGCGGTGGCGACTTGGGTGGACCTGGCGGTGGAACTATTGCTAGCTGTAGGTCCGCCGCAGGGTGGAAGTGGAAGAAGAGGGGGAGCTGGCTCAAGAGCATCAAGAATGTTGCTGGGACCATGGTGGCCAGAGGACACAATTGCGATCAGAGGGGCATGGATGAGAAAGATAGTTCATCCGAAAAAGGTGGAAGGAGGTCGAGCTCCGCCACTGACGATAGCCTTGATGGTTCCAATGGCACCCATCATGTTCCTCAGAGAATTAAAGTCCGTCAGTATGGGAAATCCGAGAAGGAGCTCAGTGGCCTGTGCATTACTCAGGAAATCCAGGCGCATAATGGGTCCATCTGGAGCATCAAATTCAGCTTAGATGGGCAATATTTGGCGAGTGCAGGGGAGGACTGCATTGTCCGTGTGTGGGAGGTCTTGGAGGTTGACAGCTCTGGGGATCTGCTGAATGAAAAGGCTGTACAGGAGAAACATAGTCGCAATCCTTTGGTTGTGGCAATCAGCAACGGATCACCAGAGCCGACGTTGTCTTTGGCTAGTGCAGAGAAGAACCACTGGGATAAGAAGAGAAGACCAAAATTCCCAGGCAGTAGAAAATTTGTGCGCTCGGATCCTTTGGTGGTACCAGAGCATGTGTTTTCTCTGTCAGAAAAACCTGTTTGCGCTTTTCGAGGACACCTAGGTGATGTCCTTGATCTATCTTGGTCCAAGTCTCAGGTATGTCTTAAAATATTTTATTACATTTGTCGACTTAGATGAAATTAGTTCTTTATATAGACAATAGAAGATGTGGAATAGAAGTTTTCATTACTTAAAGTTGATGATATAAAGTAGTAAGCATCAATTATTCTTTTGTTAATGTATTGTAGATAATCTTAGTATTATTATCATAATAATCCCTTAATTGTTTCATTGGACATTTATGTGTTGAATTAAGTTACAGTTCCTATTGACAAATGAAGTTTCAATATATTACTTATGAATATCGCTAGATTACTTGGCGAAAAAAGAAATCTAATGCAACCTTTTTTGTAATCCTTTTTGATGGGACCTACTTGAAAAAGGAGCTATAAGGCCATAGAATATATGTATGCTGGTAGTGATAGTATATGTTAATTTTACTTCTCAAAGAAGTAAATGTTGATATAAAAAACGAAAATGTACTAACATCATATAGGGTCTGGAGAATTACTATACGGAAATATTGTACTTACTTTTAACTTATTATTATACTTAGTTGTAGTACATATATCAAGTTTTATTAACCAACACAACATCGAACATACTCTTGATGATAGACTAAATTGGGGTGTTACCGTCTCCCCCACTAAGTCGACTTAGTTGTCTTTGTCAAGACTCAAGACTCAAAACAAATAGCCTAGAATCACACCCAAACCGATAGCATATGAGGCCTAGTGTAGTAGCGGCTCCACCCCATCCTCGGGAAGTCCTTTCTCACGTAGGCTCTAATACCAATTATCATGACTCACTCAATGGGATAATTAGCACATCAATTTCATAGGCATGGGCCACTTACCTAATTATAAACTTAAGCTGGAGTTGATGGTAGT
The DNA here is from genome assembly GCA_034359265.1 of Canna indica. NCBI lineage: Eukaryota > Viridiplantae > Streptophyta > Magnoliopsida > Zingiberales > Cannaceae > Canna > Canna indica. Next base: position 11,934,878 of record CP136894.1, on the reverse strand, counting down.
ACACGCGTCAAGTCTTATTAAGTAACAAGGCACTCGATGTGGGAGTTCTTGGGTCTGATGTTATAGACCTGGCCATATTTTCAATATTTGGGTTTTGGAATGTATCAGCTAATAATATCTTGCAAGTATTAGGTATGTTAAGTTGGTTCCTGGAGCATGATTAAGAAATCCATTCTCTATCAAGCTTTCTTACTCAACCAATTTTACTACCATTTTAGGTTGTTTGAAAAATATAAGCTGATATAGTATTAAATGTGAATCATGGACATGAATTTATTTCGAACTTATCTAGGTATCAATATATACTTTTAGATGTTAACTTGTTAACCAACTAACCCTTGGTAGGATTGCCTTACATGGAGTTCAATGTCTATGTAACTGACCCCAAACAGTTGGGACTTCCTGCCCATTGTTGTTTTGTTGCTGAACATTTTAACCAACTTGAAGCTAAAATTATATAATCTGAAAACTATCATCATGTTAGTCACTTTGTTAGTAAAGAATGAATCTAAAGATGGCAACATCACTAATTCTTTCCATGTGCTAGTTTTCACATCTAACTTTGAATAGATTGGTTATTAGCTCCTACCATAAACTGTGAATATATTACTTCTTTAATCAATCTTTATGTATTGGTCAATCCTAACCAGCTCTTCTCACCTATAACTATGTACTTGGTAATTTTAATTGTTGAAATTGCCAATTTATACTTCTGAGGTGTCTGAAGTTATCACAAGTTGTGTTGGTCTGTTCAGCACTTCAGCACTGAATAGAGTTTGAGCTTGAAAGAGATGGGTCTATTGTCAATTGGCAAAAGGAGTGTTATAAAGGTGCAGTACAATGTAGTGAGGCTGCCACTTTAATGTATGTTTATAAAGCCAGATAATGATATTTAAACTTCTCTGGAACAAAGTATGATCAACATCTCTGAATATGTGTCATATACATCTTGATACCACCCTTGTGGAAGATGTTTAAAGACTTCACTTCAAGGATTGAAATGCTTCAGGTTAAACATAATGACATTCTATATGGCATGTAAACAAGCCTGTTGTGCACTTTACACATTGTCAAACATATTTCATGGTCTTCTCTGGAAATTAGAACTTACTGGACTGTATATCCATGTCATTCTTGGTGTGGTTGTGTTTTAATGAATTCTACTGAAGAGTAGAGAGCATACTATGACATTTTTGCATATATCATACTAAAAGGACAGCCAAGTGCATGATATGAGACACTCAACAATGCAAGCTCTGGGAAGTGTTGAATGTAGACCACCTTCCACCTTAACCATAAACTTTGAATTTTATCCCTGGTCTCTATCAAACAGCTTTATAATGTTGTCTACCGTCAGGTTTCACCCTTGTTAATCTCTCATGGCTTCGATTCTCCTTGGCTCAACCGCTCAACTAACACGTTTTTGTTACTACTGTCAGATACATCTTTGCAGATTGTTAATCTATATCTTTGGTAGTTTCACAAATCCTGATTGAAGCAGCTGACTTTTATGAGAATTTTTCCTTTCTAGTGCTTGCTAATTAGTTTCCTTAATCAAGTGCTTGATTGATAAAGTGATCATTGGAGTATGATTATAAATTACCTTGTTGGCCACTATATCTTTCAGTATCTTCTTTCATCTTCAATGGACAAGACGGTCCGACTTTGGCACATGTCAAACAATTCATGTTTAAAAGTATTCTCACATAGTGACTATGGTAAGTCAAAAGTATGCTGACTGATCTATCAATATTTTTTTTCTGTATGTTACATCTTGGTGTAGTTGAATTGTTGATTCATTGTTGTTATGATGTTTATTAATTTTGGCTTCTATCAGTGACTTGCATCCAGTTCAATCCTGTTGATGACCGATACTTTATTAGTGGATCCCTTGATGAGAAGGTTAGAATATGGAGTATTCCAGATCGACAAGTTGTTGATTGGACTGATTTGCATGAGATGGTGACAGCTGCTTGTTATACCCCTGATGGACAGGTTAGTGTGCTAGGAATTTAATGCCTTTCTTTTTAAGTTCTGTGTCTTACCCTAAAATGTTTTTTTTTATTTGGGACTTACTTTATGTCCATATGAATGTTTTTCTGTTGTTTACATCTTGAAGGCTGCTCTCGTTGGTTCACACAGGGGAAATTGCCACTTGTATGACACATCTGGTATGTAGAAGTGGTTCTCCAAAATTTTGTTTGGATTTTGTCTTTAGCATTTTTCAATAAAGAATTACTAACATTTTTATTGTGTCTATTTCTCTTTTCTTTACTCAGAAAATAAGCTTATTCAGAAAAGTCAAGTTGACCTGCAAAATAGAAAGAAGTCAAAACACAAGAAGATTACTGGTTTCCAGGTAATTCTGGTGAAATGAATAATTTGTTAGAGGAAGATTTTGATTTTCAGAGACTCCTTTATTACCAAAGTTTAAAGTATAATATGATCAAGTTCTCTTATTAGTTTCATTCAACAGTTTGCCCCTGGAAATCCCTCAAAGGTACTTGTAACATCCGCGGATTCACGAATTCGGGTTATTGATGGTGATGAACTAGTCCACAAATTTAAAGGTACAGATAGTTTTCCTTAGATGCTCAGTAGAATTGGAACCACTTGTTTAAATTATAAAGAGCTCCTTTTATGCTCAGCAAATACACAAGATGTACCTGAATCACATGACCACCATAGAATTATCAAGGTCATAGCATTTTCCTATTAGGCAAGGCAAGGTGTGAGGGTGCCAAAATGATCAGCCTAAAACAAGTTATAACTTGCCTCGTTTGCACTCTAAGAGGGTCAGTCAGACCTTAAATGAGAACCATATTTCTGAGCTTATATTTATATAATTCCTCATCTAATGTAACCCATCTAGCAAACATATTCTTTTAGGCCTATATTTAGCAAAACATTCCTCAAACTTAAAAAGATTCTTCTACGATCTTTATTTTCTGAATTTATACTTGGTCCCAATGAAGGGATCTATTTTCTCCATATCCCAAGTATTTTGCTATTGGCTTTCATAATTTAGATATGATATCCAATTATGCAAAACATCATTCTCTTTTGGATAATAACTATGTATTCTTATTAAAACTTAAAACTAAAATCCAGAGATTTTCGTTATTTGACTCCCTCTATGGTCAAAGTTACATAGTAATGTGCTTCCAAGATGACTTAAAATGTGAAACTGGGAACTGGTCTTGATTCTATCTTTGTGATCCACAATATTCACTGTGTCGGTAGATTCTCTGTCACCTATGTATTTTGAGGAAGTTTTTGTATTTACAATATCATACACTTCAACTTTATGTTTAGCTTGTTGATATTTGAAAGCAAGTTTGGCGGTAATCCATTTTTGGACAGTCTACTTGGCTTTTGAGTAATGTTCTGCTATTCTTTTTCAGGGTTTCGTAATACTAGCAGCCAAATATCAGCCTGCTTGACTACCAAAGGAAACCATGTGATTTGTGCTAGTGAAGATTCTCATGTTTATGTATGGAGATATGACGATTCTCAAACAAATAGAGGAAAGGGTGATGCCACTACCACTCAGTCTTATGAGCATTTCCACTGCAAGGGTGTGACTGTGGCTGTTACCTGGCCAAACACCAGTATGCAGAAGATAGTTAAAACTTGCCCCAATAGCCAGGAACCGTTGGATGGTGAATCTCAAGCAAATATACCATCGGCGATAGAGACAAACAGAACTATTGATTCGAACCAGCAAAGTGTCATTTGCAACTCAAACTTGAATTGGTTTAATGATAAGGTCTCAGCAACTTGGCCTGAAGAACTCATGACACCCAACAAACAAAGCCCTAAATTTAATGGTGATCTTTGCAAGGAAGAAATTGCTGCACAAAGCGGGCCGGCCTGGGGTTTGGTGATTGTGACTGCAGGTCAGGGAGGTGAAATTAGAACTTTTCAAAACTTTGGCCTCCCTGTTCAATTATGAACCTGCAGCTGTGGCGACGGAATCGCAGATCAAATTGAAGCTCACCAATCAACTTGTACTTCAGGTTGATCTTGTTGTTCACTTTTTCAGTAGCTTGGTTTAGTTGCGAGAGATACCTATGGAATTTCCAGGCTACGTTTCTCCAAATTGTACTTTGCATATGAAGCCCAATAGTGATTTGTACAAAGTGGTTGTCAGAGGTCATTGACATTTCTTGTTCCACGGCCATGTGTTTCTGGGATATGTAGTAGTCTCAGGGTGCCTTATGTCTCCTTTACATTATTGTTTTTTCACTATAGTCTATATATTGTTATTGTAACCTGCAACAAAGTTACAAGGCATTTGGCGAATCAATGTGGTCTTCAGACGAGAATATGTTGATTTGTTTCCTTTTGCAAAATATTATTGGTTTATCAAGCATGCATTCACATATTAGAAAAAAAATAATCATGTATTATGTATCTAATTATATGGTCCGGGTTTCATGGAATTTGTCTCCTAGATACATAGTGTTTACTTCTACGCCTGTATATGTATCTTGGATCGACTGTTGATCTGTCCTTATCGCCAATTTTAAATTCACTGGTACAGTGAACAAATACAATATTAAGAATCTCCAGCTCGCCAGCTCATACTCTAACTTTTCATCTGAAAAGTAAATGGGTAATTAATAAATCTAGTTCCACTTCAAAAAGCTTATATTAAAACTTTCATTTGTTTCTAATTTTTGCAATGTAAACAACAAATGGATCTAGTCAATGCGTTAGATTTATGCTAGTTTTTCTCTAGACATTTAATTAGTATCATTTAATCCATTAGCATGCCACTTTAGACAATCCACTCCCATGAGCTTAAAAAAATAATGGGATAATTCTTTCAAAACTAATTAAACTATTATTCTTGTACCTAGTACTCGATCTCCCAAACGTAACAAATATGCTTTTGAGCTTGACAATTTGTATCAAATTGTTACTATGTGAACTGACAGGTCATCGATTGTTTGCATGAAAATAGATGGAAAATAATCAGTGAGTACTATGTGAACTGACAGGTCAGCTCTTTTCAGTAAAAAAAACTGATTTTCTATCACAATTTGAAATGTAAAAAAATAAATATCAAACAATTGGGAAAGGATATCATCAAGTAATTGTTCAAGTATACCCAAATAATTTCTGTTCCATCCCGATAAGGCAAAACGTTGAGGATTCGAGTGTGTGTGGGTGGGGTGGGGAGGGGGGCTCAAACCAAGTCTTTTTCAACAACTTGAAAAGAATTAGGGTAGTCAACTCGAAAAAATTATAATTTAAACAATTTATTTTAATTACCAATTTGCACAAAAGAACACAATATGACAATGATCCAAAACCCCATCTGTAAATGCTTCACAGAAGCCAAATCAAAGAAGTGTAATCATGTTGTATTACAGAAAAATTGATCCAAACGAATTTGAATTTTGCATGTGCAAATCTATTGTTTGACTATGTAAAAGATGAACCTGAAAAACCTAGGTCAATTAGACCCATATTATGAACAAACTCGCGGAAAGCAAGAACATGTTTATTCAAGCGAAAAGGAAGACCTCTGTTCTTTTCGAAGTCATCAATTATAGAGTTGAAATCACCACAAAGAATCTACAGAAAAGAGGAAAGATCAAAAGAGTAAAAACTTTTTCAAAAATACACGCAACTTAGGATTAGTAATGGCATAAACATTAGTAAATAAGAAAGGTTCGAGATTACCCATGCCAATATCAAGGGACATACACTGAGGTTGGGAAGATATTACCTGCTCCTAGACAAAGGAAGAATGTCAGGCCACAATCAAACCACCAGAAGAACCAGAGGAGGGTTGCGCAACACCAGACCAATGATGACCGAGGGATTTTATGAACAAAGATGCTCCGGTCTCATCAATATATGTTTTCTGCAAGGCTATTAGATGTATATATAACCTTATACGAATAAAAAATGAGAGTTGATATTTTACCGTGTGGTGCCAAGCACCACACACGTTCAAAGATAGAACATTCATTATCGAACGATTGGGGGAATGATGCATGACCCTCAAAATCCTGAGCAGGAGAGGAGGGTGAAATAAATCCTCAAAGGAAGCACGAGAACTCTTAGGGTTCTTTTGTAAGACATAAGGAGAAGATTTATTTGGGGGGTTTTGGAGGTTCGGGTGTGCGGCGGACAACACGAGGTGGGTTTTTAGGAGCAACATTGTTAAGGACTTGCTGAGAAGAGAAGGTGAAGTTGAGATCCCGCACAAACTGTTCAAGAGAACAGGAGGAGGGAGCTGAGGCCGAAGCTATCAAGGTGGAGGAACTAGTTTAGGTGTTTGGGTTGGGGTATTAGGTTTAGAGGCGAAGTTCAAGGAAGTGGGAATAAAAGTGGGGCTATGTAAGATCGGATCGATAGATTGAGCTCGGTCGGGGGGGGGGGGGGGGGTCGCATTGGAAGGCGATGCTGGATTTTTTCGACGCCAACGAAAAAGATTTGGGGCGATAATTTTGTGAGGACAATGAGACTTTAGGGGTTCGAGGACGAGTCTTAGAGGGGAGGGGGGAGGTGAATTAGTAGGGTATGTGGAACGTGACAAAGAATGACGTAAAATAGGAAGAGAGTTAATGTAGTAAGAAGAGACATCTGGACCGTTGAGTGATGCATTAGGAGATGGAAAGGTAGGCTCATCTAGGGATGTCAACGGGGCGGGGCGGGTACGGGAGGTGCCTAACCACTACCCGCCCCGCGAAATAAACGGGTACCCGCTATCCGTTTATTCCCCGCGGGTATTAAAAATGGCCGGGTACCCATTTAATTACCCGCGGGGGAACGAATACCCACGGGTATTGACGGGTACCTATGACAGTTTTAAAAAATGTAAACTTTGACATTTTGATAAGAATTTCAAATATAAACTCTCTTCAAATAAACACACAATATTTTGATAACAACTTTAAATATAAATAATTAAACACACTTCAATGGGTAGGTAGTGGATAATGGGTATTAACTATTGAATTAGGTTAGGAACTTAGGGTTTTTTAGTATATGTATTGAGGGTAAAATAGTAATTTATTAATTCTCATGGGTAACGGGTACCCGCGGGTACGGGTACTATAATACTCGTACCCGTCTCGTTTAATAAACAGGTATGAAAAATTACCCGCGAAATACCCGCGGGTAGAAAACTACCCTCCATACCCGTCATAAACGGATAAATACCCGTGGGTGTCCACCTAAACGGATTTTTTTGCCATCCCTAGGCTCATCATAATGGGCAGTATCTTATGTAAAAGGTGATTCAAAGCGTTAGTATGGAGGGCAGCCCAAGGGTCACACCCTCCCAAGTTAGGAGAGAATTCGTCCTCTTCGAGATCAGAGTCAGATTCAACAAGCATAGGTTGGCCCCTTGTCGCGGGTCATCCACGTGGCGAGGCCACATAGACGCAAGGGCAGAGCGCGCCGAAACGCTCGACAGGAGCGACAACACCCACGGGCTATAGGTAGAGGTCAGAGCCGACGTAACCAGAGGATTTGGTTAGGAAGACGAGCCCACAGTAGTGTTCAAATCCGAAATACTAACAGAGCCCGAACTAGAATTGTTAAGGGAAGAATCACATGAATTAAAATTACCAGGGATGCTTAACGGGAACTTGTTAGACGAAGGAGCATTATTAGGTAAGTTGGAAGGGTAGATCCACTTCCATGTGACCGATCATGCCACAACCAAAACAAACGGAAGGAAAATTTTCGTAAGAAATTGATTGAAATCAAGCCTTGTCAGAGGGGAAGTGATAAATCCAATTCAATACAAACCTGAAGGTAGCGACCACACTCAAATTGAAATGAACGCTTATCAACAGCTAAAACCTTACCTGGAGATCGTGCAATAAGATAAATGCAATCAAGGTTCCAAAACTCAAGCGGGAGACCCAAAAAATGGACCCAAACTGGAGTCATGGTAAAAGATTCACACCAAGGGCGGAAGAACAACCTCCGAGGGTAAGACGAAAAGAATAACTACACAAGGAGTAAGGACATCCAATCAATACCGCAATAGAAGAAACATGATCACATAAACAGGAAACAAAATACCCCTCTTCTAGATCAAGAGCCGACGTAAAATTTATCGTATTCCAAGTACGTTTAGCCCAATAATTCACAACAACAAGCGACTAAGTGTTGCCAAATTTTTTTCTAGTAAGACAATGTCCCCAAGGTTCACTCCAAGACCGTAGTTTCTTCGGCATGAAATTCACGAAATTGGGAGTAGAAGATTGAATCGAGCTGAAAGTAGAATTAATACTGACCTCAGTACGAGACAAGTTTTCCCCTCATAGGATCTGGGACCAGGAAGGGGCAGAGCATGGGATGGAATGACGAGAAGAGGATGATTAGGAGCATTGCGAGAACGGGGTCTTCCAGAGGCACGAGGGAAAAAAATGATTGATATTCACCGGAGGGGAATGTACATATGAGGCTTATTTTGACTTTTATAAGAGCGTCCTTGTGAAAAAACAAGATCATTGAAATTATGAAATTATTGGTAGGTTCCCATGATTAAGTCTTAACCTAAGATAAAGAGAATTTTGACTAATCATAAATACATTATAATTTATTGAACCCGTTTCAATGAATAAATTAGCATAAATAAAAAGAATCTTGGTAAAATTATAAATATTTTATAATTAATTGATAAAATTATAAATATTTTATGATATTATCATAATCAAAATTTGTTATGATATAGCTAAATTATCCTTAATTTCATTTATTGACTTAATTATAACTATATTCACCGTTAAAGACTTTGATGAAAATTCATAACTATTTGTATATGTATTTTAGGTATAAATTTTTTTAAGTTTGACATGTATATAAAGTTAATAAATCTAATAACTTAAAATAAAATGTTAATCGGTTATATTAATAATTAAAGATTTTGATGAAAAATTTAAATTGGTAATTTACTACAATTAACACTATATTTTAGATTTTTAAATTTATTAAATTCATATATATGTGCAATTTAAAATTTTATTTGCAGTAAAATTGTATAAAAGCGGTTAGAAATTTTGATGAAAGATTCCTAACTACTGATAAAAAACTATAATTAATCTCACTTTAGGTTATTAGGTTTATTAAGTTCATATAAATATCAAATTTGAAATTGTTTGTACTAAAATACATATATTAAAATTTTTTCATCAAAATTTTTAACCGTCCATGTAATTACAATTAATTTAATAAATGAAATTGAAGTAATTTGATATATCATTAAAAAAATTTGAGCCTAGTAACATCATTAAGTATTTACGATTTTATGATTTTGCAAATTTATGAGAAAGTGTTTACGATTTTGACGAAATTCTCTTCTTGGCTGCGGTGTCGACGAGAGTCGTCGAAGAACAAAAGCAAACCGTAGAAGGCTTCGCTCTCCGAGCTGTCTCCCCGGATCTCGATCTCGCACCGAGAGATGGCGACCATGGCGAGGGGCACGCGGCACCCTCGATTTTTACCCGGCCGGAGATCCTCTCCGTTCACGCTAATCCTGGCGGCTCTCCTGACCGTGTCGGTGGTCCTCCTCGTGCTTCTCGCCCTCGGAATCTTCTCGCTCGACGTGGATTCCGACGGCCCAACAAAGACCGACCACCGCCCTCGCCGATCAGTCCACGAGGCGTACGATTAGTTCTTCTTCTTGGTGTTGGTTTGTCGAGAGATCGATCAGATCTGCTGGCATTTCGCCATAGATCTAGTGGCGTTACTCTTATGCAGGTAGTGATTGTTTTCCGGGTTTTGCAGAAGGAGTGAGATGGAGCAGAGAGGAAATCAGTGGACGGAGGTGATCTCGTGGGAGCCCAGGGCGTTTCTCTATCACAACTTTCTGGTTGGTGCTCTTCATTCTCTTCTTCCCTCTGCTTATGATGTTTCTTCGGTTTCTTTCGCAATACATATGCTATGCGGCATGCCATAAATCGGGAGAGATTGAAATTGTAGAAATTACGTATCTTCTGCATGATTTCTTACAGTAGCTTTAGTTGTGGATCGAACAAATGGTCAAATTTCCGCCATCATTTGTTTCCTCTGCTAGAGATTATCCTAATGTAGGAATCACCTGGGCACGTTGTCGAGCACTTTGTGATCTTATGAAAGACTGTCTGATGGAATTAGGCTACTCATCTAAATAGACCTTCAAATGTATTAGAATTGGTGTAGAGGCATCATCTATTTTATGTCTAAGTACATTCAAGTCATCTGAGTGCATGACCAACTAAGAATGCTTTCAAGTCACCAGAAATCATAGTAAAGTGGTTGTGCATTGTCTTAGCTTCTTGTTCAAAAGGTTTTCAAGCTAAAATTTATCACCCCCTGCATGAGGGATCCACCACTAGAGAAGGTTATCTCTATTTATGTTGTATGGATGTATATCCAACAGCACAACCTCCAGAAGGTTTGCTGATGAGGCAGTGCTATATCTCAAAATATTCATCACTAGACAATATCGGGACAACTTGTTCCATACATCTTCCTTTTGTTATCTTGACGATCTGCAAAGAGACCAAAACCCCAAACCAAATCTTTGTTAAGCTTGCCTCTATTATGCCTTATAAGATTCATATCTACATAAATTGACCATTTATGCATCTTTGCAATCATCACCAGACTTTGATCTATTATGCTACATATCATTAGCACTTGCCACTTCATCATCAAGTTTCTTATTTTATTGCTAACTTAAGAACTCTTAATTTTATTATCTTATGTCCAATTAACAGGTCCTTTCTTGGAGATTGGGTTTATTTTGCTTGTTGGTTATTTATATACAGGTTCCTATTAGGATTTCTTGACTTTTCTTTTGGACCAGTTTGTTTTTCCTATTATTTTCCGTCCACAGACCCTGCGGCTATTAAGTACATTTGCATCAGGCATAGCATCACTAGTTTAGCTTATTGGGTAAAATCTCATGATTTTTCTCATTGCAGCAGCCTGTTACAAGCTTGATTGTATATATAATACACAAGAAAAAAAAATCTCCAATGTATAGTACAGTTGCTTCTATACACTTCCCATGCCCCAAGCCAGCCACCTTTGACCATGCTCATATGCATGCGATATGATAAACCAATTACAAAAAAATATTTTTTGTTCTAATGATTCTTTTTAACCTGTTATTCTTGATTTAGCAATTGCAACTATTTCCTTTTAGTGTGGCTTAGTTTGCTGTGCATGTTATACCTTTGAATTTTTTTTACTGATATTTGCTTGTAATTGATGGAAGTTGATTTTTTTATGCTTATTAGTCAAAGAAAGAATGTGAGTACCTGATTGAATTGGCAAAGCCTCACATGGCAAAGTCAACAGTTGTTGATAGTGCTACTGGTCAGAGTAAAGATAGCAGGTTTCATCTTGTGACTTTCTTGTTTTGTAAATAAATAAACACTGCCTTCAAATTTAATCATCATTTTCTAATGATAATAATATCTTTTTAAGGGTGCGAACAAGTTCAGGCATGTTTCTTAGAAGAGGACAAGACAAGATCATCCGAACAATTGAGAAAAGAATAGCTGATTATACCTTCATACCCGTTGGTGTGTATTCGGCTATACAAACTAAAGAACTTAGTCCTTTTGTATTACGTTTTATTATAGTCTAATCTTTAACTTGTTACTTGATGCACCTACACATGTGGTTTCCTTGTTAGTGTTTTTGGTTAAAATTATTGTTTGCGTATTCTTAATTAGTTTAGTTGTGAATTGAATTACTTCATGTGAAAGGTCTAGATACTACCAGCATATATGTGTTTGTTTAAGAAACTAAAAGTGGGTTAAATCATGTGGTTCATGTGACATTGTCATCCATAACTAACTTATATGAGTTCATGGTTTATATCTTAATGTGAATTACTATAGCTTTCCAAAAAAGAAATTTAGTTGTATTCAATATTTTTCTATATTTACAAATTGTTCTATATATAATAGGTTTTGTGTTTTTGTTTATGTTGACTAGGTATGATTTATCATTGAGTGCTTGTTCAGATATATTCCTTTATTACTGAAATGCCACAATACAAGCTTTGGTCATAGATTAGTTGGTTTTAAGCAATAATCATCGTCATTCTTTATTTTGATAATTTTTCCTTGTTGGGTCATTTGTTTGAGTTGCCTTTGGAATATCCTAACATTCAGAGAGGATCAGAGGACCCAAAAGAATGAATCTTATTGATATAGGACCCCTTTATATATACTAGTGAGGAGAATAAAATAAGCCTAGGGAATAAGATAGTAAAAGTCTATCAAACAATTAGAAATAATAATCTATTCTAACACTGATTTTTTTTTTTCACTGAAGAACAATGTTAAATGTAAAAAGTTCATAACTGGATTACACCATAAATGATGGTATATATCAGCATATTTGGAAAAATAGTCTGTTGGCCATGCCACTACTTCCCGCAGACCCGCACAATGATAAATTATGCATGTATTTCTAGTATCAGTTATTAGATGTTTCTTTGAACTTTGTTCTAAAATATCTCTCACCTAGAATGTTGGATTTATATTTTACAGAACATGGAGAGGGTTTTCAGGTTCTCCATTATGAAGTTGGCCAAAAATATGAACCACATTATGACTACTTCCTTGATGAATACAACACTAAGAATGGGGGTCAGCGAATAGCTACCCTTCTCATGTACCTGTAAGAATCACATCCTATACCCTACTTATAGGCTGATAATATTTTTGCCAAAACGATACAGTTTGCATGTGACTTGAAATACCTTCTCTCTTCATTTTGTTTATTGTCCATTTTTGTTGGTCAGTTCTGATGTCGAGGAAGGTGGTGAAACTGTATTCCCTTCTGCAAAAGTAAATAGCAGTTTTTTACCATGGTATAATGAGTTATCAGACTGTGGAAAGAAAGGTCTCTCTGTGAAACCAAAGATGGGAGATGCATTACTCTTCTGGAGCATGAAGCCGGATGCCACTCTAGATCCATATAGTTTGCACGGTAAATTTTTTTAGAGTCACTAGATAAATCTGGTCTAGGTTTTGAATTATGGTTAATTTTACAAGATCTACTAGACATCATGTTTAGATTTAGGAATTATGGTAATTTTAGAGGTTCACCACCTCTCTTTTTTTATTAACTGTTTTAGCTGTTTGCAACTACGAATTAGTTGCTAGGTACTTTATTCAAATTCTTAGAATTAATGTTACTAAACATGCTTCAGGTGGATGTCCTGTTACTGAAGGAAACAAGTGGTCTGCTACAAAATGGATGCGTGTCCATGAATATAAAGCCTGATTACCAAACTAAAGAAGGTACTATGCTTCTTCAAACTACTCATTCTTCAGAAATTTCATTCCAGCTTCAAGATATGAGAAAAACCACTTTATATCCAGTTTAGAAAGAAACATAGGTAAGGCTTGATTTTATATAGGGGGCATTTGATTGCTTGCTATTAGAAATACATGCAAATTTTATTTAGATACAAATGCAAGTGTTGCAAGTAATACTGATGGTTCAGTTGTTTAGAAGCTTAGATATGTAATGCAACTTAAAAATAATAATCTTTAGTGCATGTTTGTTGTGCCTGATTTTGAGGGCGGATACAATTTGTGAAATTTTATCTGTCCTTTGTGTCGGGCATCGGATTTCCAAAAGGATGGATCAGAATTTAATTTAGAGTGGGATATATAGATATCTAGAGGGGAGTGGGACTTGAAATCCAAGGAATTGCTAGGAATTGAAGAAAAATATACTTTTTTCAAGAAAAAAAATAAAATTTAACTTTTATTCCATATCAAAAGATATTATATATTGAAATAAATAAAAAATTGTTTCTCTCGTTATGAAAAGAAGTTTTTAAGAGGTCACTTGTCATTTTATTTTATGGAGAAAGTAGTATTTATGTATTTTTCATAAATTCATATTTATGACAGAAAATTTTAGTTCAATGTTTCGGAGATATTTTGCCAAAATTTTCATATTACTATGTTAAAATTAATTTTTAAATTAGTTTCGAAACTTTTTAAATGATAAGTTGATAAAATCACATTTACGTATTAAATAATTAATAGTCGATTCGCTTATTGGAAGCTAAAACAAACATAGGATTTACAGGTCGATCCTCTCATCCAAGATCTAATAAATGCACGATAGGATAGAGGCTTATCTCATAAGATTTTTATCCCAATTAATGCTAATTAAATTCGTATCCAACTCAAATCCTTTCATGCAAAACAAACGTCAATGTTTATAAATACAATTATATTATCTTCATTTTATTTACAAAATAAATTTAGCTATTGCTAAATATGATTCTTTTATAATTTTTATAGTCATTTATTGTTTATTCCATAGTATTCACTATTTATATCATTTGTAGACTACCAGTTTGGCGTGCTCTTGCAAATGCATTTGCATATAACCAGCGAGCAATCAAATATCAGCAAGTAAGTTGTTTGTACCAAGGCTGATCATCCTACATGAAAATGGCCAAGGGTCCCTGTGATCGGATTGTAAGATCGGATCGTAGGATCTAAAGAAATTAATAAAATATTATATATAATATAAAATTACTAAAAAGATTAGAAATATTATATATTTGTATAATATTATATTATATAATCTGTAAGATATAATTGAACATTTAAACAATATTATATTATCAACACAACCAAATATTAGGAATCAAGTTAAGCAAATCAACTAACAACTAAAAACTTTAATTGACTACCTTGCATCACAAATAAACCATCAAATAAGCATAACAACGACAACTAAGTCTCAATCCCATACTACATAGGGTCGGCTATATGAATTCTTTGTCTCCACATCCCTATGTTCAAGGCGAGATCCACCCCAATATTTAGTAACTATAGATCCTTAGACTCTATTTCTCTCCATGTAATCTTAGGCCTACCTCTATCCTTCTTCCTACCTTCTACTACTAAACTATCATATTTTCGCACCGGGACACCTAGGGGTCTCCGTAGCACATATCCAAACCATCTTAAACGACCTTATCTTAATTTGTTTCCAATATGTGCTACATGAACCTTCTGCCGAATGTATTCATTTCTTATCTTGTCCAATCTTGTATGACCACTCATCCATTTTAACATTCACATTTCTGCCACATTCAGTCTGTGTATATGTTGAACTTTAGTTGCCCAACACTAGCTCCCGTAGAGTATGACTGGTCTGGCCGCTGTTCTATAAAACTTTCCCTTCACTTTGTTATCTATCTTCTTGTCACGTAGCTAGAGGTGGCAAAAAGGCCCGGCCCGATAAGGTATCGTGCTGGGCCGACCCAGCCCGCTAACCGCATGGGCCGGAAATCCGCGGCCTAGTACGGCCCACACAATTTTGTGGGCCGCACGGTACGGCCCGCGAGCCCATAAATACTATTATGTTTTTTAATATTATATCTTCTCAAATAACGGTACACACACCAAACCCATTGTTAATAAGAAGTGCCGACGGGCCCACACCAATCTCATTGTTATCTTCTCAAATAACAGCACACACACCAATCTTCTTAAATGACAGATTCAATTCAATTTTTTTTAATAATTAGAGGGCCGATGGGCCGGGCCGGCACAATAAGGGCTGGCCCACTTCAGCATGCAATTTTATCGTGTTGGCCCAGCCTATAAGCTTATCGGGCTGGCCCAGCCTATAAGCTTATCGGGCTGGCCCAGCCTATAAGCTTATCGGGCTGAACTCCCCGGCCCAAGCACACAATTATCGTGTCTTGCTCGTGCCGTGCTATCGTATTGTGCCCATTTCTGCCGCCCCTACACATAGCACGCCTGTGGCACTTCTCAATTTCAAACCATCAAATAAACATAATTGAAAAAATTATTTAACCATCAAATAAATCAATAACTATGTTCTAAATAATTCCAACTCCAAATTATATTCATTGCCAAATTGACAAGTCACTATTAGAAACGTTATGTCCTACTAGGATTAATTCTCAAATGGAGGATATCACTTAGGGGCCATAGAACAAGGAAACTTAACAAGAAAGACAATAATGATATTATCACCAAAAAGTGTTTTGTAGAAGAATAACCAAATAAATTATATAACATAAAGCAAGTCAAAACTTCGTCAGCCGAGTAAGAACAAGTATGCGATTAACAATGTGTCAAGGTCAAAGATTAAATTGAAGTGGTTTATGGGATAACATAACAAAACTTTCTATAGTGAAAGAAGGTTTAACATTAAGTCTAGAAACGAAGTATAAAAAAAGACATCTAAAAGTAATACGTCGAGTTTCCCCTCCTTAAGGACACTAACTATGCAAGAACTCTCCACTGGCCACCACACCAATAGGTTTGAAACAAAACCATCGAAAAATCAACAGAAAGTTGAGTAGGATTTCTCAATTACTAAAATAAGGCTATAGTGTCTATTACACCATGATGCTATGTGGATATCTAGCTACTATGCAACTACCACAATGAATTCATAGTTAGCTACATAAAATGCATATTAATTCAATACCTAACGTACATGGAAAATTTGGGGTTTCCTCAAACTCTCGCACCTCGAGAGTGGTACCTAAGCCCGCTCTAGCAAGATGCGAGTACCCTACCACAATGAATTCATAGTTAGCTACATAAAATGCCATATTAATTCAATACCTAATGTACATGGAAAATTTAGGTTTTCCTCAAACTCTCGCACCAGAAGAGTGGTACCTAAGCCCGCTCTAGCAAGATACGAGTACCTAAAAAGTAGCCTATTGACATCGCACCTCAATGCCACACACTCGAACCCCGAGTGTAAAGAGTGATCACCCTTGCTTAACGTGTCTAAATAAGATAATATCCAAGGGTTGAAGCTCATAACAGATATGTGTGTCATGTTGACTAAATGCGTACCTATCCTTTATCGAATAGGTAACTAAATAATATGAACAATAAGAACTACGATAACCATACCAACTAACATCCAATAACAAGTTTATTCATCATCATTTAATGCCAATAAGAAGAAAACAATAATTACTTCACCATCTCATGCAATTAATTAAATAATACTAATTAAATCACATGACTATCTATATGATATGTGCAACAATAATATGCAATAGGAATTCAACGTAAGAATAGAAGTAAAGGAAACGAAGGAAGCAAAGGGTAAATCTGTTATTTCACTCAACGGCAAATTCATTGGCTTATTTGGAATCAACCCGCGGGCCCAACTCATTGCAGACCTTTATTGCACACTCTAATTTATTCATTAGTAATTAATAAATTACTTGGCTTAAACAACTTAATTAATTCATCAACAAAACCTTAAGTTATAGTTATATAAATTCATTCATAATGATAAGATCAGTCACGTCTACTATCAGGATGGAGTTATTTAAGTCAAAATCATAATCTATGGTATCTAAATTTTAAGTTAGATTTGCTAACAATAATCAAACCTAGTTTAATACTATCAACCATCATTTGGATCCAATTAAGTCTATAACTAGAGCTTTCGCTATGGTAGGAAGAAGATTTAATAATTATCAATCCAGCTCTAAGTTAATCATCTATTATTAAAGTCTACAATTTGAACACTTCATTATAATACTCATTAGACTATGGTTTGTAATCAAATAAACCTATACTATTGCTTACCTATAGTTTGAAAGTTATCATATCCTATTAAAGAAATGAACAAAAAATTTACAGCAACTCGACCGATCGGGATCTAAATTGGCGGATTTTTCAAACTATGATCAATATTTTCAACATGAAATAATTTGGGGCTAGAGGTTCTTATGCAACCCAATCAGAATGACTACTACTAGGGTTCCTCTCTGAATTGGTAATTATTCATACTTCTATGGAATAAAGAATACGAAATAGTTCTTCTTTCTCCCCAAAACCTCTCATATCTTCAACCTTTCAAACCTCGTACTTCTGTAAGAAACCTAGTCAAGCCTTAACACAAAATGCAGCAAGATAACAAAAAATGATGTGCAGTCGTGCAAAGCCAACATAGGGAGATTTGTGTGAGGATTGCCAATGTTGCAGCGTTATTTGGGACTTATTAGTTCATGTCATCTTGCAGGTAGGATAATTTTGTTGCACAAGTACAAACAACATGCTAAATTAAGATTTCTTTAGAATTGATACAAACTTACAACCACAACTAAGTTTAAGAGAAGACCAATCTGTATTTCTGAGGATGAGTTGCTTTCTTTGTCATTCAAGTATCTTTTCTCTCAGTTCTAACTTGACAATAAAAATCAAGATATTTCTTAGAAACTTAGAAAAAACTTTGAAGAACAGTGCCATGCTGGTATTAGTCTTTTGTTCCTTTATTATAGAACTACTCTGTCATTCTAATCAATCCTGACATATTTGCTTCATTATGATCAGTTTTTCTCTGCACTTAATCGGAGAGAGGTGGAAGTGTATGCTGACAGTGTTGATTCCTGGACTTCATGGAAAGATAGCTTTCTTTTTTTCTTCCTTTGTATGGATATCAGTTTTGTAAACCATCTGTAGTCTATCTGATTATAGACTTGTAGTTGAGGTTTATTCTCATCCAGAATAAAAATGGATTTTATCATAAAAATAGTGATCTAATTTAATACTGCTATATGAAACTTCCATATGTGGTTATGCTTTAGACAGATACATCATACAACCTTATCACTTTCGCTAAGCGAACGGAAAAAGGAAGCTAAGTAATTAATATTATTTGAATCAAATTTAAAATATTAGCGAATACAATAATTTCTTTTTTCTATCCAACTTATTAGTTGGTCTACCGTAGAATAATTAAATAGTTTTGAACATTTGAAAAGTTGATATTTTTATCGTTTCATGAGGAGAATTTATATCTGTATGTATTAACTTTGGCAATGCTATAATTTCATAATATTTGGGGAAAATTCGTAAAAGAAACAAGTAGACTTTTAGTCCGACTATATCATATAAAAAATATTTTCTATTAGACATGAACTGTTTCGTATCAATTTAATTTGTTCTTAAATTCACGCCTCATCCTTGGAATCATTTTAATGACATATATACATAGCATAGCATGACATCTTTAACAGAAAAGAAAACCAAGTTATTATGATAAATACATTAATTTTCTGCAAGCATTGATAAACACATTAATTGGATTATGTGTAAAATAAGAACTCGTTCACTTGGAGGACGAAAATAGAAGGAAATGAGAGAATAAAAAATAGGAGAGGGAGGAAAAAAAGGTAACTAAAAAAGAAATATGTTTTATTTATTTGAGAGAAAAAAAGCAAAAAAAGGAATATAGAAAGATTTTATACAAAGAATTCATTTTTACTTTTATTTTATGTTCACTTTTTGGGAGAAAAAAGAAAAGAAAGAAAGACTTCATATAATTATTTTCTGTTCTTTAAGTAAACAAAGAATGTTACCTCTATGTAAATAAAGGAAGGGATTTTATTAAATCTTTTTTCCTCATCTCGTTTTTCTTCTTCTCTGTTTTCTTTTTCAAGTAAACATGACCTGAAAGATTATTTACTTGGAGCAAAAGCAAATACGAGAGAAAGAAATTTAAGAAAAAAACAAAGAGAAAAGAAAGTAAGAAATTAAATATTTCCCTTGGTTTTATTTACTAGGAGGGGAAGGAAAGAACAAAATTTTCTATAATTCCTTTTGATAGGAAGGAAATATCAACGAGTTATATAATAAAAATAATATCATTGTATTTATGTTACAATTTACGTAAAAAATACATAAATAAGTCTTTTAATTATCAATCGTGATGTCAACTAAGATGACGAAATTAATTACACTTAAACTAATGATAATATTTTTTTTAAAAAATAAATTTTATGTAGGGGTTTCCTACTTGCGTCATATCCACTAGTTTTTTTAAAAAACAATTGCATTGATTACCTTAGATTTTGAAAATAAAAAAATTACAAAGAATGATCCTTTTGGGATAAGGGATAAGACTTAATGACTTCCTATAAGTATTTTTCTCTTGCAAAGTAAAAATCTATCTCAAGATGTTTTGTCCTCTTTTAAAATATTGGATTCTTTGTAATATGGAGTGCACTTTTATTGTCGCAGTAAATCGAACCTGGTGCATTGATTGTCAGCCCAATCTCTAAGAGTAGCTTAATGAGCCAAGTGAGTGAATAATGTCCGAAGCTCACTTTCAGCACTCAACTTATTGACTGTTGGTTGCTTCTTACACTTCCAACTAGTGAGGATCCCTACTTAACCAATTACACGGATATTGATTTCTTGCTCATGGTACAACTACCCTAATCCACGTCGCAGTAGCCTACCAATTATAATGCTGAATCTGATGGATAATACAATCTCATTCCCAGAGTGTTCTTTAGATATTTCAGCACTCTGATTACTGCTTTATAAAGCGATTGCTTAAGATTTTGAGCAAACTGACTTAATGTATGAACACTGAAAGCAAAATCTGCCCTTGTAATTGTAATAGAGCAGCTTTCCTATCAGGCTTTTGTGCATTAAGTCATTATCCAATATAGCATGTTTCTGAAATCTCATTGTCAAACTTGCTATTGAGTTGCATGGGAGCATCTTTTGGTTTGCAATTCTTTAATCTCATGTCAATGAGTAAGATAGTTATGTATTTTCTCTAACAAACATGTATTCCTGATCAATTTGGTTCTATGTACTTCAAATCCTAGAAAGTAGGTCAAATTTCTCAAGTCTTTAATTCTAAACTGAACATTGAGATGTTCTTTCAATGTGTTCATTTCACTCGGGTCTGTCCCAGTCAAAATGATATCAACGACGTAAATTAAGACAATAACCAATTTGTATTTAACAAGTTTGATGAACATGCAAGTACAAGCTAAGCTAAATTATGTTTGTAACCTCTAGAAATTGTACTTGTGAATAGCTAGGCAAATCATTATCTTCCCACTTGTTTTAAGCCGTATATGGATTTTACCAATCGACAAACTTTAGTGTCATTTAGATCATCATAGCCGGGTGGCTTTTCCATGTATAGTTCTTCGAGAGGATCTCCATGCAAATATGCGTTATGTATACCAAGTTGAAGCAAGGGCCATTTCAAGGATGTTGCTAAGCAATCAAAGAACTGAGGTCAACGAGCCACAACAAGATTATTGTTGCGGCTCTAACTAACTTTGGAGGCGTTTGGTTGCCCGCAAGTACAAATACAGTAACTCAAATTGCAGCTTTAGATAACAAATTTGTTTGGTTGGCTGCAAAATTATTTTTCAGCATTTACTAGTTGCAACTTGTATGTCAAATATCATTTGCGGGTCGCAAGTGAAATTGTAGCCCAAAAAGCCCGCAATACAAGATTGTGGGCTGCAAATGCAATAATTTAAGTATTGAAAAATAATTAATTTTGGCGATGTAGAGTCGTCGGATGAAGACGAGATAAATATCAAAGTTGTAAGTTTTCGCGCGCTGAACGCGATGGTAGTGTCAGATTTTAC
This sequence comes from Canna indica, assembly GCA_034359265.1. Taxonomy (NCBI): domain Eukaryota; kingdom Viridiplantae; phylum Streptophyta; class Magnoliopsida; order Zingiberales; family Cannaceae; genus Canna; species Canna indica. The sequence goes on along the minus strand of CP136894.1, from coordinate 11,913,451 downwards.
ATCTGATATCGTTTGATAGATTTTTTAATATATTTTTAGTATTATATAAAAATTAAAAATTATTAATTTGTCAGACAAATCGTGTCGGGCCTAAGTTTTTGGCCTGGCCCGAAAAAATTTGCCCCAGGCTCGACCCGAAAAATTTATGCCCGACCCGACCCGAAAAAGTTCGTGTCCAGCCTGGCCCGAAAAACTTTATGCTCGGCCCGGCCCGAAAAAATTCGTGTCCGTCCCGCCCCAAAAAAATTTGTGTCAGCCCGGCCCAAAAATTTGTGCTCGACCCGGCACAAAAAACTTGTGCCCGACTCGGCCCGAAAAAATTTGTGCTCAGCCTGGCTCGAAAAAATTCGCGGTCGGCCCGGCCCTGCCCAAAAAAATTCGTACCCCGGCAAATTCGTGCCCCGGCCCGGCCCGAAAAAATTCATGCCCGACCCGAAAAAATTCGTGCCCAACCCAGCCCTGCCCGGAAAAATTTGTGCACTACCCGACTTGTGCCGACCCGAAAAAATTCGTGTCTGGCCCGGCCCAAAAATATTCATGCACGGCCTGACCCAAAAAAATTTGTGCCCAACCCGGCCCAAAATATTTTGTGCCCGGCCCGCCCCGAAAAAATTCGTGCCCGGTCTGGCCCGAAAAAATTCTTGCCCGGCCCTGCCCGAAAAAAATCGTGTCCCGGCCCGGCCTAACGCGAAAAGAAATTCGTGCCCAGTCCGAAAAAATCGCATTGGGCCTAGCTTGACTCGACTCGGCCCGAAAAATTTGTGCCCGACCCGGCATGAAAAAATTTGTGCCCGGCCAGAAAATTTTCGTGCTCGGCCCGGCCCGAAAAAATTTCTGCCCGACCCGGCCTGAAAAAATTTGTGCCCCGGCCCAGCTCGAAAAAATTCATGCCCGGCCCGGCCCGACCAGAGAAAAAATTTGTGCCCAGCCCAAAAAAAAAATGGTGTTCGGCCCAGCCTTGCCTGAAAAAATTCGTGCACTGCCCAACCTGTCCCGGTCCGGCTCGGGCCAACCCTAAAAAATTCGTGCCCGGCCCGGCCCAAAAAGATTTGTGCACGACCCGACCCGAAAAGTTCGTGCCTGGCCCTGCCCGAAAAAGTTTGTTCCCGTCCCGGATAAATTCGTGCACGCTCGGCCCGTCCTTTCCCGGCCCGGCTTAGCCCGACTTGAGAAAATTCGTGCCCGACCCGACCCGACCCGAAAAAATTCGTAAGATGCAAGTTGCATGTTGCAAGTTGCAAGTGTAATTACAACTTTCATTTGCGGCCAACCAAACGCTTGCAAATAGAAGTTGCAACTCTATTTGCGGGCAACCAAACGGTAGGCTGCAAAATCTATTTGCATGCAAAAGCATTTGCAGCATTTGCACTTGCGGGCAACCAAACGCCCCCTTAATGAAGTTGATAACTATGTGGGAACTTGGCTTTTGGCGGAAAAAAGATATGTCCAGCAACACCTAGTATAGTCATTCAAAATAGTCAAAAATTAAAATATGTATTTCCATCGTAGGTAGGAACTCTATGAGATCACCATACATCAAAGTGAATAATTTCAAAAGGAACAGAAGTTTTATTCATTCTTTGCGGAAAAGACATACAACATTGTTTGGCAATTGAATAGACATTACAATACAACACTGGTGTTTCCTTAAGCTCGGGAATAATGTTTGACATCAATTTCATTTTATTGACTGACTTATGCACCAAACACATATACCATAAGGCTGAAGAATTCAAAAAATCATTCGAAGCAAAAGAACTTGTTTAGTGTTGGTTGGTGTACGTGGATGTTTCATTCACGTAGTATATAGCCTGTTTTTCTCACTAACATTCCCTAGAACCTTTTTTGAGATGATGGTCCATTATCAGGGTTAAAGGTGATGGAACAATTCAAATTCTTTGGTGAGTTTGCTAAGTGATAACATGTTGAATCTAGAAGCAGTGATATATTGATAATGTATTATGCAGCTTGATTTGTTTGTTTATATATATATGTGGTTCCTATTTGGGTCACATTGGTAGAAGTGTCATTAGGAAGTGACACTTTGCTATTAATTAGAGTGGAGATTGTAGGGTTATATATCTAGGTTGATGTCAGCTGAATTATAGTCCAATGTGGTCACTGGCTCCATAGTCCAAAATTCAGGAATTAGAGAATATGCAAACTGAACAAATTAAGAGGAGTATCTGCAATATTCACATGATGCTTGATTGTGTGATTTTGGTTCATCATGTTCATTAGTCTTAATTATATTGCTCCAATTCGCCTTTTCTGATGTTCTAAGTGTATATCTTTCCCAGCGTCGTGTGTATTTGTACATTATTTATCAATTTGTCATTCACTGAATTGTAACACTTGTGTCTTGGAGGAAACTCGTGCTTCTAATTGTAACAAACTTCTTTAGTATGCCATGGTCGTTGGCGCGCATTATTTGCAGTGTTGTAGAAAAATGATCGAATACATTCACAATGTATAGAAATTGCAAACTTCTGGAATCTTATTCAAGAATAGTACATGCGACAGAGGTGAATGAGAAAAGGAAAAATTTACATCTCATATATATGCTTCACTGAGTGAGCGTTATTACTAATTAATTAAGATGCCCTGATCACTTTCATACAAGCTCAGGTATTTATGTCTACTTTTGTAATATATATACTCCCTATTTCTGTAATATTAGCTATGCCTCTTAATTAACACAAGTGTACTTTTTTGCAATTTAATTATTTTCTTCTACACGCGCAATTGAGTGGACCGAGTCCATGCATGATCGATCTAGAATATATATATTGAGAATTTAACAAACCAATATTTATTTTCTCTAATTATCTTGCAACCCAAGTACATGGAATTTTCTATGCACATATGTCACGGCACCCATTTGTTAAACATCCTAAATTTTCTGCTATCAGATTTGAAGACGTCAATCTTAAAGAATAGTCTACGGATATCTACAGATATTCGCTTCGCATGCATTCGAAGTCGATGTTATCACGATCAAATACTCTCTGAATTTGAACATCGACCAGCTTAATGTCAATGCCAAAAAAAATCCTCTTCTACTTTTTCTCTCAAATAAATAAATACTTTTCTATCCTTTTTTGTCAAATAAATATTCGGTCCCAGTGTAAAAGGTAATTAAAATGAGACATATCGATCTAATTAAATATCTAGTATTTGATCAGTATATATAGCGAAGGGTAGAGCTTGTTTCATTTGCACTTATCGCATAGAAATTAATTACAACATGGGCACCGAGGGAGAGAAAAAGAGCAAGATTCTGGTGATCGGAGGGACGGGCCGCATCGGAAATCTAATGGTGCGAGAGAGCATCAAGGTCGGCCACCCGACGTCCATACTCGTGCGCCCGAGCACCGCCGCCGTTGATCCCGCCAAGGCCGAGCTCATCACCGCCTTCAAGAATCTTGGAGCGACCATTCTCTACGTACGTATATATGTATATATGTATATATGTATATATGTATATATGTATATATGTATATATAATAAAAATTGAAATTATAATAAGCATTTAATTGTTAAATAAATATATAATCTGAAGGGGGATATATGCGATCACGAGAGCCTGGTAAAAGCCATCAAGCAGGTGGACGTAGTCATCTGCACGGTGGGCTTCAACACCAGCGAAGAACTCGGCCTTCAGTTCAAGATCGTCGACGCCATCGAAGAAGCTGCAAACATCAAGGTAATTAACTATATATATATATATATATATATATATGGCATGGCAGACATGACATGCACGATAGACGGTCATATATATATAATTAATTATTAACATGTGCATGCGCGCATGGCCATGGAGCGCAGAGGTTTATCCCATCAGAGTACGGCAACGATGCGGAGAAAGTGAACCTTGTGGAGCCGGCGAAGTCATGGACTGCATCTAAAATTCCTCTCCGCCAAGCCATCAGGGAGAAAGCCATCCCTCACACCTTCGTCTGCAGCTTCTTCATGCACGGCTTCTTCCTCCCCAAGCTCGGCCAAGCAGATGCTCCTTCCGACACTCCTCCCACCGACACTGTCTCCATCGTAGGCCATGGCAACACCAAAGGTACGTAACCTACCTACTATACGTTACATCACACTAATTGTTTTTATGGAAATTAATTAATTAAAATGGATCGATGTGTACGTACTGTTCCAGCCATCTACACCAGCGAATATGACGTTGCAAAATACACCGTGAGATGTGTGGATGACCCGTTGGCTTTGAACAAGATCATGTACGTGAGGCCACCTGCTAACGTTTACACCCTTAACGAGCTGGTATCCCTTTGGGAGAGAATCAGCGGCCATTCGCTGAAGAGGGTTTATATTACTGAAGACCAACTACTAAAGAAGATCCAAGGTACGTATAAATATTTCTCTCTTTAATTATGCATATTCGATCATTATCTTAATTAACATCTGATCGATCAGCATGATGCATGTTCGCATGCAGAATCTGAATTCCCCCTCAACTTTCAACTGGCAATAGCTCACTCGGCCTTTATCAATGGAGAGCAGACGAATTTTGAGATTGACGCAGCGGTCAGCGTTGAGGCTACTCATCTTTATCCTGATATCAAATATGTCACGGTGGAAGACTTTTTGACCGACTTTGTCCATGGTGGAAGAACTTCATCAACCATATTTCTGGGAGGAGGACCAAATTAGTTTACAATTAATGTAGTTATATAATTATATTAATTAGTCAACCTGATATGAAAGCTCATATATTGAGCAAATTAAAGTCATCTCCAGCGAACATGATTCATTTAGGGCCAAACAGTTGAATTACCTAGCTAGCTAGTTGAAATCAGCACAATTAATGTTAGTGATGAAGCTACCCATGAACAATTGTTTGCCTCCTGCTATGAATTCAGTTTTTTAACTCCGAATTTGCCGAGTCTCGCTGCCGAGATGATCAGTGCTCCTGTATCAGTTCGAGAGTGTTGAGTTTTGACTCTAACTCAGCCTACTATTCATGTCCATGACTTTTGTTTGTCTCAATGGGACATTGAAGCCTAATATGGTTGCAAGGCTTGGGAAGCCTTTCATTACGGGTGCAAGTGAGCCAAGCAGCTCATAATCGAGCTACTCGGAATCGACATAATGAAAACTCAAACTCGACTCGATCTTATCTATCTCAAGCCGAGCTTTACAAACTCGGCTCGACTCGATCAAACCAATACTCGGCTCGAGCGGCTCGAGCAGCTCGTGAGTCTAATCGTCGACCTTTATATATTTATATATATAATTATCACTACTAGAAAAATGGGCATCAGCAACGGCTGATGCCGTTGCTGAGCCGTTGCTGAAGATCATCAGCAACGGCCGGAGCCGTTGCAATGGAGCCGTGGCAGAAAATCGCGTTGCTGATAACTTAGCAACGGATCAGCAACGGCCTCTCGGGCCGTTGCTAAAAATATTATCAGCAACAGTTTTGCCACGGACCCGGAGCCGTTGCGGATAACATTAATAGCAACGGCCGGTGAGCCCGTAGCAACGCCGTTAGTAAAATCTCGTCGTTAAGCCGTTGTTGTAGGTCATCAGCAATGACTTTCAACACTTTTAGCAACGGCTTTCCCACGGACGGCCGTGGGAAAGCCGTTGCTGATGATGTGAACCTGGTAACGAAAAAATTTCAAATTTCCATTGATACATTATCTGATACATAACTCACACACCCATACACTCATACACACATTCATTCACACATCACAAATACAACAAGATATACATCAAAACAATTATATTTATATTGATTATTATCCACAATAGTATAAAAACTATTCAAATGCAAAATTGAAGTATCAATATTCAAATAAAATAAATTAAACAAGTCCAATATCTCAGTAACAAAGTCAATATAAAAAAAATCTCACGATGACGATGGAGGATGGTCTGGATCATATGGCGGGGTCTGGAGTGCTTGAGTGTACACCGGCGTGGACTGACTCGAGGACGATGGATGAGATGATGCCGAAGAGATGCCTGCTTCAGGATGACCTAACATGTTGCGTAGCATAGCATGCATCTCCGCCATCATCTGACTCTGGCGCTCCATCATCTCAGTCTGACGCGCGACCGTGTCCTCTAGAGTCCTTATTCTGCTACTATGATCATAACTGGATCTAGAGGTGGACGGCCGCTCACCAGCGACCGGAGGGGTCGGTGCCCTAAGTGGCCCTAGTACGGCACGCGCATGACCACTATCTGCAAAGCCATATACGCGGCCGTGGTCCCAGCCACCTGCGGCCTCGACCCACGTTGCTGCGTCAAAGTCCTCGGGGGTGCCCCCGCGCTGCACCACCGTCTGGTTATAGTTCTCCTACTCAAGTTTGATTTTTTGTTTAATATTTATCATAAAACTTAAATTATAAATATATAATGAATAATTTAAACAAATATATAGTTACCATAATGTATGCAGCGCGGTTGTCGATGTACTCCCCCGTCCCATGTGCTCGACGGTGAGTCCGCTCAAACACCGTCATCGGGGAGGGTCGCTGGACAGTCCCGTCATCCGACACAGTCGTCTACATTTACAAAACAAATACATTAATTAGTACACATAGTAACAAATAAAATATATAATTAAAAGGTATACTTACCATACGGTTCGCGTGCACTGCAAATGCAACAGAGCCGCCGGTGTGACGCGCTGCTCCCCCCGACATGCGATTTCTAGCTGCATTTCGAGAAACCTCCTGCCATTGATCCGTCGACCATATTCCCACGAGCTGGTCCCATATATCCGGAGTAATCCAATCGGGGTCGTATCCCCGAGTCTCCGCAATGTTAGTGGTCCCAGCTCGGGCCATCGCCTGGGACCGAGCCTGCCCCAGCTGCCCGTTGTACCTTGCCCGGGAATAGCCTCCCAGGCAGCGTAAATGAAGGGCCTCTGGTCCTCGGCCCATGTATAGCGAGCCTGCAAAATAATAATATCAATACCAATATTAATCATCATGCATGTAAAAATAATAATAATATGTGCTTCAAACTCGCGCCATAACATGTCGACGTGCTCGCTAGGCACGTGAGACCACGTAGGCCATGCCCCGTGCATGTATCGTCGAATAGTAGAAGAAATGCTCCTCGACACTTCTTCTTGCTCGAACCTGCACAACAAAAATAAATTTTAATATTATATTATGATATAATAAATTTGTAATGATTCATAATTCATGATATATTACCGCTCCCCAATCACGCTAATAAATCTACGTGACTCTGTGGCTGGTGGAGGCTGCCACCTGTTCGGCCCGCGTGGCCGCCTGCGTCTGGATGTACTAGCCTCGGCAGTATCATCGGTATGAGGATCAGCAACAGGAGGATCAGCAGCATGAGTAAGTGTAGGAGTCTCACCGATCGGAGACTCCGAAGCTCTCCTGCGACGATAACCACGACCAGACATATATGTCGAATAGACATATAATCAGATTATTGTATAAATAGTAGAGATATATTTAATAAAATATATACTTTACAATTATTCCTCATCATCTGAATAATAGTCTTCGAATTCTTCCTCTTCTTCCTCTTCTTCCTCTTCTTCATCTTCTTCATCTCCAGCTTCCTCAATTTCATGATCGTCATCATCAGCATATTCAACTTCTAATTGAATTGACGTTGTGTCTGCATCCTCGAGTATTGGAATAATACGATCTACAGCAGAAGGATCATCTTCTTGATAGAAACCATGTGTCATATCAGGTATCAGCTCATTTTCTCCTACTATCGGATCAATTTTTCCTCTATCTTTTGTCTTACAGACTACACGCCAATCTGCTCTATCTTTATTTCGAGCCGGATACTTCACGTAATATACTTGTTCGGCTTATGATGCCAATATAAAAGGCTCATTTGCTGCCAATTTAGATTTGTAATTAACCTCAACAAGTTTGTATTTTGGATGAACTTTCATGCCCCTTTCTGTTGTATCGAACCAATGACATCTAAATAGAATAACTGATTTCAAGCCGAAGTAGTGCAACTCTATCACTTCTTCCACCAGTCCATAAAAATCCATATCACATTCAACATAGGTTGTCCCTTTCACACAGACCCCAGCATTCATCCTCTTCTTTGTAAATGCATATTCAATCGTGCGAAATTTATACCCATTAATAAAATATCCGCTATAGCATGACACAAGTCGCGACGGTCCACTAACAAACTCAAATATTATTTCATCTATTTCAGCTCTGTGATCTTTGTTATAAGTCTAAATCCAAGTAGGGAAATCACGATTCCGTAATCTCTCCAATTCTTCATCGTTGTGAATAGAGTATTTTTGCACCATCTCAATGTCAAATATTTCAATGAATTGTTCAATCTCTGGACAATTGAGTAATACATACAAGTGTGCCAAATGATACTCTTCATCGCTTAAGTGTCAAGATGGACGAGAACCAAAAGCACGACCAGAGTGACAAAATATATTTAAACGTCCATCTGAATGTCGAACACCCCCGTCGTCGTTACGTGGAAGGCGATCAAATCTTGTCTGTACTGTCGATTCAAAGTAAAATGAGCAGAATGTTGAAATTTCTTGGATGATATACAATTCAGATATTGATCCTTCAACAGCTGCGGTGTTCTTTACTTTTTTCTTCAGACGATTCATGTATCTTTCAAATAAGTACATCCACCGATATTGAACGGGGCCACCAACTCGTGCCTCGTATGCCAAGTGTATCGGTAGATGCTCCATCGAGTCAAAAAATGCAGGAGGGAAAAACTGCTCCAGCTTGCATATGATTTCAACAATATTATTTTCAAGTGTTGACATATCTTCGACTCGAAGGACATTTGCACAGATGTTTCTAAAAAACATACTTAATTCAGTCAACGGACCCCAAATATTATCAGGTAGAAGATCTCGAAATGCGATCGGAAGTAATCTCTGCATGAATACATGACAATCATGGCTCTTCATCCCCGATATTTTGTAATCATCGACGTTCACACATCGAGATAAGTTTGAAGCATATCCATCGGGTAATCTGAGTTCATTTACCTATTAACAAACATCTTTGATCTGTTATTTATTTAACACATATAGGGCCTTCGGTTTCAGATATCGTCCGTTGACCTCTTGTAACTCCAACTCTGGTCTTTTACAAAGTATTTTCATATCATGTCGGGCTTTGACATTATCTTTAGTTTTTCCGGAAATATCCATCAAAGTGTTGAAAATATTATCAAACACATTTTTTTCAATGTGCATGACATCTAAATTATGTCGAATCAATAATGAACTCCAATAGGAAAATTCCCAAAAGATACTTTTTTTCACCCAGTTATGTGTTTGGCCAAAACCTAACACTCTTTCATTACGACCAAATACTATATCTGAAAGTGCTGAAACACGTGCTAATATTTGTTCACCAGACAACATCGGTGGTGGCTCATCTCTTTCGACTCTGCCCTTAGTAAATTTATTACGATTCCTTCGATACTGATGATTAACCGGTAGGAATTGACGATGACAATCAAAGAATGAGATTTTTCGTCCGTTCTGAAGACTGATTGATTTAGAGTGTTCCATACAATACGGACAAGAGAGTCGGCCGTGAGTGCTCCAACCAGACAACATGTCGTACGCCGGGAAATCATTGATTGTCCACAAGACCGCGGCCTTTAAATTGAAGTTTTGCTTCCGATGACAATCATAAGTGACAGCTCCCTCAGTCCACAATGTTTTCAATTCATCTATCAAGGGTCTGAGAAATATGTCAATTTCTTTTCGCGGACCCTTAGGACCCGGAATAATCATCGAAAGATAAATAAATTCATCTTTCATACACATTGACGGTGGCAAATTATAAACTGTCAGCAGCACTGACCAAACTTAATAAGGAGTTGCAGAATGTCCAAACGGATTAAAATCATCTGTGCACAATCCCAATCTAATATTTCTAGTATCCCTAGCAAATGAAGGATAACATGTATCCAAATGTTTTCATGCTTCACTGTCAGATGGATGAATCATTACTGTATCATCACGACTTCTTGCATGTCAACTCATGTAGGGGGCTGTCTTTTCCGACATGAATAATCTTTGAAGCCTCGGTGTTAGTGAAAAATACTGAAGCACCTTAAACGAGATATTTTTCTGTCGAACCGATTTCTTCTCCTGGTAACGAGGATGTTGACATACAAGGCATTTATCCAACTGCACATTTTCTTTATAATATAAAATGCAGTTATTTTGGCATGCGTGTATTTTTTCGTACCTAAGCCCCAATTTTCTCATCAGCTTTTTAGTTTTATAAAAAGTAGGCTCAAACTTATTATCAGTAGGCAGCATTCCATTAATCAATCCTGCAATTCGATCATACGCAACTCCGTTGATATTATAATCGGCCTTGATGTTTAGGAGCTGTGTCATTGCTAAAAACCTAGTGTATTTAGGACAATTCTCATACAAAGGTTCATCGGCAGCTTTCAACATCTCGTAAAATTCTGCAGCTTCTTTATTCGGTAATTCAATCTCTACCGCAGTTTGTACTTCTGTTATATCAACCGCTGTAGTATCTGGTGGGACTGATGTCTGAAGAACTGGCCGATCAACATTATCATTCAGGTGGAATTGACCCCCAACACTATCAAGTATCATAGTTCTATAGGGATTAGATTGACTGGATAAAGAAGCACCAGCAGAGAAAGATTCACCATATGTCTGAACAACAGGATTGCTCGACGTCTCGACTTCGCGTGACTCCCCATGACAAGTCCATAGAAAATATCTTGGTGCAAATCCATAGAAAATGCATCCCATACTGGATCAGGTAATAAATCACGAAATGCAATTGGAATAAGCCTTTGCATGAAAACATGACAATCGTGACTTTTCATTCCATAGAATTTGCAGTCATCTATATTTACACACCGACTTATGTTTGAAGCATAACCATCGGGAAATTTTAATTCTTTAACCTATTGACATACTGCTTTGATTTGTTCTTTGTTCAACACAAATGAGGCTCTGGCTTCAACATTTTCCCATTAACATGCTCTAATTCTAATTCGGGGCGCTTGCAATACTTAGGCAAATCAGCTCTGGCCTTGACATTGTCTTTTGTTTTTCCCTTGATGTCCATCACTGTATTGAATATATTTTCAAATACATTACGTTCAATATGCATCACATCTAAGTTATGTCGAATTAAATTTGTATGCCAATACGGTAAACTCCAAAAGATACTTTTTTTTAACCCAATTATGTTGTTGGCCAAATCCAGAAATTCTAGCATTAATACATTGATTTCCAAATTGAATATCAGGCAATTTATTGACACGTGCCTTTATATCATCGCCCGATAATCGTAGAGGTGGAATATCTCTTTCAATTCAGCCTTTCATAAATTTATCTCTTTGTCGTCGATATGGATGATCAAGAGGGAGAAATTGACGATGACAATCGAAAAATGATATCTTTCTCCCATTTTCGAGAACAAAAGCTTTGCTACGCTCTAAACAAATGGGGACAAGCTAATCTCCCGTGTGTGCTCCATCCTGATAGCATAGCATATGCAGGGAAGTCGCTGATAGTCCACATAAGTGCTGCTCTCATTTGAAAATTTTGTTTTCTAAAGACATCATATGTCAAAATTCCATCAGACCATATATAACATGTTCAGTTCATCTATCAATGGCCTCAAAAATATGTCAAGTTCTTTACGTGGGCTCTTTGGTCCAGGAATTATCAAACTTAAGAACATAAACTGATCCTTCAAACACATAGATGGCGACAAATTGTATACAGTAATGAGAACGGGCCAAACTGAATAGGGAATAGAAGAATGCCCGAATGGGTTGAAACCATCGGTGCACAATCCTAATCTGACATTCCTTGGGTCAGAAGCAAATGAAGGATGGTGAGCATCAAATTGTTTCCATGCCTCACTATGTGCAGGATGTGCAACAACGTCGGAAGTAGGATTCTTAGCATGCCAAATCATATGCTTTGCAGTTTTTTCAGACATAAAAAGCCTTTGAAGTCTTGGTGCTATAGGGAGATACCGTAAGACCTTATACGGTATATTTTTTCGTCTACCATTATTTAATAGTCTTGGCTTATATCGAGCATGTCCACACACTGAGCACTGCGTTAAATTTGTTGTTTCTTTATAAAACAACATGCAATTATTCTGACATGCATCTATCTTCTCATACCCAAGTCCTAATTTCTTCATCATCTTCTTTGTTTTGTAAAAATTTTCTTCCAACTTTGCATCTTCTGGTAGCATATCTTTAATTATTAACATCAGCCGATCATAGCAAGCTTCACTCATGTTAAACTCAGATTTGCAATTAAGCAACTGTGACATGGCTGATAGCCTACTTTGACTCTTACAACCACTCCACAATGGCTCATCTGCATAATTCAATAATTCAAAAAACTTGGCAGCTTCATCATTTGGTCTTTTTTCTCCAATACCTTCAATACCGATTGCATCCACCACCATAGTTCTATACAGATTTTGAGGAGCATCAAAGCTTTCTGATTGAGGAATGCTTGAGGATTCATCAACTTCTTCACTTGTCAACTCCCCATGTGCAATCCATTGTGTGTAGCCAGATATAAATCCCTTCGAACATAAGTGATATTCCACCTCATCTCGACAATGAAATTGAAGATTATTACATCGTCGACATGGGCACCTAATTTTATAACCAGAAACATATTGAGTTTTGGAGTATGCAAAATCAAGAAATCCCTTGACTCCTTCCATAAATTCATTAGTCAATGCTCCTCCAATTATCCGACGTTTCATCCAACTACGATCGATATACATTTTGATTAACTATTTTCAACCTAGCAACAATATTAAGCACATTAATTATTACATGCACAACATACAAAGGGAACCTTCGGTTTAAAGCAGCAGTTGAAAATGAGGTTGATGCAAAAGTGAAAGTGCTAAGAACTGATAGAGGAGAATTCACCTCTAAACCTTTTGTGGTCGTGATGAACATGGAATAAAACGCTTACTGCAAGCTATACACCCCAACAGAATAGGGTTGGGGAAAGAAAAAATTGAGTTTTGGTAGAAATGACTAGATGTCTGCTAAAGGGAAGTAAGCTGTCTAAAAACTTGTGGGCAGAGGCTTTTAATACTCCAGCATGTATTATAAATAGAAGCACAACCAAAGCATTGCTTAAGAAAACATCATATGAAATTTGGTGTGGAAGAAAACTAGATCTCGATCATCTAAGAAAATTTGGGTATGTAGCTTATTGTCACATACCTCAGCATAGAAGAAAGAGGCTATATATTTCAGGGCTAAAATTTGGTGTGGAAGAAAACCAGATCTCAGTCATCATAGAAAATTTAGCTAACAGTTCAAGTTCAGGGTTGATATGATCAGGATGAAGCTGAAATTGTGAATTCTTAAATTTCAGGGCTGAAAATTTATCAACTTAATGTAAAATCTGCATTCTTAAATGGAGAACTCAAAGAAGAGGTTTATGTAGTTCAACAGTTCAACCAAAGGGTTAAAGGAAAGGAACAAATGATCTATAGGCTAAAGAAGTCCTTATATGGCCTAAAGCAAGCTCTAATGAGTTGGTATGAAAAAACTGATAGTTACTTTGTTACTGAAAAAAATTTTAGAGAAGCAGGAATGAACACATATTATACACAAAAGAAGATGAAAATGAAGATATTCTAATTGTTCTTCTCTATGTGGATGACTTGCTTTATTATAGTAACAATGAAAAAATGAGAGAGGAGATCAAGAACAAAATGTTCAAGACTTTTAAGATGACTAATCTGGGTGAGATGAAATTCTTCCTAGGTTTGGAAGTTCTATCTCATTTCATGAATGATCCCAGAGCAGTACACTTCAAGGCAGCAAAGAGAATCTTGAGATACTTGAAGGGGACATGTAATTATGGATTACATTTGGGAAGAGACAATGATCTGAAACTACTAGGGTATTTTGATAGTGATTGGGGAGGATAAATAGTTGACAGGAAAAGTACTACTGAATATCTATTCAAAGTTGGAGCAAGTACAGTGTGCTGGTGTTCTAAAAAGCAGAATTCAAGTACATTATCTTCAGCCGAAGCTGAATATGTATCAGCTACTTCAGCAAGCTGTCAAGCAATTTGGATGAGAAGAATTTTATTGGATTTTGGGATTAATTTGACACAAGCTACATGCATATAGCTTGCAGGAGAAGATGGCAGGCATTGAAGATGGCAGGCATTCACATTTTTCTGATAAAAGCATTCTTCTTCACCCAATTAAAAGTCATACCAATGAATTTTCAATACCATAATATACTCTATTCATTACGTTCTTCAACCAAAAATTCAAGAATCAATGCTAACATCCAATATCATGTATCCACTTTCAAAAATGAAAACATTTTAATCTACAATCATGTATCCACATTCAAAAATGAAAAATAAATCCTACTAACTTGTGGCTATAGATGGAGAGAAAATAAATCCTACTAAATTTAAAAGCATCTCTAATATTTGACTAAAATCGCAACTAAAATCATCTGAACATCATGAAATCGCAACTAAAATCGAACCTCCACAATCGAATGGAAAATCGAGCGTTCGAAACCCGTAGAAGGGAAGGAATTCACTCGTCGGTCGGCTGTCTGTGACTACTTGCGCTTCCTCTGAGCGCTTCCTGCGCTTCGCCATAAAGTAACAGAGGATTAGGGCACGAGGAAGGGAAGGAACCTGTAGAAGGGGAGGGAAGAAATAAAAACTCGAATCAGCTGCGGGGGAATTAGAAGGAACCTACGCGCGCTATCTGTGATGACTAGCTCGAACGGGTAATTTTCGCGGCTGCGGGGAAGAAAACTGTGGGGAAGGAAGAAATGGCTTTGTCGGGGCGGCCTGGGAAGAAGGATGACGAGTGGGAGAGGGGGAAGAAAGACGAAGACGATGCTTTGTCGGCGTCGGCTGAAAAAAAAGAGGCGCGAGAAATTATTTTGACGAGTGGGAGAGGGGAAAACTAAAGTGGTCGGCCGAAATGAGAGGGGGAAAAAAATTTGGTCGGCTGAAATGAAAAAAAAATGCTAATTTACCAACGGATTATTTATCCGTTGGTAATTTTGTTGGTAATACCAACAAATTATATCCGTTGGTAAAAATTCTGTTGGTGAAGCTATATTTTCTTGTAGTGATAGAGTGACAGTCTCCCGATCCAAAAATCGTCCATTCGAATAAATGCGGCACGGACATCGGATTTGATCACCGGTGCTAACGAAATTTCGATTCGAATAAGCAAAATTTAGGAAGTACGTTACGCCTAATCGAAACTCATTCGTTAAAGCTCCACGATCAAGACGTCGGTACATCCAACTTCAATCAGCCGACATGATTCTGTCAATCAATGACAATTTCTTTGGTTAATGTCTTTAGGTGAGATTGTCTTATTCCATTCGGGATTTATGTTATTTATATTACACTAAGTACTTATTTTAACCGCTAACTTCATTCTAAATTTCGGCAGCACCTCCCTACAGTTCTCCGAATACGCATATCATCTGGGCGCGTATCGGAGAACAAGAGAGATGTTGCCGAAATTTAGAATAATTAGTTAACAGTTAAAATAAAAACGTAAGTGCAGTACAAATAACTATATTCCCAAATTGTCCAATCAGGGACAATTCAAGAATTGTACATCGTATAAAAGATCATCTACTTCTTTTACACGAACATACAATCCCCGAGCGGATCTAAGGTTTTGCTAAATCATATTCGACTCGTCAATGCGTACGTGAAACATATCAACTCGTCAGATGGATGATTATTTTCTAAATATTTCGAGACAGTTCGAGTCCATATTGGACAATTCCGACACGAGTCCAAATTAGACGATTTCGGCAAGAGTCCGAAGTCGACGATTCCGGCGCGCGTCCGAAGTGGTCGATTCCGGCACAATGCCGAAGTGGACAATTCCGAAATTAATCTAAACCCTAAAAATTAATCTAAACCCTAATAATTAATCTAACAAATTAAACAATTAATCTAAATAATTAATTAACATATAAATAAAAAAATATAAATCTACTCTTTCCGACGCCGGAGTCCGGTGGACTCCGGCGCCGGCGTACAGTGTCCGGACAGTGTGTCCGGACACTGTACAAGCTCCGGCGGCGGCCATCGGCCGACCGTCGCCGATCGAAACCCTAAAAATAGGGTTTCGGTCGGATTTCCCGCCAACCGCAACGGGAAGAGACGGCCGGGCGGCGATGAATACCTGAAATCGGCGGTCGAGGACGGATGGCAGCGTCGGCAGCGACAAGAACTGGGCTCGGTTCCATTTCTTAAACGAGCCGAGCTCGAGCACATGCAAGCTCGGGTCGGCTCGGTTACACCCCCTACCTTTCATGAAGAACTGGGCTTGCAAGAGGGCTCAACCTGCTCCTTTGGACCTGGTGGGCTGAGCCTGCCCTTCAGGTCTAGTGAGCAGGGCAAGCCTACTGCACCAGAGCTGGTGCATGCGCCCGTTGGTCAATTTTGACTTGGTCAAAATTGAGATTTCAACAGATATTTTAGCCTTGTTCCATTTGATATTAGCCAATAACAACAGCAAAATTTGAGCCTTCTCTCCACATGCAGAAGCCCAGATTTTTTCAGCAACGAGGAAATTTCAACCGCATCCTAATTTTTCTCTCTTCAGACCGACTCAATCAATTTCATCCCTCTCGAGTATAAATTAATAGAGGTAGTTCCTTCCAAAAAGAAGAGGAGAAAAATAATAGAGACCAAAAAATTCAGAGTGTCGCTATCATCCTTTTTCAAAGAGTACCACTTCCCAAGTTCTAGCAAACATAAGATAAATGAGTTCAATTTTAAGGCAGATATTGCAAAGACAGTGTAAGTGAGTCATCGCAGATATATATTGTTATATATGAGACGTTGTTATATCTACCACGGTCTGAGCGACCGTAAGTAAGTCGTGGCTCTTATCATTACAACAAACCATCAATTTTTTGATGTCAAAACAAGCTAATATTTCGACGTCAACAAGAGTCAAAATGACATATTGACGCCAGGAAAACTGACAAAACGAGTGCAACATGACGAGAGCCAGAATGGACATTTCGACGTCCAAGCAGACGTCGAAATGTTCGACATATCGACGCCTGCTTATAGGCGCCAGCAAGCGTCGATATGTTCATATCGACGTCTACTGACAAGCGTCAATATTTTTTAAAAAACATTAAAATATTATATATCGGCGCATGTCAGAGGCGCCGATATGAAGAAAAAAAATTAAAAAAATAAAGCCGAGGAAAAAGAATTCCTCGGCAGGCTCTGTACGCGGTATTGGAGAATATCGCGCACAGTGCTGTGCGCGATATTCTCCAATACCACGTGCGGCTGTACGTGGTATTCGAGAATACCGCGTGCGGCTGTACGCGGTGTTTGAGAATACCCCGTACAATACGCAGTATTAGCGGGGTGGTTTTCGCTCCGCTCGATTTTCGCCACGCGGCGGAAATCGAACCGTCGAAAAATATTTTAATTAAGAAAATATTTCAGAAAAAAAAAATATTTGTACTAACCTTTATATAAATTCCGGAATCTGAAAAATTTCAATAACCTAAAAGAAGAAGAAGAAAAATTAGATTAAGAAAAAAATATATGAAAAAGAAGAAAGAATGAGGAAAGAAAAAAAAGATAAGAAGAAAAAGAAGATGAGGGAAAGAAGAAAAGAAGAAAAGAAGTATTTAAAGAAGAGAAGATGAGGGAAAAAATTGAAGAAAAAAAATTAGAGGCGGGAATTCCCGCCTCGATTTCACTTGGGCAAAGCCCCTCGGCGTGCTCGTGCGCCGAGGGATGCGGGCTCGGGCGCCCGCTAACCCGCCCGGGCTCATGCGCCCGTGAGCCCACGCCGGACGAATTTCGGCGCCAGACTTGGCGCCGAAACATTTCGGTGCTTGATGTCAGGCGTCGAAATGTTTTGACGCCAGGTAGCCGGCGCCGAAAATTTTTCGACGCTTGCTGCTAGCGTCGAAATTTTTCCGACAAAACTTGAGAGTTTTGTTGTAGTGTATCGACGGTTTCGTCGGCCGTTGGTGATAACCGTTAGTGAAAGTCATAATTCTATATAGTAGTGTCTACCAAACCCAAGTCTACAAGGAATATATATATATATATATAAACATAATGTATGCAACAAAAAATTAATATACAATTAATAATTAATGATTTACTTACCATCTGCTACTTGTGCACCATAAATGTGACTGACTCGCTTGTGTAGCAGGCCACTAAGCTCTCAACCCTGTACACGAGGTTTTGTGCAGCAGTTGGAGAGGCCTTTGCCACTCGATAATTCACCCATTATTATTCACGTTGCATCAAGTATATTTTATAATATTTAATTTTATTCAAAATTTTAGCAAAATCTATATATTCATAGAATACACGTATCATTTGGGCTCGTAAAAAAAGAAAGAGATTGAACTGTAATTTATGAAAAAAATGATAAAAAATCATCAAGTGCAATACAAATAAATATGTTCTCAAACAATTTAATTAGGAGTTCAATCTACATCGTACAAAAATGCATATACTTCTTTTATATGAATATAATCTCCGATATTGCGTAAGGATCATAACAAACTCATTGACGTGTACATGTAAGTATCAAGTCACTTGTTATAATTAGTTTGAAATTTTTAATCAAGAAGCATGTATCAACTTAATTGTATCAATCGATTCATAATTATTTTTATTTTCAAAGTTAACGAGTTCATTACATGAATCAGAATGACGCATATATAGAGCATACACTATCACACAAAGTGAAAAATTCACACAACATGATCGTACTCGATTTGAACCCCGTACCTCTAGGAAAATTAATTATATCACCATATTAAACTATATATTTACATATTGTTCTATATAATTATTAATTACATTTATAATTATAATAACATAATTATTTATATAACATATATATAACTAATTAACCTATATAGTCTAATAAGTTAAACTACCTAATTTAAATATTTAACTTTTAATTAAAATAATTTAACTATTTAAAATTAACAGGAAATTCCCAAAATTGAATTTTGAGAGTGAAAAATTCTCAGATCTGAATTTTGGGCGTCAAAATTCCGAAATTCAAAATTTAGTGCTTTGGATACATTTTTTAATCCTTGGCCAAAGTCTCTTGTCAAAAATTCAAAAAAAAATATAATTTTTTTTTAAAAAATAATTTTAATTTGTAAAATATTTTTTATGATAAAAATAAAATGTTAAAGTCTAAAAAAATTATTTTCAAACTCTCTAATGCATTATAGACTTTTACACAAATTCTATAAAACTAAATTTAAATTAAAAATTATGAAATATTTTGATGAAAAAATATTTTTTTAACCACAACATCTCTTTTATATTTTTAAAAAATATTTCATTATTTTTTTTAATTATAAAATTATTATAGACTTTGGGCAAAAGTCTCTAAAATATATATATGATACAAAATATGTGATAGAGTAATATTTTAATATTTTTATTTTTATTTTTATTTTAACTTTGGACAAAAATCTTTAATTCATTAGAGATTTTTGTGCAAAGTCTATAATAACTTCATAATTTTAATATATAAAAATTCATTCATAAAATAATTTTTAATGATACAAAAGAGATACTAATACGATCCAAATAAAATATTTTACATCAAAATATTTGATAATTTTTAATTTAAATTTAAATTTATAGACTTTGTGCAAAAGTATTTAATGCATTAGCTAGCTAGATAGTTTAAAAATATATTTTTTTAAACTTTAATATCTCATTTTTATCATAAAAAATATTTCATAAATTTAAATTATTTTTAAAAAAAATTATATATATATATTTTTTAATTTTTGACCAAAGTCTATAATCAGTTAGAGACTTTGGCCGAGGGTAAAATGAAATCCGGAACTTTATGAAAATAGATCTGGTATGGTTTCGATTTCACTGAAACTAAAATTGCTTATGAAAATATGTTTGATTCTGCGTTTTCATGAAACCAAATCGAAACTAGAACGAAATCGAAACCAATTTTCTTAATAAAACTAAAAACATCATAATCTTATTTTATGTGATTTCGGAGCTGCTGATTTCAATATCAAAATACAGTGACAAACTTATAATTATTAATATATATTTTTTAAAATCAATTAATTTATAAATAAATCAAATTATATCTAATTTATAAAAATTAAAATAGAAATCATCATTTTCAACTCAATTTATCATCTTAAATTGACAAATAAATTAAACCAATTTATATCTAATTGACTCAAACCTAATTTTTAAAATAACTCAATTTTATTAAAGATAATATATCTATAATTGAACCAAAATTAATTTATCTTAGTTATTTGTAGTAAAAATTATAGTGTTGAATAGTGATACCTCAATCAATATTCGACTTTCTTCTATAATTATATTAAGTTTTATGAAATATTTTATATGAATTAATTTACTATTTAATCAAAATTATATTAATTACTGTTAAAATTGTTCAATGAAAATTAATATTATTTTTTATAATTAAATAAGTATTCGCTGGTTTTAAAATCAATTAAAAAATGATGTTATTTTTATTAACAAAATGTGTTTTCAAAATACTAAAAATTAGATACTGAAATCAAGTTTACAAAACTAAGTTTTTATTTTCATTGAAATCAAACTAGAAAATAGTTTTTGCTAACCAAACAGTACCTTAGATCTTCAAATTCGAATTTGAGAATTTTTCTTTTTCAAAATTCAAATTTAAAAAATTGCCGTAAAATTAATATAATTAATTCAAATAAAATAATATTAACTAATTAAATATGTTAGTAGTAGAGTACTGCTCTCATTATAGCATGGAGGATCTTGCTCGTCTTTTACTCGAAAATAAATAATTACTTGATTTGTAAGAGTTCAGAAATTGGTAAAGCATTTATATACTACCATTTTTGTTCTTTTATAAAGTCATTTTAACCATATAAGTGTTTTGGAAATGCAGTTTCAAATATTGCCTCATAGAGAGTGAGCTGTAGCTTTTGTAGCTAAAAGACGCATTGCCCTACTAAATTAATCACTCTTCAACCAAATCTACTCAAGACCCCCTCGTAGTAGATATCACGATGGAGATACCAATTTAAGCATATTAATTAATGATGCATTACATCAATAAGAGAGTGAAAGAAAGTAAATAAATCATAATAGTATTCAAGAAGATAATTTTACATTGTTTATATATATACACATTTTTATAAAAAGAAAAAAAGAAAGAAAGGAGGAATTGCAACTTTGTCATTACTAACAACTAATATTAATTATCAGTTAATTATTTGAGTCAAAATAGTAAACAGAGATATAACAAAGCTACGTATCAAATATTTTACATTCCTCCTCAAGTTGAAGTCTGGTAGCAATCAAAAAGACCCAACTTGAACATCAATCGGTGAAACATTAGAGCACTTAGTGACTTGGTAAAAGATTCTGCAAGCTGAGAAGAAGATGGAACATGCCGTCGTTGAAGAAAACCTTCTTCAAGTTATTCTCTAACAATATGAGAATTAATGTCAAGATGTTTAGCACGTTCATAGAAGATTGAATTAGCTGTTATGTGTAATGCTGCCTGGTTATCACAATACCAAGCTATAGGTGTGGAAAAATTTATCTGAAAGTCCCTTAGTAAGTAAGAAATCCACTTCAACTCACAAGCAGTCAGTGGCAGATACAAAGTGGAGACAGTGGGGACCCCAACTGAAAGTTTTTAAAACCTTTACACATATGTAGTATTTGATAATTAGTGTTCCCCTATTATTTCAATTAAGTTTTGCCCTTCACTGTTGCAGCAATAAGAAGAAGCAAACTTCTTCTTGCAACAAGAAGTTGCTGCTTCTGCTGTTGCTTTCAACAGCAAGAAGAAATTATTTTTTCTTCTTCTTGCTGTTACAAGAAGTTGTTTCAAGTCTTCAACAACTTTTTGCTCCTGCTGCTTTCAACAGCGAGAAGAAATTGCTTCTTCTTCTTCTCCTCCTCCTTCTTCTTCTTGTAGAAAAAGTTGCAATAGCAAGAAGAAGTTGCTTTTTCTTGCTGTAATAAGAAGTTGATCCAATTAACTTTTGTCGATCTGCTCATTGCTTAATAAAATATTTTATTAGATATAATTAAAGTGAAAGAAAAACATTAGGCCGATCCAATTAGATCATACTAAATTTCTAATCAATTTTGACGCATCTAATTTAATTTATATTTGAATTTGATTAAACTTTTGACTAAATATATTTTTGGAATTTTTGGAATTTTAACTTTATAAATTTTGAATTTTTTAAAGCAAATTTATCAAAGTAGATAACTAAATATATGGATAATTTTTTTAACAATTCAATATGTGAATAATTATTTATTTATTTCTAGAAGGATAGATTGTCTCCATCGTCGTGCAAATTTGAAGTGTGAACTTTTAAAAATTTATGTATCAATTTGCCTCCACTAGTAAAAAATTTTGGATCTGCCACTGTAAACAATCATGGCCATGCTTCTATATTCTGCTTTAGCATAAGACTTGGAGATTATGATTTGTTTTTTAGTTTTTCAGGAAATAAGGATTGATCCTAGAAAAATACAATATACTGTTAATGATCTTCAAATATCAGAATATGAAACTCAATCAGCATCACAATAAGCTTCAAGTGACATGTTATTTGATGCTGGAAAAAATAAGCCCATAGAAGGACACCCTTTTAGGTACCGAAGAACATGAAGAAGTGCCTTCAAATGTATATCCGTAGGTGAATAAACAAATTGACTTAACTGTTGAGTTGCATAGGTCAAATCTGCTCTAGTGAATCCCAAATATAAAAGCTTTCCCACCATTGTACGATAATCTTGTGCCTTTTCACATGATAATTATTGACATTGATCAGCTGAAAGTTTGAGATCCTTCTCTAAGGGTGTAGAGGCTGATTTAGCTCCCAAAAGTCATGCACTTTGTATGAGATCAAGAGCATATTTTCTTTAATTAACATAAATGTCTTCTATTTGGTTGTAGCCTTTAGCTACCAATCTAGCTTTAAACCTATCTACCGTTCCATCTGTTTTTTATTTATTTTGTAAACCCATTTGCATCCAATGGGTTTTTTGTCAGTAGGTAAGTCAGTGATTTTTCATGTCTGATTCTTTTCCAAGGCATCAAGTTCTTCATTCATTGCCTTCACCAATTCAAGATTAACTCTAGCTTGTAAGTAAGATATATTGAGGTTCTTGTATAGCAGATATATCTGCAATGAAATTCAAGTGTTCACAAGTAAAATGCCCAGGAGAAATGTAAGGTTAAGTAGGAGGAGTGTAATGTGTAATATTATGACAGAATTGATTTGAAGTAACAACATTATTCATGTTATGACGTATGGAGTTCGAAATGAAGTCATTCATCCAAGCTGGTGGTTTTCTGATTATGTTACTTCTCCTAGGAGTCATAGTACTAATCTGTTGTGTAAGAGTAGAAATGGAGAATGCACCTGTTGCTTCCAAATTTTCATTGTTAGAAGTACTTGATGATTGATTGGGTGTACTACTATCTTCCTCATTATTACTAGGACCATGAAAAGTCACATTTTCTGAAACTGGTATAATTGGTAATGGTAATGATGTAGTAATATCAAAGTTTTCAAGATAAGAGAAAATATGTTCATGAAACTTTACATCTCTTGATATTATGATTTTCTTTATTTTCATATCATAGAGTTTGTATCCCTTTTGTCCTAGTGAGAATCCTAGAAACACACATTGATGTGCCCTAGTTTCAAATTTATCTTTATGTGGTACAACAACAGTTGAATAATAAAGACATCCAAAACTTTTCAAGACTTTATAATATGGCTCTCTCTGAAACAAAATTTCATAAGGAGTTTTTCATTCTAAAACATGTGTTGGCAATCTATTCAAGAGATATGTAGCATGTAAAATTGTCTCTCTCCAAATTTTTTTTGATAATCCAGATTGAAAAATCAAGGATCTTGTTATTTGTATGATTGACCTATGTTTTCTTTCAGCAACCCCATTTTGTTGGGGTATATATGCACAAGATTTCTGATGTATCATTCCTTGTTCACTAAATAATTCTTTACATTCTCTGCTCAAAAATTCTGAACCTGGTCTTATTCCTTTCACAATTTTTTCAAACTGATTTTGTATCATAAGTAAGTACATCCTAAGGACTTGCATTACTTGTTGTTTGTTTTGCATTAAGTATATCCAAGTACACTTGCTATAGTCATCAACTAATGTGAGAAAATAGTGAGCTCTATTATACTAGTTTGAGCATAGGGCCCCATGTATCTATGTGTACTAATTCAAAAACATGTGTTGAATTAGTCTGACTAGTTGGAAATATGCTTCTTGTCTATTTTGCTAAAGGATAGATTTTGCACCTTTTGCTATAAGAAATCTGGTCACAATTAACATCTTTAATTTATATGTTTCATGACAATATCAGAAGAATGTCCTAATATGCTATGCCAAACATAGAGTTGGTCATCATCTATTTTATTAATGAAACAAGAATTATTGTGTTTAAAATGTAAAGACATAATACTGTCATCTTATATACAACTTACTGAAAAGACTTATCTTCAAGAACATATTGTGTTGTTTGGTTAGCGAAAACTATTTTTTCGTTTGGTTTAAGTGAATCTGACAACTTGGTTTCGAAAACTTGATTTTGGTTCCTAGTTTTCGATTTTTTAAAAACGTGTTTGGTTAATTAAAACAACATCAGTTTTAGTTAGAACCAGTGAAAAAATAATATTAATTTTTCTTGAACATTTTTAGTAGTAATTAATTGTTTAATTAGTTTACAAAATTAAATGTTTGCTAATATGGTTATAAAATATTTATATGATTTAATTAATTAAGTTATTGGTAATTTAAGATTTTTTTGTTCAATTAGATATAAAAATTAATTAATAGTTATTATAAAATTTCAAAAAAAAAAGTCCAATGTTCTAAAATTAGTTTTGATTGAATTATAAATTGATCAACTTTAAGAAAATTGAGTTATTTAAAATTTGGGTTTGAGTCAATTAGATATAAGTTGGTTTAATTAATTTGTAAATTTAAGATAATAGTTTGAGTTGAAAATGATATTTTTTATTTTTTATTTTTTATTTTTTATTTTTAAAAATTAGATAAAATTTAATTTATTTTTAAATTAATTAATTTTATAAAAAAATATATTTATAATTACACGTTGCCACTGCATTTTGATAACGAAACCGACAGTCACGAAGCCACAGAAAATAACATTATGATATTTTTATTTTTATTAAGAAAACTGGTTTCGTTTTCATTTTGATTTCGATTCAGTTTCATGAAAATGCTGAATCAAACACATTTTCTTAAGCAGTTTTGGTTTCAATGCAACTAAATTATGAAAACAAACTTGATTTCACTATAAGTTTCCAACCATCCTTCCAATTGCCAACTTCTTTTCAGTCCTCAAGTCCTGTATAACACATAAATCCTGGTGAAATATACAGCTTACAGAGTTTTATTTAGTTAACTTGCTAACCGACAACAAGTTATATCTAAATGAAAGAATGAAGAGTACATCATGCACTACTAAATCATGGTTTATCTTAATGTTTCCTATGAAGTCAACATTTTTAACTGAACCATCAGATAGATGTATTGTTGTTCTTCCATTTACTGGTTTCATATCTATAAAGTTTTTCTTTAAAGCTAAAATATGATTTGTAGCTCCAGTATCTATAATCCAACGGTCATTAATCATTTTCAAAGCTTTGAATTCAAAGTTAAAAAGGTTAACCGAAGGCAAAGGATCAAGTGCTAATATCTTATTCTTGATATTGCCATAAGAACTATTTAATCTCATTAAAAAGAGAAGTTTATTATGCGAACTAATATTCATCGTATTAATAGAAATACTACAGGTATATTGAGTCAAAGGTTGTAGAATATTCAATTATTCCCATAACTTTTTTAGCTGATTATAATATGCTACCACAGAAATATTATCTTGTTCCATTGAAGTTATTTTTCTTTGTATTTGATATATTTGTGGCCCATTACTTATACCAAATTATTCCTCTAAGTCTATCCATAATTTTCGAGCTGAAGATGTGTAGATAAAAGTCTTAGCTATATTTTTTGACATGGAATTTATAATCCATGAGCATACCATTTCATCTACTCTCTTTCACTTATCATAATTGTTGTCTTCTTCACTTAATTCTGGTATGTTCCCATTTATAAATCCTAACTTATTCTTTGCAGCTAGGGCTTGTTTAACATATCTACTCCATATCAAGAAATTACTATCAGACATAGTTATAGTGACGAGAATCATACCAGGATTATCTGATCCTTGCAAAAATAAGAAATCTTCAGTGTTCTAATACCTATCTGCTCCTTGATCTATAATTTTTTGAACACCAATTGATATATTCTCCATCTCTGGAAATGAATTTGATGATAATAGCTATTGTGAAAATCTCACTGATCATTTTGTTTCTGATTTGAGCGAAGAAAACCCTCGATCTTGCAAGAAATTGAACTCCGATGGAAATCGTTGATGAAATCACCTGCTCCTGCCAAAAATCGCTCTGCTCCAGCAAGAGATTACGCCACTCTAGCAAGAAATCGCGCTGCTCCAGCGAGAGATCACGCCACTTCAGCGAGAGATCGTGCCACTCCAGCAAGGAATCAAAGTAATTGATTCCAGAATAACTCCTTCAATGGTCAGCAGTCATCTATAGATCACCATGTGCTCTGATACCATGATGCATTTTGGGATCAAGAAGAGAGTGAAAGAAAGTAAATAAACCAGAATCGTATTCAAGAAGATACCCTTACATTGTTTATATACACACTCTTATAAAGGAAAGAAAAGAAACGAAATTACAACTTTGCCATTATTGACAACATTAACTATCAGTTAACCATTTGAGTTAAAATAGTAAACAAAGCTATAACAAAGCTATGTATCAAATATTCTACAATTAATGACCCGAATGCAGTCAAACAAAATACATACATATTTGACGAAATTACGGAGACGAACCTTTTGGGATAAGAAATTTAAAAAGCTTACCATATAACTTTAGGCCAAATTTTATATGAACGATAAAAAATGCCTCTTTCACTTTCGTCCCATGCTCACTACAACACAATTGACCTATAGAGATATAAAATTAGAGATAAATTATATTTTTATTTCTAAATCTTTACATTTATAGACTAATAGACACAAAATTTGTTCATAATTTATATTCGCGTTGCGTTCGTGGTAAGCAACGGTCGCAGCTAGCCGTGGCTATTGACTTACTCATATCACCGACGGCGTAGCGTAGTCGTCGCTACTAACCTATTTTATTTCGCGCACCCAGTTACTCTCATCACCAACGGCTCCGGGACCCCAGCTAAGCCGTGGCTACTAACCCATTTTATTTCGTGCACCATGCACGTCATGATCTAAGAGCAACGACTTTGGTCGGCCGTATGCGAGCCGCGGCTGATTTTGTTACATCAGCCACGATCGATGGGGCCGACGCAAAGCCGTGAATGATTCTGACAGCTCTGGCGGCCGTCGCTGATCTCCGTTGCTGATGTAGTATATTCTAGTAGTGAAGATCTATAGAAACAACAACAATAGAGTCACTTAATTAATTTGACTCTAAGCTATAAAAATACTAGCAACAGAGTCACTTAATTGATCCGACTCTAAAGCTATTTTTAGAGACTAATTAGGAACACATTTTGTGTTTATTAATCTTTAATTGTGAAAATTTAGAAATAAAAATATAATTTATCTCTAATTATGTGTCTCTATAGGTCGATTGTGTTGTAGTGGCTCATTCATCTCCCTTCCTTGTTCTCTCTCCTCGCTAGATCCACCACCGGTGATCGTCCCTTGCCACTCCCCCATCCTCTTCTCTCACCGTCGACTTCGTCTTAGCCCATCGATCGCTGACCAATTGGGGTTGAGATTGTCGTCCCACAAACCAGGGTGACTGCAACAACGCTACAGTTGACAATGGGCCACCATGGCTAGAGCCACTGTTCTCGCGTCGCTGCCACCCGGCCAATCTTATGTGGCCAACATACGCGGCCTACATGCAGTGTCATGATTTCGTCGACCTATCTTTGGCATCCCGCAATCATTTTTTGCATGAACCAGATTCTCATCTTCCTTGTAAGTCATCTATAACACAAACAGAAATCACACAAGCAATAAAGACACCTGTGCAAGATGTTTTGTCTTTGTCCCGGGTTATTGACTCCGTCAGCAAGGATAGCCCGAGTTGTCGACACCCTAGACGAGTTGTTTCGAGTTATCCTGGGTCGTCGACATATCTAAGACGAGGTGTGTTATTTTTGTCCATTGTTGTTGGCATATGAACGAGATGCATATTTTCTGATTATCTTTTAGGTTGTTGACATCCAGGGCGGAGTGTGTTGTCTTTGCCCATTATTTGTTGGCATATGGACAGATTGTGCGGGTTGTCGACACTTGAATTGATTGTGTAAATTTTTCATCATATGAGTCGAGTATCAATGGTGATAATTTTGTTCAAAAATATTTTCTTTCTTTTTTGTTAGATTTTGTTAAATGTATGAAGATGGTCGATTTTTAAATCATTTTCAATAAAAAAGCGCCCGTACATCTTTACTTTCTTGAGACCAAATTGCATTCAGCTTTGCAATTGAATATTGTATTCTCTGATCTCTTGATCCTCATTAATCATGCTAAGAGAGGAGCCTTCTCTGCTAAAATTAAGACCAAGCCATTGCATCCTAATTGAGAGCAGCTGCATCATAAAATTAAGCCTATCCAACAAGATCGTCTCCAAGGGCGTCCACCGCAGCTTAACATTTCAAGCTCCATCCTCAATAACATGAGAGATCACCTTATTAACACGATTGCATGTGTGTCTCCTCCAGCTCTGTGTATAAAGTAGGCTAGCCATTTGCTTAAATTAGGGCTGGAAAAAACCCAAGGAAACTCGTCACCAAATAGGTCTTAATTAACTGCCATTATTCATCAAAAACAACACAAGTAGACATAATTGTCTTCAGAGATGAGAAGACGACAGTCAAACTACCAGTCTGAATCAGTTCATATATCGATCCCCACAGTATTAACTCCCAGTGGCAAATGTTGACCCCGTTCACGTACCAAATCTCCACGAGACACACGACCCAAATTTTCACACCTGTTCTCCACGTCATTACTCATCAATAATCCGGTGGGGACACATTTCGCAGTACATCTTGACCCGTAATGTAACAGAAAGGAGACAAATTAACCCGATAAATCACGAGCCGCCCGCTTCGCTTGTCTCGGCTCGACCCAATTCCAACGGTCCGATGCGCGTCTCATCCCCTCCGTCCGTTACTGCCAACGGAATGTGTCGGCAGATCCCAAAAGCCCGCCGTTTCCCCGCTGGGTCCCTCCCTCTCCCCAGTGTCACTCCCGTAATTTCCTCCAACTTCCAGTCCGCACTCCTATTTTTCTCGTTACTAAACCAGCTCAAGCAGTCCTCACTGCTACGTTTTGTCGTCTACAACGTCGTGTCCACCAGTACAATTAACAACCGCATCACATGACCAATTTACCCTCGCCATCACCTCAAATTACCACTGTGACCGAGCAAGACAAAAATACTGCCCATGTTGCACCACGCCAATTATTTTTTCTTTTCTTCGCGATAAAATCTACTGTAAAGCTAAAATAATAAACTAAAAGGCAAAAATCATACGTCCTCCAATTCGATAAACCGCACTATAAATTAAAAAAGCTCGATAAGAATCGACCCATCAACTAACACACTATGAATTATTTCGATACAGTGGTTAACGGTCGACCCCGCAACTGTCGGTAACAACTAATTAAAGCCATTCGCAGGACGAGGGCAAGTGAGTAATTTCAACAGGGGAGTGCACATGGGTGACACAGGAGATGATATATTATTATTCCCATGTCCATGTTTTCATTGACAACAAGCAGACACTGTTAGCGAAATTTTTACTCCCTTTTTTTTGCTGTAGTCTGTGTCACTTCCGATGTTTGTCGTAACTTTTGCTGTAGAAATACAAGTACTGCTGTAAGCTGTGAAATTTATTACATGCTGATTGAAGAGTTAATTAGTTACTTAATTGTCTATAAAAGACGGCAGACTCCAGTGGAAGCTTACACACTGTGATCCGCTCTCCTCTCTCTCTCTCTCTCTCTCTCTCTCTCTCTCTCTCTCTCTCTCTCTTTTGGGAGCTTAAAAGGAGAGGAGGACAAGAAGCAGAGGAGAAGGTCGAGGGTGTGCATAGAATAATAATAATGGCGGCTTCTCTCTTTTCTTGCTTCTTCTTTTTGACCTCGTTGTATTTGCTTTGCTGCCTCCATGGCGGCGAAGCGGGCGCGCTGTTCGACCCGCATTGGCACCCGGCGACCGCCACGTGGTACGGCAGCGCGGACGGAGACGGCAGCGACGGTGAGCTCGGTTGACCATTTCCTTTATGTTCTCTTCGTATCCGTTGTGATTTCTTGATGCTCGAGTTGAGGTTGAGCGTGCTCTGTGGTTCGCGCAATGACGGCCGTCGGATTATGATCCGACGGATGAACCGCTGTAATGTTCCGTCGTCCTCGGATTCGGTGTGACCTAGCCGTTGTGGTCGCCATGGGATAATTTGATACGTGTCGAGCTCTGTTTGCCCATTAAGTTACTGTGTGGCGCGGCGGAGCCGTCGCCGGCGTTGCTGTTCCGCCTTGTCTTGCTTGCTTCCATATCACCATCACATTCTCTTGTTTACTTCTCCATGAGCGATTGCTTTTGTTTGACCATGTATGAAGTGGTCAACGATGAAATCGAGAACAGAGCAACCATTAACCCCAACTCGATCGAACTATAGCGAATAATGCGGAAGTAATTGATGGCGAAATGAATGGATTGCAGGTGGGGCATGCGGATACGGGTCGCTGGTGGACGTGCGGCCGCTGCGGGCGCGGGTGGGGGCGGTGAGCCCGGTGCTGTTCAAGGGCGGCGAGGGGTGCGGCGCCTGTTACAAGGTGCGTTGCCTTGACGCAGCCATCTGCTCCCGCCGCGCCGTCACCGTCATCATCACCGACGAGTGCCCCGGCGGCTACTGTGCCGCCGGCCGCGTCCACTTCGACCTCAGCGGCGCCGCCTTCGGCCGCATGGCCGTCGCCGGCGAGGCCGGCCAGCTCCGCAACCGCGGCGAGATCTCCGTCATTTTCCGCAGGTAAATGTAATCGATTATACTTAATTACGATAGCTTATCCTTTTCCGAGCATACTATTTTGTCTCATTTATATCAAGAATGTAACTTGAGCATCAAAATGTTTGATGTAGACCTAAATGTTTCCTTCCTTTCCCTGTTCATAAATCAAATCTTATTTTGCTCCTAAGGAAAAAAATTGCATAAAATATTTTTTAGGAAAACTTAAAATTTTTGTTTCTAGTGTAACTATTAAGTTAGTAACTAATATTGTCAATTTTTTGCAGGACTCCATGCAAGTATCCAGGGAGAAACATTGCCTTCCATGTAAATGAAGGTTCCACAAACTTCTGGCTGTCTCTGCTTGTGGAGTTTGAGAGTGCTGATGGAGACATTGGATCAATGCACATAAAACAAGTACATTTTTCTTTCCTTATCAGATTTTTTTATTGTTCTTTTCTTTTTATGGTTCTCATTTCTCAATAACCTGGTTGAAGCTGCTCCTCAATGAACCAGCAAAGATGAACACCATTGCCCTGCTTTAGGATGTTATGTCTTCTTCCTGCTTCCCTTTGATGGATATAAAAGTATCATGTATGCAAACATTAAACCTGAAACATATGAACCACTTTCCGGTGCCTGTCTGCCACAGTGGTTTGACTTATTATTTTTAGAAGAAAAATAGGGATTATGGCCTCTCCTCCCAATTAAATTGGCTGGGTCATCAGTTTCAATCTAATTGGTTCAGCCGATTTAGGTAAAGAAATATTTTTTATGAAAAAAGAGAGATAATGGCTTATTGGCTTGACTACTTTTCATCTGTGATCGAATTTGATAAGTTCCTTCTTGACTAAGAGGATGATTTCATCTCATAACCTAATGGTTGGTCCAAACTAATATTCAGAACATTGACCAGTAGAGCCAAATCAAGTGCCTTCAGTCAGTGCTGAAATAAAATAGCACCAAGAATCTTAAAAGAGCTTCATGCTCTTGTTGCTTTTTATGTATATTGCTTTACTAGTGTTGGCATGGTGGTGCAAAACCTGATTGTTGAATGCATTCACTTTTGCGGCTAAATTATACTCTCCCTCCCCACTTTTTAGGATTCCTCAGCCCATGCTGGTGGTCACTTTTTCTTTAGAAAGTTGGCTAAAAGACCAAGTTGGAAGGCCTGAAATTTGGTCATTGGACAGGAACTGATGACTAATCACCAAGTAGTCAAGCACGAAAAAACTAGTCATATTTGAGTCCAAGTTTAAAAAAAAAAACATTGCATTGAGTAGGAGTAAATATCAGTTATTGTCTGACAATTAAGTCATTTGCTCTTGCAGGCAAATTCTGTAGAATGGCTGGAGATGAAGCATGTATGGGGAGCAAGTTGGTGCATCATTGGGGGGCCTCTGCATGGGCCCTTCTCAGTGAAACTTACCACACTGACCTCTCAAAGGACTCTCTCAGCTCGAGATGTCATTCCTAGAAACTGGTCACCCAAGGCCACATACACCTCTCGCCTTAACTTCTAATTCTAGCTTTTGGTGGTTGCATTGATTTCTCAAGAACGAGCCTAGTAGAAGTGTTGTTTTAAATAGCAAGGTGTTGGCGTCGAGTAGTCTTGCTTCACCACCCACACTTTGCAACAAGAAGAAAAGCAAAGAAAGATGATCGTTGCGGCGCAAAGGCGGTGCAACGACAATCTCCGTAATGCATAATGTCCTTAATGTGTTTGTATTTGTGTAATTTGTGTTTGATTGTGTATTTGTCTCTAAATGTCGTAGCCCTCTCCGAAAGGGAGAGCGAGCGCCTTGTTGGTTTATTTATTCAGTGTGTATGAGCTTGTAACGGCTCCATTTGAGAAAATCTTGAATGGGATCCAAGAATCTTATTCTAGTAAATTGTCTCATGCATTTTGGCTATTTGAAAGAATCTTAGGGGCGTTTGGTTGTCCGCCGGTGCAAATGCTGCAAAATCAAATAGATTTTGCAACCTACCGTTTGATTGCCCGCAAGTAAAATTGCAACTTCTATTTGTAAGCGTTTGGTTGGCCGCAAATGAAAATTGCAATTAGACTTGCAACTTGGATCTTCGTATTTAGGTCTAGTAATTTCGGCACAGTCTGATATAGGGGTGGTAATTTTCGGCTCGGCCCGGTAGCCTGACCCAACCCAACACGAAAAAATCGGGTTCAGGTCGGCTTTTATTGGGTTTGGGCCGTTATCAGGCTAATCCCTTATCGTCCCGGGTCGGCCCGTCCCGATAGCTCGATAAATACTTCAGATGGGTATTAGCAGGTTTAAAATTCGTTAATTACCGGGTTTAAACTCGAGTTTAAGTATTTTTAGTGGTATCACGTTAATTGGGTCGGGCCGTGCCGATCCATTATTTTTTGTGTCGGGCTGGGCTGGTGTTTCTAGGCTGGGTTCGACATGATTTTTTTTGGGCTAGGCCTAGCACAAATTTTTTCGGGTCGAGCCGGACAAGGCATAAATTTTTTTGGGTCGAGCCATGCACGAATTTTTTCGGACTGGGCCGATCGAGCACAATTTTTTTTTGGGTCGGGCCGGGTCGTGCACGAATTTTTTCGGGCTAGGACAGGCACGTATTTTTTCGGGCCGGGTCGAGCACAAATTTTTTCAGGTCGGGCCGAGCCAAGTCGTGCACAAATTTTTTAGGGTCTGGCCGGGCACGAATTTTTTCGGGCCGGGCCAGACACGAATTTTTTCAACTGGGCTGGGCACGAATTTTTTCGGCCGGGTCAGGCACGATATTTTGGGCCAGGTCGTGCACGAAATTTTTCGGTCATGGCCGACACGACTTTTTTCGGGCCAGGACGGGCACAAATTTTTTCGGGCTGTGCCGTGCACAAATTTTTTCAGGCCGGGACAGGCACGAATTTTTTCGAGCCGGGTCGGGCACGAATTTTTTCGGGCCGGGCCAAGCCGGCATGGGATGAGCCTGGTCGTGCACGAATTTTTTAGGGACGGTCTAGGCATGAATTTTTTCGAGGTGGGCCGGACACGATTTTTTTTGGATTGGGCCTTGGCATGAATTTTTTCGGGCTGGGCCGGGCACGAATTTTTTAGGGCTGGGCCTGGTACAAATTTCTTCGGGCTGGGCTTGGCACGGATTTCTTTAAGCCGGGCTTGGCACAAATTTTTTCGGGCTGGGCTAGGCCGGGCACAAATTTTTTTGGGCCGGGTCGGGCCGAGCAGGGTCGTGCGCGAATTTTATAGGGCCGGGCCAAGCACAAATTTTTTCGGGTCGAGCCAGACACGAATTTTTTCAGCCGGGCCGGCACGAATTTTTTCTGCCGAGTCGGGCACAAATTTTTTTGAGCCCAGCTGGGCCGGGTTGTGCACGAATTTTTTCGGACTATGCCGTGCACGAATTTTTTTCGGGCCGGGTCGGGCACGAATTTTTTCCTGCTGGGTTGGGTATGAATTTTTTCGGGTTGGGCCGAGCCAGGATGGGATGAGCCGGGCCGTGCACGAATTTTTTCGGGCCGGGTAGGGCACGAATTTTTTCCTGTTGGGTTGGGTATGAATTTTTTCGTGTCAGGCCGAGTCGGGATGGGATGAGCCGGGCCGTGCACGAATTTTTTAGGGACGGTTCAGGCACGAATTTTTTCGGATCGAGCCTGGCCGGACACTAATTTTTTCGACCGGGTCGAGCAGGAATTTTTTCGGTCGAGCCGAGCACGAATTTTTTTGGCCGGGTCGTGCACAAAATTTTTCGGGCTGGGCCTGGGCACGAATTGTTTTTGGCCGTGCTGGGTACGGTTTTTTTCAGGTCGGGCCACGAATTTTGTCGGGCCAGGCCGGGCACGAAAACTTAGGCCCGACACGATTTGCCAAACCTAGTATAATAAATTAATAATTCTTAATTTATGTATAATACTAAAAATATATTAAAAAATCTATCAAACGATATCAGATCTAAAATCTGACACTACATTTGCATTCAGCGCGCGAAAACCTACAATTTTGATATTTATCCTGTCTCCATCCGACGACTCTAAGTCACCAAAATTAATTATTTTTTTAATATTTAAATTATTATATTTGCAGTCCATAATCTTGTATTGCGGATTTTTGAGCTACAATTCTATTTACGATCGCAAATGATATTAGAAATACAAGTTGCAACTAATAAATACTGCAAAATACTTTTGCAGTCAACCAAATAAATTTATTGTCTAAATACTGCAATCAAAATTGCAGTATTTGCACTTGCGGACAATCAAACGCCCTCTTATAGCAAAACTGTCTGATGATCTTGCAAAGGATCTCATTTGAAGAAATGCTGAATGCAATCAAAGAATCCTACAAAGATTAACTCTCAGTGTTCCAAAGCTGAATCTATATTTCTTTCATGTAGTGTTGAACTGATGGTGCTTGACTATTGGGTCTGTGACTTGGTTTCGGAATTGGATGGGGAATCACATGGTGTAAGATTCTTGTCAGTTTGACCTGGGAGGAGCAAGTTTTGTGTGTGTCAAAGAGATTGATTGGTGTTGCTTGCTCATGTTCTTCTGGTGAGGTTGGGACACCAGCACATGGTGTCATTTGTGATGGTGGGGACAATTGGGTGCTACATTTCTCATACTCACTTATGAGGATGAGACTTGATTGAATGATGATGGAAGTATCATTCATTCCTGATATGGCCATGACAACTACTAAAGCTTTGAAACTTTTGTATTGAATTATGAAAACTATTGATTGGAGCTATCTATCTTTTCTCTATTGTGCAGCCTTTGCTAATGAATTCTATTTTTACATTTAGCCAAGCAACATGGGCGATGAGCAATGAATTCTATTTGTCTAAGCGTTTCGGACTCAACAGTGGAGTTCATTTTCTCAAATGAAGTATGATTTATTTTATTTTGTGTGATTTTGAAAAATGTTACTTATAGAGTCATGAAATTTAATTAAATAAATACTTTTGGTATCTAACATCGAGAACTTCTCGAACTCGATTACCTATATCTGTGTGCTAATTGCATAATTTGATCGAGTTATAGCTTATTGCTCTATTTTCCATTGCTATTGCTTTTATTGTTATTGAAATTTCATGTTATTATTTCTTGATGCATGCTCATCTTGATATCATGTTAGAGGAGTTATAATATTCATCTTAGTGTTAAGTATACTTGAATAGTGTTACAACATTATATACTGGAAGATTTATACAAGTGTATATGACTAGAGCTTAATCTTTGTGTTAATAACATTAAGGATGCATATGCTACAGTAGTCTATTGTTAGCATGATTTATTACTACACATGTGTTAGGTTTTTGTATGAACCTTTAGTAATTTATGAGGTTTGTCTCATATAGATTACATATGCTACTCGGTGTTTAGATAATTAGTGATACACATATGTTATTAATTGATTTATGGTGACGTGCTATACAGTTAGTGTAGTTTAAATGAGTTATCTTAAGTGCTAATTTATTTTCGCCCCTTAGCCTTTGGGCTATTGGAAGTTCTTGAGTGAGGAAATTGATGCACTATAGTGTGGTGCCACATGCAAAATATCTAGAGCTATTTTTTTATAGTCATTCTACTTGTATGAGCGGTCAAGAGTGACTATTCTCATGTGGAGTGTTGTGAAAATTCACATAACTATTATTCAAATTCACTTGATTGTAAAAATGTTAAAAGTTTATAAAAAAATAGAGTTTTTTGTCGGACTTAATTATAATTTTGATCCTCTAAAATATTATATATTTTTTCGTTTAATCTCTTATTTTTTTAAAAATTTTATTTAGTCACTTAAAAATTATTTTTATTTTTATTTGGTCACTTCGTTAATTTTTGATATTAAGTGCCAACACGAAATATTGACATGAACTAAAGAAAGATCAAATAGAAAAAATAAAATATTTTAAGAAATTAGATGAAAAAAATATATTTTTTAATAATTTAAAATATAATTATATATTATTATGTTTTAGATTATTAATATACATTATTAAAATGTATATTATTATGTTTTAAATTATTAAAAAATTATATATATTCTATTTAGTTCTTAAAATATTTTATTTTTTTCGTTTGATTTTTTTTAGTCCAGATCAATATTTTATGTTGATACTTAACATCAAAAATTAACCTAAAGTAAATAGAGAAATTAAACGAAAATAAAAATAATTTTTGATGAATTAAACGAATTTATTTTTAAAATGAGAATCAAATAAAAATATATATAATATTTCGGGGACCAACAACGAAATTAAACCATCTTAAAATAATGTTAAGCATCGTAGTAATAGCAGAGTCAAACGCTAATAGGTTGATATTCACCGTCTGTAATCATGACATAAGTTAATTTACGAAGTTACCCTCCGGAAAAACCCTCGAATCTTCTTCTTTCTTCACAGCCGACAACCTCCTATCGGACCCCCTTCTCTACTGGGCGCAGCCGCCGGCGTAAGGCTCCCTCTCTGTCTCGGTAACTCCGGCGGAAGCTCTCCCTATCTCGTAACCGCTTCTCCATCTCTCCATCTTCTCCTTCTCTTTATCTGCAACCTCTCCTTTTCTGAATTGGATCCCATTTCGCTCTTGAATGTATAATTAACTTTATAATGTGGCAGCGCCATCGGCGGAGTGATTGATGAGGATGGCATTGCAGAAGGCGCTTAAGCGTCATCATATATTATCTGGGATTCTCTTCTCCAACCGGGAACTTCCTTTCCTCTTTGAACGTCAATGTTTTCACTCTGGTAACCCTCATAACCTTCTTCTGCATTAGTTGAACTTTACCTTGCCTTTACATTGATTCTGTCATTTCTGTTGTTTTTCTTCTGGGTAATTAATTACAACTTTTTGATGGTATTTTACAGAAGTTATGGAATTGATTAAATAAAAACCTTAGTTGTTGAAGTTGATAGTTTCGTTAAGCATGTGCTATATGAACCAATTTCCTTCTTTCATCTCTAATATGCACTGAAGTGACGAGCTTTCATTTTATATCGTGCTAAGAGATTGGGATGATAAACTCCCAAGTCTAATTCATAAGCTCTGGTTTTCTGCATTTTGACTTACATGTATACTCCATATCGTTTATCTCATTTATGATCCATGTTGTTGATATGACATTATTACTCAGTAACACAGGTGTTACTGTGTTAGTTAGCAGAATGTAATCATATACTTCAGGACATCAGATCATATCCAATATCCAATCTGAAAATTTTTTGCACAATTGAGTTGTCGTCCTTTTTATCCTTATCAGGTTCAATAATAAGAGTGCAGTCAAGTCACACTCTGCCTTATACCAAGCTATGTATAGTTTGTTAATCTTCTACCAATACACTTTAATCCATAAGATCCAAACATTAATAAAATTCTGTATGGTTAACACAAAACGTGTTTCCAAATTGCAATTTACTACTTTTATTTTTCTCAATGGTGGTGATGAAAAATCTTCTTTCCCTCCATGAAATTGATAATTCGCTAATTGATAAAAAATGTTGCCAAATAATTTCTTAATTGATAATTTTTACTGATGGCTTGTGGCCATGAAATGAGCATATTCTTTTTAAACTCTCCTGTTGATTGGTTGCCATGTTAGCTATAAAGAATCAAAGATAACAAACCTTCACTGAGATCTATTGGTGGGTAAGTATGCATGTTACTGGTGACTGTTAGTGATTGCGAAATTCTGTATGGTTAACACAAAACGTGTTGCCAAGTTGCAATTTACTACTTCTATTTTTCTAATTTTTAGTTGTTATCAACAGCAATGATCAAAATTTATTATGTTGTGATGTCCTGATGTTAATGCTTTCTACCAGAATTATAAGGACATTTTTTGTTCATGCTATGGAATGCTGCTTGAACTTATTGCGATGGATAATTTTCAGTAGCAATTTATTTAGTTATGACACCTTTGGTATTCAAGTGCTTTGATGGTGACACTCCAGCTTTCTGGATTGAACAGATAATGGTAATTTTGGCCAAAAGAATGGTAATTCATTTGAGAGCTCAGATGATATTGAACGGCGTTTATTTGGTGGCTTTGACAGAAATACAAATACTGATCCATTCTATAGCACGCTTAACCGACTTGAAAAGGCCCATGGAAGATTTAATGGCTCCAAATCAAATGATGGAAATCATTCCCGAATTGTAGATGGTATTGGTGATAGCTATAATACACTGGAAGATGGTATGGATGAGAAGTTGGATGAAGCAGCTCGTACATTTGTGTATAATGAAGAGATACATGAGGATGACTATAAGTATAGACCAGATGTGACCTTTTATCCTCGGAGCACTTACACATTGAGGGTAAGAGGCATTCTAATAGCTAGTTAGTCTTTTACTGTATTTCTCTTGCATGTATGTTTGAGTTGTATGTTCTAATTGTGATTCTCTAAATGGAAATAGGGGTGTACAGAGAACCTGAAAAATTGAAAATCCGACCCAACAAGGCCTAACTCAATTTTGGGGGGTTTTAGTTGCTTCTTTCTATCCTGTAAAATTTGAATTGAGTTTGAGATCTTATTTCAAAAACCAACCGAGTTTCCCATATAAAGATATGCTTATAATGTTTAAGGAAATAGAAAATATATAAAAGAAATTCAAATCAACCAAAATTAGCTTGACCAATGCCTATAAGACTTTATGATACTATGATTAGAAATAAAAGGTGTATAAGTATAAATATTCGAAAATATAAAAAGTACTTAAAATTTCAAAAAATAATTCAAGAGAATGAAAAAATTGAAAACCAAACCCTAGTTGGCTTAGATATTTCCCCCAAATTTATGTCTGATTTTTGACTGAGTTTTCTTCCCAACTCAAAACTTTTAGGTTGGATATGGTTTTCCTCAAAATCCTACCTCAGCCAAACCATTTACATCCGTAGTGGCAATTATTTTATCTTTAGCACGAGATCAGCTTATGATCAGTATTCAGTACATGGTTCTTTTTTTTGCTGAAACTCCTATATGGAACTATGATATTAAGCATTTTAGTTTCATCCAGAGGATGCAGAATATGTTTTTAATACTATAAATACATCTACAAAATACTGGTTATACTTATATGGTATTTTTGAATTTGTATTGTGCTGTTGATCCTCACATTTCATTGGTATTGTGCTGTTCATCCTCACATTTCTTTTATGGTTGTATGTAGGATCTTAATCTTACAAAGCCTGGGGTCCAAAAGAGCAACAAAAGAAGTGAGTTTGAGACAACTACAGAAGAGGTTCTCAAGAAAGCTGATTTCAGGGTAAGCTCTTTTTCTCCTTGGATTATCAAAGGAATTATCTGGGTTTGACCAGTTTTCATCTGGTTTTTCCAGTTCTTTGGGTTCTGAAAACACTAGTGTAGATATATGTTATTTGCAAGACATCTAACTTATATGGGGTTTGTTCTACCATGTGTCCATTCAATGCAGAATGTGAGATTCCTCTCAAACTTTCTAACTGAAGCAGGAATCATCTTTAAAAGAAGCCAGGTCAAGATTTCATCCCCTATCATATAGAGAATTCAGAATTGATTTGACATGATGGTTCGATTGTTTTCCCTTATCTTTTCTCTGCAGACCCGCATCAGTGCCAAAGCTCAGAGGAAAGTCGCAAGAGAAATCAAAACTGCACGGGCTTTCGGATTAATGCCGTTCACAACTATGGGCAAGAAGCCA
This sequence comes from Canna indica, assembly GCA_034359265.1. Lineage (NCBI taxonomy): Eukaryota > Viridiplantae > Streptophyta > Magnoliopsida > Zingiberales > Cannaceae > Canna > Canna indica. Next base: position 11,872,544 of record CP136894.1, on the reverse strand, counting down.
TTCGTCTTTGGGAGAAGCATGAAAGATGATGAATATGAATTCGAGGACAACGTACCTGCTGCTGCTCCTCCTCCTGTTGATCCTTATGAGGAAAGCTGATGTCCATAACCTGTTAAGTGTATGACATTATGTATCTGACAACCAAGAGGCCACAACAATAAGATCCTATTGGAATGTTGAGCTTTGCGACAAGAAGTTGGTTGTTTGCATTACATGTCTAATGTCTTCCAATCTTAGAAACTTATGATACATACGATGAATCATGAGAACAGTAAACCAGCTGACAATTTGTTTTCCTCTGTTATGCCCACTGCATGGGCTTCTTATGGATGGATTTTGCATTAGTCTCTGGCTCTCCGCATATTGTCTCTTGGAGGGCAATACTTTACCAATTATATGCTTCCAATTATCCAATAAGCATTGTCATTTATAGGGATGGAACAAAAAAATAACTCTCTTTACCAAACCCACAATATGGATAGAACTTATGTGAATGCTTTCTGTACATGTCGTAGACATTAAATTACATTATATACATTAAAAGTTTTTTTTTATTTAGCAGGATCGTGATTATTTTTTATATAAAAAGCTATCGTTTGAAAAGCCAAACTAACCAAGTAATAAATTTATCTCGGTTTTGGGGTTTTAGTTTTATTTAGTTGTTATAATAAATGGGCTTTGTTTTAAAAACAACACGTTATGAAGCAGAAAAATCAAATAAAAAGAAGGATTTTTTTTAATGATATACATGTAAACTAAAGGTCCTGTGTGCTCAAAAATTGCTTTATTTTTAGCTATCCAGATAAAACAAAGTGCCGCGACGGATCTTGACTAAGGGACCTGGTAGGACATATTGTTCATACCAAGTAAATTCTTTTATACCAACAAATCGAGCCTCCATTAGTTCTAGATAGTTCATAGTTTCGGCTACCTCACAATCCGAGAGAGTATGCTAGATACTCTCGGGATGGTTATCACAGGACACAACATTGGGAACTAATCATACTAAAGCGAGGTAATCTATTTGCAATATATATTTTTATTATGAAATAATTTTTAAATAAAGTTTTTAATCTGTGGGCCAACTTCAGATTTCCAAATCATAGCTCAATTAGGTAGATTACAAGGATTGGTACTATTTAACCGAGTAGTGAAATTATAAGCGGATCTTGAGCCAACAAGATCAGTTTTATCAGGCCACCAAGTCTAGTTGTCATCACGAGGATATCTAGGCAAGGGAATTTTGGATATATTTTTCGCAAGACAATGGCCAAACATATCAATCAATTTTACAAGTATTCCAAACACCATTATTAACTAGCAAACATTTAAATTGAAATCTATGACATTATATTTAAAAAGCAATAGTGAACACTTTAGTACTAACTCCACGAAATTAGTTTGGTAAACTCAGACACTCAGTTCTAATCTTATCAGCAAAACAAATAAGCTCCAAGACCCATTACAATTTTTAACCTCTCTACCATTCCAGAGTTTAAGTTCACTGTATTTTGCTCTAATAATATCTATCCAAAGGGAGTTATGATTATTTAAGATTTGATTAATTCTTTTTGCTACTAATGTAATTCTCATATTCTCTAGACTTCTAATACTAGGGTTAGGATTTGAATCCTAGATATTTAAAAAACATACGAGATGTTGTCGTCAACTATGCTACTCCTAGGAGATGAGGTGAAAGAATGCTTAAAAAGAACGAATCCAAATACTATTAATTTGTGCTTAAAAAAATAGAAATCGAGCAAGAAAAAAAATACTTCTTGGTAAATTACACTGACCTCCCCTGAGGTTTAGTAAAATTATACTAACCTCTCCTCTATTTGTAATTTTATCTTATAACCTCCCTGAGTTTTGTAAAAGATTACACAAACATTCCCTATTACGAAATAAGATTACACACATCTCCCATGAGTTTTGTAAAATATTACACAAACATCTCCTAAAAAAATTACTCAAAAATTACTCAGGAGAGGTGATTGTAAAATGAACAAATAGAGGGGGGGTCAGTATAATTTCACTAAATCTCATGGGATGTTAGTGTAATTTACCCAATACTTTTTGCCTTAGGTTGCCGATTTTGATTAATGGGACTGAAACTAGCTCCCGTGCAAATTTCATTACAAGAAAATACATGATTTTTAAAAAAAATTACTCTGAAGCGGTTATAAGAATGTATCTTTTGTTTTAATGAATTGCTGAGTTAGATTTAAGCTCAAATAAATTAATTTCAAGCTTCTTTTTTGTTTGACAACTTCAAGATTTTTATGAACCACACAATGGTCTGATCAAGTCGGAATTATAGACCTAACCCGAACCCTAATTTTGTGTGCCTCATTGCTCAGTTAAAATTTTGTCTAATTTACTAATGGTTAGTTTCATCAAGGATATCCTAACAAGTTCCAAGTTGGTATACGAATAAGTTTCATTAAAATAACTACATAATCGATGATCATTAATGTGACATTACATAATGTACCACGCCCAAACTTCACATGAGACATTAATTTAAAAATCAATATTAACAATTTTTTTAATTTTAAAAATTAATATTAACATTTTTTATTTTAAAAATTAATATTAACAATTATCAAAATTCCTTTACACTTAAATTTTATTTTTAAGTCATCTAAGATGGAGTTTGATATAACACATTTATGTTATGTATATTAATGAATTCTTGGACGTTTAACTAAGATTGTGTTTGATATATTGTTTGATAATATTATAATGGTAATTTATATCATCATAAGATAGATAATCACATTTAATTTATTGATAATATAATATTATATCGTTTGTCATATTTGATCAACATAGATGTCAATTTAATTATATATTTTTGATTTCACATGAAATACCAAAAAATCTTTGTTAAAATTCAATGGTGTCTTGCATGAAGAAGAATCTATGAAGAGAAAGATAATGTTGAAAATTATGATTATCTCATATACACACCTCTAAGAGGACTATCAATATTACCACTTTGGTGATAACGTAGATTACATAAGTAGTATGAATTATTGGTAAAGTGCCTAATCAAACATGATAATACGTGAGTCATGATAATTTAAAAGATGCAGATAGATTCTGCATACAAAACGCCCCATGAGGTACTAGTCAATTATATTTTCCATTAATGACATAATTATTTTTAAAAAAAAAGTAATTATCTAAATATATTCTGAACTATACACTTTGTTTCATTTATGGCCAATTTCAAAATATTACCAAATTGTATTTCAAACTTTGACATTTGTCTTAATTACATCCTCCCGTCAACTCTTCGTCAGCAACACCGTTAAGGCGATGACGTGACGCTCTGACGTGGATTAAAATAATATTTTTTAATATATATATATATATATATATATATATATATATATATATATATTACTTTAATTTATATTAAATAATATAAAATATTGCTTTATATTTTATATTTAAAAAAATCACTCCATGTTCACCCTCGACATGGCTCGAAGAGATTCTTTAATATAAAATAAAAAATATTTATTTTATATTATTTAATATAAATTAAAGTTATTTTTATATTTTTTAAATAAAAAATATTATTTTAATCTACGTCAGAGCGTCACGTCATCGCCTTAACGGTGCTGTTAACGAAGAGTTGACGGAATGATGTAATTGAGAAAAATGTCAAAGTTCGGGATACAATTTGATAATATTTTGAAATTGACCACAAATGAGATAAGGGATAATAGACTAAAAAATCACAAGGTTTGCAAAAATTTTACATTCTACCCACGATTTCAAATTTAGCATGTAAATGCACAAATTAACCTTTGCTTCCGTTTATGCCATCTACCAAATCGTCACGCATCGTCTCAACTTAGCTAACGTGGAGGTAAACGACGTTTGAGTGGTCTGACTACATCATACGTGGCAGACGGCCCTATATTTTTTTTTCTCCCTCTCTCTCTTCTCTTCTTCCTTCCAACAACTATCACTTTTTTTTTTAATTTCTTCTTCTTCCCTTCTTTTTCTTCTTCTTCTTCTTCTCCCCAATGGCTGAGCACCATCCTCCACAACCTTGGTCGTCGCCGACACAGTGAACTTCTTCTTCTTCTCCACCTCCTTCTTCTCCTCCCCATATGGCTAAACACCTCGCCTCCTCCTTCTCCTCCACCTCCTTCTCCTCCACCCCCTCCTCCCCATGTGACTGAGCACCATCCTCCACAGTCATAGTCGCCGCCGGCACGGTGAAGATGGTGAAGCACTTCATGCGGTGAAGCACTTCATGCTGAAGTAGGCCACGATGGGAGAGCTCGTCATCCGCGTTGCACATCATGTGTGGCAACATGATGTCGGGGCGGAAATGTTCAAGTACTTCGGCCACCTTTTTTTAAATTCTTCTTCTTCTCCTCAACCTCCTCCTTCCCATATGGCTGAGCACCATCCTCTACAGCCATGGTCGTTGTCGGCACAGTGAAGTACTTCATGCTGAAGTAGGCCACGGCAGGGGAGCTCGTCATCTGTACTGCACATCATGTGTGGAGACATGATGTCGGGACGGAGATGTTCAAGTACCTGGGCCGCCTTCTCTCCTGGAAGAGCAAGGGCGGTCACGACCTGCTCTGCTACGTTTGCCTCGTCTCTGCCCTCGCCAGTATGCTCTTCACCAACGACATCATATGGCTGAGCACCATCCTCCACAGCCATGGTCGCGCACTGGCACGGTGAACTTCTTCTTCTTCTCCACCTCCTTCTTCTCCTCCTCCTCCACCTCCTCCTCCCCATATGGCTGAGCATCATCCTCTAAAGCCATGATCACCACCGGCACATGGCGAGGGAGGGAGCGAAGGGTGTGGGAGTACTAGTGGCGGTGGGAGGGGGAGGATGTTGGCTTGTCGGAGGGGGAGGTGGTTCCGCTTGTAGATCTTTGGGATGGAGGAGGAGGAGGAGCGGTGGGAGCGGGAGGATGTCGGCTTGTCGGAGGGGAGGTGGTTCTATTGCAGATCTTTGGGATGGAGGAGGAGGAGGCGGCAGTAGGTGGGAGAAAAAAAAGAAGAAAGAGATAAAAAAATACTTTTTAATTTATTATTCGTGCCTAAATGTACGTGGCAGGCCACATATGACGCCGTCATGATACACAAACACCGTTTACCTCCACATCAGCTAAGTTGAGATGACATAAACCGAAGCAAAGATTGTGCATTTACAGGCTAAATTTGAAATCATGGGTAGAACGTAAAATTTTTGCAAACTTTCTGATTTTTTAATCTATTATTCCATGATATAAAATGTATAGTCCAGAATACATTTAAGTAATTATCAAAAAAAAAAAAAAAAAAAAAAAATTGAAACCAGTGCAATTTATCTCTTTACGAATCTGGGTGCCAAAATTAAATTCTGCGTCAGCCTCCGCAGAGCCAAATCTCGCAATGATTTCAGTGGCGACTTCACGCCCACCTCAAAATCCCTGCTCTCCCTTCTCCCCAAGGATCACTTTCCCCTCATCTCCCTGCTCTCCCTTGCGCATCCCCATCTCATTCTACGGTCTCCAATCTAGGGCGAGCGTGAGATCCCTCTCTCGGCGCCTCTCCGCTGAGAAGAACCGCGCAGATGAACTGTTCGACGTAAGGTCCCTTCTCGCTAGCCTTCCTTTTAGCTTCTTTTTCCCTTGTAACATGATCATTCAGCACGAAATCAGTTCAAATGTTGAATAAAATTGCGATTTTTGCTCTCCTGGTTGGCAGGGATTTTCAGAGCTTCCTTCAGAAGTACCATGGAAAGCTGGGGATGTATGGTCAATATTTGCAGCATATTTCTTCGTCTTGCACATACCTTTGAGCTTTGGCGGACTCTCAGTCGTTTCGCAAATCCTTCATGAACCTGACCTTGATCCGCTAACCATAGTAAGTGAGTTATTCCAGGTAGCTAGTGTTTTCATTGTTGTGAAATAATTGCTTCTTGTATGCCTTAATGAAGTTGCTCTTTATTGATTGAACAACGACAAGTATGGTTATTTCACATTTTCTGAATGAATGTAGGTTGTGTCTACCATTCTTCTGCAAGTTACAGAATATGTCGGAATCTCAGCACTGTTACATTATCATGCAAAGCCGCAATCCAATGTTCGTGAATTCTTCCATGGTAAGTGGTTTGTGGAAGAAAGAAGTTGGATCATAGCATCTGTTGTGGGGATTGGATCTTTGGTAGGGCTCATTTTTGTCACATCTATTGTTGCTGACATACTGGTCGGGCCCAAGGTAAGTTACTTAGACTTGATATGATGTTATACATTGCACTCCTCTACTGATTTCATGAGAAGGTGTTTCTCCAATCTGGAAAAACCAATATTGGATAGTGATTTCAAGGCCCAGTTTCAGTTAAGGAAATTACAATTTTGGTTAGGTTTCAGATACACACCTTTGGATATTCAGTATTTGAAACCGGTTCCATATGATTATATATATAGGTACGATGATTTGTTCACTTTTGATTTTAATGTTTTATTGACATGCAAATATCTGTTTACGAGTCAGATATTGCAGATATCCATGTATATCTGGAACATTTGAATAAGACAGGCTACCCATCAGTTATCCAACAATTTATTAAAACTGATTTTTGTTAGCATTTTAAGAACTATTTGATTTATATGGTTTTAAATAAAGGATTTATAGATGATTTCAGATTTGGATGCCTTTGAAAAATGCAAATATCCGAACTGTTTCCACTCCTACCCACATCTAAACAAAAAGTGAATATTATCCCTTTTGATGGGTTGGATAGATCTTCATATAAATAAATCAATATTTGTCTTCTCATACCAATGGCATGCGACTAGGTTGGAAGTAACATCATTGCCAAATCACTCTTTCTAATGCAACGATATAATTCCCATAAATTACTAGTAAAGACTTCATATGTCTTCGAGAATATAATAATCTTACACTTTCCATTGATTATGCAGGCTTGTGCACACCATTTGTCTTGGTGGGTTGGCATGACAATTTACTGTGTTGGTCGTAATTAGATAGTGAACTCTCTTCATGCAGCTCACACAGAGTGAAGTAATTAAATTGAAGAAATTAAATACATTGGACCAAGATGGAACTGCATGTCTACAAATGCGCAAATTATTAATCAATTAACTAAAAATCAAGGGAAGAAAATGCCTAGCATGTATATCTTGCATTTTATCTCCAGGTGAGCACAATGGCCTCACTTGTCAACATATTTTGTGAGCCTTGTGAGCTCACAGCCTCACGCCTCGATACACTTGGCAAGCTCTTGGTCCCTTCCATGCCATATTTGGCTAGCCCCATGGGCCCCACAGTCCCACACCTCAAGAAACTTGGTGAGCTTTGTGACCCCATGCCTCCAAACTTGGTGAATTCTGCAGCCTCGCTCCATGGCATACTTGGGAGAGCTTTGGGGCTCCACTTGATGGCACATATGTTCTCTTCTTTGATAAGTTTGGTGGGCTCAGCTGCTCCACGCATCATGAATCATGAATGCAGTCCCCTTTGGAGCCAACATATACCCAGTGTCCCTTCTTCCCTGTTGCCTGTTTCATTCTCGAAACAAATAGGTTCACTTTTGTACGAATGACAGATTGACCTGCTGACCTTGAAACCATCCTGCACTCAGATTTCCTAGGTACCTTGTATTTGTATTCCGAAGTCAGTCAATAAATCTCTCCTTTTGGGGAAAAAATGCTTTTCTGATTACAAGTATTTTGCTGACTGTTATCCTTGTCCTTTAAGGAAGAATAGCTAATTACTTTGACCAGTTCTTCATTAGCTTTTTAACTACAAGCTTATGTGTGATAACTGATTTTTTGTTGTTACCTAATCAAGTCATGTTTCTTGAATTATTTTGAATCTTCCTTTTTTGAATAATCTAGCAACTTCCTTACCCCACTTGCAAAGGCCATTTGAGGATCTGTAAGTTTGTTTTAGGGAAATGGGGATCCAAAACACGGTGGAGGATCTATAAGGTGTCAAACAGATTATTTAAGAATAAATTTGGTGTTGTTTCAATCATAAAAGGATGTGTAATTTGATTAGTTTGATTAGTTTGATGTCCATCAAATGCTGTGAAGGGGTATTATCTAACTAAATTATGCTTTAGTTTTTAGCAACTACTACATGCATTAAACTGAAATTAGTATGTATTATATTTTTGACTGATATAGCTTGTAAATTTTTACTTTTATCTCACTTCTGATTGTCTGAAGATAGCCGTTGCAATGCTTGATATTGAAAATTTGCAGCTAACTGGCACAACTTAAAGAAAAATAAATGAACTCGCAAACATAAGCTAACTGGCAGTTGTAATTATTTTGAGCAGTTGGATTAATTTTTTCTGCTGCTAATGTGAGTTCAACTAGTAATTCTCCAGAAAGTGTGTTCTGGTCAAAAGAAATCAATTACAGAATGAGTCTACAGTTATTTATTTTTGAAATTTTGGATTACATTTTTGCTTCTCTGGTGAAGTAAACTATTATTATTTGGTTGCTTGCAGGATGTGAACAATCCTGTCTTGAAAGAGATACTTTTGAAGAGTCCATTGTCTATGACAGTATGTTTTTCTCTGTATTGCCTGATATCTCCAATGTTAGAGGAAACTGTTTATCGTGGATTCCTTCTATCCTCTCTTGCCCCCACAATGAAATGGTGGCAAGCTGTCATTATTAGTTCATTCTTTTTCAGCATAGGCCACTTTTCAGGTGAGAACTCTTTGCAACTCTTCCTCATTGGCTGTGTGCTTGGTTCTGCATATTGTTGGACAGGAGGATTGGCTTCTTGCTTGATTATCCATTCTGTATATAATGCAATTATATTACTAATAACTATCATGTCCTAGTTTATATGAAGGATGTACATGAAATTGGATTTATTTTCACCCCCATGTTCACTTTCTATTCTTCCTAATACCTTAGAGTTAGAAGAATCTCTTGCTCAATATAGAAAGAATGCTACTTAAAGAATTCTCATGAAAAATGCCCCTTCAGAATATCCTTTACTATGCTCAAAAAAATAGGATCCTTAACTGCCCTTATTCTCTTAACAAACAAAAAACTTCCTATTTATGGCAATTAGGATTTGTAAAAAATACCTTTAACAAATGAGCTCAAATTGCACTTGTGGCCATGTTCGACCATGGTCGTGCTGTGCTCGGCATGCAGGCCAACCCAAGCACAACTTGTGGCATGTCCTGGTCGGTACAGTCCCGTTGGTCAAGAAACTCATGCTACGCACAAGCTCTCAACCCACCTCGAGTCTAGGCCGAACATGACATAGGAGGGGCTAGGCCAAGCACGATCCAAATTGAGTCGGACTAGGCCAAGCATGACCCAAATCCAGTTGGATCCGTGCTGCATGAGATCAGCTGAGCCCATTTAACACTTCTATGTGATTGTCCCTAACAAAAGGATTAGAGTAACTTCCTCCAAATCTTGGGTGGAGTTTCCCTCATTCATCAAGATCTTCAGCACCTAGAAAAACCGAGAACGAGGTTTGTATTTAGACATATCATAATGCATGAAGTTCTTCTTTCTTTCTTTCTCCTTTGTAGAAACAGTTGACGTATGTTGTGTTGCTTTTAATAATTCCAGCACTTGTGCAAATTATTGGAAAATTCAGCAAGATTAGCAGGTATCTTGAAACATAAGGTGGAGTACGCACAGAAAACATAATTTGTGGTGGCTTTCTTTGTTGACTTTTGAATACAGTAGTGATACTCTGGAAATTTTCTGTGGTCCAAAATGCTAGGGAGCAAGAGCTAACATTGAACTGGACAAGCTACGAATATTTACAACTTGGATATTGTTGAATCTAGCACCTGCACTGATGGTTAACAGAGAACCAGAACATAGGCGCGAATAGAGGAAGAAGAACTATTATTTCAAATATGAAAAGTTGTAGACTCTAGTCAACGAGTTGAACATTTACACTGTGAGTAAGTAAAGCGGGTAAAAAACCTTTACACACTGAACCCGTTAGTAAAGCCGAGAACTTAAAGTAAGCTAAAAGACATAAAAGGACATGCAGTCTTTACAAACTTTATTTAAAGTATGGGGGTAAGCTAGTAATTATCCATCGTCTTCATCCTTCAGTGAGTGAAGAGATCGCGTGCCATTGTTGCTGCAGTCACTGCAACAACTCATCGTCTCTCAGTACTCTCAACAGTCCCCCCACAAGTTAGGGGTGAGTAAGGGTTACTCATTCCTAACTTGGTGATGTTGTGAGAGTATTGTTGAGATGTTAGAGCTTTTGTAAGTATGTCAGCTCGATGTTGTCTTCCTGAAATGTAGATAGGTTGAACTAGACCTTGCAGAAACTTCTCACAAACAAAATAACAGTCAATTTGCAGGTGTTTGGTCCTCTCATGGAACACTGGATTAGCTTAGCTGTAATATAGATTGCACTCTGGTTATCACAATAGATGGGAATTGGGTTATTGACCTCAATTCCTAATTCAATCAGAATTGGGTTATTGACCTCAATTCCTAATTCAATCATAATTGGTTATTGACCTCAATTCCTAATTCAATCAGAAGCCTATTCACCCAAATAACCTCTGCAGTGACACTCAACATGGCTCTGAGTTCGCTCTCAGTGGTTGATCTACTCATTGTGAGCTATTTTTTGCATTTCCAAGTGATTGCTAACTCACCCAATTTAATCAAATAGCCAGTTACAGACCTTTTAGTGTTTTCACATCCTCCCCAATCAGCATCACTACATGCTAGTGATGCTGTTACTTGACAACTTGATGTTGATGAATAATATAGTCCTAACTCAGGGGCTCCCTTTAAGTACCTCAATACTTTCATGGAAGTTTTGTAACGTGACATTCTAGGTGCACTTGAGAACTGGCTTAAGTAATTGACAACAAACATAATGTTTGGTCTGGTCATAGTGACATATAGGAGTTTGCCTGCCCGTCTTCTATATGCTTCAACATCTTTGAACTCTTCATCTTGTTTCATACTTTGAAGATTGTCTTTCTCATTGTATTGCATAGGTGTGGCAGATGGTTTACAGTTCTCCAAATCGGATTCCTTTAACATATCAATGACATATTTTCTCTGGTTGAGATATATACCATCATCTGTTCTTTGAACTTCAAGACCTAGGAAATATGTAAGTTTCCCAAGGTCCCTGATTTTGAACTCTTGATTGAGTTTCAACTTCATGCTTTCTATTTCTCTGTTGTCATTACCAGTTAATACTATGTCATCAACATATACTGTTATGACTACTATATCTTCCCCTCTTCTTTTGACAAACAAGCAAGGATCTGAAGTACACTGTATATATCCTTGCTTGACAATGCTTGATGACAATTTGGAGTACCACTGCCTCCCTACCTATTTGAGCCCATACAAAGACTTCAACAGTTTACACACTCTATTATCACCTACTATCACCTACCTTTCCATATTCTGGGGGTCTTGCCATGTATACTTCTTCATCAAGCTCCCCATGTAGATAGACATTACTTACATCCAATTGATGTAAGGGCCAACCCTTTGCAGTTGCCACTGCAATTATAGTTTGAATTGTGGTCATCTTTGACACAGGGGCAAAGGTTTCATGGTAATCTACCCCTTCTTTTTGTGTGAACCCTTTAGCAACCAGCCTAGATTTTAGTTTATCTATGCTTCCATCTGATTTAAACTTTGTTTTGTACACCCATTTACATCCCACAGCAGCTTTCCCTAGTGGTAACTCAACCAACTTCCAAGTATGGTTAGCTTCTAACGCTTCTAACTCATGTTGCATGGATTTCACCCAAGCTGGATCCTTGCTAGCAGTGATATAAGAATTGGGTTCCTGATGGGTGTCCAGAATACTGAGGAAGGTTTTATGCTCAACAGAGAGACTGTTTGTGTTTAAGAAATTGGCTAAGGGATATGGACTTGTCCTATCTATTTGGTTTGACCTGGATTTGGGTGAGGATGTAGATGGTAAAGAGCTACACTGATAGTCTTGAAGCTTTGCAGGCTTTCTTACAATTCTACTACTTTTCCTCAAAGGTACTTCAATAGGTTGTGGTGAATGAGTTTCATTTGGTTGGTTATCTGCTTCAGATAAAGAATTTGAATGTTCACTAAGAGTATGAAGGTCTGGTTCAGGAAATTCTTCATGGAGTTTTGGGAAACATGGAGAGTTTGAATGGGTTTCATGATCATACATGCCTTCTTTCACCTTAGCAGATGACTGTTCTACATTATTGTTTAGACTTGAACTTGGTAGGTTCACTAGGGGTGTACTGATTGACTCATTTTCAACGTTGGTTTGTGAAGGAAAGATAATCTTGCTCATGGTCTTGGTATCAAAAGGGAAAACATGTACAATGAATTTTATGTCCTTGGATACTATTATGGACTGAGTTTTGAGGTTGAATACTTTATACCCCTTCTTTCCATAGGGGTAACCAATGAAGACCTCTTCATCAGCCCTAGGTTCTAGCTTATCTCTCCCTCTTTTCAAGGTATTTGTCTAACATAGGCACTCAAAAGCTCTAAGATGACTTATCTCTGGTTCTTGGTTGTATAACACCTTGTAAGGGCTTTGGTTGCCTAAAATGAGGATAGGTAACCTATTGATAAGATATGTGGCGGTTAGCAAGCACTCACCCTAAAAATTAGGTGGTAATTGGGATTGAAACTTAAGACATCTAGCTTCTTGTAGTAGATGTCTATGTTTTCTATCCACAATTGCATTTTGTTATGGGGTTTCAACACATGAACTCTGATGGATAATGTCTTGTTTAGTGAAGAACTCTTTCAAGGTTTGGTTAAAAAATTCACTACCATTGTCACTCCTAACTGCTTTGATGTTCTTAGAGAATTGGGTACCTACTATCCTAATGAAACTTATTAGAATACCAGGTACCTCGGATTTGAGTGAAAACAAGTAAGTCCAACAATATCTAGTACAATCATTTACTATGGTAAGAAAATAAGTATAGTCATTATAAGTTGGAACCTTGTGAGGCCCCCAAACTTTGATATATTTGTACTAGGAACAAAAGGTAGTCTGCATTATTTTGCAATTGGGCAAATGTTACAAACAAGTTCTATATTGGCATTTATTTCAGGTAAGTTGGGCATCAACTTCATTCTAGAATGGGACACGTGTCCTAATCTAATATGTCAAGATAGAAGCAGATACATTTTTGGAATGAAAATTGATCTGTGACTTGGTATTGCCTGCAAGCTTACAAGCTTCATCCATCATGTAAAGCTCATTTACTTCTACCAGTCCCCAAAATCTTCCTCGTGACTAAGTGTTAGAATATATTCTGTTGTAATTAGGGAATATTGTGTCATAATTAGATAATTAAGTGCTATAATGAGGGAATTGATTGTTAGCTTGATTATAGGGATTCATTGTATTTATTGTTTTCTAAATTAAGGTTTCCTAAATGAAGGAACCTAGGTTGTATAAATAGGAGGTCTCTCATTGTGAATAATATAGAAGATTATTCTTTCTCCTACATATCTTTCTACATGGTATCAGAGCATGTCATTCTTCCATTCTTTCGTTGCTTGAAGAGGTAGAAATCACGATCAGAATGATCGTGTGTCTTCGCGATCAGGAGAGATCGTGTATCCCCTATCCGCCAACATTTGTCCTAACCGTCGAGCTCAGGAAGTTGTCCAGTCCCTGATCGGCGGATCTGCAGATTCCGACCGACGGGTTCCGAGCGTGTGCCTGATCTTCTTATTGGAGGTTTTGTTCTTTGTTGGTTACTTGCCTGATATTTCAGATTTCGCTCTTGTTGGAATTTTTTCCTTTTTGGTCATTAACATTGAAGATGACAGAATTTGGGGTAGAGAATAAGTCTTTGGTAGTGACTGATATGGTTCCAGTAATGTCAAGGATTACGGAACATAAACTTTATGGTTCAAATTATTTTGATTGGAGCAAAACAGTTCGAGTTTGTGCCAGGAGCATGGATAAGGATGATCATCTCACCAATGAACCTCCTACCGATTATACTATGCAAACTTGGCTTAGAGATGATGCACGACTGATCTTGCAGATTCGGAACTCCATTAACAGTGAGATAGTAAGTTTGATCAATCACCGTGAGTTTGTTAAAGAATTAATGGATTATTTAAAATTTTTGTACTATGGTAAAGGGAATATTTCTCGTATCTATGAAGTCTGTAAGGCGTTCTATCGTGTCGAGAAACAGGATAAGTCTCTAACAGCCTACTTTATGGATTTTAAAAGAATTTATGAGGAACTTAATGTTTTGTTGCCTTTTAGTCCTGATGTGAGAGTTCAACAGGCCTAACGAGAACAGATGGTTGTTATAAGTTTTCTTGCAGGACTTCCTCCAGAACTTGAGAGTGTTCGGTCTCAAAATCATACTAGTGCTCTTGTTAGTCGTTACAATGATCGAGGTGGTTATCGAGGAGGAAGGATAGGTAATCGTAACAAAGATGATTCTCATAGACAAGAGTCAAGCATTGTATGTTATTATTGCCATGAGCCAGGCCACACAAAATATACATGCAAGAAACTACAAAGTCTCAGCGTGATCCATCTACTCATGTTGCAACTTCTTTTGACAAGACTATTCTAGTCTATGAAGATGAGTATGCCAAGTTTACCCAGTACCAACAATCATTGAAATTCACTGCTTCTACCACTACTCTTGCCAAGTCAGGTAACTCCAATACATGCCTTGCTTCGTCATCCTTCAAATGGGTCATTGATTCTGGTGCCACAGATCATTTGATAGGTAATCAAAAACTTTGTACATCGTTTAAACAAAAATCAATTCCTTTTGGTGTCACAATAGCAAATGAGTCTACATCTTCTGTCCTTGGTTCAAGAACTATTAGTCCCACTTCATCTATTTGTTTGACTGATGTTTTAATTCTACCCAACTTTGCCTTCAATTTACTCTCTGTCAGTAAACTTACTTGTGCATTGAATTATTTTATCTCATTTTATTCCGACATTTGTCTCTTTCAGGATCTTATGACAAAGCAGATTATTGGTAAAGGTCATGAGTTCGGAGGTCTCTACTACCTGGATCCAGAGGTGCCACGGTCCATTGCTTGTTCAAGTGTTTCCACCCTTTTTGAGGTACACTGTCAAGTGGGACATCCTTCTTTGTCTATCCTAAATAAATTATATCCTCAGTTCCAGAGCTTGTCTTCGTTAGACTGTGAGTCATATTAGTTTGTCAAACATCATCGTCTTTCCTTTTGTCCTAGAGTCAATAAACGGGCTATTACTCTTTTTGAGTTAGTCCATTATGATGTTTGGGGTTCTTGTCCAATTATGTCCAAAACTGGTTTTAAGTATTTTGTTACCTTTGTTGATGACTATTCTCATGTTACTTTTCTTCAAGTTATGGGCTGATGCTGTTTCAACAGCTTGTTTCTTAATCAACTGTATGCCCTCCTCTGTCCTGAATGGTGATATTCCTTATACCGTGCTCTTTTCTTCTAAATCTTTGTTTCCTATTGAACCCAAGATATTCGGTTGTACATGTTTTGTTCGTGATGTTCGTCCTCAGGTCACTAAATTAGATCCCAAAGCTCTGAAGTGTATTTTTCTTGGCTACTCTCGTCTTCAAAAAGGATACATATGTTATTCTCCTACACTCAATCGTTATCTTGTATCCACTAGTCACATTTCATGAAAAATACTCCTTTCTTTCCTTCATCTTCTACTTATGATAGTCAGGGGGAGGAAGATGATCTACTCATTTATATTGTGGCTCAGTGTGTTCCTCTTGCTGCACCTGCTAGGCCTCATATCGTTCATATGTATTCCAGAATGTCAAAGACTCAGGACTCATGCACTTTACCAGCTTCTTCGTCGTCAGATCCAGTGGCAAATAATCATGATCCTAGTCTCGATCTACCCATTGCCCTTTGAAAAGGTAAACGTCAGTGTAGTTATCATATTTCATCATTTGTTTCATACGCTCACCTGTCTTCTTCCTCTAGCTCTTTTATTGCTTTATTAGATTCTGTGTCTATTCCTAAAACTGTTAAAAAAGTCTTGTCTCATCCTGGCTGGCGTGCTGCAATGGTAGAGGAAATGATGACATTAGATGGTAATGATACTTGGGACTTGGTGAACTTACCTGAAGGGAAGATAGCTATTGGGTGTAAATGGGTGTTTGCCATCAAGACTAATTTTGATGGTGAAGTGGATCGTTTTAAAGCTCGTCTGGTTGCTAAGGGGTATGGTCAGGTGTATGGTGTTGACTATTTTGACACTTTCTCTCCGGTTGCTAAGCTTTCTTCAGTTCGACTATTCATTTCTATGGTGGCTACTTTCAGCTGGCCATTACATCAGTTGGATATCAAGAATGCTTTTCTGCATGGTGATCTCCAAGAAAAAGTTTATATGGAGCAACCATCTAGATTTGTTGCTCAGGGGGAGTATGGAAAGGTTTGTCGTCTTCGAAAATCTTTGTATGGCTTGAAACAAAGTCCTCGTGCTTGGTTTGGGAAATTCAGTGAGGCAGTTCAGGAATTTGGAATGCAAATGTGTAAGTGTGATTACTCTGTATTTTACAAATGATCTCAAGTTAGCATAATTCTACTAGTTGTGTATGTAGATGATATTGTTATTACTAGGAGTGACACTGCAAGTATTTCATCTCTTAAATCCTTTCTTCATAGTCGATTTAAGACAAAAGATTTGGGGTTGTTGAAGTATTTCTTGGGTGTTAGAGGTTACAAGAAGCAAGAAAGGAATATTCTTGTCTCAGATGAAGTATGTTCTTGACTTGTTGACAGAAACAGAAAAATTGGGTGCTAAGCCATGTAGTACACTAATGACTCCTGATTTGCAGCTAACCAAGGAAGGTGAACAATTTGAAGACTCGGAGAGATATAGAAGACTTGTTGGAAAGCTAAATTATCTTATAGTGACTCGTCCAGACATTGCTTACCCAGTTAGTGTCGTTAGTCAGTTTATGTCTTCTCCAATAATCGAACATTGGGCTGCTTTAGAACAAATCTTGTGTTATTTAAAGGGGGCTCCAGGACGTGGTCTTTTTTATTAAAATCATGGACATACTGATATTGAATGTTTTTCAGATGCAGATTGGGTAGGATCCAAGATGGATAGAAGGTCAACTACGGGATATTGTGTCTTTGTTGGAGGAAATCTGGTTTCATGGAAAAGTAAAAAACAACATGTAGTATCTCGATCTAGTGCAGAATCATAATAGAGCTATGACACAAATTGTGTGAGAGATAGTATGGATATATCAGCTATTAAGTGAAGTTGGACTGAAGACTACTCTACCAGCAAAGTTGTGGTGTGATAATCGAGCTGCCATTCATATCGCTTTCAATCTTGTGTTTCATGAAAGAACCAAGCATATTGAAATCAATTGTCACTTTGTTCGTGACAAGATTCAACAGAAGTTCATCTCTACATAACATGTTAAGTTAGAAGATCAACTAGGAGATATCTTTCAAAGGCTTTGAATGAGGTTCGAATTGATTACATTTGTAGCAAGCTGGGCATGATTAACATCTATGCTCCAGCTTGAGGGGGGGAGTGTTAGAATATATTCTACTGTAATTAGGAAATATTGTGTCATAATTAGATAATTAAGTGCTATAATGAAGGAATTGATTGTTAGCTTGATTATAAGGATTCATTGTATTTATTGTTTCCTAAATTAATATTTCCTAAACGAAGGAACCTAGGTTGTATGAATAGGAAGTCTCTCATTGTGAATAATATAGAAGATTATTCTTTCTCCTACATATCTTTCTACAATCGTGGATAACGAAGGTGTGAGGATTAAATTCTACATAATAGTTCATCTATTTGGTTAATTTGCTGATTGACAAAAGGTTGAAATGGAATGTAGGAACAGCTAAAACCTTGTTGAGCTGAATGTTTTTGTTTAGGTAAAGAGTTCCTAAATGACTAACATGAATGATATCATCATTGGGTAAGGTTATTTTCCCATTTGGCTTTGGTTTGCAATAGTTATCAAGTAAAATTGCACTACTAGTTATGTGGTCAGTAGCACTACTATCAAGGATTCATAACCTGTGTAAATTGAACGCACTTGAGTTGTTTTGCATATCTGCCATGTTCACCATATGAGTATTAGTCCCCTTCTGGCCCAGAAGATTCATCATAGTACTAAGAAGGTTGTTGTATTGCTATGGTGAAATACATGTCTTTGTTGCTTGTTGAGCCATCATCCATGTGTTTGGTTGTGTTGTCTTCATTGCAGATATTTGCATTAGTTGTTTGTACATGGTTCACTTGTCTCTTTAGTTGTTCGTTGAACCTTTGTTTCCCTTTGTATAACTTGTGGCCTATTGGATAACCATTGAGCATGTAGCAATTCTCCCTTGAATGTCTTGCTCTCTGACAGTAATCACAAAAAAGCTTACTGTTGGGTCTAACAGCTTGTATTTAGGCTTGTATCCTCCATTATTAGTGTTCTGATTCACACTACTTAGTGATAAACTCTCAATTGCCACATTTTGACTATTCCTTGATTGCCTTTGTAGCTCTTCTTGTTCCAGCATAGTATAGGCTTGATTAATTTCAGGAATTGGCTTCATGATCAGGATCTATCTCTTAATTCCTACATAGATATCATTCATCCTCATCAAGAACTGTCGAAGCCTCCTCCTCTTGTTGTTTTCTCTATCAGGCTGACATATGCAACCATTCGAACAAGCATTTAAAGCATCAATTTCGTCCCACATGGCCTTTAGTTTTGTGTAATAGGCAGATACTGATAGACTTCCTTGTCTTGTGGTATAAATTTTCATCTCGATCTCAAAGATTTTGGGTTCGTTCCCTCTATCGAATCTGTCTTCGAGATCTTGTCACGTTTCAACTACCGTCTCTGCATAGATCACACTAGAGCTTAGGCTAGGGGCAATGGATTGGATAATCCATGACCTAACCATATCATTACATCTCCTCCACTTGTTGTATTTGTGTGTTGCCTCATCGGGCTGAATTAGGGTTCCATCAATGAACCCTAATTTGTTCTTCGCCGATAGTGACATAACCATCAACTGTTTCTAGGTTAAGTAATTCTCATGGCCTATCAATTGGATTGAAACCAAACTCATACCTGGATTGTCATTTCCAGCCAAGGTGTATGGATCATCTTCTGTTTTCATTTCCCCAGTGACTGATCCACTTTCTGGTCGATTGATTCCTCAATCGCTGATCTATTGGCCCTGCCGATGTGCGATTTCTTGCCATTGAGGATTGATCAAGGCTTTCGATCCAGATGTTCTTCGATCAGATCTACTGAGTATCAACGGTTTGCTATCATGCCATGTTGAATCTAGCACCTGCACAACAGAGTACCAAAACATAGGTGCCAATAGAGGAAGAAGAAGAACTATTATTTCAAATATGAAAAGTTGTAGACTCTAGTCAACGAGTTGAACATTTATACGGTAAGTAAAGCGGGTAAAAAATCTTTACACATTGAACCCGTTGGTAAAGCCGAGAACTTAAAGTAAGTTAAAAGACATAAAATGACATACAGTCTTTACAAATTTTATTTAAAGTATGGGGGTAAGTTGGTAATTATCCATTGTCTTCATCCTTCAGTGAGACAGTGAAGAGATCGCGCGCACCATTGTTGCTGCAGTCCCTGCAACAACAACTCATCTTCTCTCAGTACTCTCAACAGATATCTAAATTGTGTTTCCTTTTTTATTATAAACCAGTCCACTCTAAAGCTGGTACAACTCATGCTTTGTTTATGTGTTGGCGCTGACTTTTCTCCTGAATAAATGTGTTGGCGATGACTTGGCGGCCATTAAACTTGTATAATAATTGATTTTTGTATTTGCTATCCGAAAGTTAAGTTTTATAGTGGCATATTGTCAATTTTAAAACTTTGGAAGGTTAATAAAAAAACTACATTTATATATAGAAGCTCGATGGATTCAGGTTGGATTCAAATTAAAGTATGACTGGATTTCAGCTTTAAAAAAAAGAAACTAAATCCAATTAGTCAGCTCTCTTTGTTGTTCAATCAATTGAGGCTTAACTTGATTTTTGTAATTGACAATCATACAGGGTAGCTACTCTTATGTTTTAGTGGAATTGTCAAATTCATAATTATATTAGGCAAAATCCTAAAATATTCCTCAAAAATCAAAATTTTCAAATCCTTAATTCATTTTTCAACGTGAATCTTATTTTTCTTATAAAATTTCCACAAGTTTTCTGGCTGAATTAAAAAAAATGGAATTTTTTTAGTTAAGCCAAAAAAATTGGGGGGATTTTTTTTAAGAACAAAATATTTTTTGCCCCCTTAAAACATCAAAAAAATTTTTATCATGATTCATTTCTAAATCTAGTTCAACAAAAAAAAAATTGTGTGGCAAAAAAACTTAGTTATGTTTTTAGGAGGCCATATTTTTTTGTTCAACCAAAAAAAATTCAAAACTGATTTCTGGTTAAACTAGCCCCCACCCCAATCAAAAAAGAAAAAGAAAAAAGGTTTAACCAAGAAAAATAAAATAAATTTCATAAAAAACCGAGTTCAACCAAAAAAAATTGTTAAACCAGGTTGAGAAATAAATTATAAGAATTTGAAGCGATTAGATGTTTTTGACGAGTATTTTAGGGTTTTGTCAAAATAACTATGACTTTGACAAATACTTTAACAAGTTTTTTTAGTTAAGACAAGTTTGCTAAAAAAAATTTTTGATAAATTTTTCTTATTTGGGAAAATTATATTTTTGGTTCCCCAATTTATTTCAATTTTGATTTTAGTTTTTATAATTTCAATTTTTTAATTTTAATCATTACATTTTACTTTCCTTTAGGATTTAGTCTCTATCATCATATGAGGCCTAAATGGAGCTGACGTGAATAATAGGTGCTGATTGGACATTGTTGATATGGAGCTGCAGGGATCAATTTTATAAATTATGAGGACTAAAATCAAAATTTTATAAATTATGGGGACTAAAATTAAAATTTTATAAATTATAAGGCTAAAATCAAAATTGAAGTAATTATTTTTTAATAAATATAAAAAATTACAAGATATTTTTAAAATTTATTTATAAATAATTATAATATTTAAAAATATTAAAATTAAGCAAACTTTTTAAGTGTTAAAGTGATTTATTTTGAATTTTTTTTAAAAAATACGAATGCATATTTATATATTTAGAAGATTAGTTTAATATTAATATTTACAAGATTAATTTATTTTCTATATAAGACACAAACATCGGATCTTGTATTCTTGCATTGAACACATTAATTAAACATGAAGCATATTAATATTTTGTAGTATATTTTGTATCTCTGAATATCCCTTAACAATGTCCACGAAATCATAACAATAACCTTGTATTATGGTGTTGCCACTACCATAAACATTTATTAGGTGAAAATTAATATTTTTTGACGTTTAAAATTTAATTTAAATTGCTTTGAATGCGCTAAATTTAGGATTAAAATAGAAGTGATGAGGTGATCAGTGAAGAGATGAGCAGATTATGGGAGCATGTTTTTGAATTATGCAACCACTGCGGAATTTATGCTAAATCAGAGTAATTAACAGATAAAAATTGACGCCTAATGACGGTTTAAATTCACCCAAATTAACGTAAATTATTGTAGTGTGCTCAATTTTAATATTTTTTAATATTATAATTATTTATAAATAAATTTTAAAAAATATTGTGAGTTTTTATATTTTTTAAGAAAAAACTAATAGTTTTGGTCCCTATAGTTTACTTAAATTTTGATTTTAGTCCTCATAGTTTACAAAATTTTGGTTTTAGTCCTCATTGTTTATAAAGTTGGTTCTTGCAGGTCCACGTTAGCTAGGGGTGTCCAGTGTTCGGTTCGATTTCAGCGTTTGCAGGTTCGATTCTTGACCCGAACTGAACCAAATTTTGGGTTTCGGTTCGGATTCGGTTCCCGAAATTTGGGAACCGACCCGAATCGAAAATCGAAT
The DNA here is from genome assembly GCA_034359265.1 of Canna indica. NCBI lineage: Eukaryota > Viridiplantae > Streptophyta > Magnoliopsida > Zingiberales > Cannaceae > Canna > Canna indica. The sequence goes on along the minus strand of CP136894.1, from coordinate 11,850,572 downwards.
AATTAAAAAATAATATATATTTTTTAATTTTTAACCCAGGTAATTAAATGGGTATTAGGAAATATTTTTTATTTTTTATTTTTTAATCGAATTTCAGTTTTTGGGTTGAAAATCGAACCGAACCGAATAATTTCGATTCGGGTTGGAATTCAGGTATGAAAAAAATTTCGGTTTGGTTAATTTTGGTTCTGTTCGATTCAAGTTGAACCGAATGGACAATCCTAACATTAGCAATGTCCAGTCAGCATCTGTTATCCACGTCAGCTCCGTTTATACCTTATGTGACTGTAGGGATCAAATCCTAAATGAAAATAAAGTATGAGAACTAAAATTTAAAATTGTAGAGACTAAAACCAAAATTCGAATAAACTATGGGGATCAAAAATATAATTTTCCTTCTTGTTTTAATATAAGGTATCAAACAAAAATTAAAATTTATCTCCTATTTTATCCAATAAAACAAACATGCTCTAGTGATGGTATGTTTGCTCCACCGGATACAATAGGGTAATAAATAAGGAGAATGATATCATAAAATTTTTATCTTATTTATATTGTATATAAAGTCAATTTTATATTTTTTAATCTAAGTACAAAACAAAATAAGAGATTAAAATTTATTATTTATTTTATCCTTCTTCATCCCAAGGAGCAAATATGCTCTAATGATATATTTGCTTTATTAAATAATAAATGAGAGATAATTAGATATGAATTTAAATATTTTTTAAATTCGATGTACATCTAGGGGTGACAATTTTATCCGCACCCGCTAACTAAAAACCGCATCCGCACCGTATCCGATCCATATCCGCAAGTAAAAATAGATATGGATACGGATACGGATTTAGAAAACTTATATCCGCGCGGATATGGTGCGGATACGGATATAGTTGTGGATCCGCACCGCCTATTCACGTCTCTGAATTACTATTTTGCCCATATAAGTTATTAATATATATAAGAGCTCTATGGTAATTTTATGTCAAGATGAATTTTGAAGTATATTATATATTTATTTTGGATAAATGAATTGGTAATTTATTGATTTTTTTAATTAAATATATAATTTTAATATTTTTTTATTAAATACGGTGCGGATACGGATGCGGTGCGGATATCCGTATTTGAAGCGGTGCGGATATGGATATCCATATTTACATCCGTAGCGGATACGGTGCGGAAACGGATGGGTGGATATGGGGTGCGGTGCGGATACGGATAATCCAGTATCCGCACCGTTGCCAGCCCTATGTACATCGGATATCATATTAATTTTATATTATTTGAATTTTATTTTTTTTCTAATCAATGTACTAAATAAATAATAAATTCAAATTAATATTTTATTATAGCTCGAATATCATTTTGGATGAAGCAAACAAACACACAGAGCATGTTTCATCAACTAAGCTCGAATATCATCTTGGATGAATTTATATATCTTACATTCAATTGGCACCCAATGAGATATCAATCAGATGAAAATTAATTTAGATTTGGTATAAATCGTAAAAGATATCCTTTAATGGGGCGGCTGCAAGTTGCTGGGCAGGATCACTAGACTATGGGCTAGGAGGAGACAGTGGGGACCAGCTTTACAAGGGAAAGAGAAGGAAATAAAAGAAGAGGCAAAAGGAGACAAGAAGAGGAAAAGGGGAAGACGAGAGAAAGGGGAAGACGAGAGAAGAGAGAAAGGAGATAGGAGATAGGAAGGAATAAAGGATGTTTTTAATTTTAAATTCATGTGTTGCAATCATAGATTTTTATCTTATTTTATTTCTTCTCAAATCTAACATGAGAAAAACCAACGTGATCTAAGGCCAATATACAAATTATATTGTAGCAACAACAAAAAAAAAAGTTTCAGACTCTCAGATTTAAAGAACCTTCAATTATTATTATGCGCTACATAATTCTTTTTAGGTGGGGCAGCCACAAATGTGTCATCTTTATGGACAAAACTCCTACAAGCAGAGGAGATGAATCCTCACCTTTTATTTCAACCACTTTTAAATCCGAGCCGTTCATATTTCGATATTTAAAACAAAAAAAAAAACTAATTTTGTCACCCATCGCCCAACCTTGATAGGCACATGACATGGAATCTTGTACCAATCGATTTACCCATCACATGCATGAGCGAGTCTGACTCGGCGCCCCCACACACCCTCCGATCCTCATCAAATGCAGCGACAGCCTCTGCGCCCTAATTGAAGGTCCGAGTGGTCCCCGCTGCATGCTCCCGATTCAAGCCTTCTCCCGGTCTCCCCCCTTCACACCCTGCACAATCGTAGCTGCAGAGCTGGCAATTCTCCATCATATCGTTCGACAATAAGCCAAATAACGCAATGATACATTCATCAACACAGATATAGGACGACTAGATTACATGATACATCGTAACGGCGCGTGAGAATTATATCGGGAATCGCCTCGGATTCTTTCGCCGTGAATTGAAAGAGTCGTCGCTTTACACCCTGTAGTTATCAGAAACCCAACCCACACCCTGCTGTCTCCCTCGGCGAAAAGCTCAGGAATCGTGCAAGCCACGACCAATCCGACGCTCGCGTACGCGCCTCGTCCCCACGCGTCATCATCACCGTCGTGCTTTTTACTCGATGCCCGTCCACGTCGAGAGAGAGAAAGATTCAACGGTATATCCCGCCCGTTTAAACCGAACCGTCGACTGGTTCGATCGACCGAACCGATCCGCTCGATGGACCACGCGTGGGTCGGATCTCTATAAAAGAAGCAAGCCGAGCTAAAAAGCTCACTCCGCTCTCCCGAGGAGGAAAGACCGATCCACGACATCGATCGCCATGGCGGGATTTGAGGAGCAGGTGAAGGAGCGAGCGAAGGAGCTGAAGCACCTGGTGAAGAAGGGCGTGAAGGCGGTAGGGGAGACCTGCAAGAAGACCTGGCACAAGGTTCGCCACATCCGCGGCTGATCGGTCGATCGATGTAGATCGATCTGATTTCTTTTTGTTTTTTTTCTGATGGTGTTTTGTTTCTATAGATTTGGTATGTTTTGTAGTGCTTGTTTGAGCGTTTTTTTGTTTTGTTGGGGTTTAATTAGGGATTTAGAGATTTGAAGTTGGTGATGGAGATGATGATGATGTGTAGTTCGATCGATCTCTTTTCTAGATCTGGTGTGATATGAACTAGTTTTTCTGTGTGTGTGAATGTTGCCACCTTTTGGCTGAGATATTCGTCTGCTTTTCTCCATTCTATAATGTCAATAATTCCAGTAGGTTTCATTATGATTATTGCATCTTATGATGAATTTAGGAGGAAACTGTTGTTAATCTCTGCTAGGAGATGTCGTGAACAAAAAGTTCATCACAAAATTTATTCATCTGCGTGCGAGTTTTATAATCGTTTTAAGGATTGATTAGGGCGGCAGTGGGTTAAATGTTATTATCTTATTTGGTTTACTCGACCTACTTACGTTGAGGTTTAGATTTAGATAAACTCCAGTTCAGGTTCAGTTCATAATTACTGAAAAAATGACTTTAAATTCAATTTTTAGTTCTGATCTTTATTTATGTCTCATTCATTTGTTCGTTACCAACCTGACGTAGTAGGCATAGATGAATTTTAATTAATAATACCACGTCCGCAAGTTATGGACGTCATAATTTAAATTAAAATATTTCATTAATAACGCAAGTTCTATTTTTTGTAACTTTTTAATTTTTAATTAAATTATGGATTCATATTTTTAGTAAAAAATTAATTGAAGTTATCAGATGTAATTTACTGAAGTGGTCGATTTCACGTGGAAATAAAAAAATCAATCTATACGTACCATGGCAGTAAAAAAAAATAGAAGTTGGAACCGAATTATATAAAAGTACATATTTCACGATTCGGCAAACTAATTATTATGGTATATATAGTGCAAGTGAGTTTAATTATGTACTTATTAATTATTATTGGATTTTAGTTCGTGCAAGAAATATTAAAGTCGGATTTTAGGTGGTTGTGTACGTAATGGTTCAATTTTTAAATAATATTAACCATTGTTAGACATTTTACATATTTAATTTTGAGTAAATAAAAAAAAAAAAATTGAACTATGATTCATTTATAATTACCCCTAATAAATTTTAAATTAGACAAAAAAAAATTAAATTTTATGAAGCTAACAAAAATACCTTATTTGTTAACTTAATATTATTTATTTAATATTTTTTTAAATAATACGTGATAATTTTTCATTGATTCAAATATTAAAAGATAAATAAAATAGTTAATTAAATATTAATAAATTAGAAATTAGAAAATATTAATTGGTATGAAAGTTAATTAGGAAATAAATTTATAATTAATATTTTACTAATTTTTTTATTAACTTTTTATTTATTTTTTAATATTTGGACCAATAAAAGATTATCACGTGTTATTTTTTAAAATATTATTAAATAAATAATATTGAATTAACAAAGATGATATTTTTATTAGTTTTATAAAATTTAGTCCATTCTTTATTTAATTTTAACATTCATAAGGATAATTATAAATAGGTTATAGTTGAGAGGAGATTTTTGTTATTTACCTTCTTTTTTTCCTCCCGTATTAAACCGGTTTTTTTTTATATTACAAATTGAGAATTTTAATATTATCATAACGTAATATCAAAATTAAATATAAAATGAGTCAAGTAGTTGGCTAGTTGCCAACATACATATTTGATGATGTGACTATGTAAATACAATAAATCATCATTAAGAATTTCACCTTTTGGGTCAAAAATAAACAAGAATAAACAAGAGATGAAATGGTCTGACTCCAGCGAATATTTAAAAAATGATTTCATTGAATGAATATTTAAAAATTGATTTCATTGATTTCAAGAATCACTTGCGTGGTAACATTTAATTTGTATTTGGGTGCACGTCATCTAGGTGCACCCAAATACAAATTAATAGTAATTGATGATGACGTGATAATAAAAGGGTCATTTCCCGCAGAACAATTAGTTGTTCGTCGAACTTGGTTTATCATTTACTACAATGACTATCATCAGGTAAGCGAACTCCTGGTGGCCGACAAGACTAAAAAAAACATACGGAGGAAATTTTTTCATAAACAGCCATTTCTTCTCGAGTTCTCCATTAGAAACACCTTCTGAAAGAGGAAATGATAAATCAATTTTAATACCACGTACGAATGTAGTGACCATGTTTAAAACCAAAAGAATGATAATCAATTTTAAATTATTATTATTATTATTTTATTTATGTTCATATTTTAAAAATATTATTAAAGTCTTCAAAATAAAAATTATTATGTTATTAATTGTGCTCTTAAAAGAGAATTCCTTTCATAGGAGTGTAATCGGGCCCATCCAAGTCGAGCGTGAATGTGCTCGAGCTCGGCTTGTTTAAGAAATATTGAACTCGAGCTCGAGCTCGAGTTATACTCGAGCAACTTGAGCTAGGCTCATTTATTATTCTCAAGCTTGATCGAGCTCGATTAAGCTCGACTCGAGATCGAGTTGAGGTCTCGAATTCTCTCGAGCTCAATTGAGCTAATGAACAAGTCCGATTAAGCTCGGTTCGAGATCTAGCATATATTAAATAATTCATCTATAATAATTCGTACAACTTAATAATATAAGTATAGATGATAGCACACAAAGATGTATTAGGAATGAAATCAACACGAGAGCTTTAGAAGTAAAAAATAATGGAGAAATTTTGGAGTTAATATAAAAATTAATGGAGAAAATTTTGGATTAAGTTGAAAATTAATAGAAAATGATTTGAAGTTTTTATATATATAAAAAATTAACTTTATATTTAGTCATTACGAAATAAATAAATAATGCACATAAAAAACTAGTGAAGAGATTTGAACCTAAGACCAACAAATAAAACAAACAAGCACTAACCACTAAGCTATAAATAAATTATGTTTAATTATGTTTGGTCCCTCAAAATAGTGTCTTTTTTTCGTTTGGTCCCCATTTTAAAAAAAAATTCCGTTTAGTTTCTCAAAAATTATTTTCATTTTCGTTTGGTCCCTCCGTTAATTTTTCGTTAACTTTTGCCGTTAAGTGCCAACATGGCAATACTGACATGGATTAACGAGAGACCAAACGAAAAGAAGAAGAAGATATTTTAAGGAATTCGATGGAAAAAATGTATATTTCATTAACTTAAAGTATAATTTTATATTTATATATATATATATATATATATTAATAACCTAAGCATAATTTTAAGAGATTAGATGAAAAATGACCCATTGCGCCACCACGGTCGTGCTCGCGCCGCTCTAGCACGATCGTGCGTCGTGATGGCACAAGGGTGCACGAGTACGGGTCGTGGTGGCACAATAGGTCATTTTTTCATCTAGTCTCTTAAAATTATGCTTAGGTTATATATATATATATATATATATATATATATATATATATATATACTCTAAGTTTTTTTTTTTTCATCTAGTCCCTTCAAATATATATATTTTTTTCATTTGGTCCCTCATTAATCTATGTCAACATGTCATGTTAGCACTTAACGACAAAAGTTAACGAAAAATTAACAGAGGGACCAAACGAAAATGAAAATAATTTTTGAGGGACTAAATAATTTTTTTTAAAAAAATGAGGGACCAAACGAAAAAAATATAATATTTTGAGGGATCAAAAATATAATTAAGCCAATAAATTAATTAGTTAAAATATTTGAACTTAATACTATATATCAAATTTAATCATATATTTTTTAAAAAAATATTAAATTATATTTAATATTTATTCTTTTTTGAAAAAATTCAATGGGGCCTAATGCCTCCCTTGGCCCTAGTGTGGGTCCGCCCCTACAGACAACAACCTCCAAGGAATCAATTGAATGACAAATCCATGAAAAGACCAAAACCCACTGTTGAGAACATTTGTCACAAGCTTAACCGAATGAAATCATAAGACAAAAAAAAATCCATTTTTAATATTGAGAACTGAGTGAAAACCAAGATCCAACTAGAGACGTTCAACTTCATTTTTTTTTTGAAAAGTAAAAGACTTGTATTTATCAAAAGGTTTGAGGAATACAAGTAGAGAGGGGGAAGAGAAGAATGTAATAATAATAATAATAATAATAATAATAATAATAATAATAATAATTAGGTTTCATGCACAATTTAACTAGATTCGCTTCTTTAATTGCAATCTCCAAGAACGACTTAGAGTTTGAGTCAAATCAATAATTGTTTCTTTCCTGCCAAACCTTCCAATACCAGATCATGATTGATTGGTATTTGAGCATTTTTGTGTGCTAGAGCTTTCTTTCACAGTGGTGAGCAACGACCGATATCTGAGAGAGAAGTGAGTAGTATTGCATGGCTTCAACAATGACGCCCAACCTTACTTAGTGTATTCACAATCATGGAAGATGTGGCCATGCTCATATGTTGTATTACAAAGCAAACAGAAAAGATGCACTTGCATATGTCTTGTAATTTAAACAATCTTTTTTTGGTAGTCTTCTTTTGTTGATTAGCCAATTGGTGACCGAGACACCTTCTGGCTGGCAGGTCGAGTTCCACACAAATTTGGCAGAGGGGTTGATAACACCTTGGCAAGTTAAGATCTTTTAAAGTGAGCTTGTGCTGAAGGACCCAATTTTGATCCATGTTTAGGAAATATAATCCTCTCTGCTCTTAGCCAGGATAGGCACCAGGTCAGTAGTCAATCTTGTAAGTTAATCCATATCAACATATTTTTTGAAAAGAATGTTCCATCTCAGGATCTCACCCTGATTACGAAGTTCTTCAGAATAACATATTAGTGCATAGAGAGCAGTAGAAAAGTGGAAGAGTACTGGATATTTCTTACTAAGTCTAGTCTCATTCATCTAGGGGTCCATCCAGAGTCGAGTGGAGGTGCCTGCAGCCATATGGTATCATAGTGAAGCTATGAAAATATTCTTTTTCTACGGGTTATCTCTAGGAGTAATGAACAAGTTGGTAAGTGTTGGATATAAGGAGGAGATGATGTCAATCCAAATAATCCCCTTCTTATCAAGGAGTTTCCAAATCCAACCCCCATTCCTAGCTTTATTGTGATGTTGCAAGTTGAACACTCCAAGTCTGAATCAGTCATTTTTGCATGGGTAAATTATATTGATCTTCCATCTATTTGTCCATGTGATACTCACCTCCCATGTAACTAACGGTGTTAAATGCAATATGTGATTTCTCCCTAATGCCCCTTGTTAAGAAATCATTAAAATGCATGCATAGAATAATTGAATAAAAATTTAAAAAAATAAAAATTTAAGAAATTATTTTATTATTTAATATTCTTTACAAAATTAATGTTAGTTGAATGTGAAAATTAAATGTTAAGCACTCATTAGATGAAAATATGATAGAATGCGAGTTAAATGACATAAGGGTATTTTTGTCATTAGTGAGCATGTGCAGTGCACATGACATATACTCCACTAATAATTTTCATTAGTATGAGAGGTTTGTGTAATATTTACAAAATTCAAGGGGGTCACAAGACAAAATTACAAATAGAAGAAATATCGGTGTAATTTCACTAAACCTTAGAGGAAGTTAGTGTGATTTACCCTTTTTGCATTAATGATTTCCTAGTTAACATGACATTTGCCTTGGAGAACCACATTCATAGATATGGTCCAAAAGAATATTTTCTTTATTTTGTCTAAATGTTTAATAACCCGTGTAGGTGCTCCAAAAATGAAGAAAATATATGATGCTTGGTTCATAAGTACGTCGTTGGTGAGTGTGAGTCTACCTGCTCTAGAGAGAAAGGAACCTTGCCAATAATTTACCTATAAGGTTGGAAGCTCAAGATTGCCTTCAAGCTTGAATTTGTTCAATCGAGAAGTTAATGCAATTAATGGCCTAAGACACAATCTTACACTATAACAAATCATTTATTTTTCGACGTCAAAACAATGTAATATTTCGACGCCAACAGCAGTCTAAATGGACATACTGACGCTAACAAAAATGACGAAAACGAGTGAAAAATGACGAGAGTCGGAACGAACATTTCGACGCCTTCGACATATCGACGCCTGCTGACAGGCGTCGATTTTTTTTTAAAAAATAATAATATCTTGCATATCGGCGCTTGTTAGAGGCACCGATATGCAAAAAAATAAAACTGAGGAAAACAAATTCCTCGCCAACGTCGCACACGAAATTCAAATTCTGTGTATGGGCGCATATGCGATATTTGAGCCGCACCTGCTCAAATACCAACGTGGTATTCGAGCAGGCGTGGCTCGAATACCACGTGCGCCGCACCCGATATTGGAGCCGCGGCGAGCGATTGTTACTCCAGGCCATTCGATTTCCATGGCGGAAATTAAGCAGATGTTCCACGCCACTCCATCTCCATCGCGTGGCGGAAATCGAGCATGCGCGGTTCCGCGCACCTGCTTGAATTCAACAACGTAGAATTCGATTTTTGAATTTCACGTTGATGAATTCATTTTAAAATAATTAATTTTAATTAAATAATTAAATAATAAATTTATATAAATTGATAAATAATTTAATAACTCGAAATAAAAACATAAAAAATTATACATAAAAATTAGAAGAAAATTAATTAAGAAGTAAAGAAAAAAAATGAAGAAAAAATGAAGAAGAAGAAGAAGAAATAGAAGAGGAGATGAGAAAGAAGAGGAGGGAAAGAAGAGAAGAAAAAAATGAAGAAAAAAAGAATATATTTATAGAAGTAAAAAAGTTTTTAAAAATAAAAAAATAAAGAATTCAGGAGGCGGGAAATCTCCCGCCTCTCCTGGGCAAAGCACCCCTCGGCGAGGGTGCCGAGGGTCCCATGCGCTCGTCCGCACGTGCGAGTTAGTGGGCATGCGCCCACTAACCTGCGTTGGCAGACGCTGGTGCTCGTGAGCTTGCACTGCACAAATAGTTTTTGGCTATTGGTGTCGAAAGTTTTTGGCGCATGTTGCCAAGGCATCGAAATATTTCGACGCATCCTTTTAATGTTTCGATGTCTATAAGAAAAGTCAAAAAAAAATCTTCGAAAAATCATGATTTTGTCGTAGTGTTAGTGAAAGTTGAGAGGTCAACAATTTTTAGCAAGTTAGGGTTTATACCTTTAATTAAGTACTTGAGCTCAGAATATGGTGCTTAGGAGGGGAAGGTTGAGATCGAGGAGTCACTCGTGGGAAAGGGTGTTATAGTGGGGGAGTCTGAAGAAGAGGGACGATTTCTATCGAGGGTGTTTAAATTAAGGAGGCTATATATTGTGAGGAGGTAGTTGTGGAGAATATGTACAAGTCATTTATTATTAACTTAATTAATAATTATAACCATATATAAATAAATTGAAAAAATGATAATAATTAAGAATAAATTTGTATCCTCAATCGTAACAACTATATATACCATTAATCAACTATCTTTTAATTACTACAAGATAAATTAAAAGAGATATCATTAAAAATCAAATTAATTAAGATTCACAAAACATATATATAAACACACAATTAACTTCACAAACTCATGTTTTTTGTTACATTTAGAAACGTTGTCAAATAAAGCCTTAGGTGTTGTTTAGTTAGCGAAAATTATTTTCTGATTTGATTTCAGTGAAATTGAAAACTTGGTTTCGAAAACTTGGTTTTGATTTTTAGTTTCAGTTTTTTGAAAACGTGTTCGATTAATGAAAATAATATTAGTTTTAGTTGGTTGAAATCAGTGAATATTTATTTGATTATAAAAAATAATATTAATTTTTCGAACAATTTTAGTAGTAATTTGACTTTTGATTAAATAGTAAACTAATTCATATGAAATAATTCATAAAACTTAATATGATTCTAGAAGGTCGCATATTGTATTTGTAGTTAGTTTACAAAATTAAATATTTGCTAATATGATTACAAAATATTTGTACGATTTAACTAATTAAGTTATTGATAATTTAATATTTTTTGTTCAACTAGATATAAAATTAATTAATAGTTATTATAAAATTTCAAAAAAAATAAGTTCAATGGTCTAAAATTAGTTTTGATTAAATTATAAATAGATTGACTTTAAGAAAATTCAGTTATTTCAAAATTTAGGTTTGAGTCAATTAGATATAAATTGGTTTAATTAATTTTATTAATTTAAGATAATGATTTGAGTTGAAAACGATGATTTTTATTTTTATTTTTATAAATTAAATATAATTTGATTTATTTTTAAATTAATAAAAATATATTTATAATTACAAAGTTGTCACTGCATTTTGATAATAAAATTGACAGTTTCGAAATCACAGAAAACAACATTCTGGTATTTTTATTTTTATTAAGAAAAATTAGTTTCGTTGAAACTTGTTTTCATTTTGATTTTGATTCAGTTTCATAAAAATACTAAATCAAATATGTCTTAAGTAGTTTAGGTTTCAATAAAATCGAAACCATGATAACAAAAAAATCAAATATGTCTTTATGATCAATTCCTAATCATATTCAACATTATCTATATGTGTCAAAAAGGGAAATTAATATACAAAATATCAATTATTCCAAGTATTTTTTTTTTCACACCCCTCTTCTATTTAAAATAAGTTTATTGTGATTTTTTCTAACAAATATGTAGGGGTGAGCATCGATTCAGTTCAGTTAATAAGCGAAACGAATCATTGGTTAACGGAATCGAACCAAAAGAAATCTTTTAATCATTTACCGAACCAAAAAAATTTGATTAATTTGGTTCGATTAATTTACCAAATTAATCGAAAAGATTAAAAAAATAATCATTTTTAAAAATAAAAAATACATTTGCTAAAACTCAAACTAGGCAAGTAGACAACCAAACTCTAATTTCATTACTATCTAACCATCTTAGCAAATTCCATTATTAATTTATTTCTAACTAACTCATATTTATATATATAGTCAAATATAAAATAAATAATATTACACATGCACTATGGCTTAAAATTATATTTAACCACAAAGGCAAATACCAATAGATGATATGAGTTTATTTTTATTATTATATATATATATATTCGATTAATTTACTGAACCGAACCGAGAAACAAAATCCGAAATTTTCTTTAACCAAAAATTGAACCGAAATTTATTCGATAAATTCAGTTCGATTACATCGGTTCCGTTTCGATTTGATTTCGATGAATCAGATAATTTTGCTCACCCCTACAAATATGTATTCTTGTGAATTTAACAAGTACGGTAGAAAAGTTGTGAAGATAATTTAATCATATCAAATAGATGAAAGAGAAAACATTGGCACCATAATTTGATGATACTAATAGGGTGCAAATTATTATAACCAAATAAATGTAACATTAACATCTTTGTTCATGTATATAACCAACTAAATGTAGTAGCAATAAATCAATATTAACATCTTTCTTCGATTTTTTTTTGAAAGTCCAAATTAATTAGCTATATTTTAATTTGGGTCTAATCTCATATAGTTGACCCATTGACTTACTAAGTCAGCTTCTAATATCCTTACCACCATTGACTATTTGACTCCCTTGACCAATAATTCATTATTCACAAAAGCTAAAAGGGCAAAAGAGTCAATCCGAAAGGCTACAACTCATTATTATTTATTAACTGAATTATTTTTTATTACTATTATAAAATAGTACCATAAAATTATCAGATTAAAGATGGTTTTTTACACATTTGTCCTTTTAAAATCTTAATATTGTATATTTATCCTTCTAAAAGCTAATATAATACTGATACCCTTTCAATTTTCTAATTCGGTACAAGTATTACTATTATTTATTTTCTTATTATTTATAATCATAATTATAAATTATAAAATGGTGTATATGTAATTTTGTTGATATATTTAATTTTGGTCATCCTTCCAATCAAAAATCCTCAATAAATACTCCTTGTCTTCCACACTTCCACGCTCTGTTTCATTTACTCCTCCCCCACCCCGCACCCCTTCTGGTTTGCTCCTTCTCCTCGCAATTCTTAAAGGGGACAGAGACCGGAAGCCCGAAGCGAGCAATCGAGCAAAGGAGAAGAGGGGAAAACGTGATTTTGATTGCCTTAGACCCTCGTCGCCTGCACACGATCTAGTAAGTTATCCGTCTCAAGTCTTTTGTCGGCCCTTTGTTTCTTCCCCATTGTCGACGTCCTGATTGTTGTTGTTTCGAGCTTTCTTCCCAAAATGATCAATTTTAGAGTTGGAATGATGCTTTTCTTGTGGATCGACATGGTAATTTAGATGGAGGTCCTCTTGTCGTCACATTAAAGATTCTTTGTCCTTGGTTGCTTTTGTATTTGCTGCTCTCTTCTTCTTGTGTTGATTGAATTTATCTCAGCGAGGTTATTAGACCGTAGGAATAAGCCAAGGGATGTTCATTTGCATTTTTGTTTTAGAGTAAAAAATAATTTGTCCTCTCACCTATAGGAGTAGACAATATTTATCCCTCAACATTTTAAAAGTTGCACTTAACCATCTCACCTTTTCAAAAATATGCAACTTGCACCATTCAGAGATTTTTTCCAGCCAAAACATGTGTTAGGAAATTTAGGATGATTTCCTGTAGGATCTATAAAACTCGAATCCGACGAGAGAAATAGAAAACCAAATCCGATAATAATAATGCAGAAAAATAAAATACACAAAGGGGTTAACGTGGTTCGAACTTGGTGGGGTACCGGTCCTACGTCCGTAGGGAGAATAGAAGACTGCTTTATTAATCCAGAAAAAAACTTTACAATAAAAGTGCAATAATCTAAATCCCCTTCAGAATACAACAAACTGTCTTAAATTAATTAAACTTGAAACTGGTACGGAATAGAGGCACTGTCTTTGCAAGATTTGTCTTGAAACTGAACTCGTGCTGTTGTATGTCAGAAACTGGATGGGGCACTCCTTAGAAAAAGGATCGTAGCGGCACTCTTAACTTTCTGGATCTCTGAAACTCTCATATGGGATGATATGAAATTGCACATTAGATCCCCTTTTATAATGCATAGAGAAGAGGCGCCCGATTAAATCACACAGCTGCAATACTATTTTTGACCTAAGAAATCGAAAGATTTGGACCGAGGTTTGTGCAAGAGGCGGTGCGCACACGATTGAAGGCGGCAACATCTCTATTGAAAGGGGCGTGGTGTGGGGGATGAGTGAACGAAACCGAGCGTGGGAGTGTGGAAGATGAGGAGTATTTATTGAGGATTTTTTATTCGAAGGGTGACCAAAATTAAATATATCGACAAAATTACATAAACGCCATTTTATAATTTATAATTATGATTATAAATAATAAGAAAATAAATAATAGTAATACTTGTACCAAATTAGAAATTGAAAGGGTATGAGTATTATATTAGCTTTTAGAATGATAAATATACAATATTAAGATTTTAAAAGTACAAATGTGTAAAATAATTTTATGGTGCTATTTTTATAATAGTAATAAAAAATAATTCAGTTAATAAATAATAATGAGTTGTAGCCTTTCGGATTGACTCTTTTGCCCTTTTAGCTTTTGTGGATAATGAATTATTGGTCAAGTAAGGGAGTCAACGGTGGTAAGGATATGAGAAGCTTGACTTAGTAAGTCAACGGGTCAACGATTTGAGATTAGACCCAAATTAAAATATAGTTAATTAATTTGGACTTTTTAAAAAAAATAATCGCAGAAAGATGTTAATACTGATTTATTGCTACTACATTTAGTTGGTTATATACGGGAACAAATATATTAATGTTACATTTATTTGGTTATATACCTGAATAATTTGCACCCTATTAGTATCATCAAATTATGGTGCCAATGTTTTCTCTTTCATCTATTTGATATGATTAAATTATCTTCACAACTTTTCTACCATACTTGTTAAATACACATGAATACATATTTGTTGGAAAAAATCACAATAAATTTATTTTAAACAGAAGAGGGGTGTGAAAAAAAAAAGTACTTGGAATAATTGATATTTTGTATATTAGTTTCCCTTTTTGACACATAGATAATGTTGAATATGATTAGGAATTGATCACTATATGTTTATTTTATCATGGAAAAGAATTTTGATAATATGATTTGAATTTGTTTGATATCAAGGGTGAGCCAAATCAGATTAAAAATATAGTGAATATTAGAATCAAATAAAAAGCACGATTAAAATGAAAATTTCCAATAGTGATATTTAGATAATTTGATTAAAAATGTAAGTACATGTACATATGACAGATACAAGTATGTGCATTTATTCGGGCGGAAAGAAAGATCGAATATGATTCTATTAGAATCTAAATATCAATTTTAGAAACAAATAAACACGTGATTAAAATGAAAAATTATAGAAACACCATCCAGGTGATTTGATTCAAATATGAGTACATGTATATGTGTGTACTCATATAAATGCTAGCAACAATATTAAGAGCGTCATAAAAAATAAAAATGGCCGAATTTCGTATTTTAATTGGATTATAAATTTGCAGAAATGCATATTAATGAGGATAAATTTACTTTAAAATATTTTCAAATAAATAAGTAAATACTTGAACAAAGGAGGTGGAGATTGAAATCAAGAACCGTAAAAAAGAATAGTGAGGGCATCTTTTCTAGCTAAAATGGGTTGGTTGTAATTTTAGAGTAGACAAGCAACATAAAGTAACGTGTATGGAGTGTTCCTTTCTTGTGTATTGTGTGACCACATGTGTTTCTAAAAATGAATGTTTTGACAAAAGAACTAGCAATTATACATGAGAATCATTTCTTTTTCTTTGTAAACATTTTCTTTAGGTCATGTGCCCCTCACTAGGATGTCAACAAGACGGGGCGGGATGGGTACGGTGGGTGTCTACTCGCTATCCACTCCATGAAATAAACGGGTACCCGCTATCCGTTTATTCCCCGTGGGTACAAAAATGGGTATCCATTTAATTACCCGCGGGGGTGCGGATACCCATGAGTATTGACAGATACCCATGACATTTAAAAAAATAAATAAATAACTATATTTTAATAACACTGTAACTCTTTAAGCATTTTGTTAACAACTTCAAGTATAACAATTTTATTTTGATAAACACACAAAATTTGGATAACAATATCATCATAAGATTTCAAAACATAAAGTATATAGGTATTGAATTAGGTTAGGATTTTTTTAGTATATGTGCTTAAAGTAATATTGTAATTTACCAATTCTCGCGGGTAATGGGTACCCGCAAGTACGGGTACTATAATATCTGTACCCGCCCCATATAATAAACGGGTAAGAAAAATTACCCACGAAATTCCCGCGGATAGAAAACTACCCTCCATACCCATCATAAATGGATAAATATCCGCGGGTACCCGCCTAAACGGGTATTATTGCCATCCTTACCCCTCACACTTCTACTATCCCCTCCCATATATACTTCCGAATGGCCGCCGTTGCCCCTATACTACCTTCCCAAATCGTCGGCAACCTCACGGCTACAAGCGCCAGCGCCGGGGGCGACGATAACAACGATCCATTTCGTTGCAGGGGCCTCGACCCCACCCACGTAGTCGACGCCGACGCAAGAGGGAGATGGGGCGGAAGATACGACGGTAGAAGAGGACGACGCACCTCCTCCTAGCCGCCCGACGTCGCGGAAGGGCAAAGCGGTGGAGGCAGATGCAGACGTCCGGCATCAGTGCAACGACCATATGCGAAAGCACCCTATTCAGTCTTGGCGCGAATGAGCTATAAGGTGTTTGAACAGCTACCAACCCCAATTGTTGACTAAATTTTACTGAATATAAGGACCCAGTTGATCATAATAAAAAAATTCTAATATAATCGTCTATCGTGATTTTTTATTTTTTTGTTAAAAAAGGAAGAGAAAAAACATTTTTTTTAATTAGGTCGGCTCAGTGGTTAACAAAAATGAATACTCCAATCATTCATGACACATGCATGTGTATCCAAAAAAGACATGGAGTCAGATTGACTCAGACATCCACTATCTCCAAGAGATGTTAACTTGGTTAGGAAGTTTCTTAGAGATTAAGGCTCCAGTTGGCAACGTTTTTAAATGTAACAAAAAACATGTTTTGTGAATCTTAATAAATTTGATTTTTAATGATAGTTGATTAATGATATATATAGTTGTTACGATTGAGGGTACAAACTTATTCTAAGGGAAAAAAATATATACAAAAATGATCCTAACATTTTCTCATGAGTATTAAAATACTCCTAAGATTTTTTTGGGATTAAAAATACCCCTCACGTTATAGAATTGGGTACAAAAATACCCCTATAGGTAAACGATGTTAGTTGAGAGATAACAGAGCTGACGTAACGGATGACTAGAACTGATAACGTGAATATGTGGCGCACATGCAGGCCAAGAAATTTTGTCACGAGTACTAAAATGCCCCTGATATTTTCTTACGGGTACTAAAATGCCCATAACATTTTCTCACAAGTACAAAAATGCTCCTAACGTTTTCTCATGAGTACTAAAATACCCATAACGTGTGTTTTGGAGCTAAAATATCCCTGAGATTATTGAATATGGTACAAAAATGACACCAAGTTAATTTTAGTTAGATGAGACTTAACAAAGATGTCGTGGATACTGATAGAGATGTTGATTTTACACGTGGTGCACATTGCAGAAAGCATCTTGCCACACAATCATAGGGGTGAATAAAAAAATCAAAAATTCGGTTAATTAAAAAACCGATTTGAAATCGAATCAAATTTTTCGATTAATCGATTTGATGGTTTCAGTTTCAGTTTTTATTTTCTAAATTTTTAAATTTCGATTTCTTATGTGTCACTTACGTGACAAGTTGTTCTCTGCATATGCGCCACGTGTAAAGTCAATATCTTTGTCAACATCCACGACATCTCCGTTAAGTCTCACCTAACAAAAGTTAGCCCGTTGTCATTTTTGTATCATTTTCAATAACCTTAGGGGTATTTTAGGTCTAAAATAAACGTTAGAGGTATTTTAGTATCCGTGAGAAAATATTAGGGGCATTTTTGTACCCGTGAGAAAATGTCAGGGGTATTTTAGTACCCGTGAAAAATATCTTGGCCTGCATGCGCGTCACATGTTCACGTCATCAGTCCCAGTCATCGGCCACGTCATCTCCGTTATCTCTCAATTAACGTCGTTTACCTATAGGAGCATTTTTGTACCCAAATCCATAACGTAAAGGATATTTTTGATCCAAAAAAAAATGTTAGGAGCATTTTAGTACCCGTGAGAAAATGTTAGGGATATTTTTGTAATTTTTTCCCTTTTCTTAATTATTATCATTTTTCCAATTTATTTATATATATATGGTTATAATTATTAATTAAGTTAATAATAAATGACTTGTATATATTCTCCACAACTACATCCTTACAATATATAGCCTCCTTAATTTAAACACCCTCGATAGAAATCGCCCCTCTTCTTCACACCCTCGATAGAAATCGCCCCTCCTTCCCAAATCGCCGGCGACCTCGCGGCTGCAAGCGGCAACGCCGGGGGCGACGATAACAACGATCCATTCCGTCGCAGGGGCATCGACACCACCCACGTAGTCGACGCTGACCCCATTTCTGAAGCGGTGAGGGGGCAAATTGCTTTTTTTCTCAATGTGTTAAGTGCATTTTTATCTTGTTTTATTTTCAAAGATTAATCCAACTATGGTGCAAAGTGTACATCAAATTACCAGAAATGGGAGAAGAAAAAAAATCATATGTGATATATAACTTCAGTTAGTGAACATAACTGTTTTCTTGCCAGTGGGATAATTATTGGACTGATCGTATTTCACCACTTTACAGAGTGCATCATAATTGCATTTTGTAAAATTTTTGCAACTTTTATCCTCAAGAATTTTCTGTGATTTGTTATATGCAGTGAACACAGTCCGAATCTAATGGGAACTGAATGTTAACGTATTACATCATTATTACATTTTTATTTTAGGGTTTGGTGTGGCTCAATTTGATCCTCTATTCATACCTACGTAAGTGAGTCCTGGTTGTGCTTATTTTTTATCATTTGCAACCAGATCATCTCTCTCTCTCTCTCTGATTATTAGGTATTTCATGGTTAGCTTAATCTGAAGATCATTTTATTGTTCAAGTCTTCAAATTCTATTTCAGGTATGGCTACCACAAGTGCTTCAGGATGTGATGATGAAACGAGGGCTTTGCAAGCCTTGTTTGAGGCATTTAGTACTGTATGTCCTCTTGAAGAGATAGCCCTTGCCTACTGCAAAGCAGGAAATGATGCCTGTAAGGCAGGAGAGATACTATACTTACAGCAAGAAAGTAGTATATGTGGTTTATCTGACCGAAAAAATGGAAAGTTTCCTCAATCTGGGGGACTGTTAGATGAGGATGAGTTTAAGTCTTCTACCCATTTGGGGAAGAGTTCCAAGGGAACAAAGCCCAAGAAGTTAACTGCTACAGTTGGTTCTATCTCAAGTGTTCTGGGTAAGAAGTATGTCCATAGAGTCTCATCATCACGGACTAGATCTGGATCCAATGAAACAACGAAGCCACCTAAGCTTGAAATTAAGGAACTGAGTGCAGATACTCATGAATTTGAATCATTTGTGCCAAAAAGTTCTATTCAAACAAATGATTGTTTGAACGACAAGGATGTTGAAGAATTCCTCTTCTCAATGCTTGGAGATGGATTCAAACTCAGCAGGGATATGATACCTGATGTTCTTGGTAATTATCATTTCATTGTATACATGATACATTTTTAAACATCTAATGTATGGTTAATAGATATTCTTAAGTGCAAGTTTGGTCTTCTTTTTACTGCATTTACTCGTTCTACTACCACTATTAAATTATCAAGGTGGATTTAAAAGACTCTAGGCTGATTCAAAGGAGTTCAACTTTCTATATGTATCATGACTTAACCACACAACTCTTACCACTCCCTTTGTGTATCTTGTAAAATGTGGCTATCCTCCTTTAATACACCACAAGTCCACAATGTTCTATGCATTAAATGACAAAGAGAGTTTAATTCTTACTGTTTTGAGATTGGAATTATCTCTGTCTTAGTGTCAGTTCAAGAAGCATGTAAAAGCTATTCTTTCATATATATGATGTTGTCATAATAACATTTAATGGTCAAACTCTTTATGATTATCATCCATGACAACAATACACTGCACCTTCTGATCAAAGGTCTATATCTGCCTTTAGACATTTTCCTTGCAATCATGGTTTTAAATACCGTACCGGGCGGGACGGTTGGTATTTACCGGTATGGGAAAAACCGGTATACGATACACCCGGCACGAGGTGTACCGATAGATACCGCCCGGTATGGGCGGTATTTATCAAACACCGGGCGATACTGCCCGGTATGAGAGCAACTGGTTGATAGCACAGTGCTGTCAACACTTTGCTGTCAACACTGTGCTGTCAACAGAAAAATGTTGACAGCAATGTTGACAGCACTGTGCTGTCAACCAAAATAAAATAACAATAAAAAATATTTTTTTTCCACTCAGTACCATTTCCGGTACCGAGCCGTACTGAGCACAGTACCGGTACCGGAATTTTAAACCATGCCGGCAATATGATAAAATTTCTGTTGAATTTGAAAATATGTTGAGCATTTTACATTTAGATGCTATTTTTGAATATGAAGAAGTTGGTCAATGTTGAGTTGGATCCTTGAATACTCTACTATAACATTTTATATTTAGACTTGTTTGAATAAGGAAATATCATTTGTATTATTAAGCTATTAACTTGGTCTTTTATGTTCCAATGTTTACTTTTGGAAAAGCCTGTATAACGAGAATCACATGTTATTGCAGGGCGTTGTGGATATGACTTGAAGAAGGTGTGCCTACTTGCCCTTTATGACTAATGAACTTTATCATATT
The DNA here is from genome assembly GCA_034359265.1 of Canna indica. Taxonomy (NCBI): domain Eukaryota; kingdom Viridiplantae; phylum Streptophyta; class Magnoliopsida; order Zingiberales; family Cannaceae; genus Canna; species Canna indica. The sequence goes on along the minus strand of CP136894.1, from coordinate 11,829,697 downwards.
GTTTTCATTTCCTGTTACATGCTCTGATTTAGTTGTGCATAAAAGCTCCTAGATAGTGTTGAATTAATTTATATTACTTGATGGGTTGATCATCTATTAAACTATGTGATGAATGCTCTTAAGAGGTAAAAAGTTATGTAGAGCTAATGCTTTTGAGTTTTTTAGTGCTGAAGTTTCATGCTACCTGTCATAATTAGGAGAGTCAGGAGTTCAAATGATATATCATCCTTCATTAATAGTGTTAGGAAAATTGCTCCAAATGTAGGCAACAGGAAGGTATACTGTAGTCATCACTTTGATTTTCAACCCCACTCCCCCTTCTTTTTTTAGGAACTATTTGAGAAAGCATGCATTAAAATTTTCTTTGTTGCGTTGTTTTTTTTTTTGTTTCTTCACTTGTTTGAATATAATAAGTTCTTTTCTCCATTTTGTAGAGTATGGAGGAATTATTGGTATTATCTGCTAAAACCTTGAACAACGGCAAAGCTGTTGACTATGGCGATACGGAAACAGTAAGTACAAACTGTACAATTGCAGCTATACTTCTACATTATTACAGTTTTTCACATAACCAACTAATACCTCTTAGTGGTGTGGTCATGCATACTGGGATACTTGCTTGAAGCATGGAATGCTCTGCTCTATCATGTGTCCTTGTCTGACCACTAGTTCTATATGACTGCAGTAATGCAGGATAATACTGGCAGTCATGCCTTGTGCTGATAGCCCGCTAGTGGATATATAAACCTTGCTTGTAGCTATAAGCATCAATAGCAACCTTACACATTTCAGCATTATTTACAAAATACAATAGCAGCTTCTTGAACCTTAAAAGTTAGAACTTTAAGTTCCCTAGGTCCACAATCTAATTATTTCATCCGTATTATGCTTTGTGGCATTTTTTCTGCCACCAGTCCACAGGTGAAGGCTCAAAGATGGAGAACTGTTTCTTTAAAGGTACTTTGGCAAACTCTTCATCTAGCTTAAGGTATGGTGATTTTTTGTAAATGTTATGCTTTCCTTTCTTAATTGCTAACTACAACTTAAAATACCATATACTTTCTAATTAGTGAATCAATTTTACTATGTAGCGATATTCCAGAACACCCTAGCACAGAACAAAAGAATTCAGATCTTCCAAGAGAAGTGTTACAATCATTGTTTAGTGTTCGAGAGAGATCAGAAGAACCAAAGAAAAACCGTCTAGAAATCGGGCTCAATAGAACAAGAGTTGTTGGGCGACAGCCCGTCACAAAATCATGGGATGACCTTGACTTTCCATCCACAATTGAATTGCCAAATACTATATTTCATCTCCGTGACGGTAATGCTCTCAGTGTCATTTTTTCTTCTTCTTCATATTTGTTTCCCATTTAAAAGTTAAATGAAACAATCAAACAAATATAAGGATATTCTTGTGATTTAAGTGTAAGATCATGTCAAGAGATGCTCACCTTATTCACAATTATTAAGGATCTTGATATGCTCTTTATCATTTTCTCTGTTTTCAACCAAAATCTTTTGTGTGATGATTTAGAACTGTTAGAGGGAAAGTGAGGAAAAAACCCTCACTACATTTGGTAGCCCCTCTCTACCAGATATATAATAGATTGAGTTTTTTACAAAAGAGTCCCTAGAGTTAATATATTTACACATAAGTCCTAATATTCCCCCTTAAGCTAGAGCAAATACATTGCACAGCCCATGCTTGTTACATACTTTATTCTAGGACTCTTTAAGGACTTGGTGAAGATATTAGCTAATTGAGCATTAGAGTTGACAAAAGACATTGTCATTTCTTTAGTTTGCACTTTTTCTTTGATGAAATGATAGTCAATCTTTATAGTTTATATGTTTTTTTCTCTTATGAAAGACTAGATTGGATGCAATATGCATGGCAGCTTGATTGTCACAATATCATTTCACTATGACTAAAACCTACTTTTGCCATTAAACGTTTGAGCCAAATTAGCTCACAAGTGGCTAATGTCATAGCCCTGGACTCACTCAGCCTCTGCACTTGATCTTGCCATCTCACTTTGCTTTTTACTCTTTCATGAGATCAAGTTGCCTCCTAGGAGAATACAATAATAACTTGAGGTGGAACGACGATCAATGGGTACACTTGCCCAGTCAGCATCTGTATACCCAATCATTTGAAGGTGACATTGATTATGATATAAAAGTTCTTTGCGTGGAGGACCGTTAAGATAGAGTAGCACCCTTAAGGCTGCTGTCCAATGATCCTCACAATGTGACTCAAGGAACTAGCTCAAAGGAGATGCTGCATCTAGTAATTGTGAGATAATTGAGTTTGCCCACTAGCATGCGATATTTTCCTGGTTCATGTAAGAGCTTCCCATGGCATGGTAGCAATTTAACATTCAAGTCCATAGGAGTATCAATTAGTCTAGTCCCTTTCATGTCTGCTTCCTCAAGCATATCTAGCACATATTTCCTTTGTGAGAAATAAACATCTCCACCAGATCGAGCTACTTCGTTACTCAAAAAATATCTCAAGTTGCCCAAGTCCTTGGTCTCAAACTACCGATGTAAATTGAAGTACAACAGAACTAAATTTGCCAAACCATGCTTGAGGAGATTGTTTGACCATACAATTGACTTTTTCAAGCGGCACACTAGTCCAGACTCCTCCTGAGCAACAAACCCAGGTGGTTGCTCCATATATATACTTCCTCATCAAGATCACCATGGAGGATTGCATTCTGAAGTGGCCAGTCATGAAAGACAACTGGTGTGAGGAACAAATGAACTGATGTGATCTTGGCGGAAGCGCGCGTCTCAATTCAACTACGGGCTACTAAGAACACTGAGTTGAAATGAGGAAAGCTTAAAAGCTTATAGTATTCAGAGTGATGGAAGATTACAGAGGTAGAAGAGTAGAACTCCTTGTTAGGCAAGTGTGTTCTGCAACTTCCTAAGAGGTGCAATATATAGATTAAAAGGAAGCTTCCCGAAGAAGCTCAATAATTTAGTGCGGGTGCTCATTGGGCCCCATCGTCCACTGAATTATTGGCTTTCCACAAGTGGGAAATGTCCTTTTTGACACAGATCTTACGGGCATAGTACAATAATTGCCCGACACAGAGAATATCTAATAGTGCAAAGCTAAAGGTGCCCATGTGATGGTGGGGACCTTCTAATAATGGAGATATCTCGATCGGGGCATGGCCCGGCCTCGCCTTCTCCTTCCTTGCACTGAAATCTGCAAAAACAAACTTAATTAAAAGATAACTGTGGTAATTTGTTTCGGCGGTTTTACCACTTCCGCACTGTGTCGCCAACTTTTGTCCGGGTTCTAGTCCGGAGCCTTGGACTTTGACCAGTCACATGAATCAGGCGACAGAACTTCGCTGGAACTAATCACCGGGAATTTTCCTTTCCTTAGGGCTTCGGCGTCCAGCTCTCTCGGTGATTCCGCTTCAAGAATTTTGAAATTTTGCGAAATCATCATATCACTCCCACCATCTTTCGAAAAATGATTGATTTCATCAATCATTTCTTCATACGCATAGGTGTCCCATAGCAGTGGGGGACACTCTGGCTCCGGTTCCGAGCCGATTATGGCGAGACTGCGAAGGATATCCTTATCCTTCGAGTGTGAGCACTCCGACTGCTAGTCACGGAGCATGGCGAGGTTGCGCACCGCCATGTCCTCCTCCTCCTTTTGGGGTATAGGTTCCGGCCTTCGCATGGGGTAGTCCGTGTCTGCGTCCTCCGTAGGACCTGAATTCGCAGAATCAGAGCATAGATTTTCAAATTCCATCTCCCCAGCTTCCGTGGAGAAGAGATAATTGATCCGCTCAATCTCTTCCTCGTCGTAGTCATCCCACAGGGGGGCGAATCTACGGGATCGGCTCGGTAAGCCATAAGGCAATCGATGACTCCTGGGTTGTCCTCCGCGTCCAGTTCATAGTCATCGTCCCAGAAACACGTTGCCATGAGGGTCGTCTCTCCTCCTCCGAATCTTTCTTCCTCATAGTAGTAGGTGGCGCCGCTCGTAGAGCTCATCCTTTTAAAGATTTCTTCTCTAGAGTCAGGGTGCTCGCAGTTTGTAATAGTAGCCGCGTTGTATTGGTCCTTTAGATCGATCTTTCAAACTTCCAGGCTTTTGTATTTGGGTGCCTTCTCAGAATTACGAACGTAACGGTACTTTTTCCTCCCCTCGAGTACTTTTCCCTTTTTTATCGCCTATTCTGAGTACACGTCTCCCAAATATTCAAGCCCTTTTAGTCATCAAATCGAGCTTCAAGTAAGATACGAACGAGCTCTTCTTACAAAAATTGGAGCATCAGAAAACTCACTAAGAAGAAATAATGGAAAATACTTAGCTCTGATACCAGAATGGGGCGGAAGCGCGCGTCTCAATTCAACTACGGGCTACTAAGAACACTGAGTTGAAATGAGGAAAGCTTAAAAGCTTATAGAAAAATTCAGAGTGATGGAAGATTACAGAGGTAGAAGAGTAGAACTCCTTGTTAGGCCAGTGTGTTCTGCAACTTCCTATGAGGTGCAATATTAGAAGGTCCCCACCATCACATGGGCACCTTTAGCTTTGCACTATTAGATATTCTCTGTGTCGGACAATTATTGTACTATGCCCGTAAGGTCTGTGTCAAAAAGGACATTTCCCACTTGTGGAAAGCCAATAATTCAGTGGACGATGGGGCTCAATGAGCACCCGCACTAAATTATTGAGCTTCTTCGGGAAGCTTCATTTTAATCTATATATTGCACCTCTTAGGAAGTTGCAGAACACACTGGCCTAACAAGGAGTTCTACTCTTCTACCTCTGTAATCTTCCATCACTCTGAATACTATAAGCTTTTAAGCTTTCCTCATTTCAACTCAGTGTTCTTAGTAGCCCGTAGTTGAATTGAGGCGCGCGCTTCCGCCCCATTCTGGAAAAAGGCGGAAGCGCGCGTCTCGATTCGGTCACTGGTTACTAAGAACACGGGAACGAAAAGAGGAAAGCTTGGAAAGCTTATATTAAAATCAGAGTGGTGGATTACAAGGGTAGAGAAGTAGAACTCCTTGTTAGGCAAGTGTGTTCTGCAACTCCTAACTTAGTGCTATATATAGAGAACGAAAGCTTCCTCAGGAAGTTTAATAATTCAGTGTGGGTGCTCATTGGGCCCCATCATCCACTGAGTTATAACTTTCCACATAAGAGATTCGTTCAAGATAACTGAGAAGGACATAGCAACAGTGTCCTGTCTCCAATAATTTACATAAAGTAGATTCCCTTAATAATTCACAAAGGTAGTGCGTGCCTGGTTGGCTTTCTTATCCGGTGCATCTTGTTGTCTTCTAGCTGGTGATCTTATCCTTTAGTATCTGTGGCTAAACATGAAGTCTTTCATATTCTTGTGACTCTGTTCCAGTGTTTTGATACGAAAGTTAATCGGGCCTAAGGCGTCCATGGCCCAATTGTCTTTGGTCGCGCATTGCTCTAGCCTTGCTTTTTGCAAATATGTGATAGCAAGTAATTTTTCTATTTCTTCCAAGGCTTTTAAGGACTGTGCCTTGTGGATGTTGTAGACCTTTTCAGTCATCTCTTGCTGTTCTAGCATTGATCTTGGGTATTTGAACATTAGATCGCCTGTGAGCTTTTCCAGCTCTTCAAGTCCCGATGCTCCACCTAGCGTTCCGCAGTATTGGGCAGTGCTTACGTCCCTTTTTGCCTGTGGTGTGGCTTGGTGCACTCCTGTCTTGCTCTTTATTAAGTTTATTAACTCCTGAAAAATCATCTAAAAACAAAATCAAAGAAAACATTATTAGTCTGGTGGTATATATCTATGGTTCACCACCTTCGTTCTTCTTCTTTGGATTTTTAGGGTGTAGAGACCATCAGGCTGTCGATGTTTTTGATAACCTGATTCAGTTGTTCAGTGATGGGGGTTGGTGCATTTTCCACCTCCATCAGTGCTTCTTCCAGTCCTGCGAGATGTTCTGCTACTTCATCCGGATCTTTTATGAGAATCATATTAGCTGTAAGTCTTGAAAGTGCATCGGCTGTACACATTGGACTGAAGAATGGCTGGTAATGCCATTTGGACTGAAGAATGCGCCTGCCATCTTCCCGAGAAAGATGGACCAATGCTTCGAAGGTACAGAAGATTTCATAGCTGTATACATTGATAATATCCTTATATTTTCTGAGGATGAGAAACAACATGCGAAGCATCTGGAGGCAATGTTAAAAATATGTGAGAAATGGGGTTTAGTACTATCCCCCACAAAAATGAAGATCGCCACCAGAGAGATCGAATTTCTTGGAGCAATAATCGGAGACAGTAAAATCAAGCTCCAACCCCATATCATCAAGAAGATTGTAGACTTTGATGAGGAGAAGCTGAAGAGCAAGGCAGGGTTAAGGTCGTGGTTAGGCATATTAAATTATGCCAGGTCCTACATTCCAAACTTAGGAACCCTATTAGGACCACTATATTCAAAGACTAGCCCACATGGCGACAAGAGAATTAAGCAATCCGACCAACAGCTGATTACGAAGATTAAGGAGTTGGTCCAAGAACTTCCTGACCTAGAATTACCCCCACCAAATGCTTATATAATCTTGGAAACAGACGGATGCATGGAAGGCTGGGGAGGCATTTGTAAATGGAAGCCTAAGAAAAATGACCCAAGAAGTACTGAGAAAGTATGTGCTTACGCAAGCGGTAAGTTTCCCATAGTGAAATCCACAATTGACGCGGAAATACACGCGTGCATGGAAACCTTGAGGGCACTGAAGATACATTATCTGGACCAAAAGGAGATAACCCTCAGGACAGACTGCCAGGCGATTATAAGTTTTTATAACAAATCTGCACAGAACAAGCCATCTCGGGTCAGATGGATAAATTTTGTAGACTTTATCACAGGAACTGGTGTTCAGATCAATTTTGAACATATAGAAGGTAAACTGAATACACTGGCAGACTCACTATCCAGACTGACAGCTAATCTTGTTCAAACACAAGAGCCAGATTGTATAGCAGATCACTTGATAGATCTTGAGGGAGCCTTGAAGGAGGCAGAACAGGCTCCCCCTGAGATAAACCAGCATCTATGCACAACTATCTGTGTTATGAATGACTTGTTAATGGACTCAAAAAATCTAGCCCTCATGGCCGTGACATCATGGGATGATGATTGGGAAGATACTTTTGAGGATAACGCAAATGTTATAGGAGAAATCATGGAAATAGGAAGAACCATTGAATCGATGAATGATGATAATCCACCCCCTCTGTGGGATGAAGTACCTTATTGGGATGAATTTGAAGAAGTGGAAGATATCCTCAACCGCATGATCAGGTATGAAGAGTCCGAAAAATTCATTCCCCATCCTACTGAAAGTGAAAGAAGGCCAAAAGAAGATGTGATTGCCTTAGAGCAAGGCGAAGTAGAAGAGGTTGAGTTAGAACATTTCAGCCACAGCACCAGCAACATCTACGAAGTACCCGAGTGCTCTTACAGATCCAGCACTTGGGAAGAGCCATCCCTACCCTTTGAAGAAAAAGACCAAAGTCCGGAAGAACCACCTCCGGAAGATTATCAGCTGGATTATGAAACTCTGAGAAAGGGAAAGTATCCAGCCCGCTACTAATGAGCTGAAGAGAATGGGGAAGTGGGAAACCCCTCAAAATACCCACATTTAGTGTTAATATTAGTTTGTTTATTTTTGCAGAGTGATTTTGCAGATATGATCCTAGACAACCTCAAGAACCTGATGACAAGTCACCCAGACACAACACCAAGGACGAGGAAAGACGTAACCACTGCTCAATATTGGGCAGTACTAAGTGGAGCCACCGGCTTAGAGGAACTGGAACGTCTTACAGGAAAAATGTTGTTCAAATATCCGAGGACAACAGATAAAAGTCATCAATGGGCGCAGAAGATCTATAGCATCCACAATGCTCAAACAATGAAAGCATCCGAAGAAGTGGGAAAACACTTATCAATAGCCTATCTCCAGAAGGCTAGATTAGAACAAGCGGTGACTAAGGACAATTGGGCGTCAGATGCACTAGGACCAGTAGAGCACCATATCAAGAACCTGGTCCTATGTCACAAAATGCTATGCAGTAGCAAACAAAGCAACATCTACTGAAGATAAGGATAAGCGCCAGAATCCAAGCAATTATTAAGTTGTCTACATCAGCAAGGCTGTAAAGATATAAAGTGAGTACAATAATTTCGTAACGTCCATATCAGCAAGGACAATAATTGTATTAGCAAGGCTGTAAAGTATAAAGAAAGGAATCTTCCTACTGTGGACAGTCAGTAACTCAGTGGACGATGGGGCCCAATGAGCACCCGCACTGAATTATTGAGCTTCCTCTGGAAGCCTCTTAGCTGCCTATATAAGGCACTTAGTTCGTAGTTGCAGAACACACTTGAGACCCAAGGAGTTCTACTCTTCTCTTGTATTGTCCACTACTCTGATAATATAAGCTTTCAAGCTCCCTTTGTTTCACAACCTTGGTACTACCTCATTTCAAACCAGTGTTATTCGTAGCCCGTGTTTGATTTTGAGAAGACGCATTCCGCCCCACTCCACCAGAATCAGTAGAACCCAGTGCGTATCCTATCCAGATAAATGGAGTAAACTCGCAACAGACCGCGAAGTTTAAATTAAAGAATGGAAGAATGTCCATAGAAGACAACCATTTCAGAATACCTTTCACGTATGCCTTTCCCATGGGGAAAAGAGACGGTATACAGATGCTGATAGGTTGCAACTTTATCAGGGCCATGCAAGGAGGCTTAAGGATAGAAGGACAGTCTGTAACCTTCTATAAAAATGTGACGACTATCACTGCAAAAATAGATGCAGAAGTTACTGCAACTGCAGCAGTAGAGGAACTCGACCTCACAGAAATAGAGTACATTGAGGTACAAAGAGCTGTAGCATACAACAGTGAGGTAGAATCAAAACAGTTTAAGCAAAAGTTCGCTCCCTTACTAGAAAGACTAAAGGAGCAAGGCTACATTGGAGAAGACCCAGTCAAACACTGGTCTAAAAACCAGGTGACATGTAAATTGGATATAATAAATCTAGACTTAACAGTACAGGACAAGCCGCTAAAACATGTCATGCCACTGATGAAGGAACAATTCAATAGGCATGTCCAAGAACTACTGAAACTTGGAGTAATCAGACCAAGCACCAGCAGACACAGGACACTAGCGATGATAGTAAATTCAGGAACTACTATTGATCCTGTGACAAAGAAAGAAATAAAAGGAAAGGAGAGGATGGTCTTTAACTACAGAACATTAAACGACAACACCCACAAGGATCAGTATAGTCTATCAGGCATAAATACGATCCTGAAAAAGATCGGCAATAGCAGAATATTTTCAAAATTTGATCTTAAGAGTGGTTTTCATCAAGTAGCAATGAGACCGGAATCGATCCCATGGACAGCATTTGTGGTTCCCGGGGGACTATACGAATGGCTAGTCATGCCTTTTGGCCTTAAGAATGCACCCGCAGTTTTTCAAAGAAAAATGGATAGTTGTTTTCAGGGCACTGAGAATTTTATAGCAATTTACATAGATGATATACTAGTATTCTCAGAAAACGAAGACCAGCATGCAGAACATTTAAAGGTAATGCTATCAATTTGCGAGAAGTGGGGCCTTATTCTATCACCCACAAAAATTAAGATAGCGACAAAGGAAGTTGAATTCCTGGGGGCAATTATTGGAGACAGAAGAATAAAACTCCAGCCCCATATTATCAAAAAGATTGTAGATTTCAAAGAGGAAAAGCTCAAGGAGAAGACGGGTCTAAGGTCATGACTTGGCATTCTCAACTATGCCAGGAATTATATCCCTAACTTGGGAACACTACTAGGACCCTTATATTCAAAGACAGGTCCCCATGGGGACAAAAGAATTAAAAAATCAGATCAGGAGCTAATTCAGAAGATAAAGAACCTAGTCCAAAATCTGTCTGATTTAGAACTCCCACCACCCAACTCATACATTATTTTGGAAACTGATGGTTGCATGGAAGGGTGGGGAGGAATCTGCAAATGGAAAAGAAAGAAAGGAGATCCAAGAAGCTCAGAAAGAATTTGTGCTTATGCAAGCGGAAAATTCCCAGTAGTCAAATCCACTATAGACGCTGAAATTTTCGCATGTATGGAAACTTTAAAGGCTCTTAAAATCCATTATCTGGATCAAGAGGAGATTACTCTAAGAACTGACTGTCAGGCTATAATTAGTTTCTATAACAAATCTTCTCAAAACAAACCCTCAAGAGTCCGATGGATAAATTTTGTGGACTTTGTAACGGGGACAGGTGTTCAAATCCACTTTGAACACATAGATGGAAAGATGAACATCTTAGCCGATGCACTTTCAAGACTTACAGCTAATATGATTCTCATAAAAGATCCGGATGAAGTAGCAGAACATCTCGCAGGACTGGAAGAAGCACTGATGGAGGTGGAAAATGCACCAACCCCCATCATTGAACAACTGAATCAGGTTATCAAAAACATCGACAGCCTGATGGTCTCTACACCCTAAAAATCCAAAGAAGAAGAACGAAGGTGGTGAACCATAGATATATACCACCAGACTAATAATGTTTTCTTTGATTTTGTTTTTAGATGATTTTTCAGGAGTTAATAAACTTAATAAAGAGCAAGACAGGAGTGCACCAAGCCACACCACAGGTAAAAAGGGACGTAAGCACTGCCCAATACTGGGGAACGCTAGGTGGAGCATCGGGACTTGAAGAGCTGGAAAAGCTCACTGGCGATCTAATGTTCAAATACCCAAGATCAATGCTAGAACAACAAGAGATGACTGAAAAGGTCTACAACATCCACAAGGCACAATCCTTAAAAGCCTTGGAAGAAATAGAAAAATTACTTGCTATCACATATTTGCAAAAAGCAAGGCTAGAGCAATGCGCGACCAAAGACAATTGGGCCATGGACGCCTTAGGCCCGATTAACTTTCGTATCAAAACACTGGAACAGAGTCACAAAAATATGAAAGACTTCATGTTTAGCCACAGATACTAAAGGATAAGATCACCAGCTGGAAGACAACAAGATGCACCGGATAAGAAAGCCAACCAGGCACGCACTACCTTTGTGAATTATTAAGGGAATCTACTTTATGTAAATTATTGGAGACAGGACACTGTTGCTATGTCCTTCTCAGTTATCTTGAACGAATCTCTTATGTGGAAAGTTATAACTCAGTGGATGATGGGGCCCAATGAGCACCCACACTGAATTATTAAACTTCCTGAGGAAGCTTTCGTTCTCTATATATAGCACTAAGTTAGGAGTTGCAGAACACACTTGCCTAACAAGGAGTTCTACTTCTCAACCCTTGTAATCTACCACTCTGATTTCTAATATAAGCTTTCAAGCTTTCCTCTTTTCGTTCCCGTGTTCTTAGTAACCAGTGACCGAATCGAGACGCGCGCTTCCGCCCATTTCCTGGTATCAGAGCCAAGTAATATTTCTTTATTTCTTCTTCGAAGAGTTTTTGATGCTCAAATTCTTGTAAGAAGAGCTCGTTCGTATCTTACTTGAGGTTCGATTTCTAAAAACTGAAAGGCTGTAATATTTGGGAGACGTGTACTCAGAATAGGCGATAAAGAGGGAAAAGTACTCAGGAGGAGGAAAAAGTACCGTGACGTTCGTAATTCTGAGAAGACACCCAAATACGAGGCCGGAAGGTTTGAAAAATCGACCTGAGGGACAGATATAACGCGGCTACTATTACAAATTGCGAGCACCCTGACTCTGTTATAGAAGAAATTTCTAAAAAGATGAGCTCTACGAGAGGCGCGACCTACTACTCTGAGGAGGGAAGATCCGAGAGGGAAGAGTTATCTTTAATGGCAACGTGTCTCTGGGACAATGACTACGACCTGGACGCTGAAGACAATCCAGGAGTCATCGATTATCTCATGGCGTTCCGAGCCGATCCCCCCCTGTGGGATGACTACGACGAGGAGGAAGAGATTCAAAGGATCAATAATCTCTTCTCCACAGAAGCTGGGGAGATGGAATTCGAAAATCTATGTTCCAATTCTGCGAATTTAGAGGACGCAGACATGGACTACCCCATGCCGAGGCCGGAAGCGATATCCCAGGAGGAGATGGCGGCGCACAACCTCGCCATGCTCCGTGACGAGCCTAAGTGCTCGTACTCGAAGGATGAGGAAATCCTTCGCAGTCTCACCATCACCGGCTCCGAGCGAGAGCCAGAGTGTCCCTCGCTGATATGGGACGCCTATGAAAGTGAAGAATGGGTTGAACCATTCTTTTTCGCAGAAGGTGGTGGGAAGATTCCGCAAAATTTTGAAAATCTTGAAGCGGAATCAGAGAAGCTGGACGCCGAAGCCCTAAGAAAAGGAAAATTCCCGGCGATTCGTTCCAGCGAAGTCTGCGGAAGGCGCGCAGACGAGAAGAATCTGTCGCCGTTAAAGTTCAAGGCTCCGGACTAGACCCCGGAGGAAAATTGGCGACTCGGTGCGGAAGTGGTATAACCGCCGGAACAAATTACCACAGTTATTGTAGAGTTTGTTTTTGTAGGTTTCGGTGCAAGGAAGGAGAACGCTCCGCTATGAAGGTCCCCACCATCCATGGTTTAAAATACCGATATCGGTCATCATCTCGGCTGATGACCGGTACCGGTACGTACCGGTACCGTACCGTACCGACACACGGTACGGTCCGGTACGTAAATGGCATACCGAGCTGTTTTTTTTTTTTTTTTTTTTTTTTTTGATTTTGTGCTAAAAATAACTCCAATAACCCATGATTGATCAAGAAATACTTAAATTTCATATCCAAACGTCAAATACATGAATACAATGTTTAAAATGCGGACGAATGACGTCCATCGTACTCGTACATATCTTGGGGACATACACGACTAAGGTCAACACCGTAAGTCTGCAATGCCCATATCTGAAAATGATCCCATGTCATCATGTCTTGGTATCCATTATACCACATACCTATCAGTGTTTCTTTGTTGACCGTCCAAGAACTAGTCCCTGTATCATCAGTTGAGTAGGTACTTGATACGGAGTGGGTTGATTCGGAAACTTCTTGCAAGCTACTCATCATATCGTGGTGGTAATCTTGCAAAGCTGTCGGTCCACCTCCTCGACGCCGGCCTTTCTTCTCGTACACCCGAGTTGTTTGTCTGGTTCTAGCACCGTGATCCTGATCTTGGGTGGAGTGGTCGAAGTATTGCTCATTCGTCCACATATCGGTAGGTGCCAGTGTTGATGGTACGACAGTGTCTTCTTCCCCAGCTCCATCATCATCTCCTCCGTCTTCTGTGCTGCTACTGCTACGAACCGAGGGCTCGTCTTCTTCGTCCTCTTCCGCTTCTGCAATCACGTCCAAATGATCAATTGGTCGTTTCCCTTTCCCTTTCCCTTTGCCTTTGCCTTTTGCCTTTGAAGGTGAAGGTGAAGGTGCCTTCTTCTTTCCCTTTAATTGTGAAGGTGGAGAGTCGGACGTGGATCGTCGTCTTACTCGTCGAACTCGTTGAGAGTCCAAGGGAGCAAAGTTCATGTCCCTCTCAAGAACTTGACTGTACGTGTCTTCTGGTTGACTCTCGGACTCAATAGCATCAGATATAATTGGTGAAGGCCGAGGTGGTTCGCCTGGTTGAGGTTCATCAAGAAGAGGCGGGTCAGTCTCCATTGCACTCCACCAATCAATTATTGGGTCTGCATTGCCTTGGACGAACTCGACATCGAACGGATCTACATGTAGAATTTCTCTATCTTCGTTCCGTGACGCCCGCATTCGAAGTCGCATGTTATAATGAACATATACGAGCTTCTCTAATCGGGCGTACGAAAGGCGATTGCGCGGCTTCGTATGAATCAAGGCGAAGGTCGACCAATTCCTCTCGCATCCACTTGATGATGTGGTTTGCGAGAGGATGCGTGTTGCAATCTTTCGAAGAGTTAGAGATTCGTTTCCAAATTGCAACCACCATTCGACTGCAGCAAATTTAAAATTAATATTAGTAACGGGATTTTATCTTTGATAAATAAATTGACAAAGAAAATCTATCTACCTGGATCCATAGTATCTCGGATGGAGATTGCAAATGAATCTCCGAAATTGCCAGTTGCATCGCGGAACCATTTTAATTCATTGAGAGCTTGTGCCGCTTCTTGGTTGGATCCCGACATTCGTTGTATGACCTTGCGGAGGGGATATAACAAACTATCGACCATTCCAAGATTATACCGGTATTGGTATGAAGGATTTAAATAATACCCTATAAAAAATTAAGCATAATGAATAAGTAATTAAGCATAATGAATTAAATTTAAATAATTTTTTAATATTAAATAAAAAATACCTGCGATGTGTATGTCACGGCTCATTTGATTATCCCATCTCTCGGAGATAATTTTGATGAATGGTTCATACTTGGCAGGAGAAATCATAACCCTCTTGATTTCTTCTTGTGCTTGGTGGATGTAGTGGTAAAGATGACTCATTTGAGGCGTCTTTTCCATATCCACCTGTCGTAGAACCTTGTACAAAGGTTCTACGGCGACGACTATTTCTGCGATGCAATCCCAGAAATGCGTGTTGAGGATGAACTTCTCTGTTTGTTTTCCATCAGCTTTTCCAGCATATCTTGATAAAGTCCATTCATCACTTGTAAACATGGTTCTAAGGGCCGTCTTTTTTTGTTGGAGTGACCTTAATGCGATGAAGGTGGTTGCAAAACGAGTCGCTCCCGGTCGAAGAATTTCACCTAAAATATGAAATTATCATTAGTAAATATTTATGATAAACTAATTAATAAATAAATATTAGAAATTACTTAAAAATTAATAAATTACCTTCTGTAAATTTTTTCATTAGGGCGTGTACCCATGTATGGTTGTAGATGAAGCGGGTAATTTGTTGCGCCTTCTTTACCGTCAAATTCACCATCGGTATATCACCGATATCTTTCATCATTAGGTCTACACAATGGGCTGCACATGGAGTCCAACATATGTGAGGATAATCTTGTTCAATTATCTCACCTGCCTTTTTGAAATTGGCTCCGTTGTCGGTTATAACTTGAACAAGGTTCTGAGGTCCAATCTCCTCGATCACCTCCGTCATCAGCTTCGAGATGTAGTAAGCGTCATGGATTTCATCGGACGAGTTCACCGACTTGTGATAAACAACTCTCCGGTTGCAATAGACGAGGAAGTTGATGATGCTCATTCGGGTTGGCCCGGTCCAGCTATCGCACATCAAACTGCATCCGTACTCCCCCCATTGTCGTTTGATTCCATCGATCCAGGTTTTTATTTCTTCGACCTCCGCTTCTAGGTAAGGACCTGAAATTTCATAGGGAGTTGGAGGGGCAATACCTGGGCCTACCTTTTGGATGGTAGACACCATGGTTCGGTAGTATGGGTTGTTGGCTGCATTTGCGGGAATCCGGCTGAAATGGAACCATTTGGAGATGGCTCTCCCCAACTCCCACTTCTTCGACTTGCCGTACATATCGTCTATGCGTTGTTGCTTTGCCGATGGAGGAGGAAATGCCCTGGGATCAAGATCAGAAACATTAATATTAGTTTTCCTACCACTTGCTCCGAGGTTTGTGAAGAATCCACGAAGGCCTCCTCTGCTGCTTCCTCTGCTCTGAGTTTGAGGTGCTCTCATGCTAGAACTCCGACCAATATAAGGACCGGAGGGAATTGGACCGCTTCGGTCCATTGCTCCGGCAGCCGAAGTTGAGCCGACGCTGCTTATGCCACCGCTGCCACTGCCGCCGCCATATTCGAATTGAGATCCGGGATAATACATCCGTTCTCGTTCGAATTCAGCATGCTCCAATGAAGCTCGGATGCCGGCTTCAAGTTCCGGATCCTCGTCGTTATCGCCACCTCGAGCCTCATAATGGCCACCGCTGACATCTTGGGTAGCTCGTCGGTCGAACTCGGCTTGTTGAGCTGCATTCTTAAGACGTTGCTCCTTCTTGTTGGTGAGCATATCTTTAAACATTTGTCGGATTTCCGGCGATGCTTGGGTGCATTTGACGACGTCGCTGGATGTTCCGGCCAAGTGTGCCTTTAATCGAGTGACGCCTCCACCACGAGAAATCATATTACAGTGGATGCATTTCCAGTGGTTAGCCTTCTCCAACCGAACACCGTGTTGCCATGCGGGGTCGACTTGAGGTTTCGGCGCCATTTGAGCAGAATTTCGACGTAGAAATTAAGAAAGTAGAGAGAGAGAGAGATTGAGAAAGATTGAGAGTTTAGAGAGTTTAGATGAGTAGAGGGGGTGAGTGAGAGTAAAAGAGGTGTTTTGGGGGCTATATATAGCCACCAAAACATCCAAAAATGACAAAAAAGACCCTAAGACCCGTTTTTTGCTGTCGGTGCTACAGTGCTGGCTGTCGGCACTGTAGCAGCCCAACGGCTCTTACAAAGAGCCGTTGGGTTGGGATGTTGAGTGATACCGGGTGATACCGGGCAATACCGCCCGGTATCATAGCTCTTACCGCCCGGTATTTGCTAAATACCGGGCGGTATTTATCGGTATTACCGGTATTCCTTAAATATACATATTTTGCTACAGTGCAAAATATCATACCGGGCGGTAAAGCCCGGTATGATAGCAAATACCGCCCGGTATTTCATAAATACCGGACATACCGGGCGGTATTTACCGGGATGCCCGGTATTTACCCATACCGAGCATCTCGTATACCGGTTTTTTCAAAAACCGGTAAATACCGGACTTACCGCCCGGTATACCGCGAGATTTGAAACCATGCCACCATCACATGGGCACCTTTAGCTTTGCACTATTAGTTATTCTATGTGTCAGGTAATAATTGTACTACTACCCGACGTGTCCTATATTAGCTGTAAAGACGGGCAATTATTGTACTTAAAGTCCGTCCTGTCTGTGTCAAGGACGAATCCCACTTGTGGAAAGCCTTTAATTTAGTGGACGATGGGGCCCAATGAGCACTCGCACTAAATTATTGAGCTTCTTCGGGAAACTTCCTTTTAATCTATATATTGCACCTCTTAGGAAGTTGCAGAACACACTTGCCTAACAAGGAGTTCTACTTCTCAACCCTTGTAATCTACCACTCTGATTTCCAATATAAGCTTTCCAAGCTTTCCTCTTTTCGTTCCCGTGTTCTTAGTAACCAGTGACCGAATCGAGACGCGCGCTTCCTCCCATTTCCTGGTATCAGGGGAAAAAGTGTCCACATAATAGATGCTATAAGTTTGAGTATAGCCCTTATGACCTGAAGTACTCTTTGGCATTGTCACTTCTCATGACCTAAATGGAAACACCAAATTGATTTTGAATTTCAGAAAAAAAAGTAGAGAAAGTAGTGAATAATCTAGAGCGCTCTTTTAATAAGAAAAACCATATCATTCTTGAATAATCATCAATATAGGTTACAAAATAATTGTATCCCTATTTTGATGTGACAAGACTTGGACCCCAAATATTAGAATGAACCTAAGAAAAAGGTGCCGAGGCACATTTATTGACTCTACTAGGAAACAATGACCTAGAGTGTTTTCCCAGGTGAAGACTTCTTTTTTTTTTTTGAGAAAGGAAACTGTATTCATTCAAGAGGTATCAGGTAGCGAGGAGAAAGAGTAGAGAAAAACATAGAAAACATAGAAAAGTAGTAAAATCAATCTCCCAAGCTAAACATCAAAAACTATAAAGATTTATAAATCAGCTAGAACACAAGGCATAGGAGTTAGCTGCCGAAATTGCTGTCAAAATCATCGAAGAATTCTCATTTTGGAAGGCCCTTAGATTTCTTTCACGCCAAATATACCAACACCAAATGAGGGATAGCCGAGCTCTCTTTCTAGAAGACCTTGGGATGACATCAGTAGCCAACTGAGCAGAAAGAGGAATAAACTTGCATTTAAGAGTAGATAGGAAGCTTTTCCATCCAGAAGTTGTATAGGGGCAAGAACCAAAGAGGTGGCTGTGTGTTTCCTTACCATCCAAACATAGTAGACAAGACTCATCATCAGTGATACCCCAACGCATTAGACGGTCACGAGTGAGCAGCCTTCTCCTAGTCCAAAGCCAACCAAAAACAGAGATTTTAGGAGGTAGCCGGTTGTGCCAAATGAGGGAGTACGACAGATCCGACACTCCACGAAAATTCAATAAATTGTAGAGGCTACTAGTTGAGAAAGAGCCATATGTAGTAAGTTTCCACCCAATCACATCATTTTGGAGGTGTGCCGAACTGAGTCAAGGTCATTATCCAATAGAGCAAGAATATCAGCATCCACAAGTGATGAGAAAGAAACGTTCCATCCAGCAAACGATCCAAAGCCATCAACTATCCTGACTTCCGAGATGAATGCATTTTTTCGTTCTGAAAGGTTAAACAAAGAAGGATATTTATCCATAAGGCGACCTCCATCCATTCATTTATCAGTCCATAACTTAGTTTTGTCTCCACGACCAACATGAAATGATATGCAAGAAGGAAACAATTCCAGAAGACTGTAAATATCCTTCCAAATTGGGGAGGCTCTACGCAAGAAGTCACAAGAGCTCCAATATCTATAATGGGAAGGAACCATCTTTTGAAGCGTTTGAAGATGTGTGGATGCCCCAACTGGCTGTGAATGAAAAGAGAGGAAGACTCAACCATTTAAGCAGAAGGTGTCAGAGCAACCCGTGATTCATGCCCGATGTCAATCACCCTTCTGGTTCGCGAATCTTGAATGGAAACAAAATCAAATGTGAATGTGATAGAACAATCTAATAGCTTAAGCTTACTCACAGATAGCAAGTTTAGAGGAAACCCAAGAATATAAAATACATAAGATAATGGTAAGGATTATTTAGAAAGGGAGCCTACCCATCATTTTTAGGTTTATTTTTTTGTGACCGGAACGCATACTAGTCACAGAAGGTGCGCAAATAGAACTTCCTTTTATCACTGACCAGAGCTATAATCTTTTAGTTCAAGAAGGACTTCAACATCTCCATATGGGGATGATTATGGTACGCCTAAAGACACTCCACAGACGAAGTGCTGGAGTTAATGCTTTGGTTCTTTTACGAGACACCAGATGGGCCGATGATAGAGTAGTAATAAGCTCCATGGAAATCGACCTCACAACAGGTACGCAACTAGCGTACACAGCCCCTGATATTACAATCAGTATCCATGATTTTAGGGAGCATATCCAATTGGTACTACAGACTCATAGGTACCAGGGTTGGCAAGGAGGAGAAAGTAACCTCCTACTTTCAAGATCCCTAATCGGAAGGCTGTCCAATAGCAGCCACACAAATTTCCGATACAATGTTCAGCACGTTGCGGACCACCTGGCTAGTCATGGGATTCGAGCAATCCCGGGGCAGGTCCGTACAACAGCAAGTTTGCAGGGACAGCAATGGGTGATTAGACCAGCTGTCCTAGCCTCCACAAATAATCCACAGACTTCAAGTATCCGCACAAGAACGGATGGTTCTTTGGCAGTCCAATTTGCAGACTATACAAATATTACGGCAACCACAAACGCCTCGACTGATGATAAAGATCTCGACGAATTGGATCGAGAACTAGTTGCAATGATGACTTGTGACTGGGATAGTGATTACGAACAAAATTCGGAATATGAAGATGAGGAGGACGAAGATATAGCTGTCATCAGACACTTGATGACTCTACAAGACAACCCAGTCGACTACAACTTTGAAGATGATCTTCCTAAATGGGATAGTGCTGATAGACACGGTGATTCCTTTCTGCCCACCCTGCCTGGTAGAGTGTCTCTGCTGGGACTTGCTGTGCTCGCTGATATTGCGAGATTGTGAGTTCTGCTTCCGGATTGAGCTGCGATTCCAGGCTTCTTCGGAAGCCTGTCCTTCTGTTGTTTGGAGTAGATATACGTCTTTGTACTTCATGACGTAATCTGTTTCTCAATCGGTAATTCCGGATTTGATCATCTATGGTGGTTTGGCGATTAGCTTCGCCTGAAATTGATGGTCTTGGGCTAATAACTTCTGTTCTAGTAGAAGTCATCTTTGTTTAGCCTTTTCTTTCTCCTGCTCGAATATCTTCTTCGGATCTTTGAAAACAAAGAGTTTCCCTTGTATTTTAGGGACTTTAGGGATAGCAGGTTCCCCGATCTTCAGACGTTGAAGGTCTTTTGTCAAACTCTCTATAGATTCTGATAGATCTGTGCTGCTGCTTGGCGTTGCTTTCTCGTGTTTGAGAGTTGCTACTTGTTTCTGTAAGTCGTCAAGCTGTTCTTTGATTTGGACCGTCAACTGGATTAGAGTATTTAATTGCTTGAAAAGAGTTTCTGAGTATTTTTGAGTAATAAGGGCTGGTTTGACGAATCCTTCAGCCGGTTGGCCAAGAGATTCAGTTGCCTTAAGAGCGTCAGTATAGACTGTGCTAGCTGCCGTCAGACGCCAATCACTCATAAATTTGTGTTTCAGAATTAAAACATATACTACTTGGGTTTACTGTCTCCTTAGGATTACGAACGTAATGGGAAATCTTCTTCTTCTATGAGAGTACTGTTATCCCTCTATTATCGCCTATCTTAGGTGGACAGTTTATCAAGTAATATATATATTAAAGTCTGGATCACAAAAGTTACTTCGTAAATGGCGTACCTTGTAGCTAGGAACACAGCTCTGATACCAAACGTGGGGAAGCGCGGCTTCTCAAAACAACTACAGGCTAAAGATAACGCGGAGTTGAAATGAGGAAACTGAAAGCTTTGAAAGCTTAATATTAGGAAGTAGGGGTTTACAAGCTTGAGAGAGTAGAACTTCTCGGGTCTCGAGTGTGTTCTGCAATCTCGTCTAAGTGGTCTTATATAGACATGAGGTGAACCTTCCAGAGGAAGCTCAATAATTGCAATGCGGGTGCTCATTGGGCCCCATCGTCCATTGCATTATTGGACATCCACAGTAGGATAAAATTCTTTTACAATTATTGTACTCGCTCACACACTTTACAGCTAATAAAGGAAAACGTGACACGACGTGACACCAACTGCTCCATTATTGTCGTCCTTTTGAGATTCGCCCTTATCATCATATCCAGTGGGTATTACTGTTCCTACTGCTGCAGAGCATCTTGTGACATTGAGTAAGGTTGTTGACGTGATGGTTGATAGGTCCTAATGCATTTTCTGCCCAGTTGCCTTCTATTGTTCCTCTTCTGGGTCCATGTGTTTCTATCCAATGGCCTTTGGATGCTTCTTGCTCAAGTCTAGCCCTTTGGAGATGGGCTATGGCCAGTAATTTAGCTACTTCATCAGTTGCTTTTATTGTTTGGTTCTGATGAATTTCATGGATCTTCTCTGCCCATTTACGTTGTTTAATGGACGTTCTTGGGTATTGGAACATGAGTTTCCCTGTAAGGCGTTCTAGTTCTTCCAGGCCTGTTGCTCCGCTAAGGATCGCCCAACGTTGGGCCGTTGTGATGTCTTTTCTAGCATTTTGTGCAGTATGGTTGATGGCCACAAGTCCTTTAAGTTCATCAAAAATCATCTGCAAAATAACAAACTTATTAATAAGATAACTGCGAACATTTGTTAAGGGGGTTTTCGCTTCCCCCAATGGTCTCATCTCTTAGTCAGTCAAGGGCTGGATATTTTCCCTTTCTCAGGGTGTCATAATCCAGCCGCTCTGGTAAGCGGTGTTGTCTTCTTTCTTGGGCGTGATGACTCTGACCTTCATCATTTGCCCAGTAGTTTTCAAGTTCTCTGATTTCTTCTTGTTCATATTCTCTGGTTTTAGAGCATTCTGGCTGCTCTCGTTTGGAAGGGTCTTGGAATTCATGATGACCCTCTTCATACCATGAGTTAATATGAACCTCTTCATGGTGGTGATTTTCTTCTATCACCTTTCTTCTATCACCTTCTTTTGGGTTCTTCCAACCCAATCACTGTTAATTATGTGATCATACCTTGCAACTCGTACTAGTATTCCTTCTGCCTCTTCATACTCATCCCAGTATGGGATGTCTTCCCATCTGGATGGTGGGTTTGGGTCTAGTTCGCACCTGATGATTAACCCTCCTTCCAGTATATCACTGATTATCATTTCATTCGCATCTATTATCTCTTGCAATTCATCGTCCCATGAGGTGATGGCCATGAATGCAGTATCTTCATCATGCAAAGAAATTAACATATCAGTAATTGAATTGACAACAGTGCTGAGAGTATGAATAACCTCATAAGGAGCTTGTTCCGTCTCCTTTATGGCATCTTCCAGGGTTGCTAGATGTTCTGTGATAATTTCTGGTTCGTCCTTTATCAGGACAAGATTCGCTGTTAACCTTGAGAGTGCGTCTGCCAGTATATCGTGCTTCCCATCAATATGTTCGAAATGAACTTGGATTCCTGTTCCAGTGATGAAATCCACAAAATTTATCCATCTTACCCGTGAGGGTTTATTCTGGGCTGATTTGTTATGGAAGCTTATGATTGCTTGACAGTCTGTTCTAAGAGTGATTTCCTGTTTGTCAAGGTAGTGGATCTTTAGTGCTCTTAAAGTCTCCATGCAGGCATGGATTTCAGCGTCTATGGTAGATTTTACTACCGGAAACTTTCCACTGGCGTAGGCGCAGATTCGCTCTTCATTTCTTGGGTCATTTCTTCTCCTTTTCCATTTGCATATACCACCCCAACCTTCCATGCATCCATCTGTCTCTAAAATTATGTATGCGTCTTGAGGAGGTAACTCTAGGTCTGGTAACTTCTGGACCAGGTCTTTTACCTTGGCAATAAGTTCCTTGTCTGACTGCTTTATCCTCTTGTCTCCGTGGGGACCCGTTTTGGAATATAATGGTCCTAAGAGTGTCCCAAGGTTGGGAATGTAAGATCTGGCGTAGTTCAAGATACCTAGCCATGATCTTAGTCCAGTCTTACTTTTCAGGCTTTCTTCATCAAAGTTTACAATTTTCTTGATGATGTGGGGTTGTAACCTGATTTTATTCCTTCCGATGATCGCCCCAAGGAATTCAATTTCTTCAGTGGCTATCTTCATCTTTGTTGATGATAGCACCAATCCCCATCTTTCACAGATCTGTAGCATCTTTTCCAAATGCTTCGCATGTTGCGCTTCATCTTCAGAGAAAATTAGTATATCATCGATATAAACCGCAATAAATTCTTCAGTACCTTTGAAGCATTCATCCATCTTTCTCTGGAACACTGCTGGGGCATTTTTCAGTCCGAATGGCATTACCAGCCATTCGTATAGCCCTCCTGGGACTATAAATGCCGTCCATGGTATTGATCTGGTGGGTACATGATACTCATGTGCGTATATTCAAAAAGAAACATGCAGACAGGGTACGACGCTGCAAATTTTTCATCTGTGGAGAAGAGGGGCATTTTGCCCGTGACTACAAAAAGAAACAAGGAAACATAGCCAGGGCAGCTATTGTTGAAAATCTAGAGCTCTCAGACGAATGGGACGTCATCTCTGTGGAACAAGATGAGCCCGACAGTGACGGAATTTGTTCATTCTCCGAAGGAGAAACAGGAATGGCAAATACACTTTACACAGACATGAAAGAATTTCCTTCAGCAACAACCTTATGGAGGTCCAAACATACCAATAATCAGCTCCAGAGTGAATAACCTGAAGGGCGGCTATTCAAAATAGCATAATGAAAGGTATAACCTACCATCTGCACAAGCAAACACAGGAGCCATACTGGTTTTACCAGAGCAAGTCGGACAGTTTAGTGATGTGATCTCAAGATGGGAGTCAATCACGCTAAACTTAATCAATGAAAAAATCTGGTCCGATAACAAGTCTAAAGTTTGTTACATAGAGAATCTACTTGGTGAGACAGAAAAGAAAGCTTGGGTTCAATGGAGGATGGCCTATCCAAGTGAATATGATGAGTTGGTAAATATAGCGGATGACCCGCAAAATGTCTTATCACAAGTAAGAAGAATGTTTTTATTAGAAGATCCAACTACTGGCTCAACGGAAGAGCAGAATCGAGCATATGAGGATTTAGAAAGACTCTCATGCCACAATGTGAAGGATCTCTTCGAGTATATGAATGACTACAAAGTCCTAGCAGCCAAATCAGGAAGATTGTTCGTTTCTCCTGAGCTATCTGAAAAGTTCTTCAGAAAAATGCCCCCCATTATTGGAAAAGAACTAGAAACGGCATTTTCACTAAAACACCCTGGGAATACGGTAGGAGTGTTTCCGAGAATACACTTCACCTATCAATATCTTGAAGAACAGTGTAAAAGAGCAGCATTTCAAAGGAGTCTAAAGGACTTGACAATTTGCAAGAAAATACCCATACCAGGGTATTACCGAAAAGAAAAGAAGTATGGCCTAAGGAAGGCCAAAACTTACAAAGGAAAACCACATGATACTCATGTGCGTATATTCAAAAAGAAACATGCAGACAGGGTATGACGCTGCAAATGTTTCATTTGTGGAGAAGAGGGGCATTTTGCCCGTGATTGCAAAAAGAAACAAGGAAACATAGCCAGGGCAGCTATTGTTGAAAATCTAGAGCTCTCAGACGAATGGGACGTCATCTCTGTGGAACAAGATGAGCCCGATAGTGACGGAATTTGTTCATTCTCCGAAGGAGAAACAGGAATGGCAAATACACTTTACACAGACATGAAAGAATTTCCTTATGAATCAATATTCGTCGTCACCACAGGAGAAAAACCAATAGAGCTCAGTTCTTGGAGGTCAAGAATTACCTTACCAGATCAAATGAATGAGTGCAAACACATCTGGGAAGACAATGGCCCAGAAGTTACAAAGGGATGCGAAAGATGCACCTGCTGTAAGGAGTTAACAAACCCAATGATGAGGGCCCATTGTAGGAATTACCTATTGACAGTGTGCCCCATGTGCTCACGATTTCATCTGGGAAGAAAGATTACAATTATCAAGGCTAATTTTCTACCCTACGATGAAAAGGAAAGCCTCATACGAGAACTCCTGGAGTATACCAGCTATTTACTGGCCGAAAATGACCACATAAAGCTGGAAAACAAGAAGTTAAAGGAAGAGTTAGAGGCATCCAAGGTATCTCTGAATATTGCTGAGTTAGAAGAAGAATTCAGCCAGCTGAAAATAGACCAAGAAGATGATAGGCTAAGGAAAGGGAAGTATCTCTTCAAGGAAGACTATCCCCAAGAAGAAACAGATGTCAAGAAGAAGCAATCTGGAATAGTATTCAAGGAAACATCAAATATTCTATCAACAGAATTTCCCTTAGAAGAAGAATTCACGACATTAGCCAATGAATTCGATGGTCCAGATTCAATATTTCCTCATAATAAGAAAGGAAAGAGAGTCTTGAATAGACTCTACAATATGGTTATAGTCATGGATATTCACGGCATCAAAAATTTCAAGGTACAAGCCATATTGGATATAGGAGCAACAGTCTGCTGTATATATCAGGACTCAGTTACAGCAGACGCGTTAGAACCAAGTTCATATCCCATTCTAATCAATGGTGTTAACTCACAACAAATTGCTAGTATGAAGTTAAAGAATGGACTTATGACTATTGAGGAAAATAAGTTCAAAATACCCTTCACCTATGCTTTTCCAATGGGAAAGAAGGATGGTATTCAAATGTTAGTCGGATGTAACTTCATCAGGGCGATGCAAGGAGGGCTTAGAATTGAGGATCGAGCCATCACTTTCTACAAGAAAGTGACAACCATTACTACCAGATTTGATACAGAAGTTGTAGCCTCAGTAGCAATTGACGAATTGAGTCTGTCAGAAGAGGAATACCTCGAAGTATTAAACACAGTAACCTACAGTGATTTCAAAGAATCTGAAAGCTTCAGAAGAAAGTTCAGTCCACTACTGAGAAGGTTAAAGGAACAAGGGTTCATTGGGGAGAACCCAACTCAACACTGGTCTAAAAATCAAGTCACGTGCAAGTTAGATATCATCAACCCCGATTTGACCATTCAAGACAAACCACTCAAGCACGTTACTCCAGCGATGAAAGATATGTTTGATAAACATGTGAAGGCACTTCTAAAGATTGGGGCTATTAGACCAAGTTCAAGCAGACACCGCACAATGGCTATCATGGTCAACTCAGGAACTAGCATAGACCCTATCACCAAGAAGGAGGTAAAAGGGAAAGAGAGAATGGTGTTCAATTATAGAACACTCAATGATAATACCCACAAGGATCAATACAGCCTGCCGGGTATCAACACGATTTTAAAAAGAATTGGGAATAGTAAAATATTCTCAAAATTTGATTTGAAGAGTGGCTTCCATCAAGTAGCGATGGCCGAGGAATCAATACCATGGACGGCATTTATAGT
Source organism: Canna indica (assembly GCA_034359265.1). Classification (NCBI taxonomy): domain Eukaryota; kingdom Viridiplantae; phylum Streptophyta; class Magnoliopsida; order Zingiberales; family Cannaceae; genus Canna; species Canna indica. The sequence continues at coordinate 11,803,296 of CP136894.1, read as the reverse complement.
CCCAGGAGGGCTATACGAATGACTGGTAATGCCATTCGGACTGAAAAATGCCCCAGCAGTGTTCCAGAGAAAGATGGATGAATGCTTCAAAGGTACTGAAGAATTTATTGCGGTTTATATCGATGATATACTAATTTTCTCTGAAGATGAAGCGCAACATGCGAAGCATTTGGAAAAGATGCTACAGATCTGTGAAAGATGGGGATTGGTGCTATCATCAACAAAGATGAAGATAGCCACTGAAGAAATTGAATTCCTTGGGGCGATCATCGGAAGGAATAAAATCAGGTTACAACCCCACATCATCAAGAAAATTGTAAACTTTGATGAAGAAAGCCTGAAAAGTAAGACTGGACTAAGATCATGGCTAGGTATCCTGAACTACGCCAGATCTTACATTCCCAACCTTGGGACACTCTTAGGACCATTATATTCCAAAACGGGTCCCATTCGTCACTGTGGGACGATGAATTGCAAGAGATAATAGATGCGAATGAAATGATAATCAGTGATATACTGGAAGGAGGGTTAATCATCAGGTGCGAACTAGACCCAAACCCACCATCCAGATGGGAAGACATCCCATACTGGGATGAGTATGAAGAGGCAGAAGGAATACTAGTACGAGTTGCAAGGTATGATCACATAATTAACAGTGATTGGGTTGGAAGAACCCAAAAGAAGGTGATAGAAGAAAGGTGATAGAAGAAAATCACCACCATGAAGAGGTTCATATTAACTCATGGTATGAAGAGGGTCATCATGAATTCCAAGACCCTTCCAAACGAGAGCAGCCAGAATGCTCTAAAACCAGAGAATATGAACAAGAAGAAATCAGAGAACTTGAAAACTACTGGGCAAATGATGAAGGTCAGAGTCATCACGCCCAAGAAAGAAGACAACACCGCTTACCAGAGCGGCTGGATTATGACACCCTGAGAAAGGGAAAATATCCAGCCCTTGACTGACTAAGAGATGAGACCATTGGGGGAAGCGAAAACCCCCTTAACAAATGTTCGCAGTTATCTTATTAATAAGTTTGTTATTTTGCAGATGATTTTTGATGAACTTAAAGGACTTGTGGCCATCAACCATACTGCACAAAATGCTAGAAAAGACATCACAACGGCCCAACGTTGGGCGATCCTTAGCGGAGCAACAGGCCTGGAAGAACTAGAACGCCTTACAGGGAAACTCATGTTCCAATACCCAAGAACGTCCATTAAACAACGTAAATGGGCAGAGAAGATCCATGAAATTCATCAGAACCAAACAATAAAAGCAACTGATGAAGTAGCTAAATTACTGGCCATAGCCCATCTCCAAAGGGCTAGACTTGAGCAAGAAGCATCCAAAGGCCATTGGATAGAAACACATGGACCCAGAAGAGGAACAATAGAAGGCAACTGGGCAGAAAATGCATTAGGACCTATCAACCATCACGTCAACAACCTTACTCAATGTCACAAGATGCTCTGCAGCAGTAGGAACAGTAATACCCACTGGATATGATGATAAGGGCGAATCTCAAAAGGACGACAATAATGGAGCAGTTGGTGTCACGTCGTGTCACGTTTTCCTTTATTAGCTGTAAAGTGTGTGAGCGAGTACAATAATTGTAAAAGAATTTTATCCTACTGTGGATGTCCAATAATGCAATGGACGATGGGGCCCAATGAGCACCCGCATTGCAATTATTGAGCTTCCTCTGGAAGGTTCACCTCATGTCTATATAAGACCACTTAGACGAGATTGCAGAACACACTCGAGACCCGAGAAGTTCTACTCTCTCAAGCTTGTAAACCCCTACTTCCTAATATTAAGCTTTCAAAGCTTTCAGTTTCCTCATTTCAACTCCGCGTTATCTTTAGCCTGTAGTTGTTTTGAGAAGCCGCGCTTCCCCACGTTTGGTATCAGAGCTGTGTTCCTAGCTACAAGGTACGCCATTTACGAAGTAACTTTTGTGATCCAGGCTTTAATATATATATTACTTGATAAACTGTCCACCTAAGATAGGCGATAATAGAGGGATAACAGTACTCTCATAGAAGAAGAAGATTTCCCATTACGTTCATAATCCTAAGGAGACAGTAAACCCAAGTAGTATATGTTTTAATTCTGAAACACAAATTTATGAGTGATTGGCACCTGACGGCAGCTAGCACAGTCTATACTGACGCTCTTAAGGCAACTGAATCTCTTGGCCAACCGGCTGAAGGATTCGTCAAACCAGCCCTTATTACTCAAAAATACTCAGAAACTCTTTTCAAGCAATTAAATACTCTAATCCAGTTGACGGTCCAAATCAAAGAACAGCTTGACGACTTACAGAAACAAGTAGCAACTCTCAAACATGAGAAAACAACGCCAAGCAGCAGCACAGATCTATCAGAATCTATAGAGAATTTGACAAAAGACCTTCAACGTCTGAAGATCGGGGAACCTGCTATCCCTAAAGTCCCTAAAATACAAGGGAAACTCTTTGTTTTCAAAGATCCGAAGAAGATATTCGAGCGGGAGAAAGAAAAGGCTAAACAAAGATGACTTCTACTAGGTTCTATATCAGCCTTGCATAGATCTTGGATTGGCAGGAGCCTAAGGGCCTATTTGGTTAGCGAAACCAAGTCTATTTTCATGGTTTCGATTTCACTGAAACCAAACTGCTTACGAAAACGTGTTTGGTTCAGTGTTTTCATGAAACTGAATCGAAATCAGAATGAAAACGAAACCAATTTTCTTAATAAAAATGAAAACACCAGAATGTTGTTTTCTGTGGTTTCGAGACTGTCGGTTTCGTTATCAAAATAGACAACTTTGTAATTATAAATATGTTTTTATAAAATTAATTAATTTAAAAATAAATCAAACTATATCTAATTTTTAAAAATAAAAATAAAAATTATCATTTTCAACTCAAACTTTTATCTTAAATTTATAAATTAATTAAACCAATTTATATCTAATTGACTCAAACCCAAATTTTAAATAACTCAATTTTCTTAAAGTTGTTCTATTTATAATTTAATCAAACCTAATTTTAGTTCATTGGACTTATTTTTTTTAAAATTTTATAATAGCTATTAATTAATTTTTATATCTAATTGAACAAAAAAAAATTAAATTATCAATAACTTAATTAATTAAATCATATAAATACTTTGTAATCATATTAACAAACATTTAATTTTGTAAACTAACTAAACATTAATTACTACTAAAAATATTCAAGAAAAATTAATATTATTTTTTATAACCAAATAAATATTCACTGGTTTCAACTAACTAAAACTGATGTTGTTTTCATTAACCAAATGCGTTTTCAGAAAACTGAAAACTAGAAACCAAAACCAAGTTTTCGAAACCAAGTTTTCAGTTTGGCTGAAACCAAATTAGAAAATAGTTTTCGCTAAGCAAACAACACCTAATGGATTAGGGTACTTTTCTTATACCTAATTTAAAAATGGCTCATGATTTATCAGTAAAAAGGATAATTGGTAGTTTGGCTTTACATACATTTGTTTGAGTTGTAGCCAAATTTTTAAATGTTCAAGATTTGCCGAATCTCTTGGATTCCTAGGTCATTGTGCTCCTAAGGTATGCCTAGTTCAAGTGAGATGTCAAATTCATTAGGTTTGGCAATAAAGAAAGGTTCAAATGTCAAAACACAAAACAATTCTAGAAGATTATAGACAGATATCATGAGGAAATTGACTAATTGGCTGTAATACTTGAACTTAAGTAATTACTTTTTGCTAGGTGGAGGAACAGCACAGTCTATCAGAAACTTATTGTACCAGATGACAAATATTTAGCCTTATCTTTACTCTTTAGTTAAAAATAAAAGTCCATGATTTTGGTTATTGCTTGAAAAATTTGAAAGACGTGATCAATTTGGAGAAATTCGTAGAAAACGAAATCATCTTCTTTCTTGGATGGCAATTTTTTTTACTTTTATACTCAACATATGTAAACTTGGTTAATGTAGTTGTTTTTCTTAATTTCCAAAGACTTGCATTTCATGTCTAGAAAACTTCAACTCATTATTGTAAAATGATACTGTGTTTATGAACTCTGAAGGTTGATTTAAACATTTATTTTTAGGGTAATTGCTTGAATATATCCTAAACTTTGGATTTTGTCTCAAATGTATCGTGAACTTTCACTTCACCAAATTGTATCCCGAACTATTAAATTTGTATCAATTGTATCCCTCCGTTAAAATTCCATCATCTACTCCGTTAACTGTGTGACGTGGCTTGCACACGTGGATTAAAATATATTTTTTTATATTTTAACACTTTCTCTGTCACCACCTCGCCGGAGAAACCGCCGGACCTCGCCGGAGAAACTGTCGGATCTCGTTCGTAAACAATTCCAATAGAAAAGGATTCTCCAGCGAGGGTCGGCGATTTCTCCAGCGAGGGCCGATGAGATTCGGCGGTTTCTCTGGCAAGGTCCGACGGTTTCTCCGGCGAGGTCCGACGAAGTGGTGACAGAGAAAGTATTAAAATATAAAAAAATATATTTTAATCCACGTGTGCAAGCTACGTCACTCTGTTAATGAAGTATGTGACGGAATTTTAACGGAGGGATACAATTGTTACAAATTTAATAGTTTAGGATACAATTTGGTGAAGTGAAAGTTAATGATACATTTGAGACAAAGTCCAAAGTTCAAGATATATTCAGGTAATTACCCTTATTTTTATTAGAGATAGTTAAGTTCTACTGCAGGCATTCAACAAACTGCACATTTGCTTTGTTGTTTTATAACATATCTCTTGTCAGAATTTGTGCTTTACATTGTAAGAAGTTAAGATCATAAAATTGTGCTTGCATTCTTGAGCATGAGCTTGTTTAAAGTATATATAGTTCCCTTAGACTGCTGGTTGAATTTAGCAAGTTAAAATGGTAACTATATTTATCCTAGGTCTAGTTGCTGAGGAAGATGATGAATACCATATACTTAGGAGAGCTGCCAAGCAGAATTGGGATTTGATGAAGCAATATTATGAAGCTGTAAGCAGCTTGTTTTGCAACTTACACCTTATTATCTTCTTAGTAATCTTTAATATGTAGGACTCTTTTTTTTCCATTATCTTTTTGCTATCTCATTCATGACTAATGGCTCTATAGGCTGTTGATGATTTCACTAAGGGTGAAAAGGAAAAAGCCAAACACCATTTAGAGCAAGTAAGTTCAATGTTTATGATTATGCATGGTATTTTATAAAGAATAAATGGTTGCAAAAAATAGATAAGCCATTTTTCTGTTGTTACTAAATTGTGTGCACACTGTTATTTGTGGCTTCTAAACATCTCTCCTTGAGATTTTTTTAAAATTATAAGATCAGAACACATCTTTTCTTCAATGAGGAAAAACTACATTAGTTAAGTTACCTTTTCTTCTATACAGCTTGTTTGGTTGTTGTCAGTCTTCATGTGTCAACTAATTTTCAATCTGATCAACCATTCTATGGAAGATGATTTTCATGAATTGGTTTGATAGGCTTTATTGGCCTAATAGTTGGATGTAACAGACTTTCAACCGTGAGTTCTAAAATCTAAAATATGTTTAATCCAAATTCTAACCCATTAATGCTGAATTCATTGCATTGGGTTCTTGGCAACTTTGTTGTTTAATTAGCACAGAAGAAACTGTATGTGCTGAAAGTCAATTATCAAAAATGTTCGCTAAAGGTTCTGTAATAAGTTTTAAACCTATCTTTTAGTGCATCTATATGGTTAATCATGTCTTATTTTTGAGCTGACAGATTCATCTTACTGCATGCCAGGGGAAGTACTTTAACCAAAAGGCCCGGGAAGCAGATGAAAAGGCTGCTGCTATGCTAATTGAACCAAGGTTAATCATGTTTTAACTCTTTTAAGTTATATAATTTGAATTGATTTCTCTAACACATAATTTATAGTATGGTATATCCTTGCAATATTTTGCAGGAAAGGTAACAAGGAAGATGAAATCACTATTGATCTTCAAGCTCATCATTCTAAGGAAGCATTGGATTTGGTGAAGTTTCTCCTGCGATCATTGGCAAATATACCTAGTGAGCATCCAAATACATACTGTTCTTTTGTATTTTCAGTTGTTGGAGGAAAACACTTTATTTGATGTCTTGCTTTATCCTTTTTAGCTTTCAGACACTTGAAGCTTATCATTGGTGCTGATGGTGAAGATAGCAAGAAGGGGAAAAGAAGACGCTTGGTATGAACTTGTATCCTTCCATTCTCCTATTTCTTGTAGAATCTCACAACTGTTACAGTAACAAGTTCATAGTAAAAAAAAGTATTTTGATTCCTCTTGGTATGAAATTTCTAAAGCTTCCCAAGAGAACAAAGCTATCCCTTGTTTGTCTATGAAAAATGGACTTAGGTTCAATTTTGCTGGTGAATTTATAGTAGTCTGGACTCTGGAGTCTCTCTGGAGTTTTTATCCACCATCTAAGCTCGTTGGTTCAAGTGTATGAACTGGAGTCTGGTGAATTTATGAACTTGCTTCTGTTTTGGATACCATACATCATATAGACCCAATCATTTCTTTTTCATTTTCAATTAACCCCTCTAATTATCACAAGAAAATCTCAAATGTCTATCTCATGGCGACCTTGTTGCTCTAAAAGGGTTTGTCATTGATGCCTAATTTCTATAGGATCAAGAGCAATTTTCAGGCTTACAGAAGATTCTTCATGGATGCTGCCTAATTTCAACTTTGGGCTCTTTCAGAATGATGTGCTTCTTATGCTGCAGTCATTGTAGTGAACATTCTTTTGCATGCTAGATGTTTGGTATTGTAACGCACTGCATTTCTTTTGCTGCACTAACATTTAATCTAAACCAATTTATTTGTAATAAAATGAAGTTTAAATGTGCCAATGTGTGCAGGTCCTAAAGCTTCTGGACAACGAGTCAATCAAATGGTGTGAAGATGAACATAACCAAGGGACAATCTGTGTTCAACTAGATCAAGTGAACCCCAACAAGTTGAGTTTTGCAAAAGAATGATCGAGGTGCTCCATTTTGTGGAAGGTTTTTGCTCCTAGTTTTGTGTTGGTTGCAGACCGAGCATCGAGCATCCAATATGGATATTACATTACATTTGATAGGAAAAGGCTTTACTTTTTTGAGGGCAGGTTGATCTATTTCATAAGGAAGGAATGCATCAGGTAGAGAAGTACATGATATAAATAAGATAAGCATATGGATATTACATTACATTTGATAGGAAAAATGCAAATTTGAAATGGATAAGACCTCATTGCTGTGGGTCTTAAAATGTTTTTTGTTGTATTGTTCAGTGTTCATGCTTATCTTGGCATTGATCGACAAAACATTGACAGGTGAGGCTGCAAAAAGAATAAACAACATCTCACAGAAAGATTATTTTCTCTTTTCCGCATAAAAAAATTCCATTTCAATTTTATCAATCAACAAATAAATACCTTTTTTTATCCCTGCCATTTAATTTCCCTGTTAATTATCCTATAAATAGAGCAAATTAACTAAAGAGATGATTAAAGGAAAAAACACAGCCCGCCTTGTGCCTTTCCTTCTATTTTTTGCTATTACTATGTTTTATTTTAGCCTCCACCCACTCTCATCTCTCGTCCGCACCTCCCTCTCTTCCTTACCTCGCCGTCGTCGATGCCTCTATCTCCCCTCGTCACGGTGGTCGCGGCTCTGCTCGCATCCGCCTTCTCTTCGTGGCAATTGCTGAACGCAGCAGCGGCCGCTGATCTCCCCCACTTCCGCGAGGCTCCAGCCTTCCGCAACGGCCCCGGCTGCGCCTCCGCCCCCACGATCCACATTGCCATGACCCTCGACGCCGCCTACCTCCGCGGTTCCTTTGCCGGTGTTATCTCCGTCCTCCGTCATTCCGCCTGCCCGGAGTCGATCGTCTTCCACTTCCTTGCCACCGACCCACGTCGCTTCCGCCCCGCCGTGGCGGCCTCCTTCCCCTCCCTCCCCTTTGCTGTCTACCGCTTCGACCCCGCCGTCGTGCGCGGTCGCATCTCCTCCTCTGTGCGCAGCGCACTCGACCGACCCCTCAATTACGCGCGCATCTACCTCGCTGACATCATCCCCCGCTCCGTTGGCTGCGTCATCTACCTAGACTCCGACCTCATCGTCATCGACGACGTTGCCCACCTCTGGGTCACCGACCTCACCCCTGACCACGTCCTCGCTGCCCCAGAGTACTGCCACGCCAACTTCACTTCTTACTTCACTGACCGCTTCTGGTCTGATCCGGACTACCCGCGCGTCCTCGCCGGCCGCCGCCGCTCACCTTGCTACTTCAACACCGGGGTCATGGTCATGGACCTCGACCGGTGGCGCGCAGGTGGGTTCACCCGGAAGCTTGAGAAATGGATGGAGGTGCAGAAGCGGGAGGTTCGGATCTACGAGCTTGGCTCGCTGCCTCCATTCCTCTTGGTGTTCGCCGGCAATGTTAAGGGGGTGGAACACCGGTGGAACCAGCACGGGCTGGGCGGAGACAACGTTGACGGGCTCTGTAGGGATCTTCACGCGGGACCTATAAGCCTACTCCACTGGAGCGGCAAGGGGAAGCCGTGGCTCCGCCTCGACGCTGGCCGCCCGTGCCCGCTCGACGCGCTCTGGGCGCCCTATGACCTCCTCCGCCGCGAGGACCAACTCTTCACGGACAGCTAATTTCCTTCCTTCAGACGGCGGCAGCGGCGGGCGATAACTCATCATTTCGATGGGATCAGCTCGTCGGGGATTGCGATCGCCATCTTTGATCGCCTCCACTGGGCGATGTATCATGCCAATTGGCGCAACAGGTGGAGTTAATGACACGAAGCTACATAACCGCTAGTGTTGGGGACCGCGAAATATCAACACATCAGCGATAATTGATTTGTGTTATTAGTAGATGGAGAAAGGAGAAAGAGGTGACATAGCTTTTGCTGGTCAATTGACGCAAGGAGACGTTGACGAGGGTTTGCATTTAGCAAGAGCTGCGAAAATGTAGTGGAGTTCGTGGTGATGAATTTTTGTTATTTTGTCATTGTGGAGTTGATTAAATGGAGCTCCATTTTGTGTGCAAGCTTTTATGCGGGACTGAAGCATTTTTGTTGTAGAGATTGGAAGCATAATTCTTTTATAAATCACTCTGCTGGCTGCTTATGTTGTGGCACGGAATCAATTTAATTGAATTTTATCTTGCGCAGCCGGTGATTCTTCTTTCCTTCATCTTTCTTGTGTAGGCTACACTTTGACACCAGCTGCTGATGTAAGCAAAGGAGACCGAACAATTCAAGTTGTTTAATCTGGAGTTAAAGATTAGGTGAATTCTTCCTGTTCTTATTTTTAGGATGTTAGTGGATGAATAACAAGGTTTATGTTCATTTGAAGTTAAGTTTCAATTTTAATTGTTTTCAGTAGCACTGATGTGCATATATTATTTACCATAGAAAAGGGGCAACAACTTGTTTGCTTATTTGTTGTGAATGTGGGGTTGACGCAAGCACTATAGTTGATGAATGAGAAAACACGATACAGTTTGCTAGTTGGAGAGAGTTAATTTTATCTCTTTTCTGGTTTTTTGCTGACAGAGATGGGATGGAAACTTACTGCAAGTTCTAGATAAAATAATAATGTTTTTTGTTGTAACATTTCATTTTCTAGTTGGAGGGTGATTTTGGTGTAATGGTAAAGTTACCTCACTTGTGACAAGGATGTCATGGGATCAAGCCACGGAAATAGTCTCTATGCAAAAATTAGGGGAAAGACTGCATACATCAATCCTCCCTAGAGCCCATAAAAATGGGATTGCTTCGGGCATTGGGTCATCCTTTACATTTCATTTTCTAGATAAAGTGAGCATGTGTTTTTGTCACATGTCAGGTCAAATTTTATCTTTGTTTCATAGTTGACATTATGATGCATATTCCTACATAAGTACTAGCCTACTAGTGTTGAGCATGTCAAGCATATACTTGTCTGTTTATTTGATCACACTGCTATTTTTGTTTTCCTCTGAGGGGGACTCAATACCCTTAGCCTTCAAGAATTTCATGAGCAAGTTATACAAAGTTAGCCTCATTGAACCCTTGTAGGGGGTAAATTTTCATATTCGTATATCTTGAAAACTGTGCCAATTTTATCAATTAACTTTATTCAAAAAAGAGAAAACTAGTGACACCTATTTGTTATGAAATGCATTTTTGTCATTGATAAGTTCAATAGAGTGGCAATGATTTTCATCAGCTAAGAAAATGTTGTGTGACAAATTTAACTTTATAGCATAGCAATGTGTTATGCTTTAGCACTTCCTTTTTTCGTCATTTTGTTATTTATTTACAACCTCTTCTAGATGTCCATTTGGTTACACTGCTATTATTATGCTTTTTTTGAGAAAATACTGTTATTATTGTGCTGAAGATAAACAAAGGAATATCATGAGAAGAATGTAATTATTACTGATGACCTGTGTCTTTAATGACTTATGATTGAATTATTCAATTATTTTGAAGAATAGACTGAATTTTATCCTGGAACTTGGCAACATGGCATCTGAAATGTCCAAGGTGGAACACTCGAATTCCTCTTGATTTTGTTAAGACCTTGCGAGGATTAAGGCATCTATAAATTTGAGTGAACTAGATCAGTCTTCAGATGCAACGGAAACAAGTGATTTCTCAATTTAGCTTCATGTAGTTGCTCAAGAATATCATCATCATCCAATCATGTAGGATAGTTTTCACTCCCATTGAGTTATAGTTGAGCTAATTGCAGGAAACTGTAACTTGACATATTCATCGTGTGAATCTGAATCTCTCTTTTTTTTGCTTTTACTCGTTTCTTTCTTTTCATGCTTCATAGTAGTAAGTCGCTTTACGCTGTTGATAGCTTCTAGTTTGACTGGTCTTATGAGTTAGAGTGAATCACTTAATTGCTGATTTTTGTTCATTTACATGAGCATACTGACCAAGAAGTTAATCGCAAGTAAAAAGAAACTGTTTTCTCACTTTCTAGATATTTGAGCCCTGTTGCTTAATAGGATATTCTGATGGTTGTCAAGAGACAATTTTGCTGTACTTGTATTGTGATGTGTCTGTTGCTCATTTTCTCTGATATGTTGGTGCCATGGTTAGGTGTTCGGTCTGCTAGATAACATATTCACCAGATGCTGTTGTACCTGCTATTCATGAGTTCAAATAGCACCATGCAAACTTTCTACTGTTTCAATATGATGAAATTGTTACCACCCTACTTTTGTGCTGCATTCTGTGGTCATATGCCTAGCACTGTGTATAGCTCAGGATCCCTGCCCATGATGTAGCTTCTCCCATAATATCAGGACCACTTTTCAATTTCTTGTAGTTTATTTGTTTTACAAGTAGTAGCCTATTGCTGCACTATTAACTTGAAGTAACCAATACATTTCTCGATGCTTTGATTTGCCAGGTTATGTGCATACAAGACATGTAGCAAGTGGCAGGTCATTACTGTTTGTGGCATTTACTTAAATTTCAAGGTTAAAATGAATTTGCCATCTAATAGACCTGTACCTGCTCGCCTTTAATGTAGGCTTTAAGTTATTAAGTCATCTTATCTGTTTTCACTTTTTAGCACCACTGTTATTGCATTTTATATATTGATTTACTTCCAATTATGATATTTTCTTTCTTCCTCTGCATATACCATCATTAGTTATCCTTGGATTTTTTTCTGCTAAGGAATGAGAAGGCAGAACAAAAGTTCCTGCTTTTTCACCTATTCTTAATAAAGTTCCACTTTTATTTTGAAAATTGAATACAACTTCCCATATTGTTGTTTAGTTTACATGAAGAGCTAAAATTACACTTCTAGTATACAGTCTATTTCATACAACAACAGATACTAAGTAGAGGTTGAAATTGAAATGTACCTACTTTGGTTCTAATCTGCAACAGGTTGTATTACTCCATGGAAAACACAGAAACACTGGCTGAACCTGATCAGTTGTGTAGTGGATTAGGACCTTGGGGCACCATTCTCTTGGAAACTCCTGAAAGTGAGCTCAAGTCATCATTCACAGGCTCTTGAGAAGGAGATATCCTTGGAAAATAAGCCACGGATGTTTTAGACGATTCAGTCTTCCAATATGTCTGCAACTCTCTGCTGACTATTCTTGCATGGCTGGGGCTGGAAAGTGGCCCAGCAACTAACATTAGTAGGAGAAAGACCACCATGTGTGGCAGAGGACATTCCTGCAACTTCATGGTCATGGAAGAGGTTAAAGAGGAGGGAGAGACGGAGAGGAGAGCAAGCTTGAATTAAAGCAAGGCAGGTGGAACTCTATTAATAGCCATAAGCTCTGACCATCGACAAAAAATGTCCTTATAATTTCTTCAGTTCTGCCATCAATATGCATGGGGTCTTCACTGTTTACCATTTGGCCACATCAACTAGTTATGAAGTGACTAATAGATTTTAATAGTACAACATGATTGACACATCCTATGAGTCTGATGAATTTTTATCATTATCCCACTCCTCATATCCAGTCTGGCTTGATGTGTAATACTTGTGTATGATCTTGACATCTTTGTAACAAGTCTTTTAGACATCTATTAGAAGATCTACCACAGGAGGAGAAACCAGATAAATCAGACTTCTATGGCGCCCACGTCTTACTCATGAATGTGACTTGCTGATGATCTAGTGTTCAATGTATTTAGATGAAGTATGAGTTTTCAAATCCACTATATATACAATGCTTATATGGTTGGTTCTTGACCTAGCTTTTTAAACAGCTTCCTGTGGTACTAATTTCTAAGAGTTGCTTCTTCCATGACCAAATAACTAATGGCTTTAATTATTTTTGATTTTGAAGAGAGTAAATATAAGCTCTTATACTTCATGTGTTACATAACCAATTTGAACTAGAGATTCTGTAATCTAACCAGAAATCTAAAAGCACAAGATACAACTAAACATCCTGTTAAATGTTGCATTTCTATAACTGTTTCTACTTGGTGAAAAATCTTCCTTCTCAACTATTCAGTATTTTGAGATAAACTAATTATTGCTTCAGTTTAATGATTTGTGAACCTCTCTTGCAAGTAGTTGGAAGGAAACAATTGACTTTTTCTTCTGATTTGTTTGAAACTCATAGTTGACGATCAATTGTTTTCTCATAGATGTGTGAAGGTTGCTGATAATTTATATATGCAGCTATTGGCCCACAAATTAGATCGATGAGCTGCAGGTCACAAAGGACCCAACGAGCCTTTTATTCGTCTTCCAATCAATGTCTTATAAAGAAGTCCTTAATGGTTTTGTCTCTGGCACAGCTGCTTCACATTATAAGCATTTATTTGATTCGAGGGTTCCAACTCCATTTGTATTTAAAACACTAACTTGTTAGCATTTTTCAGTTCCCTGCATATGTGGGAGCCTTCTTCACCACGTCAGATTTCTTCAAATTTTGGTGAGCAGATTCTCTGCTGTCACAAAAAAAGGTACACTTAGAGACATGGACGGTGATATTCCTATTCGTGTAGTTAATACAATTGAATGGTTTATATTTGGTTCCTTGCATATTTTATTAGGGCATTCTGTAGATGCTATTTGGGTTAGGCAGCCTTTTAAGAAGAAAGTTATGGGAGAGCTGCCCAATTAGTTGGCAGTAATTAGGCAACATTTATAAGCATGCATGAATATGATGGCAAACTTTCATGACATTTCATATGATAATTTATGGATTAAAATTTAACACGGTTTCAGGACTGGGCCGACTGGCATTAGATAATTTATGAAAAATTATGATTCCACTTGTGAATATGAAAATTACTAATCTTATGTTTAGCGTCAGGGATTCTCAAAGACTACATTAAATTACTAATCTTAATATTTGATTTTAAGATATTCCTCTAGTAAATTCTAAAAGTACAGATCTTAACATTTCTACTTCAGAAATTTTTTATTTTAGGAACTATAAATTTTAGCCTCTTGGAGTTGTCAAAATGTGCTTGAGTATATAGAAAAAGATCAATGGGAAGTCTAAAATTATCAATTGATTTTTTTTTTTCTCTAAAAGACTAGTTTGGTTCAGGTTCTGTATTTGCTTTTAAATTTTGGTAAATTTGGATTTGGATTTGACAATTAGAAACTAAACCAAAAAATTGAGTTGTTATGGTTTCTGATTAATTTTATATTTCATTTTAGTTAAAATAGTAAAATAAACTGACTTAAAAAATGACAAGGTTTCCTTGAGTTAACTAATGACCAAGAGAATTCTTATAATATAATGATGATAGGCTTGCAGGTAGTGCCAAGTAATGCAGAAGAGGAAGGACTACAATCCGATTGCTTGAATCGGGCCAGCTAGCTAGTTCCACTGATTTGATCGAGACTGATTAAACTTGTGAATCATAGCATACAATCATCATCTTTTTAAATTTCACCATGCATGTTATTAATCATCTGATTCTTAATGCCCGAGTCATCGAATGGCTCAAGATGTCGAGGAATAATATTTCAATGAGTGCGTCGACATTGTTTTTCTTGCATTATAGAAGATATGGTAATTGGGATTTTTTAATTATAAGCATAAATTTTTAGGTTAAGTAATTGTCCAATAAACTTAATATGATACGATCGAGAGCCAAGTATGAGTTCAAAATCACACAATCTTGATTTTTCTGCCTAACTGCTTGCATAATGGATTTATTTGTGCACACGTTTGTTATTTTTGTATTTGGTTGTCTCATAGTATAATCTGACATGATCATGAAGGTAAAATATAAAATATAAAATATAATAACATAAACCTTTGAAATAAAAGATCATCTGATTAAGCTTGCACAGTGAAAGTTAATTAACCGATAATGACTCATTGTTAAGTGTTGACTCAAATTAGGATCCAACCAAATTCAATGAACTTGACCAGACCAAAATCAGAGTTAAATAAGTTAAATTATGATTGAACCAAATTATGTGTTGATTTCTTATTTGAACCGGTCCAAATTAATTTGGACCGCTCAATTAATTGTAGCATCTTCGATTACTAATTTCTCCCTCGCTTTATCACCATTTTTGAATCTGTCTTCATCGCTATATTCTCCTCCTCGAGCCGAATCAAATACACCCATCAATTTCACATTTTGAGATTAACCATCGTGAAATTCTCTTCCAAAATTTCAGTCGTCTTCTTTGCGCAATACAAGGTGCTCCTCTCCATGAGCCGCATTAGATGCGCCTCGGATCTCAGATTCTTAGCCAAGAATCTCGGTAACATCCACCTTCGGCTTCTAGTTTTATCTCAGCAAAACAACTCCATCACCAGCTCCATGACTCGACAAATCAAAGCATCCTTTCGCAGCATCAAGCCTTATTTTTCACACTTATAAATACCAGCAGTCTCCTTGAGGGCGAGAAGAAAATTGAGAAGGCTATAGAGAGAGAGAGGGTGTCAGTCCCATTGAGAAAGAAGATGTGTGATTGCAGATTAAGAGGGCTGCAACAACGAGACATAAGCTTATAAGCTTGATAGAGGTGCAATTTGGATACTAGTAGTTTTGATCGCAGCCAAAAAGAAAGTGTGCATGCAATTCCTCCTCTCGACGACTTAAACATATAGCTTCGGATTCGCTAAGGTGATATTGCATGTACTTAAGGGTCCGTTCGTTTCGCAAACAATTTAATACAGAACAGACTAATGAGTACAACATAAGATTGTACAGTACAACATAACAAATAGTCCCATGTTCGTTTCGCATGGTACTGAACATCAAATCTAGTACAGTCATGCGTTCGTTTCGTATTATCACAGCACAGGATAAGACAATTTGACGAAAATACCCTTTGTACTATTTTTTGTTCTTCTCATTATACAAAATATACTGGACAAGATCATAAATTATTATAATAATAAAATATTTATTTTATCTAACACAAGAGTTATAATTCCAATTAATAATGGATAAATATAACAACACATAATATTATATCATATAAAATAAGGAATAATAAATTGATAAATGTGCTCCAATATTGATAAATGTAATAAAAACATCATTCATAACATTTAATAAACACGTCTACTTCCTCCGAAACAAATTATAAATTCATCAAAACAAATGTCAACCAAATTATAAATCCATCAAAACATATCACTAATAATAGTTAACATAATAAAATGTCTATGCTCCTAAAATCTTCCTCAGAAACATCAACCTCTAGTCATCCTCCATCTCCAAGAAATATTTTTCATATTGTGGAGTATGTGCAAATTTAATAAGCACGTCTACTTCCTCCATAAGAGTGAGACCTAATTTCTTTAATTCTTGAGGTGCACGTCGACTAGTGGCCCACTCTTGAAGATGATATCGTCTACCTCTATACGGTGCAAGAAACCCCTCCCTATTGGTGTATCCACCATCCACAAGATAGTATGTACCTATTGGTACAATTATGAGATTATTAAAAAAATCAATGTAAAACTCAAATATTGAGAACAACTGTGAATGTTCATACCAACTGGGATATTCAATGCATTTTGTCTAGTAACTGCATCATACAACACCCTAGAATCTGAAGCAGACCATTCCCAACCTGATAATACGTACACAAACTTTAAATCTCGTGTACATACTCCTAATATATTTGTTGCAAGACTTTCTTTTCTTGTCCGGTATCTAGGCCTATCAGCTGCAGATAGTGTCACTGATATAGAGCTTTTCTCTCATAATTTCTTCTACAAATGAGGTGCAGATAAAAAAATGCAGCAACATACATAGCTAGCATGTTGATCAAATGATAACAATGTAGTTGACGTCAATCCATTGAAGTATAAAATATAATTAATAGTATTAGCAATTTATGGAAAAAAATATATATAACAATTTCTAAAAAGAATATAGAAAAATATATACCTAGTGCAAATTCTTGAACTCCCACCGGTAAATAATCAATCAAATAAAAAAATTAATACTATGCATTTGCTTGATTTGTATAAATATCTTGAATCAATTTAAAAAATAATCAAGATTTCTATATCACATCCATTATTATCCGCAATCGCTGATGGCGCCGAGCATCAGCGATCGACTTTTGATGCCGCAGACGACATCAGCAATTGCGGCATCAGCCATCTGCTGATGCCCATGGCTGCGGCATCAATAGATGGGGCATCAGAAATTTTCATAATTTATTTATTAATATTATTCTATATATTTTGCTTTTTATTCACGACTATGATTTATTGTATTAATGTTGAAGTTATTAACAAAGGTATTTAATTGCTACTACTTAGACTATTAGATGCAAAATATAAAACCATCGTGCTAATTATTATTATAATTTATCTCTGCAGGAGTAAACACTGAATTATGCATCCGAAAAGTAAAAAAATAAAAATAAAATATTACATATTTTTTTTGAAGTAAGATAGCTATAATGTGTTGCCTTCTCTCTACAGTTAAACAAACATAAAGGTTGAATCATCCTATATATTGCCATCGGGGTGATTTTAGTATCAAAAGAATTTGTCCGATGACCATAAATAGAAAGACATTCCAATCAATCAGAAAAGATGTCCCGACCATTTTGCGGGTAAAATTTGCAGGAACAAAAATATAAAAGTAGTATTTCTCACAAGAGCTAGAAGAAACAGTTAGGAACGGTAGGCGATTGCTGATGTCGCATTAGCCATTGTTGATGCCGCATCAGCGGTCGTTGATGTCGCCTGGGCATCATCAATTGCTGATGCCGCCGTAGGGTGCTGGTGCGGCCTCGTTACGATCTACTGTCGGCGTCGACGACGATGTAGAAGAAAAAAGTTAGGAGAACTCATAATCTTTTTTCTCCGCGAACAGCACTGTGAGACCCAAAGAATTAGAATGAAGAATAAGTTTTAAAATATGAAGGGTAATAAGGTCATTTTAAGTCTTGTACCAAAGTAACATGCTCTTGTTACTCTAATTTTGAGTAACAAGGAAATAGGCTCGGTGTACTGTACCGAGATAAATTTTTATCCTGTACTTGGTATATTTTTGCAAACGAACACTGGACAACATATGTTGTTCTGTGCTGTACCTTAAAATATTACGAAACGAACGTACCCTAAGTGTTGCTCATTAGTAAACACTACTTTGATATGATAAGAATGCTCTCCTCTTTGTCCCCGTGGACGTAGGACAGACACTCGGTTAACTCCTTGTGTTTTTTATTTTCGTAATTTTAATTTCAGATTTGATTTTTTATTATGTTATCGAATTTGAATTTTGTCAACCCTCGTATTCGTCATTATTAGGGTGCTCGCCCCAAAATGTTACAAACTTGTAATTTTGAAATTTATTGTGAACAAACCTTTTAAAGGAGTAAATACTAATTTTATAAAATTAGCATTTATATATGTTTGAGTGATATTAATGAATCAAATAGACAAATTTGAACCCCTTAGGTTATATTTGTTTCACAAAATAAAGTAGGATAAGAAGATGAACCAAAAGGAGACATGAAAGATAAAATTAATGTTATATTTGGTGTAAATGGATATAAAGTTTTATGACTTTATCCATCCCCCTCTCATATTTTACCCTATCTTAAATTTTATTTCGTGAAACAAATTATAAAGCTTAATACTTTTTATTTTTATGATTTAGGTTAATAGGTCGCTCATGATTGAACTTAATTGATCAGACTTAATTGATTTGATTAGATTAACTTAAAATTGAGTCTTGACAACTCAAGATTGAATTTAATTGGATTAAGTCACATTGGATCAAAACTACAATTAGATTCACTAAGGTCAAGATCATGTCAGTTTTGGTTGAATTTGATCAGTGGAGTCGGCTTAGGATTCAATCTACTAAATGATATCAAATTGTGTCAGCTTAGATTAGATTAGGTCGCACAAGTTTTAATTGAGTCAATCTAACGTAGAAGTCAAACTGATTGTATTAGATTAGGTTGAATTTGATTAGCTCGAGGGTCAAATTTAGTTTTTTTAAAAAATAAAGATAAAAAATCATAATAGATGATCAATACTAAGGATCAAATCCTAGATCTTTAGGCAACATACAATATATTGTCACCAACTGTGCTACCCACAGTTGGCTAGAGTCAATTTTAGTTGAGTGAGAGGTTGGATTCAATTTGATTTAGTTGGAATTAGATCTAATCGAATCAAATTAAATGAAGTCGACATTAAATTGAGATGATACTAAGACAAGAAACATTTCTTTGAGGCAAAATAGGATATTACATTATTACCCTTCTCTACTTTACTCTTATTACACTAATATTTTTCTAGTTTTCAAAAATTACAACATCATTCTCCTCAAGTTTAAGTTAGCATATTTAAATTTAATTATTTTAATAATAAAAATTATCACACTCATAGTAAGTTGATAAGTTAGATTAAATTATAATTTTTTAACTAACTATGTTTTAATCTTTAGTTGCTAGGATAAGTAGTCATTTTTAAGGAAAATAAAAATTTTATCAAATTTTTCACTAACCCGTAAAGTTAGAATTTATGATAGTACACTCGTTAAATTTTATTAATGGATTTAGTTTTTGACAAACTCATCTTTTGCCGCTAAACTGAGATATTACAATTTATCTATATTTTGAGAGTAAATTTTAATTTCATAAAACTTTTGGAGGTTAAAAAAGAAATGCATACTAAACTTTAAAAAATAAATAAGAATAACAATTCATCGTTGTACTTATACATGCAGTTAAGTAATTTCATTATGATATTTACGTACACATATTTTTTTTTAATACATATTATATTTACAATAACGTGATGATAGTTGGGGGTTTAATCCGAATTATCTATTTTAATAGTATGAACTCAATTAATAGATAATCCAATTTAATTCAAACGTGTCAAATAGGTGTATAATAAGTTTTAGTTATTGGAAACTATCTATTTTATGGTAGTTTATATTATCATATTAGTATGCGTATACATTTTATAACGTGGATTGTGCATATATTGTCATATGTACGTTTTGTAATGATTATTATTATAAAATTTTTTTTTAAAAAAAAAAATATATTATTATATTAGTAGTTTGTTTCTTTAATATATATAATATAAAACATAATTATTAGACGAAAATGGTTTCAACTTTCGTGAATTTTTCAATTTTAACAAATCATTTGATTGGTCTCAATTATATATAAGAAGTTTAACATTGATTCCAATAATAGCCACCTGTTAGCTAGTCGTGATGTCGCTCGTTAACTTGTTAACGTGACGGTCTGAAAATAATTTTTAAATATTGTCACGTCAGAAAGAATCCATGTAGATTTAGGGGTTATTCGACAAAAATGGCCAAACTTTCGTGAATTTCTTAATTTGATCAATCATTTGATTAGTCTCAATTATATATAAGAAGTTTAACATTGATTCCAATAATGACCCATATATATGAAACATAATACTATATATATTGAAAAATACACCATAAAAAATGCAGCACTATACCGGTGTTATCAATATGATATATCAGTTTCAAAATATACTTTATTTTTTTATAGTATGGTGTTATCAATATGATATATCAGTGTGGTGTTTGATAGTATGGTGTTATTAGTATGATATATCAGTTTCAAAAGATACTTCAATTTTTTTATGGTGTGATAGTATTTGGTGGTATTTTTAAAATTGATGTATTTGATGTTTCAGTATAGTGCTATATTTTTGATGGTGTATTTGATGTTATCAGATTGAAGTATTCTTTTTCTTTTTGATACTGCTGATATCAGTATAGTGCAATATGATGTATATATCAATGTGCAGTGTGATATTTGATGATACATATATATCATTGTGGTGTTTGATGATACATATATATCAGTGTGGTGTTTGATGATACATATATATCAGTGTAGTGTTTGATAGTACATATATATCAGTGTGTAGTGTGATGTTTGATAATAACATATATGAGGTCATTATTGAAACCAATGTTAAACTTCTTATGTACAATTGAGACCAATCAAAGGATTGATCAAAATTGAGAAATTTGCGAACCATTTTTGTCTAGTAACCCTTAAATCTACGTGGATCCCTTCTAACATTGTGATATTTAAAAATTATTTTCGGATCGCCACGTCAGCAAGTTAACAGACGACATCACGACTAGCTGACAGAGGGTCATTATTGGAACAAATGTTAAACTTCTTATATACAATTGAGATCAATCAAAGGATTGATCAAAATTGAGAATTTATTTTTATTTTTATTTTTTATTCCACAAATATTAAGTAAAATAGAATCAAATCATTGCTAGAATCATGTCATTTAATAAACATTGCTCCACATATCCAAACAAGTCCTATGGGAAGGAGTTTCATCAAATATACATCTAACTGATGTCACTTGATGTTGGCATGTTGGCGAGTTCAATCAAATTAAATATAGGTGATAAGTTGCTTGAACTTTAAGTAATTATAGTAACAATATGTGTGGGATAAGGAGTGTCAAAGTTTTATTAAGATAGGTGCCAAGAGTATGATTAAATAGGGTAAATAGGTGCGAGTGGGGAATGTCGTCTCTTCGTGCTCTTGTGAAGGTGACAAATCGATTGTGGTGACTCCCTCAAACTCTCTAGTGAATGCTCCGCCAGAGGATGGATGATCATGCCTCTATCCCTCTCCGTCCCTCTACACACCCTCTGATTGGGGTGGAGGCCCCTCTCCTCTGGGTGGCTCCCCTAGAATCCCTAAAGCAAGTAAGGCCTCCTTGCCGAACGACCTCTCGCATCCCCCCTATCCTGGTCTTAAATCCTTAGGGGAATTAATCCAGCCAAGTTGAATGTTGTGCATCACTCTACTTTCCACTAGATTTCCTCCAAGGCGACGAGTTGCGTAAGGTTCTTCGTCGAACATGTATCACAATGGCAATCATCTTTCTTTACCCTTATAGCTGGGTGTTTGGATTAATTCTTCGGGTTTAACATTTTTCAACTCATTATTTACGAGAATTTAGCTGACATTTGATATAAATGGAATTATTGGCCATTGAGATACAAACTATCCAACGAATTATAATTCCTCGATTTCACTTGGTTCATTCCTGAATGCCTCTGGAATCCCTCCTTCTAACCCTCCCGATTCAATGACTATTTTGGCTTCAACCTCCCACTGCCATCGGTGCCTCTGGGTGCCAATGACTCTTCCTAGGAACAGTGTGCGGTCCATAGATCCGGGTGCAACGACGTTGACCTCGTAGGCGTGCCCCTTCACATCCTCCCCCTGTTTTCACATTTGGGCGCGAACTAGGACGTGGGAGGTCGCTCTCATATGATGCTCGTGTGGATGTAATTGCATGGGTTGGGTCTGAACCAAGGGAGGGGGAGTTTGTTCCTGCCTTAGCTAGTCATCTCAACCACTTCATCCCTTTGAATCCCCCAAGGCTCATGATTTGTTAAAGGTGACTCCTTAGCTTCCTGGCGACGCTTTGTTGCATAATCCAAATCTTCTTTTCAATGGTGGCATGTCTCCCGCCCACGAATGACGCCCTACTTTCCATAAACTCGATTGACTCAGACGCTCAAGACACCCCTGTTGTGATCCTTACCTAACTAGATCCTCTTGCTTTGGTTTCTAACGTGCCCCCCCCCCCCCCCCCCCCCCCCTCCCCCCCCCCCCGACTGCATTTAAGTAAACCCGTTAACCCGACTCCGATCGTCCCGACTTTTAAACCTTCGGCCTCGACACTTGAAACCCTAATTAATCTTCCTGACCCTCCCTCTTCATTATATGTGCTCCTTTCCAGTCTCTAAGAACTTAATACTATGTGTGCTTCCTCCTTTGAAGCACCCCTTCTTCCTTACAGCATGCTTCTCGCTCCTTTGACCAACTCGTAAAGGAAATACAGTACAGTTCACCTTTTAGGCTTCTCTACCATCTCGGCTTCCTCAACCCACATGCCTTAATCATCAACGTCCTCCCTCGGTGAAGACTGTTGGACGAAATGGTACACTAGAGGGGGGGTGAATAGTATATTACTAATTCTTGTTGCATAAATTCGGTTTTAATCGTTTCTTTGGTTACTTAGGCAAATTACAAGTTAGTTAAGTGACTAAATACGGAAGCGATAAATGATAAAGCAATAAAGACAAATAAAATACCAATGCAAACACAAAAATTTATAGTGGTTCGGCCCCAATGCCTACTCCACTACCTAAGCACCTCGCTTAGGATTTCCAAACTTAGTTTACTAGATTTAAATCATTTCCCTTACAAAGAGGACTTTCACTCGAAGAGTCTCACTCTCAATCTAAGACACTTCCACACCCGAAAGTCTTCGTCTTCTTACCGAGAGCACTCTTCCACCTCAACCTAAGGGACAACTCAACTAATCCTAGTAAACTAGGTTTACACAAGTGGCTTTACACCTTCTACACCAAGGATACCACTCAATCACAAGACCAAACACTAGGTCTACATACAAGTTCAAATACAATGAAATAAAACACAAAAATACACTAGTAATGGAGCAAATAAATAATATAATAAATACTTAGCTCCAAACACAAGTCCTAGTTCCTCTTGATGCCTTGAGATGATGAATCGATAAATCTTGAAGGCTAAATCAAGGTGTGTATCTTGGAAACTAGGGTTATTAAAAGGATGGCGCAAGAAAAGCTTTAGAGTGATCAAGAATGACTAAATTAAGTTTATAGAGTGATAAAAAAATTCTTTAAGGAAGGCTGGGTTTGGGTATTTATAACCTCGCAACGAAAACAACGCGACAACGGGCGGAAAACTAACCGTTTCCGCCGTTCGATCGCATGTCGGTCGATCGTCGGTCGACCGACCGATCGATCGCCCGCGATCGCTGCACCTTCTGTGAGTTATGCGCACTATTCGGTCGATCGAATAGATCGTGAGATCAGTGATCTGTAATTCGATCGACCGATCGACCGAAGCGCTTCTGCCAAGTCGTGATTCTTGCGATCCTCAATCCAGTCGACCGATCGATCGACCGAAGACCATACTGCCAATTTTTGGCTTATGTCGGTCGACCGAACCTGGGCTGAACAGGGCAGTCTGCTATTTTGCTTGGGTTTTTCTACTCATTTTGGTTCCGTCTTCGGTAAGTCTACTTATATAACATTAAAACATAAATGTTATATAAGGATTACCCCCCATTTGGATTCAATAAAAATATCTAAAAAAATCAAAATCCTTAAGAATCAAAATCTAGTTTTTGGGGTCTAGTACAAATTTTCAGAAAACAGAAATTTTCTAAATTCTTGGGTCAAGTATGGGTAGGCTAAAGGCTTCCAGAATTTCCTAAAAAATACATCGTTATCTAATTTTGACCCAAGAAATAATTACCGTCATTTTTTATGTCAAGTAAATATCTAGGTTATATAGCCCTCCAAAAAGCTCCCTAGGCTTAGTGAATTCAGGGCGGTTTCTGGGTTTTCATGTTTTAGGATTCGGGATTGGTTTTAGAGTTCTTTGCATCATAAAGAGGATTTACAATATATTTAGACACCCTAAACCTAAACTCTAACTTCTTGAAGAGTTCGAGAGCGTCGACCAACGTCCTTTCGATTTTCTGATTTTTTTGATTTTTTCAATCGCGGACGTTGTGCGCTAACCGATATAAAATCTGAAAGATATCTCAATAAAACATTAGTTCCATGTTTGTTATCATCAAAACTGAGATTAATACCAAAGTTGAAAACCTTAAGTCAACAAAGACCCTCGCTTCCTCAATATCTCCCTTACCGAATGGGTCTCTTCACTCTAATCGTTCGCAGCTCGATTCTCTTCTTAAGATCCAGGTCCTGATGAGCTTTCATCCCAAATCAAGTCTCATATCGAGTCTTCTGTTGTTCCTGTGGGCAATGATTCCCACATAGTTGTGGATGCCCATTTCTTCTATGCTGGAATATTCGTGGTGTCAACAGGCGCCAGGTTACAAACCAACAAATCCCTATTAAACATCTCTCCACCAAAGTAATTGTGTCCTAGGAGCCTCCTTTTTGCTTGGAATACACATTATACCAAAGCCAAGGTGATATCTCTCCATACTGATTGTATTCATGTTGTTTTTTCAATTGATGGTTTTGAGCCCTTTCTTGCTTTAAATATTTATGCTAATATTGATAAGAATATTAATGACTTTGATTGTTCTATGTACCTCTTGCTTCTTATAGGGGATATTAATGTCATTTTTAAGTAAAAAAGACAAAAAGGGTGGTAAGCCTTCTTTCTTCGCATTCATTTGTGCAAAACTTCCAAAGTTTTGTTACAAATCTTGACTTATATGACATAGGCTTTAATGGTTCACCTTACACTTGGTGTAATAGTAGAAGTAGTTCTGAATACATTCTTATTTCATTGGATAGATTCTTTTCCAACTCTGTCTGGCTTTATTTTTTTGAAAACTATTTAGTTAAACATTTGAATAGAACTACCTCTGATCATGTCCAAATCCCCGTGAGAGTAAAAAGTTGTGCTAATAAGATGCCTAAATTATTTAGATTTGAACCCTTATTGCTTGAATACAGTGAGGCCAATGAGGTGATCCAATCTGCTTAGAATAGTCTCTCTTCTCAAATTCAACCTCTTAGTAGGTTCTCCTTATAGTTGAAACCTACCAAACGTGCTCTTTCAATTTGGAACAAAAATAATGTTGGTAACTTGGAAGAATTG
The DNA here is from genome assembly GCA_034359265.1 of Canna indica. Lineage (NCBI taxonomy): Eukaryota > Viridiplantae > Streptophyta > Magnoliopsida > Zingiberales > Cannaceae > Canna > Canna indica. Next base: position 11,777,638 of record CP136894.1, on the reverse strand, counting down.
TTGCCATCCAACAACAATGACATATTGCCCCTTGAAACTAAGGAAGCTAGACGTGGCATATCCTATCCTGCCTTGAGGAACTCACTCTCGGGTCATTATACAACAAGGCTTCTAACCTTCGGAGACAAATCACATTGAAATGGTGGGGAACATCCAAAACCAAATGATTTTTGGAGGGTAATGCTAACAATGCTTACTTCTATAGGGTTGTCACTACTATAAGACATAAAATTATTCTTCGGATGAGAATACATGTCTCAGTTACTTTGGGAGACCGGTGGGACTCAATTTGTGGGGTATTTTTTTTTTCTAATCAATAGTTTGATACAATAAAAGAAACTAAGTCATAAACTAATTTTTACATGCTTGACTCTGAAGTCTTCAATTCTTGATTTTTCGCGATTTTTCTGACGAAATTCGAACGTGTATCGTATATCCAACCTGGGATTAAACCTTGATGAAACTATCATAATCATGTTTGTTATCATCAAAATTAAGATTGTTGCTAAGGTTGAACCCTTGGGCACAACGGATGGAACATGCTCTATGTATTTTTAGGTGTTTAGTCCATAATGAGGTTCAGTTGTACTTGCTATGATAGGAAATTATTCCTTTAGTACACCGAATGTCCGTTCAACTGCATTACACAACGATGCATGCATAAAATATGGAATAAAATATGTATTTTGAACTCCTATTTTAGAATAATTTTTTTACCTTGAAATATGGGTAGAAGCTTCTATCGTTGAGAATTTGAGGGGAAATTTCTGAGTCATCCAGTTGTTTGATGAACTTTTCTTCCAATTCAATAATGTATTTCAAGACATTGTGAAAATGTTTACTTGTAGTATCACCGGACCGTCGAAACCAAAATTGAACCGCTCGATTTTTAGCATTATGAGTTAATATGTATAGTGTTTCCACAGCTTGCTCTTCTATAGTTGCTCTTCACGCTAGTTTCAAGTCACCATCCTTTTCAAGCAAATTGCATAAATCTAAAAAAAAATTAGGCTCCATTCGTATTGTTTTTTTGACCTCGTACACCACCTACAATAGTACATAAAATTTCCTTTTGTACTCTTTCTCTTTCAACACTTATGTCTCAAGTAAGACTCTTTCTAACGTGATCGTATTTGAAGAAACCACCAATAAGCAATCAAACACACTAGATGAGCAATTGCTCTTCTACGAATTTCCATCCACATAAGTTGCCATTGTCTAAATATAGCCACGGGCAACCGAAAATCCATCTCACATAATAATAAACATATATAAAGATAGTGCAATATAGTAATATACCATTCATCTAGCATAATTTTGCAGGTCAACCTACTTTAAGACAATGCAATATAGTAATATTCCCGATAATTCATTTTAATAGTCTTTGTTCTTTTGATATGTATAAAAAAACACATGGATACAAATAACTTGAGATGAACACACTAATGGTACGTTTGCTTCAGTAGATAGGATAAGATATGATTGAATAATAAATGAGAGGGAATTGAATATGAATCTTTTAAATCTGGTGTACATCGAATATCATATTAATTTTATATTAATCTAATCTTATTTTTTTCTAGTCAATGCACTAAAGAAATAATAGATTCAAATCTATATCTTATCTTATCTTCCTTAATCCTATGAAGCAAATAAGCACTAATAGTAGTCCTTGTTGGGATTCAAAATTTCAAGAATGTGACATGTAAACTACAAGATGCAAATGGGAGCTATAATCGCTTGAGATGACATAAAATTTTTTGATGCATCTACAATAATGTGGATGCAATAATGGCTTGAGTGGACGATACCTAGCGATCCAACATCTCAACATCCATCACATCAAATTAAAAAATGAAATTAAACAACCATCAATTGAACATTTCAATTGTACTGCACTGTATCATGTACAAATAGACCGTTCTTGATTCTTTGTAGGGATTACATGAAGCATATATATCAAAAAGTATAAGAGGATATATAAATTGTAGAAGAAATTTTACATCGAATTAGAATTTGGAAGACTTCACGATCACTCCCTCTTCTATTTTATCGTTTGTATTCAATATGAATGGGAAGATGTCACTAGAGTTTAATGAAATCTTGTAAATTTATTAAGGGTAATTACCTGAATATATCCTGAACTATGGAATTTGTCTCAAATTTATCATAAGCTTTGACTTTTCCAAATTGCATCCTCAACTATCACATTTGTATTAATTGCATCCATCCGTCAAAATTTCGTCAACTACCCCGTGAACCCTGTGAGGTGCCATGCTCACGTGTATTAAAAAAATATTTTTTTAACTTTGTTTTTTTTTGTTTTTCGTCCACGTGTCCTCCCCACTCAAGGCAATGAAGCGTCGGGCGCCGGCACCACGATGGCCACCCTGCACCACCCTGGCTCCGGCGGAGGAGGCGAAGGCGCCAGTCTCTCCAGTGGGGCCTAGTAGACGAACAACCACATGGATTACCCATGGCCGCGATCGCTGTGACGGGGTGGTGGAGCGTGTAGATGAGGCGAACGACATCAGCTTCTGATGTCGTCGACGATGACGTCGTGCCCCCCGCGCCATATATTAGGTGGTAGAGCACGACCTGGATCTCGTCGACGAAGCTAGCGCTGAACACCACCACCGCATTCTTGCTTGTCATCCTCGCCACTCTCTCGTATGGACTCCTCCACCTCGCCGGCACTACCACCTTGACGAAGGAGAAGAGGAAGAGTGGAGAAGAAGGAGACGAAGGAAGAGTGAGATGCGTGTGTGTATATATATATATATATATATATATAGAGAGAGAGAGAGAGAGAGAGAGAGAGAGAGAGAGAGAGAGAAAAGGCCATAAAAGGGGAAGACAGAGATATGCCCGAGAGAGTAGGGAGATTTCCCAATCAGGAAACTAATTACCGATTGAGACAAAGTGAATTCCCAATCGGGTAGGAGATTACCCGATTGGGACCACGTTTACCCGATTGGGAATTCACTTTGTCCCACTCGGGAATTAGTTTTCCCGATTGGGAAATCTCCTTACTCACCCGGGCATATCTCTGCCTTCCCCTGTTATGGCTCTCTCTCTCTCTCTCTCTCTCTCTCTCTATCTATCTATCTCTCTCTCTCTGCAACGCATGCCACTCTTCCTACGTCTCCTTCTTCTTCGTCTACTCCACCATCTGAGGAATCTCCATAACCCATCTTACAGCAGAGGTTCATTAGTTTATTCAGTTGGGTGCTCGCCTCATCGGCTTGGGTTCCGTACCATACGGCGGCGACGGCGGAGATAGTGCATCTTCGGCAACATGGGCTTCCCGTACATGAATATGGTGTTCACCGTCGACGTCGTCGAGAATTGGATCGCGAGGTGGAGCTCGCCCATCTTCTTGACACCATTGTTCAGGCGTGGAGAGGCGGATCCTTAACTTGCCCATGCTCTGGTCCTTGCTACCATTCAAGGAGCCAATGGAGCTGCACTCGTCGAAGAGCAACTGGTTGTTGTCGAACACTCCGACGGTGAGCACGATGCGTTCACGCTCAACCTGGGCAAGCCCAACCTCGCCGGCGAAGAGGAGACGAAGAGAACCCCAGGAAGGTGGAGCTGCTGCAGGGCGTGGAGGCGGCACTGCGGAGGTTCTTCTTCGCCTACCGACAACTAGTGGCATCGGTGATGGGGAGCGTGGAGGCGAGCGGCAATCGGGCCGTGTACGTAGTATACATGAATAATAATTTTTTATTCATGTTATTTTTTAATAAAATGATTTTTTTTAATCCACGTGTGTACGTGTAGCACACGTGGATATCAAAAAAGTTTTTTTTTAAAAAAAAATAATTTTTTAATTATTTTTGAATAAAAAAATATATTTTTATTACACGTGTACATGCCACGTTACAGGGTTAACGGAGTAGCTGACAGAATTTTAACGGAAGAATGCAATTAATACAAATGTGATAGTTGAGGATGCAATTTGGAGAAGTCAAAATTCAGAATAAATTTGAGACAAAGTTCATAATTTTGTTCACAACATATTTTTGTTCAATTTTTTTCATAACAAATTGTCTACTCGTAGTTATTTCATAAACCAGAGATTTCTGAGGAGGGGCTCACTTGCTCTTTAAATGTGACTATGCCGTCACTCTCTGGTCTTACATCTGTAATTTTTTTGGCTTTTATTTTTCTACCTACTTGATTTGGTACTCTGGTAGCAATCCCTTATTGCTAGATAATTCTTTTAAGAATGGTTCCTTCAAGGGTATTATTGCTAGTACCATATGGTTTCTTTAGTTTTTTCAAAACGATTGCTTGCACAATGGTTGGAGGCTTTCTGATAAATGCCTTGTGAATACAATTCTTGCTTTTGTGTCTTCTTACAATATTGTAAAGCTATCTGAAGGCAAAAATAAAAAACCAGAATATGCACTCTAGCTTACATAGATGGACTCCTCCTAAGGATAAATGGATTAAAATTAATTGTCATGCATTCTTGAATCATGATTCTGCTACTGTGGGCCAGGTACAAGGCCTTGTACGTGGTTAGAGAACAAAATGGTCCCTGCATACATGTGTAGACCAGGTTGATCAACTCCTGGACACCATTGCATAGTGAAGCATTTACTCTTTTGGTAGCTATCAAGTTTGTTGTATCAATTCAATTCCCTTACATCTTAATTGTATCAGATTTAATTACAGTCTTTAATGAATGCTCTCCAGCGAAAGATCTAGGCACCGACCTTGGTCGGTCCAGCACATTATATCCAATATCCTTCGGTACGTTAACTCATGTAATTATTACCAAATTTCGTTTTGCTCCTCCGATGTTTAACAAATTAAACAGTCTATTGGGTACGGGTGAGAGAATTTGAGTATCATGTATTTTTTTATGATATTCGAATTCTATTTTATATATGATCGATTTTTAAATTTTGGAATCGGATCATATTTTATTGCAACCTATTCATTTATAGATTACAACATGTTCTAAAACAAAATCAATACAGGTTCTAATAGGGTATCATGTTGAAACCTGTATCATAGAACCTGTAAATGAACAACTTCCAGAGTACATGTTCCAAGTATCGATTTCGGTCTCGATTCTGAGTAGTACTCGATGTGTTGGACCCGAAACCGATATCGATTTTAATCGATTCCTTAATTTTTGTCTTAGATCCTACTCGAATTTAATTCGAGTTTACTTGAAATCTACCCGATCGAATAAGTTCCAACCGATTTCGAATCTACCCGATATCTATGCACACCCCTACTACTGAGTTACAAACTATGGTAAAAAGTTTCGTGAGTCGTGTATTTGATCGTCTAACATGTCTCGTAGTCTTAACTCTATTTTGTCTAGTCCTGATTTTAATTTAGTACTAATATAGTTACTTTTATTTTTGAAAAAAAAAGAGTTTATCATCTTTAATTATAATTGATATCCATATTTTACCTCCGTAAAATTGTTTGACCTCCTTTAATATAGGATAAATAGAAATAAATTTTTAACCTACTTAGAAATTTAATCTCTATTTCAATTTTCAAATGATCTGTTTGGTTAGTAAAATTAAGTCTATTTATATGATTTCGATTTTACTAAAATCAAAATTACTTACGAAAATGTGTTTGGTTCAATATTTTTATGAAACTAGATCGAAATCAAAATGAAAATATATTTCAACGAAACCAGATTTTTTAATATAAAAAAAATACCAAAAGGTTATTTTTTATGATTTCGTTATCAAAATGCAACTTTGTAATTATAAATACTTTTTTATAAAATTTATTAATTTTAAAAAAAATCAAATTATATCTAGCTAATTTATAAAAATAAAAATTATTATTTTCAACTCAAACTATTATATATTACCTCAAAAAAAAACCCTCAAACTATTATCTTAAATAGATAAATTAATTAAACTAATTTATATCTAATTTACTCAAACCTAAATTTTAAAATAATTCAATTTTCTTAAATTTAATCTATTTATAATTTCATCAAAACTAACTTTAGACTTTAAACTTATTTTTAATTTTTTTTTAATATTTATTAATTAATTATATATCTAATTGAACAAAAAATCTTAAATTACCAATAATTTAATTAATTAAAACTTACAAATATTTTATAATCATATTAGCAAACATTTAATTTTGCAAACTAACTACAAATACAATACGTGACTTTTTTCTACAATCATATTAAGTTTGATGAATCATTTCATATGAATTAGTTTACTCTTTAATCAAAAATCAAATTACTATTATAACTATTCAATTATTATTTATAACCAAATAAACGTTCACTAGTTTCAACCAATTAAAACTGATATTATTTTCATTAACCAAACACATTTTTAAAAAACTGAAAACTAGAAACCAAAATTAAAATTTCAAAATTAAGTTTTCAATTTTACTGAAACCAGACCAAAAAGTAGTATTCACCAAACCAAGTTATTTTTTTTCTTTCTCACACATAATTCCTTCTCGGACATTAGCTCAATTGGATTAGAGATAGAAGTATTGCTTTTAATTGTGATTTTGTAGTTAATAAAGTAGAAAGTGTATATAATACGAAGGATTGTGTGATGTTTACAATTGAGATGAATAAAATGATGAAAACTCGGGAGGAATATGATTATACTCTACCGAAAAGCAAGGGGTGCACGACAATAGGTTTGCTGCCCCCTTTACCCGACTGTTGAGTAGAACCTAGGGCCTGTTTGGTTAGCGAAACCAAGTCTGTTTTCATGGTTTCAGTTTCACTGAAACCAAAACTGCTTACGAAAACGTGTTTGGTTTAGTATTTTCGTGAAACTGAATCGAAACCAGAATGAAAACGAAACCAATTTTCTTAATAAAAATGAAAACAATAGAATATTATTTTCTGTGGTTTCGAGACTGTCGGTTTCGTTATCAAAATGCTGTGATAACTTTGTAATTATAAATATTTTTTTATAAAATTAATTAATTTAAAAATAAATCAAACTATATCAAATTTTTAAAAATAAAAATAAAAATCATCATTTTTAACTCAAACTTTTATCTTAAATTTATAAAATAATTAAACCAATTTATATCTAATTGACTCAAATCCAAATTTTAAATAACTCAATTTTCTTAAAGTTGATCTATTTATAATTTAATCAAACCTAATTTTAGATCATTGGACTTGTTTTTTTAAAAAAAAATTATAATAACTATTAATTAATTTTTATATCTAATTGAACAAAAAAATCTTAAATTATCAATAACTTAATTAATTAAATTATTTAAATATTTTGTAACCATATTAACAAATATTTAATTTTGTAAACTAACTAAACATTTAATTACTACTAAAAATGTTCAAGAAAAATTAATATTATTTTTTATAATCAAATAAATATTTACTGGTTTCAACTAACTAAAACTGATATTGTTTTTATTAACCAAACGCGTTTTCAGAAAACTGAAAACTAAAAACCAAAACCAAATTTTCGAAACCAAGTTTTCAGTTTCACTGAAACCAAACCAGAAAATAATTTTCGCTAACCAAACAGCACCTAAAAGATTTGTTTTCTAATAAAAACTCAATTGGATTAGATCATATCTAGTAAAATTTGAGTTACTAGATTCGACTCCACATTAAATCTTGATATGATAAGAGCAAGCTCAAACCTATAGTATTCAATTTAATTTAATTTAATCCAATCAAATTAAACTTGACTTGGAATTGATTTGACTCGACGCAATCCCTACTTCGATTTTTTTTATAAAAAAAACACACAACCGCTCCCACAAAAGTCAAGTAGAAATCAGTATCCGGGTGACAAGGGCAGAGGGCCGTCGACCGTGCACCTTGCGTCGGAATCTTGCTTGCCACCATATTCCTTGTGGTAGAGCAAATCTTATTAATCAAAGAAGTGGATTCACCCACCTTACAACCATATCGGTAAGAATTTTTATAGGCAATAAGACATTAATTACAGTCAAGCCTATTGCCTAATGAATGAAAACGAATTGAAACTAACAATGAATCATCCTTAGTAAGAGTGGTAACATAGCTTCTATTGATGAAAATCTTCAAGTTTTTAAGCATAGAAGACACTTCCTCAAAACATTCTCAGCTTCCCTGTTTTCTAATTGACAAGTCATTTGAAGTAAAGCCAACCTTTGCAATTTGGTGCGCTTTGTCATTTACATCCCTGTTCAGATAGAACCAGCCATTAACCTCAAGCTTCTCTGCCAGGGAAAAGATATCATTTGTGAGAGCTTTAAGATTCCAAGGAACATTATATTTCCGTTGTAAAATGTCCACTGCTTGCATGCTATCAGTAAATATCTTTAGGTGTTTGAAACCTAATTGATCAGCCTTGATTAGACATAGCCAGATAGCTTTAAGTTCTGCCGATAACACATCAGCAATAACTGTGTTACAACACCCCATGATACACTCTTCTTGACTTTTATTCAGAAATCTAAATCCTAACCCACCTTTGCCACTTTGTTTGAGCCAGGATGCATCACAGAATCCCCAGAAATTTATAATTTTGTCTTCATTTAAGGTGTTCATCAAAGCTTCCTTGCTACGGTAGCAGTGTTTACCTTTCTGCTTATGCCCTTGGCCCATTTCCTCCTCATTATGTTTGACAGATTCTTCAAAAACCATTTTCTTTAATGAATGGAAGTTTGCAACTTCCGCAAGAACCTTATAAACTAGAGAACTACATCCATAACCTTTCTCTTTAAAATAATGTTCATTTCTTTTTTTTCACAAATACCAGAAACCTGTAGCAATTCTTTCAATAATCTTGTTTCTCATGCTAGGTTCCAAATTTTTCCCTTCCTCAAGCCACAAGCCTTGAGACCATTGATCCTTAAAGACAAAACGATAGTTTAATAAACCTTCCATCATTGTCCAGAAAGCAGATGCTAATGGACATTCTACAAAGATGTGTTTTATGTTATCAGTTTTCTCCTTGCAAACAAAGCAGCAATGTCTTTGTATCCTGCTTCTTTTGGCTAACATTTCAGTTGTGGGGAGTCTACCATGGATTAACTTCCATAAGAAGATTTTTACCTTTGGTAAAACATTCAACTTCCAAAGACCTCTCCAATTGAACTTAATATCATGTGTCTCATTTTCTTTTTCTCTTAGGAAGTTATATGCAATTTTGCATGAAAGATTCCCTTTTCCATTTAATCCCCAGTACCATTTGTCATCTTGTCATCTTTGCCCTCTTTTGAAATATGTATTTTCAAAATTTCAATAACAATATCATCCCCAAAAATAGAATAGACCAATTGAATGTTCCAACGTTATCAGTTATAAGCTCACTCACCAAACTCACCTCATTCACTCTGTCCATGTTGATGAATGTTGGTCATTTTTCAATTGGGATATCGCTGATCCATAGATCTTTTCAGACATTTGTTCTATTACCATTCCCAATCCTTTTTCGAAATCCTTCTTTTAACGATCACAATTCCAAGGATGAATGTTCTTATACTTGTTCCGGATAAGATTCACCCAAGCAATATCTTTTTTGTTTAAAAGAGTGATTATTCTTTTGGCATGAATGGATACTTTGAATAAACTTAGGTCTTTAACACCAAGACCTCCATTATATATGCTAAGTGTGACTCTTTTCCGGTTAACCAAATGAAGTCCAAATTGTTTCTAATTGTTCTTCCAAAGATAAGTTCTAGCAAACTTCTCATAGTCAGCTGCAATCTTTTTATTCATCCAAGCGGTGGCTACTATATGAATTGGTATTGAGTTGATGACTGAGTTCAGTAACACAACTTTTCCTGCCTGAGAGATACTTCTACTAGCCCAACACTCAAAAATGCATCTCCACTTTCATCCACCATTTAGATAGTCAACTTTTTTTTTGCTTTGCCAAACACCTGCCTTTGGATATTGATTGAAGGCTTTCCTTCTACCACATTAGCTCCAAGATATTTAAGAAGAAAAATGTCTTCCTTTATCCCCAACAGATCACTGAAAACTCTCCTTTTTGCACTAGGAAACCCCTACTTCTATCTGACTCGACTTAATCTATTGAATTTGTCCTAATTGACCTAAATATATCCTACTCGGTGGACCAAATTCTGATTCAATTAAACGGAACCCCACCTGAACAAAAATGGATATATTATATGAGGGTTCTATTTTTATTCCACTTACATGTATATGAGCACGATAATAATTAAACCCCGAATCCGATTCCATCGGGCTCGGTGGATTGATTTAGTAGGTACACGATCCGTGAGAGCCTACAATCTCACACGAACCAGACCGGACTCAAGACCGGCCTATGTATGCACTCTAAACCCGGTCCACTAAATCAGACCCGTGACGCGCATGTGCACAACTACCCATGCTCAGAGAGAGGAAGCTTTGAGGTCCGGCAGTTGGCAAATCGCATCGCCCGAATCCTCTCTCCCTCCTCCACTCCGACTCGCTTCCGCGACTCCATTTCGAGGAATCTGAGATCGACTGGAGGTGATGACGCTTTCTTTTTCTTTCATTTTCCTCAATCACTATTGTAACGTTAATGAATGATCTGCGCAATGTCGTGTGGGCTCGAATTCGATTTGCTGTTTCCGTCCCTCGCTTGCTTTCTTTCATGAATTTGTGATGCCAACTTGCTCCCTTCTCGAGTGATTTTGGCTTCTCTTCCTTCAAGGTCGTATTTTTTAACCCTAAATGGTCGTGCGGTGGCTTTGTAGGGGAATAGTTCTGTTACGTGTGTCCATTGAGGAAGGTTTCTTGAGGGATGTGGGGAAGAAGGTTTTTAAGGGCTGTCGAAGGTTAGCGAAGATGGGTCCTGGATTAAGTCGTTTGAGAACTTATGTCTCTTTTGTTGATTTTAAGACTCACAGGATGAGTTATTAGTGAGGCGCATTGTTTTTGCTGAAATGATTAGTTGGTGATTATAGAATTCTTTTGGTTCATTTCTGTAATTTGTAGAGGATAGCTTACATTGTCAAAGAAACATAATTTAGAATTGAGCTGATTGGGAGTTATAATTTCTGTTATCATTCATTATGACTTGTAATTGTAGACGCTATTTCATGGAAGAGAAAATGAACATCATGGATTTCTTCAGCGTAAAGAAGTTCCTCAGCTGGATATGATTACCACTGTTAAGTTTTGTAATTACTTTGAAATTATTATGTGATTCTACAATAAAGATTACATTACAAGGGGAAAATAAAAAAGAATAATATTAGATGGAAGTTATCAAAAATAATAATTAAAAAGGTTATCTCAAGTCCAGCTGGAGATTTGGCTGCCGCACTATACAAAAGCATGCATTATTGTGAATAATAATGAAGTTGATTTTTGCCTGCACAGTTATTGTAGATTCAAGCCGATGTACTACACTGAATCTGCTGGGTGTTTGTTTGATTAAGTCAAGAAGCATGTATATTGGTTGGATTTTTAATTTATTTAAGTTCAAGGAAGGAATCTACAACAAGGGGTTAGTGGTCATAACTCTTCTTTTACAAACCCATATGATGACAAGAAGCCGACTCATAAGTTTGTGACTACTAATAACTAGTTCTTTTCTCTTGTTTGGTTCATGAAATTTCCGAGATTTGTTTTCAACATTATTATGCAATGATCCCTTTGTTCAATTACCGTCTTGTTCTATGATGCAAAATTCAAATGCATTATTCTTTTTCAGAAAATTGAAATGCATGATATATCACTTACTGACACAGTTTCTTCATGAATATATATCGTGATTGGGCACTATATTTCTTTGTAGCATACGTAAACAAGAGGATGAGTATCAAAGTATAGGCATCAGAATATCTTTTAGGATATGCATATATAAGTGCTTCTGCTTGGTTACTCACTTCTAAGGACTGATAGGGATGATGTCTGGTCAATCAATTGGTTTGCTTGGAAGAAGCGAATCTGATGAACATCTGTTAGAAGATCCTGTGTCTGAGGTTGGTAATGATGATGAACAATCTGGAAAAGTGTTATTTGCAGCTTCATTTGAGGAGCTTGCTCGAAGCCATGTGCAGTATGAAACAATTATTTGGGTTCTAATATCACTGTTGCTTGTTTTGGCCTGGGGCATTGGTTTTATTATGCTCCTATATCTTCCTGTTAGAAGACATGTACTCAAAAAGGATATTGCTTCACGTAGACTTTACATCACATATGACGAGATAGTTTACAAGGTACTAGAAAATTTTCTGCTTTTGTAATCCTGTCCATTATATTCTACACACATTGCATAGCATTGAAAACTCTGCAGGCCACTAGGCCATCTATTTTGCCCTTTCTAGGTCTAAACAAGATTGAGAAGCACATTCCTCTTCATCTGGTTATTGATATCGTCATTGAACAAGGTACATTTGTTGACCAGGTCATAGTTTCTATTGTTCAATTTCTTCTTCTGGTGTGGTCTTTCTCAATGTTTGCATTATACCATGTTTAAGATTGTTTCTACAAATTATTCCGTCATCAATATGCTGTAAACAATATATACACGAGATATAAAAGAAATTTAAGACCCTAGACGGGCCTTAATTGGGCACTATAAATTTGAATTTGCATTCGTTGACACAATCTCAGAGCTTAATGTTGCTAAGGGTGAAAGGTATTAAATTTTCATACATAGTTGCAGAACTCTTTATTTATTCTTTGCCTCATTATATTTGAATTTTATTAGGATAATATCTTAAGAAGTTTGAGTTTATTCCAGACCTGAACCTGTATTATTGGCATCCGTTCATTCTTTCCTACTATCTCTGTTTTCATTTCAATGTTGTGATTGTGTACCTATGAAATCTTTTAAAATACGAAGAAGCTCTTCAGCCTCATTTGTGTATTTCCTTTCACTTTTCTTTTATCATTTTTTAATACTTCATCATGCCTTGGCCATTGCTCCTACCTTTTAGATGTATACGTTATTCCAAAACCTCTTTATGAAGTAAGGTACATCACTATGCTCCCCAATCTGATTACTCAGCTCACTTTTCATTATAAATGGCATGAACTTTGATTCTAGATTGCTCTTGACAAAGTGGTCCAAAGAACTCCTAACTAATATAGATAATGGCCCCATCTCTCGCACATCGTGAAATGAACCAGCAATCTTTTAGAGAGATTTTGTTCTTTTTCTTTTGAGGAAAAGGTAAATGGTCAGAGCATAAATGAAAGACATTATTTCAAAACAAAAACCAATGTCGAGGATGATGCTTACAACATACAAAGAAAGAAAAAGCTATTATATTTTATTTACCTTTGATGTTTTATATTTCAACATGAAGATGGACGTTTCTCTTTTATCATATCACCTGCTAATACATTTGTTATTGTTATATTTCACTAACTGGGTACTCAATACATCCTTGCTAATAGTTTATGAACAAATTGAATTTATTAAATAACTGATTAATGAGCTATGCATATTTCTTGTATTTTATCCTCCACAGTGCTTCATATTTGTATGCATTAAACTTCTTTCATTGGCATTTCTTGTTAATGTTTAACAATTTGACATCATTACAATTTTTCTAGGCTGCTTGCAATCTATTTATGGAATACATACTTTTAGAATTGCAAGCATAGCTCATCAAAAAGTTGCACCAGTTGATGAACTGCAGTTTCAAGGTGTTTCAGATCCAAAACTTCTGAGAAAGGTATTTAAATATTTCACAAGCTGCACAAAGATTTCCTTTAATGTCAGGGTGCCCATTAAACAGTTCAACCCAAAAAAACGAACCAAACTTTTCAGTCCGGTTCCATTATTCAGAAATGTTTGATTTGTTTTAGTGTCCATTAACCGGCCAAATTTTCAGTTCGCTTTTTTTAAGTAAAGTTTGACTTGGTTTGTTCTGTGGATTTATAGATTTAAGGGGTGTGTGGTTGGAATGATATCATAAGGAATAGGAATAGATAGGGAATGGAAAATACAAAGAATAATATTACTTTTTTTTATTGACATTAGGAACACATAAGAAATAGTATTGTTTTGTTTGGTTAGCATAAAGAATAGACAAGGAATAGAGAGAAAAATGACCAAAATGTCCTTCTTAGCAATATAATAATATGTATTATAATTTATTATAAATGATAACAACGTAACTATGGATTAACATAAAATAATTTATTTAATTTAAAATTATAAAATTTATTATTTACTTCCTTTTCATAAAATCAGTTGAATCTTCATAAAATAATAATTAAATTATTATTTAATAATAAAATAATAATGATTTATTTAATATATGTATTTATTAATTTTTTTTTATGTAATATTATAAACATTGAAGAAAAATATTGAATGATATCATAAGGAATAGATGGGAAATATTATTCCTTAGGCTGAGGTAAGAATCCCCATCAATGAGGAACAATATTCTTTATCTATTTCTTATGGCCCACCTATCTCTTGTCAAAAAATTACAACCAAACAAGGGAATAGGTAGGTCATAAGGGATAGTATTCTATTCCCCATCTATTCCATCAAACCAAACACCCCCATTAGTTTCAATTCAGTTAATCTTACTTGCAAACTGGACCCAAGTGAAGATCTTTTTTGATATTTTTATTAATTTTATATTGTATTTTAGTCCAAGAGAAATTTGTTAAAAATAGTTATGAAATTTAGTTCATGTTCATACTGAACCTATACATGTAAGAGTATATGAAATTTAGTCCATGATGCTTCTTTTGTTTCAACTTGAGTTCGCTTATGAATGCGTCCAAGGATAAGAGTATATGTACCGTTTACCCATTATATTGTGAATGTTTAACATCAAGAAAACATACATGAGATGCTTCTAATCCCTATGGCCCTGCTAGCCTATTCTATTTCTATCCTCATATAAGCATTTCATTCAGTCCACAAACGCATATTTCTTAGAAAGTTTCTGAGCTACAATGAGTTGAGATCAAAAGTGGATTACAAGTTTAGGTTTATTGCGTTGTAAATAGAGTCTTTAAATATATAGACTCAAGAACAGTACATTGTGCCACTGGAAAAAAGAAAACTAAACTAGACTAGTACATAAGATAACCATAGTGACTACCTCAGCCAGTCAGGTAATAATAAAGAACTAAATGACTCCCTAAATACATCATTTGTATCTAATAATCTGAAAATGATCCACAGAGATTTTGTCAGTTCACTAATAGTTATCCCTTTGGGAGCCCCAAATCAAGTACACCTTACATGACTCCCCTGACAAAAAAGAGGTCTATAGAATCCCCCTCCCCCTACTGGGCCTTTTGCAATGTTATGATTATTCTTTGATAACCTCGTACATAATTTATGAATATTCCCATGAAGATGTTTATTATATATGATTACATTGTGTTTAGGTCATCATTATAGAGTCTTCGAGGAGTATCCGAGAATTTGGTCATTGGAAAACTGGGACATTTTCTGGGGATGAAATTTCAAGATCACTGACTGATATTCCATCTTTAAATAAGTGGCAATCTTCCAGCATGAAGGTTAGTTTTCAGATTATAGTTAATTGATCAACATGTACTGATTTAATTTGTTTCTTGTCAAACTTCTCCCAGTGTGTTTGGTTTCTTTTGTTTTGTATGGTCTTTCTTTTTTTCTTATTGTAACAGTAAAAGTTCACCTTGATGTTACTGCCAAGTTGTATAGTGTCGGATAATCTATAGTTGCTCTTTTCTAAAGGATGATGTAATTCTGAAGCAGATTTCTTGCTGAAGTATTCAACCAAAAAAACAATTTGATCTAGAACATGACTAAACTTTTATTTTTTGGTTTATAGTACATAGGAAATTTATTCACAAAGTAATTTGGATTGAAAGATCCTGTAGTACCTAAGAGCAAATTATGCTGATTCACCTTTAGTTAATTGAGATTTTTAAGAAAACATGTAGTCATTCAAACAATAAAAATAAACTTTTAGCTACTATGCTCGTGAAATTTCACAACTAGCAGCTCCTGCTCATCATCTCATGCAATATCCACTACACCTTTCTATAATGGCATGTCCAAGCTTGTGGAACAATGATTGTACGGTTGTACCTATGACTCCCACAACCCATTTCCATGTATGAAGATGCTATTCCAAAATGCAAATAATTAATAAGATAGTGTATTACAAGATTCAGATATTTAGAAATAATATGATTGTACCTATGACTCCCACAACCAATTTCCATGTATGAAGATGCTATTCCAAAATGCAAATAGCTAATAAGATAGTATATTACAAGATTCAGATATTTAGAAATAATATAAAACTTTGAATTCACAGCTCAAGTCTTCATCCAAACACCCTCTTCTCGAGGGTGAAGGCGCAGTACCTGCTGATTTGTTGCTACATAAAATTGAAGAAGTTAGGCTATCTGTCCATGTAAGCACTTCTCTTTTTGACTCAATTTTGTTCTTTCTTTTTCTCAAGAAAGTATCTTGTTAAACTGCAGTGTTCAATACTTGACACTTTGATGCTTACTTACCTTTCTTTTTATGTACACACAGAGATTAGAATCTTTTGTTTTGGCATCACATTCACAGACATTGCAGGATTGCAGGATGACCTCTAATTGACAAGAAGAGTACATTTCTGTACATAAATTGTTTCTTTGGTCAAAGTACCGGGGTTCTTATCTGGATAGCCTTTTTTCTAGTGTTGTAATCAAGATTTGACATGGATATCGAACCAGTAATTGTTTTATTTTGATCATAGTAAAATGTAAACTTCCATTCATTGTGTGTTAATCACCTCAGGTTTAAAACTTTGTAGAGTGAAGCAACCGACAAATCTCAAATCTTTGATGAGCACAAGGAGTTGCAGAAGTCAATGAGCGGGAAGCTGGAATCGATGTTGTAAATGCCCAACCATGCGGACCAAACATATCGCACAACCGACTAATTAAGTTGATGGCACGCCAAATAGAATACCGCCGGGAAAATAGTCAAAAGTCCACATCATCTATCGAACCAAAACGAGATCAGTTATTCAGTTGACCATATATTTCCTATATATATGAAACTTAGCAAAGCGATAGATCAAATCTCGACATTAATTGTACCATATCTTTCCACAAAGAAATATATGGTCCAAGCGCATATGATTGAAAAGTCAGAATATAAATTTCCAATTGTCCATGCTAGCTAACCGGCCTTGTTGGCACCAATTTAGACTCACCAGCCACTATCAGGGACCATGAGAAATTAATATGGTACACTTTTTAAAAAATCATGTAAAATTTTGCGACCTATTAGCAACATCGTTGCGTATATGTAAAAGATAACAAACTCTATGATCAATGGCAGAATCAAAAATCAAACTGGTGAGGGACGAACTCTCAAATGACATACTTCCTAAATTCTAAAGCTCAAACAATAAATCAATTGATTGGGATAACAAATCAATCCTAAAGCTCAAACAATAAATTCTAAAATTACCTCCGGATGCGGGACGACAAGAGATCGGGAGATGCGAACACCTACTCCGGACTAGGCGGACACGGGACGGTAGGAGATCAGGAGACGCGAGACGCCGACTCCGGACTGGGCAGACGCAGGACGCCGACTCCGAACTGGGCGGATGCGGGATGCCGACACCGAACTGGGCGAACGCAGGATGTCAGGAGATCAGGAGGGAGACACGGGACACCGACTTTGGACTGGGCGAGTGGGCGGAGGCGGGACGGCAGGAGATCACTGAGTAGAGGGAAAGAAGCACGTGGGACACTGACTCGCCGAGTAGAGGCGTCGGAATGATCGCCTGGCTAGAGCACGCGATCGACACCGAGAGATTGGGAGCAATGACGTGGGAGATTGGGAACAGTCGGCAAGAGATCAGGAGGGGTGATAGGTAACGGGAGAAAGAAAGAGGAAAATGAGATATAATTTCAGGATAGTGTGAAATTTTAAAATTTGTAGGCAAAACATGAAAAAAAGTTCAGGATATGAGAGTAATTCTCTAAAATAGAGGGAGGGGCAAAACCGTCAATCATCCTATGAAAGTCATGTGTAAGACAAAAAGATGATATTTGAGTGGGGGGCAATTGCCCCCCATCCTGCTATAGTAGCTCCCTCTATCTATGATAGTATAGCAACGACTATCTCAAACTGCAAATATTATATATTTGAGACGACTTTGTGATGACCAACTTAAGCTAACACATATAAGTAATTTCATTTTTACATCTATTGGAGCCTTTCCATTCTCATTTGTTCTTCTTCCTCCTCTCTCAATTTGCTCTTGTTGAGATTTCTTTGCTACCACCGTCAAGTAGTGTTGGTTCCATCGTCGAGCTACTACTTTCATCTTCAAGTTATCCTCGTTATTTGCCAAGTAATTTGTGTTTTATATTTTTTATTTGTTTGATTTGCCCAGTTGAAACACTAAAGTTTAGGGCATGTTTGATTAGTGAAATCAAGTCTAATATTTTAGTGAAATCGAAATTAAAACTGCTTATGAAAATATATATGTTGGTTCAGCATTTTCATAAAACTAAATCGAAATCAGAATAAAAACGAATTTCAATAAAACCAATTTTCCTAATAAAAATAAAAAGATCAAAATGTTGATTTCTGTGTGATATCGAGATGGTCAATTCTGATATCAAAATATAGTGACAAACTTATAATTATAAATATTTTTTTAATATAAAATCGATTAATTTACAAGTAAATCAAACTGTATCTAATTTATAAAAATAAGAGAAATTAAAAATCATTATTTTCAACTCAAACTATTATCTTAAATTGACAAATTAATTAAACTAAATTATATTTAATTAAGCCAAACCTAATATTAAAATAACTCAATTTTCTTAAAGTCGGTCTATTTATAATTTAATCAAAACTAATTTTAGACCATTGAATTTATTTTTTTGAAATTTTATAATATTTATGAATTGATTTTATATATAATTGAACAAAAAAACTTAAATTATCAATAACTTAATTAAATCTTACAAATATTTTACAATCACTAATTTTCTTGTGTTTGTTGTATGTAATGGTAGACATAGTCCATTTATGGCTTCTTTTCTATGTACATTTATGAAACCATGTACAAAGGTTCTACAACGATGATAATTTTTACAATGCAGCCCTAAAAGTGTTGGTTCAACACGTGCTTCTCGGCTTCTTTTCTATCAGATCTCACCACATATCTTAATGAAGACCATTTTGCGCTTGTGAACATGGTCCTCAAAGCAATCTTTCTTTGTTGGAGTGACATTAATGTAATGAACTTTGTTGCAAATCAAGTCGTACTTCATAATCAAAGAATTTCACCTATAAAATGAATTGTAATTAATTATGACATTAATCGAATAATCTTTTCAACACTTTCATTAAAAAGAACTTTTACCATATGTAAACTTCTTCGTAAAGACATGGTCCCACATTTGATTGTTGATAAATTGGGTAATCTATTGCCCTTTTTTCACGGTGGACTTCATCATTGGCATATCGCCAATATCTTTCACCATGAGGTATATGCCTGTTTACTATCGTGCTATACATAGAGTCCAAAATATGCGAGGATAATCATCTTCAATTAACAAACTTGCCTATTTAAAGTTTGTGTCATTATCGGTTACAATTTGCACGATATTCTACTGATTAATTATCTCGATCATGTCTTTTATCAGCTTCGAGATGTAGAATACTTCATGATAATGATCTAAAGCATCCACTGATGTGTGATACACTACCTTCCTAATGTAGTAGATTAAGAAATTGATGATGTTAATCCAAGTTGGCTCAGTTTAGCTATTACACATCAATGTGCAGTCGTATTGCTCTCACTGTCTTTTAAAACTATCGATTCATTATCGAATCTCGTCGACCTCTGCGTCAAGATATAGACTTGACATTTCATAAGGAGTGGATGGGGCAATACTTGGGCCAACCTTTTGGATTGTCAATACCATAGACCGGTAGTTGGCTGCATTTGGTGGAATCTAGCTGAAGTGAAGCCATTTGGAGATTGCTCTCCCCAACTTTCACTTTTTGTTCTTGCTCCAAGCATCATTGATACACAATTGCTTCGATACTTGAAATGGCAAAGCCTTGGGATCAAGGTCAGTTACATAAACAAAAAATCTCCTAGCGCTTGATATGAAGGAAGAGAAGAAGTCTCGAATGCCTCTGCCTCTGCGCTGGGTTGAAGGTGCCCTCATGTTGGAACTTTAGCCAATATGAGGACCATGTGGAATAGAACCAATTCAATTCATTGCTCTAGTAGCTGAAGATGAGTTGACGTTGTTGGTGTCACCACTGCCATTACTATACTCAAATTGAGATCTTGGATAATACTGACGATCTCACTCGAATGCTTGTTGCTCTAATGAAGCATGGATGATGGCTGCAAGCTATGGATCATCCTCAACATCAACACCACGACCCTGAAATTGGTCATAGTGCACATCTTCAGTAGCTCTTCCGTCTAACTCTCTCCTTCATTCGACATCTTGAACTTGTTGCTCTCGCTTGTTGTGAGCAACTCCTTGAAGAACTTCCTGACTTCTGATGGCGCTTGGTAATATTTAGATATGTCGAGATATTCACCGACCAAATGATGCTTCAATCGGGTGATCCCTCCACTACGAGCAATAAATTTACAATAAATACATTACTAGTGGTTTTTCTTCTCCAACTAATGACGGTGCTGCCATGCAGGATTAGTTTGAGATTTTGGTGTCATTTCAGCAATATTTTCGATACGAAAATGAAGAAAAAGGAGAGTTGAGAGAGAATGGCGGAGCTTCAAAGAGTTTGGGAGAGTAGGGATGAGAGGTTGGGATGGGGGTGATGAAATGAGGGGGGGGGGCTTAATAAATTGGTCCCAATGACTAAATTAGCCATTAATAGAACGAGTGAAAAATCCCACTAGTACTAGATATCAATCGATACCGGGATGTACCAATATCATTTTTTTTTCAAAAATCAATAAATACTAATCATACCGAGCAATATAATACCGTATTTATAACCATGGATGCGATAGACAACCACTACTAGAAATTGGTTCTTCAGCAACGGCTATCAGCAACGGCCGCTCAAGTCGTTGCAGATATGTTGTATCTGCAATGGCTTTCTAATGGACACGTGAGCTGTTGCAGATATTAATTACCTCAGCAACGACGTTCTAACGAACAAGTAAGCCGTTGGTGGTTTATATAGTGTTCGGACACTGGACTCCGGCGCCGGAAATGCTTATATAATATTATTTTTATATATTTTTAATTAATTGTTTAATTTGTTAGATTAATTTTTAGGGTTTAGATTAATTATTATGATTTTTAGATTAATTCTTAGAGTTTAGAGTAATTTTTAGATTAATTTAGTTAGATTAATATTATGTTTTAGATTAATAATTGTAG
The DNA here is from genome assembly GCA_034359265.1 of Canna indica. NCBI lineage: Eukaryota > Viridiplantae > Streptophyta > Magnoliopsida > Zingiberales > Cannaceae > Canna > Canna indica. The sequence goes on along the minus strand of CP136894.1, from coordinate 11,756,304 downwards.
GTTAATTATTTAAATTAGTTAAAAAATTATATATTAATATTAATTAATTAGTTAAAATATTAATTAGTCCAGAGTAGTCCTCAGTCCTCAGTTAAAATGTTAATTAGTTATAATATTAAATTTTATTTTTGTTGTGCAGGTTTGAGCAAGAAGAAGTGTCAATGAGCATTTCTTCTACCATTCGATGATATATGCACGGGGCATGGCCCACGTGGTCTCACGTGCCCAGTGAGCACGTCGATATGCTATGGCGAGAGTTTGAGACACCTATTAAATTTTTTTGTATACATGCATGATGATTAATATTGGTACTGATATTATTATTTTGCAGGCTCGTTATACATGGGCCGAGGACCAGAGGCCCTTCATTTACGCTGTCTGGGAGGCTATTTCTCGGGCGAGGTACAACGGACAGCTGGGGCAGGCCCGGTCCCAGGCGATGGCCCGAGCTGGGACCACTAACATCGCAGAGACTCGGGGATACAGTCCCGATTGGATTACTCCGGATATATGAGACCAGCTCATGGCATTATGGTCAACAGATCGATGGCAGGAGATTTCTAGGACTGCGGCTAGAAATCGTATGTCGAGGGGAGGAGCGTGTCACACTGGCGGCTTGGTTGCATTTGTTGTGCACGCGAATCGTTTGGTAAGTATACCTTAATTTTAATTATATATTTTATTTGTTACTCTGTGTACTAATTAATGTATTTGTTTTGTAAATATAGACGACGGTGTTGGACGACGGGACTGTCCAGGGACCCTCCCCGATGGCGGTGTTTGAGCGGACTCACCGTCGAGTGCATGGGACGGGGGAGTACGTCGACAACCGCGTTGCATACATTATGGTAAGTATATTTGTTTAAATTATTCATTATTTATTTATAATTTAATTTTTATGAAAAATATTAAACAAAAAGTTAAACTCGAGTAGGAGACCTACAGTCAGACGGTGATACAGCGCGGAGGCACCCCCGAAGACTTTGATGCGGGAGCGTGGGTTGAGGCTGCAGGTGGCTGGGACCACGGTCGCGTGTATGGTTTTGCAGATAGTGGTCATGCGCGAGCCGTGCTAGGCCCGCTTGGGCACCGACCCCTTCGCATGCTGGTGAGCGGCCGTCCACCTCCAAGTCCAGTTCTGATCATAGTACCAGGATAAGGACACTAGAAGAGACAATCGCGCATCAGAGTCAGATGATGGCGGCGATGCATGCTATGCTACGCAACATCTCAGCTCATATCGGAGCAGGCATCCCCTCGGCATCATCTGATCCATCGTCCTCGAGTCAGTCCAAGCCGGTGTACACCCAAGCACTCCAGACCCTGCCATATGATCCAGGCCATCCTCCATCATCATCGTAAGATTTATTGTTTTTTTTAATTGACTTTGTTACTTAGATACTATACTTGATTAATTTATTTTGTTTGGATATTGATACTTTAAATTTGCATTTGAATAGTTTTTATACGATTGTGGATAATTATAAATATAAGTATAATTGTTTTGATGTATATATGGGTGTATTTGTGATGTGTGAATGAATGTATATATGGGTGTATGAGTGTGTGAGTTATGTATTAGATAATGTATCAATGTATTAAATGGAAATTTGGAAATTTAAATTTTTTCGATTGCAGGTTGTAGTCATCAGCAACGGCTTTCCTACGGTCGTCCGTGGAAAAGCCGTTACTAAAAGTGTATCGTAAACTGTTGCTGATGTCATACAGCAATGGCTTAGCAACGATCTTTTACTAACGGATTTGCTACGGACACACGAGTCGTTGCTAATAATTGTTATCAACAACGAAACCGGGTCCGTGGCAAACTCGTTGCTGATAATATTATTAGCAACGACGCGAGCGACTGTTGTTGATCTGTTGCTAAATTATCAGCAACGCGTCTTTCTGCCACGGCTCCGTTGCAACGGTTGGGGCCGTTGCAAGCTGTTGTTGATGGTTTTCAGCAATGGATCAGCAACGGCTTCGACCATTGCTGATATCCATTATTTCAATAGTAAACTATGGTCTAGGAGTTACAACACCAAAATGATCTTTTACAATAATATTTAGTAAGTCGGAAGGTCGTTCATCCTCTCATCCAAAGTCTTCCCAATTAATCCTTGCATAATGAGCAAGTCAATCCGCCGATTTGTTTCCCTGTCGATTAACATGCTGAAAGTTGATTTTATCAAGCTTACCTACCATAGACCAAATATCATTAAGAATATTAGTCATAAACATATTAATTAATTGTTTAGAATCCGATTCCACTATCACATTTTTATAATCACTTCTATTTATCCAATTAAATCAAATTGGATCTGATTTTAATTTATTTGAATCAGACCAAAAAATTTATTTAAACCAGATATGAATCAGAATAAACCAAACTAGAAATTGAAATCAACCCAAACAAAGGAATTGGACCGGGTTTAATTAATTTGAACCGGACCAATGCTATGTTTTGGAACCCGGTCCAATGCTATATGAAATTGAGTTGAACCAATTTCAATTGAACCGAAATTTTGAAATAAACCCAATTGAATCGAAATCACTTAAAATGCAGATCGGGTGAAAGAGGCACATGGATCTGGGTTTAGAGATGCAAATTCATTTAATTTTAAAACAATAAAAACGGGTATAAAAGAAACGGATTCAATACCTCTTAAAATAACTATTCATTATGATTAAAAGAATGGGTGCTTTAATGGGTCAAAGATCCATTAAATTGAATCCAAACCCACTAAGCTTAAACCCATTAACCTCCTCCTTCCTTCACTAACAACATGCAAGATTAAAACCCTAGAAATAAAATTTTATGTTGCAACAGTCGTCGCCAACCTTCTTCCTCTCCACATCGCCGTCGACTGTGCCACTTCATTCGCCGGCGAGGGTCGACGATTGCAGAGGCGCTAGAAAACCAGCAGATACAGGATGGGAGAGAAGCCAGAAAGCCATGGCGCCATTGATGTCGAGCGTTAGGAATCTCTGGTTTCGATCGAGTGAATGAGGAAGGAAGCCGAGAGACTGCTACTCCTTGATGCAGTCACTCGCATGACTTTCAGCCGGAGTTTACATTGCATGCGTCAGCGGACAAGTGAGTCCGGACACTACTCCATGCCGGAGATCGGCTTCCACACCCTCTGTCGCGTCGCACAAGCGCCGCTCAGTCCACTGCCTCCTCGGATGCAATGAACCGATCGACGAGAAGACCTCAAAACTCCTGCCAGTCGACCGCATGGAGTAGATGTCAATCTCGGCGCCTATCAAAATGCTTCTGTACCGCCGATGATTCATGTTGTCAACCTGGATGCTTGCCACAAGATCCAGCCGGGATCCGAAGGCTGGTATGACAACGGCTTGGAGACGACGGAAATCAAACGACGAAGAAATCCAAAACGTGATGATTAAGAATGGCTATATTGACGGCAAAGAAAACACAGAGAGAAGGAGATACGGAAAAAATTCGGAAACAATATAATCAAGGCGGAGAAAAAATCGCTCTGATACCATATGTTATAAAATTTTATATATATAACATGGCATAAATCTATAAACATCTTAAATTGCGGAAGCGTATGATCGAGACTAACCTCCTGTTATTGATACCGTGTTGATGCGCTGCTCCGGTTCCCTTTTTTGCTCATGTGCACCTTCCTCAATAGCTTTTCCAGTACTCTCTTTAGAATCCTAAATAGATGGTGTAGAAAGGTAGGAATGAGTATGGGGACCTATGAGTATCCCGACCTATTTATATATGCATATTGCCATTAAAGGTGGAAAGATAGACTTGAACCGAGTTAATTTGAGATAGACATGAGTAAAATGGTAAAACATAAAATATATGAACCACGTAAGGATAGACACGTGAACATATATGGTCTACATCAGATGATGATGTGGACCATGCATTTATAATGTCACGTCCAATATATTAGTCATAAACTTATTAATTAATTGTTTAGAATCTGATTCCACTGTCACATTTTTATAATCACTTCTACGTGCAAATTTAATTGCATTTATAGCAGCTAACGATTCTACCATCAAAATAAAATTAGGAAGGAAATGATTATCACTAGCATATATAACAACACCATTATCATTTCTACATAAAAAAAACTAGTAATAACCATGCCAAAGTAAGAATCTAATGAGCCATCTATGCTAAGTTTATACGGACCATGAGGAGGGCTGCTCCAAATATGGTCATAATTATCTAAATGATTATTCCCCTCAGTGGTGAAAATCTTAGCAAAATTAGTCGTGTAATAAATAATCTTGGTGAACATGTTGAATATAGGAGTAGCTAGTTTTAAAATAGCCTTATTCCGAACCAATCATAACCATGCTTTCAATATGAACGGAACCTTGAATCAACGAATAACTAACTCACAAATGAGGACGTCCTAAGCTACCTCACGCTCAAGAACAAATGAATTGCAGTCTCAAGGTGGTTGCCACACATGATACAAGTTGGGGAGTTAACTATGCCAAGCCTGGTTAGCCTCTCCAAAGTAGGAAGCTCTTTATGGAGAAATTTCCACAAAATTTCAGACACGAGGGGCAATAGGGTCTTTCCATAGAAGCTTCCACTTACGATTAGCAGGCTGGACAATCATTTCAAATTAAAAAATTATAAGCTAATTTAGAAGTATCCATTCTTTTATTATCATACCACCAAGCCCACTTTTCCTCGTTGGGGATCACAAAAAGAGAGATGCGGGCCATATTCAGAGCAACCATGTCACCAATATAATTGATTAATCAACACATAATTCCAGTAACCATTTGTAACAATGTAATCAATTAAATTCACATTCACATGAGTAGGAGTAAAGCAGAGGTTCCAAAAACAAACTAACATTAATTAGTACCATTACAAACATGTTTCCTAAAACCAACATTTAAGCATAGAAACATATCTGCAAAACATCTTCCAATTAAGCACTGCTAGTGCTTTTCAAGTTACTGTCAAATCACATTTGTAAGGGTACTTAGCCTTCACAATCAAGGACCATAAAGAGTTTTTAATGTTAAAGAAAAATTATCAATTCTCTTAGCATTCAGAGAAAATCTCATTAAGTGTAGACTCTTAATACCAGACCACCAAAACTTTTAGGTTTAGAAACACCGTTCCAAACAATTAACTTCATCTTTTTTTCTAATTAAAAGTAGCAAGCAATGCTTATATTTCACTAGGATGGAGAATCCAACTCAAAGGATTACAATTTCAAAAAAAATTCTTATTATAGTTAAAATTTTATTCAAGATGAAATCAGGAATTCAAGTAACACAAAGAAAATGAATGAGAATCGAATTTAAAACTGAGTTAATTAAGACAATCTTATCCGCTTGACATAAATAAGCTCTATCCTAATTATTTAACTTAGATTTAAGATGATTCATAATATAATTGAAATTAAAGTTAAGATATTTCGTAGGAGAAATTATTTAAAGGCCCTTCTTCGTATTAAAGGCCCTACAAATTTTATTCATGGTAATATGACTAGCATCTTGAGGGAAAAAATCTCATATTTAAAGAAATTAATTTTTTAGTTGGTAACAATTCTACGAGCATAACATTCTTTATAGACTTGTTATTGCCCTAAAGTATATCAAAATATTATTGGTATACATTAAATAATTTAATTTATTTTTATTTTTAATTATCACCGGATTCGCACTCACTAGCATTATTAATTAAGCATCACATATAAGAGGTGACTTATCATATGTATAAACACGAGAGATTGGATCTTCTTGTCTAATAACGTAAGAAGAATGAAAGTAATTAGAATGCATGCCATTAAAGCAAAATTTGCAGAAGTAATATATGTCTTAATCTGATTTAACAAATTTAGTTGGAAAACAAAATTTCTCTAACATAAGAAAAAAAGTAAATTTCACTGACCTCCCCTAAGGTTTAGTGAAATTTCACTAACATTCCTTCTATTTGTAATTTTATCTTGTGACCCTCTTGAGTTTTGTAAAAGATTACACAAACCCTCATACTAACGGAAATTGTTAGTGGAGTGTGTCATGTGCACTGCACATGCTTACTAATGACAAAAATATTCTTATGTCATTTAACCATCATTCTCTCATATTTTCACTCAATGAGTGCTTAATATTTAATTTTCACATTCAACTAGCTTTAATTTCATTAAAAAATATATTAAATAATAAAATAATTTCTCGAAATTTTATTTTTAAAATATTTATTCAATTATTTTATGCATGTCTTTTAATAATTTTTCAGCGAGAGGCATAAGGGAAAAATCACAGATTGCATTTAACATCGTTAGTTACATGGAATGTGAGTGTCACCTGATCAAATAGAAGGGATGTCAGTGTAATTTCACTGAACCTCAGGGGAGGTCACCATTAGCACGCCAAGATATATACGCAGTCATAAATTTTTTCTAGATCTACTTTGATAAGAATGTAGGAATTCTAACCTTTTGATTTATAAATAAGATGGATAACCTCATGATCATCGGATACTTCAATTTCCACTTGGACTACCTACAATCATCAATCAATTTGTATCTAAAACAAACCCCAAATGTGCTAAGGGCTAACCAAATGCATTGTTATCCATTGATATCCATATTTGAGATGTTTGACAATAAACCTTTTGAAGAGGTTGTATCTTTAGGGGGGGCGTTTGATATGAGATAATTCAGATAGATTATCGGTAATCTAAACTAAAATTATATGAGCCCATTAGATTATCGTATTTGATTAAAATAGATTGTCGGTAATCTGGATGTCCATGGTAATCTACATTACCACTCAAGTGATAATACACATTACTAAGAAAATGGGTGGCTATGTGGATTACCAATAAAATTGTAATATTTTTTTTTATTTTTGATAAAAATACCCCCAATAAGATACCCTCTATTAACATATAACAAAACTTTCACCACATTTCATTCGCGCACACTACTATTTCCTACCCTTCTCTCCGCACCTCACGTGCCCTCCTCACCTATTTATTTATTTATTTATTATTATTATTATTATTTATTTATTTGAATATCATAAGTACATAGTTATCTAATTTTATTTGAGGATATTTTAGTTAAAGATATAAGTTTCACAGTCATCTTTTTTTTATACCAAACAATATAATGTGAGTTATTGATGAGATTACCAGCCCATGCCAAATATAACAATTTAACATTACTGATAATTTTAAAAATGATCTAGATCTTCAATAATATCAAACGGTAATATACCAATAACCCCTTACAGTAATTTGAGAAATTCGATGAGATCAACATTTCTCCGTTCTTCATGACATTCAAGTCAGATCATTATAACTCATGAGTTAGAAAAGTTTGACAAAGTAAAATATATATTTGAGAGGATTATTATTTTCAAACAATTAATCCCTCCGAAGATATATATATATGTCTGATGCATGATGCTTACATAAACAACTTTGACTACGTACTAACTAGCTATATGATCATCATCATAATTGTCAACCACTAGAAAATTAAGGTGATGATCACATCAACCGATAAATAGCCATTAATCCTCTTCTTTAATGCTATTTCCAGTTGGTTCCAACTAATTAATTATATATTCAGGTTGACCATTTATCTTAGAATTTTTACTAATTTTATTTTATATGAACGTACCTATCCATTTTATTTTTAATATAAATTTTATATAAAATATTATTTTAATGATTTTGGTAAAATTTTATTAATTAATAGAGTTATCTCAATTAGATATGTTGTTTTATACAATTAGGGAAGGGGTCATGGCGCGCCTCCTTGTTATCATCATTGATGTTGGCGCTCCCTTGATGCCTATCAAACGTCCTTAATTACCGTAGGTCGATGTGTATAATCCAAATTAGTTAACCACATTATTTTAATTTGGATAAGGAGAATAATAGACATGAAATAATATTATTTTATTTAATTAATATTAGGAACAGATAACTAATAATATTAATTTGTTTGATTAATATAATGAATTGACGAAAAATAAAAAGAAAAATGATCAAAATATCTTTCTGAATAGTAAATTTTATTATATTTTTTTCTAATTAATAATAACATAATAAAAATATGGATTAATATAAAATAATTTATTAATTTTAACAATAATAAAAATTATTATTTATTAAATATATATAATTATTAAAATTAATTTAATAATATAATTTTTATATCCTTATTTAATATTATAAATGATTGAATGACAATTTAAAAAATATTATAAGAAATATATGAAAAAAAATTAGAGAAATTTGGCAAAACCACTAACACTATGATTTATTAGCAAAATCATAAATATTTTATAATATACTCAAATTGTCCCTCATTTCTATTCATTTACTTAGTTATACTTATATTCGTGGTAATTATAAATTTGGCATTCTTATAAAATTAATAGACCTAACACCAAAAATATAGATGTTAATTATAATTATACTGGTAGTTGAGAACTTTGGTGAAAAGTTGACTTTTATATATATATATATATATATATTATTGCATAAAAAATTATAAATTTGACATGCTTATAAAATAAACAGACTTAACAACCTAAAATGTAATATTAATTACGATTATATTGTCACTAAGGGACTTTGACGAAAGTCCCTAACTGTCAGTATAATTATGATTATTAGGGATGTCCACTATTCGGATCACACCGAATCGAAAAATCGAATTAAAATTTTTGGTTCGATTCGATTTCGACTCGGACAAGTTTGGTTTTTGAATCGAACCGAACCCGATTTGTGATATTCGGTTCAAATTCGATTAACTGTCAATATATATATATCATTTAGCCGATTCACTTTGTTCCCTCATTTTGATTCATTTGTATCTTAATTGTTTCAATAATTTTTATCACTATGCATGAATCACATGATAATGGTAGATATGAATTTGAATAATGAAAGCAGAAAGTAAATATTTGTTTCATTTACTTAATAACTTAAGAAAAAAAAATCAATATAGACATTACAATTCTATTTGTTCAGTTTCGTAACCAAACCAAACCAAACCGAAATTGGTCGGTTCAGTTTGGTTTGGGTTATATTGTATTAGGTTCAATTTTCATCGAAAAAAAAATCGATTTGGTTCGATTTATATCGGTTCGATTCGATTTGAACGGAATGGATAACCCTAATGATTAGGTTTTTAAAGTTTGTTAATTTTATAAATATGTTAAATTTATAATTTTTTATATAATATATATATATATACTAAATCTCTAACTATCAATATATGTGATTAAGTAAATGAATAAAAATGGAAGATAATTTGTGTATATTATAAAAGAAATTATGATTTTAATAAATATTATAAAATATTTATTGCTTTTCAAATAAATAATAAAGTATTTATGATTTACTAAATTGCGCAAAATATTATTTAGTAAATAATATTTTGCTAAAGCATGTTGAAATAATATTATTTCTTAGCTCAAGGTAAGAAATAATAGAGTATTAACTCATCTTGTCAAAAAAAAAATGCAATTAAATAAGAAAATAATATTTCATTTTTCAGTCTAAACACACCCCAGAATAGTTCAGTGACTGAACTTCAGTCCCATCAATTAGCCACGACGTAACAACCAGCCTTCTCGGGAGGCCAATCTGCACCGTCCAAGTCGCACTGATCAACAAATTTTACAACACAACGACTAACTAACAGTCGAGATTTGATCAGCCACGAGGATGATCTCTCTTTTCCTCGGGCATCAAGTTCTCCGACACTACAAATCTCACCGACGACGTCCCTCCACGTGTCCACATCCATGCGCTTCTCGGCATCTATTCCATTCTCTGCGTGCGATAACCCGCGGAGCACGATAAGATTCTCCTATTCCCGATCGCAATTATTGGCATCAAATCTGACATATCCATTGGGAAGCCAGGAATCTTTAGCTTACGATGCTCCTCTAGCACGTGCGACATATATTTGTCCATTGAAATATCTGACTGTGATCACTTCGTTTGTTCTTCGTTTAAAAGCTCTCACCGAGGGAGCTCAAAAGAGGAGCGAAGGGAGCGAAGGGACCGCTCGAAGAGGAGGGAGGCTTCGGAGATCTTGACGCTGCCCACCTTCAGCCGAAGAGTCACGGAATGTGGAATCTCGCTCGGGCAGCATGGAGCCTGCGGCAGGTCCGGCGGCTGTCGATGTCGATATCCGGGCCCTGCATCGTGCACAAGCGGGGCACCGACATCCTCCACGATCCCTGGTTCAATAAGGTGCGATCTGGATCTGGTTGCTCTTATCATGGTCATACTTTTCTGCTCTTTGGTGATCCTTGTGGGGATTGGGTGGGTTGGTGTGGAAATCGCAGTCCCCTTTCTCATTTTTCCCCCCTAAAGAATCGTAGATGCCGCTCATTTGATACGATTTCTTTGTAAAGATGGGATATTTAGGATGTTCGATTTGGGAGATTTTTATATTTTGGACCGCAGATATGTTGTTAGGTGTCATCAATGTTGTATTCTGCTCAATGAACACGGAAGCGGCTTATTTTCGCTGGTCAATTATCATGCTGGGATAGTCAATTCAAGCAACTGTTAAGCTTATATCAAAGTTTTTATGATAATTTTTCTCTACCAATGAGGATTTATAGCTCAATGGTGCATTAGTCTACATAATCAATTTTATAAACGAACTACCTAATCATCATGAAAGACTCTGGTTCTGAGACACCCTTATAGAATAGGGTGATTTTTTTTGCAGAGAGAACATAATAGTCTATATAAGCACAAACAAAACTAAAAGTGAGGTCTTGTCCCGCATCATGAAGATCAAATTCCAAATCAAGGCGCCATATGGATATTTCACTTGATCTTGAGTTCTTGACTAAAGTTTGCCAGATACTCCATTCTTTGTTTCACAAGAAATTTCCATGTTAGACTTGTTTTGACTTCTTTGTGATTATGATTATTTACAGTGTTAACTGCTTATTGCCTTCTTTGTTATCTGGTCATGTTGGTTTTGACCTTTTTATTATAATCCTATGAGTTCTATGTTTTATTGTTATGCAGTCGATTCATGGAAAATATTTAAACATGGACTTTTCATTTTCCATTTAGAATGTTATCACTTTTACAAAATTGGTGACTTTTGAAAATTATGGAACATCAAAAGATCACTTCATTTACCTGATATATTTATGTCATCTTATCTATGACATATTCTGCATCAGGATACTGGTTTTCCTTTGACAGAAAGAGATCGGCTTGGGCTTCGTGGTCTTCTTCCTCCCCGGGTTATATCATTTGAGCAGCAATATGAACGTTTTAGTGAGTTGCACGAATCTTTAGTAGCAAGGATATATTGAATTATGTAAATTTGTTGTAAATAGAACATGAATTACTATTTTCACCTGAATAATGATCCACATTAACAAATTTACTTCAAAGAAATGCCAACCAATTTACTTCACAGAAAAAGATGAATAACAGTTTGGCGAAGCATCGTGTAATATGTAACCATTTAATTTCAGCTATCATTAAAAGTTACATGGATATGAATAGGTACTTGTCATAAGCATGCATTCTTTTATTTGTCATGGTAAATTTTTCAAGACCAGTTAACTGAATCTGATGAAAGTAAGCTAACAGTTTTGCATGACTAAACTTCTAAAGTATGCTAGTGGCTGTTAGATAAGTGTTGTCATTATTTCTTAAGAACTATATGACACTCTTCTTATACATGTGAACATTTAGTGGTTGGATGTTGATCATATTTACAACTTATGTTGTAGTTATTTATTTATTTTGAAATACAGTATTTTGCAATAGATGCTACAAATCAAGCTCTCCTTAAAAAAACTGGAACAGTTAATTTTGAATGCAATTTAAGTGTGTTTGTTGAATAATGCAACACATGTTCTAGATTGAAAATTTAAACTTGGAGCAAAAAAAATTTTGAGGGAAAAAAATGGAGGGAAAGCGCACCCTAAGAAATAAAAACTACATATTAGAGTTATAAAGGGAGAAAAAAAAAATTACAAGACTCAGATGGACCAAAACTTAACCAAGCTACATTGATAATGAATAATTTATCCAATGTAACATCTTTGATGATATATGATTTTTTTTTTCAACTATTATAAAATTGAGTTTAACTATTGCTTCCATGATGAATAATAGGTCACCTGGATTTGGGGCTCTTTACTGCTTCTGTTTTTAGCAATATAGGTGATTGATAAATTTGTGGGAGTAGTATCATTGTTAAATCATGTATTAAGAACTTCAACATTTGGATCTATATCTATAGCCTTACCCCTAAATAGTAAAGAGGCTATTTCTACAACTTGAACCCTCAAACCTTGACCTCCATACAATTATTAGTTTTGGTTATAATTGTTTTGACAACTAACTAACTTCTAAAATGTGGTTTCCAATCTGCTTTATATGTTGATGCTTTTAATTTTTCTTCTGGCTTTTCAACCTCTTCTATTCTCTCAGTGAACTCGTATCGATCACTCGAGCATAATACCAAAGGAGAACGCGAAGGTGTTGTATCTTTAGCCAAGTGGCGAATTTTGAATAGATTGCATGATAGAAATGTGACACTATACTACAGGGTAGGCTTGTTGAAGTTAATCATTATTTAACAAAGGGTTAGCTTAATCATGAGATTCATGCTTAAAAAGATGATCTAGAAAGTTGGTGAATCTTTTCATATTTTGGTCTTGTTAGGTTCTCATTGATAACATAAAGGATTTCGCTCCAATTGTTTACACTCCAACTGTGGGCTTGGTGTGTCAAAACTATGGAGGCTTGTATAGACGTCCACGAGGCATGTATTTTAGTGCAAAGGACAAAGGGGAAATGATGTCCATGATCTATAATTGGCCATCTCATCAGGTATCTATTTATTTTCATACCAAGAAATATTATAGAGCCATATTGGTTCGACAATAAAAAATTATTTAGATAGGTTGTACTATGAGTTGATTGAATTGCAGAACTAAGAAGTGAGAACTGACATGTGCCTCTAATGAATTGTCAACTGTTGCTTTAGACTTTAGACTTTAGAGTTCTTTGAATGATCTTATACTAATGAGAAGAGATACAACAGATACTAGTCTATTAATTCTTAGTGATAGATGTTATTTATGTGCAACACAAAAGATGTATTCTTTTTATGTAATTTCAAGGATGTGCCCTTCTGAATTGTTTTTTCGTAATTGTTAACAAAGAAAGTATCAACCTTAAGTTGGAAATTGCTCCTTTTGGGCTAATGTCAAATACCTGATCTTTAAGGTTGGTTGAATTCACGTTTCCTATCAGTTTACTTGGCATGGGAATTTTTTATGTTTGAAGAGTCCTTATGTTTTTTTATCCCCTTCTTTGGTTCTTTGAAGCTGTTAATGCTTGTTTGAAGTGAGTTGCTTTCATGGTGGGCGATTAACAATGTTTTCTCTACTATGTTCTTGCATTATTTTTTATTGTGTCTATAATTTTGTTTCGCTACATACATATATGTGGATCACAATATTGTCCCTACAATTAAACTTGCTTCAGAGCAACATGTATTAAGAGTCTACATGCACTAGTTCACTAGTGGAATAACTTCTTGAAAAAAAGGTGACTCATGGCATGTAATACTTGCAATAGATACAGAATCTTCTGTAACAGCTGTGGTAATTATTTTTAGTGACACCTCATGCTCATACCTGTACAAATGTGAAGCATTTACATGACAACTGAGAAGGAAGTGCTTAGTTGGCATATAACAGGCAGTGTACTGAGTATTCAATCCAGCATTCTGATTGGCACCATTTTTTTGCAGTAGATGATTGAAGGATATTGTGATATCATTTTCTGGGAAAACTATAATGCCATCCTCTTCAAAAGATTTTGATTTGTTTTTTTCTTTTTGCAATTCTAAATTCTCAACTCTTTTTGCATTTTGAAAAAGAAAAGTTGGCACCTGATTTCATGTGTCTTATTATGTATTAACTTATTGATCTTAGGTAGACATGATAGTGATGACAGATGGTAGCCGCATTCTTGGTCTTGGTGATCTTGGAGTTCAGGGTATTGGAATTCCCATTGGAAAACTTGACATATATGTTGCCGCTGCTGGAATCAATCCACAAAGGGTAAGTTTATTTTCCGCTCATTACGTTTGATAAGATCTAATGTCCGGCGCAAAACAATAGTATATTCCTTTGCATATGACAAATTGTGGTCTACTTATTCATTCTCTTTAATTTCATTGTCTAGTTATCTTTATATGATCCCGTCTTTTTTGTGTCTAACATTGGGAAACAATAAGAGCATGGTGCCACATTTCTTGTTGAGTTTAGTAATCCATGACTAATCTTTCTTATCAACATGGCAGGTACTTCCAGTTATGCTGGATGTTGGGACCAACAATCAGAAGCTTCTTGAAGATAATCTTTGTGAGTAGATTTGAGAGATCTATTTGGTTTTTCTGCATTATGTCTGAAACATGAATAGAGATAACTGCAATTTGTGCCTCTTTGGCATGAAATTCTACATTTAAATATCTTATTGTACTTGTGAAGAAAATGCATAATGACCCCAATAATTCTGCATGGACATTTACAGAGTTATCTAGATCAACAATGTAGTATTAGGAGCTTCAAACCACTTTTGAAACTAAGTAATACAGATCAGCAATTGTTAGCAATTCACCATAATAGACCAGCAATGCATAATGACCCCAATAATTCTGCATGGACATTTGCTAGTTATCTAGATCAACCATGTAGTATTAGGAGCTTCAAACCACTTGCGAAACTAAGTAATACAGATCAGCAATTCACCACAATAGGTATAAGAACCATAGGATCTTCAATTAATGACAAAGTATTAGCTTAAGCAGAAACTGATTTGGTAAGTTCCATACTTCCATGCCTTACAAAGATCATGAAATTGGAGTTGGCTCTTCAACTTTAAATGTATTTCTGTGGATATCTGGTATATATAGATTGAATATTCCTCTGATTATTTGGAAATGGGATAGACTGGGTTTCTATTATTAAGAGCCAATCCTGATGGCGAAAATTTGCACATAGCCTTATTAGCTAACTTAGCTGGTGAATAAAGACTTCGGTGATCATTTCAAGATCCTGGGGTCAAATCCTGTCTTTACTACCTGGACTTTATATTTTAAAATAAAAAACCCTCTTATGACGTTCATCAATGTCACATTTCAAGTTCTATTTGAAATCCAAGTTCTAGTGACAAATTTAGATTCCTTTCAATGTGCTTGCCCATATTTTGGCAAGATAATTGGTGCCAATGGGTGGATGCCTCTTTGTTGTCTCAACTGATTATTCTGCCTGTTTTCTTTGCCACATGAAGACAAAAAACTCATGTGCCATTATCTCAAAAGAAAAGCTATCTTAGAAAGCATCTTGAGTGACATCACCAAGCTTATTATCGCGGCCAAAAAAATTTCGCGGTAGCGAACCTTGATATCGATATATCGTCCGCGTCGCGATATATCGACAATATAATATTATATATATATATATATATATATATATATATATATATATATATATAAAATAGCATTGGAAGTCATTAGACTCATTACTTATGATATTGCACGTAGCAAAGTAGCAAACATAATTGTCATGAATCATAAAACATAGCAAAGTAGCAAATATAGAATATACAAACCACCCACATAGCAAAGTAGCAAAATAGCAAACATAGAATATACAAAAATCCAATTCACATAGCGTGAACAATAAACATCAAGTAGCTGAAGTCATCACAATCACCAAATCTCCAATAGTCCAATCTAAAAAAGATTATCAAAATCATCTTCAATGTCTTCATTAGGGGTATTATCCATTGGAGGAGTAGTTGGTTTGAGCCCAAAATCATCTTCAATGTCTTCATCATCATTTGGAAATATCTCTTCTTCTCCTTCATCACTTGAATTTTCATCCACCAATCTTGAAGTAGAAGTAGAAGTAGAAGTAGAACCACGATGACGTCGATTATAAGTGACAAGCTCATTAACTCCACGCCTCCTTGGAAAATTACGACCCTCAAAAGCATTTGAAGCACCAATGGCTTCATCAACAAGCTCAAAAGGAATTCTATCATCCTCTTCATCATCATTGTTGAACCACGCATTTGCCCCCCAATCAAAATCGTCAAGTACTAGTGGATCATAGTTTTTGCCACATTCACGAACTTTTTGAAATCTCGTGGCAATCTTTCGATTGTATTGGACATACACCAAATCATTCAATCTTTGGTGCAATAATCTATTTCTTTTCTTGGTGTGAATCTATACAAAAGAAAAGTAATTAAATAAAAATAATAAGTAATAACTAGTTAACTACTAAGAAAGTACTAAAAAAGTATAAAATACTTAATTACTTACAAATTCAAAAGTGCTCCAATTTCGTTCACACCCGGAGGACGAACAACAAAGACTAACAATGCGCTTTGCAAACTTTGAAAACTCGGGAGTACGTCCACCGAAGGATTTCCACCATTCAACTAACATTAAAAATATAAAATATTAAAATTCAAAAATATGTAAAGACAATAAATATTAATAAATAAAATAATACACAATATACTTACGAGGAATCCTATTTGAGCGCTCTCTAATCACCATCTCTCTTGCAAAAGGTCCTCGATCTTCATCATACATATCGGCATCTAGAAGTATCTTGGATCGCATTGTATCATCCAACACTAATTTCTCAAGTACATCATTGAAGTCTTCACGTAGTTTCCCCGAGTACACGACATCATTTTTCTTGATGTCAAAATACTTGCCCGGATTGAGAAATAGAGCCGCATCATATAATGGTGTTTCCATTTGACGCTCCCATCGACTTTCAATGATATCAATGATTTTCTTGCACAAAGTGGATTTGTGGGCCAAGACTTGTTTGATCCTCCTCTTAGCTTCACCCATTGCCGCGGCTAATTCCGTCATAGCGGGTTTTTCATCACCATCCGCTATCCTCAAAACCACAAGTAGAGGCTGTGATGCTCTAATGCAATTTTCAACTGCCTCCCAAAATTTAACCGCATGGATTAATTCATAAAAAAAAATTCCCGCTTCGGTCTTGCACAATTTTGAATCAAACCAATCTTGACTTACAAACAACCGCTGCAACTCTTGTTTAAATTTCCTCAAACATGACAATGTTAGAAATGCAGTCGCAAATTTAGTAGCCCTGGGTCTAACAAGATCATGTCCGTTAGTGTGCTCCCTCATCGCATCAAGAAGGCGACCATGTCTATAAATGAATGTGGTCAATGATCTTGCTCTTGCGATTGTAGGCTTGAATTCTTTCATTTTTCCCACATCTTCCAACATAAGGTCCAAGCAATGTGCGGCACAAGGCGTCCAAAACAGTGTAGGCAACCTTTGCTCCAACAATCTCCCCGCTGCCTTATAGTTGGCGCCATTATCTGTGATAACTTGAACAACATTACTTGGGCTAATTTCTTCAATCTTGGTCTCAAGTAAGTCAGCCAACATCTAAGCATCATGACACTGACTTGAAGCATCAACAGAGCCAAGAAAAATAGTCCCTTGCGGACTATTTACAAGAAAATTTATCAACTGTCTCCCTCTTCTGTCTGTCCACCCATCTGACATAAGAGTACACCCATCTCTTTCCCAAACCTCTTCATGTTTGCGCTTTAAATCTTATGTTTGTTCTTTTGTCTTTTTCAATAAAGGAACCCGCAACTCATGATATGTGGGTGGTTTGTAGCCCGATCCAATTTGTGCTATGCCTTCAACCATCAACTCATAGCTTCTTGAGTTTGCCGCATTGAAAGGAATGGCATTCTCATAGAAGAAGTTGGCTATATACATGTTAACTTTTTCAATAGCTTCTTTTGTCTTCAAAGACCTTTCAATGGTCTGTTGGCTAGGACCTTTGGAGTGTCTTTCATCCACAATTTCTTCTGGAGTTCTCTGTAGCAATCCACCAATCTTGGTTTGTGATGTGGATTGTGAGTGTGACACTTGTGACATTGCTGCAAACTGAATAGCAGCCTCTTTTTTCTTCTTCTTGTAAATTGTTCCCGAGCTTGGCATGGAGTTGGAAGCTGTAGAATGGTCTACTGGTGCCACTGCTTCTTGTTCATCATCCAAACTGAATGGTGTCTTCCTCTTAACTGCAAGGGCATCATGCATTTCTCTCATTATCAGCGTTGTGGTTTTATCACATTTTTTCACGTCTCCATAACCACCCGCCAAATGTTGTTTAAGTCTTGTGATTCCCCCATTCAATTGGTTGCCACAAAGTGAACATGCAATCAATTGTCTTTTGTTTAAATCCGACCAATATCCATATCTCCAACCAATATCTTTCGAGTTCAGTTTCCATTTAGGATCTTTAGAAGGATCATAAGGCGTTTTACCGGAATTTCCCTCCATAATTTACTGCACAATATAAACAATGTTGCACACAAATACACAATACAAAATGAACACAGGCACACAGCTAAACAAGGACAATGCAAATATACTATCAACTTATCATTTTATCAAGCATAAACAAGGAATCAAACTGATTCCAGAACAACTAACTAGCTTTGCTGTTCTGGAATAACCAAAACAGCTTAAGCTGTTCTGAAATCAAAACCAGAACAGCTAAGCTGTTCTTGATTCAAGAACAGCTTAAAGCTGTTTTGGAATCAAGAACAGCTTAAAGCTGTTTTGGAATCGAATCAAATTCCAGAACAGCTTAGCTGTTCTGGTTTGCAGCAGCTATGTCGGACAAAAAAAGAAATGGCGGAAATGTCACAAGAATCAAAAATGGCGGAAAATGGAAATGCAGACGTGCCGAGCCGTGGAGAGAAGATCGTCGGAACATACCTGGCCGGAAAATAGAAAAGCTTCGCCGGAGAAGTGAGGCGCCGACGGGATGCGAGGAAGCTTCCGAGAGAGTCGCCGACGGGATGCGAGGGAGGAAGAAGATTGAAGAAGGTACAGGCGCCGATCGGAGGGTTTAAGTTAGGTTTTTTTTTAAAAAAATCAATAATTTAGATATCCTTATCACTAAGTTGGATGAAAAAAATCGCAAAAAAAAACCCTTGGCCCAGCGGTGGAACCTTTCCGGTCAACCGCGCGGGCCAGGGTTCGAATCCTGTGTTTTTTTTTTCTTTTCTTGTACCGCCTATCTCGTCGGGATCTCGTCCAATCTTGGACGAGATCCCGACGAGATAGGCGATATCTCGAGATCGCCTATATCGTCCAGACGATACAGGCAAATCTACCGAGACAGCGATATCTCGTCGCTATCTCGACGAGATAGCGACGAGATGATAACCCTGGACATCACACTTTAATTTGTGAGCCATTTCAATCATAATTTAATTCTAGCTCTCCTTGTAGAGATGACTTACTCGATTATAAATTTTTTTTCCAATTGAAATAAACTGGTTAAATCTTAATTTTCCTAGAATATTTTGCAAGTAAAGATATTTAGTACGAGAATTATGGTATCTCCTGCTGGCAGACTTGCACCATGGTAATGCATGTCCAAGTGTCTTGAGTCCAACTTCTATTCACATTCCTTTTTGTGTCTTTATCTTGGGTATCTGGATTCTGGTAGTGTTCATTACTTCATCTCATAGCCACCACCTAGAGGTGCCTATGCTTGTTTTTAACTTTCTTGCTTGCTTGCTTTCTTTCTTTCTTTTTTTCCATTCCTCCATTGTAATAGCCCTAATGAGGTATGCAAATAGCACTTATCATGCCAGCCCAGATATTGACATGGCATTTTGGCAGTCCCCCATGTGGAGTAAACTCTTGGCCACAAGTACCAGTTGAGTGTAATTGGTGCTTTGATGACAAGAATCAGTTTTTGGTTTCTGTTTTAGATGTTTGTTTTATCAAAACTAGAAAGTTCTTTATCATGGTTATAACTTAGTTTATCAAACTACCTTCATATCTTGGATAGAGTTTTTTAAACTCACCATCTATGAGTAGGTGTTCTTTTATTTTCTCATGTGGCCTTGCTCTGAATGAGTTAGGTATAATCATATTGTGAATTGTGATTTTATTTTGTTCTGTAATATCTCTTCAGATCTAGGATTGAGACAGCGTAGGCTTGATGGAGATGAATATTTGTCAATTATTGATGAATTTATGGAAGCAGCATTTTCACGCTGGCCAAAAGCTGTTATACAGGTTTGTACTTTAACAAGAAAATTTGTGCAGAACACTTATTTTGTTATATGATGAATTTATGCCCTTTCAGTTTGAAGATTTCCAAATGAAGTGGGCATTTGAAACTCTTCAGCGGTATCGGCATAGGTTTTGCATGTTTAATGATGATATACAGGTTTACCTCTTTGCTAGTAGACTTTTGTCTTTCATCTTTCATCTCATGTTGCTTAAAATGTTGATCATGTTAAAAATGTGCACTGACAACCTTCTTTATGGAAATCTCCCTGCACATTCATCAGGGAACTGCTGGTGTTGCACTAGCTGGATTACTTGGAGCTGTCAGAGCACAGGGAAGATCTCTAAAGGACTTCACAAAGCAAAAGATTGTTGTTGTGGGAGCTGGAAGGTATCCAAGAAATCTGATGGTTCTATGGTGGTTAAGAAGATAATGAAATTCATGAAAATTGAAAAACAAATCCTGATATAAATCCATTTTGATAATGTGATGCATGTGAAGATGAACAAGCATAAATAGTTTTATAGAAAACACTAATGTCATAAAAACTCCTGGTGTACTAGAGAATTTAGGCTATTTAGCTAACCAGTAAAATGGAAATTTCTTGATTAGTAAAAGAGAAAAAAAGAAAATGTATTAAAAACTGTCTTTCACGATTTAAAATATTCGAGTGTTCAGGTCCAGTCCATATTTGTCTGCGGTATGTATCCTTATTGATGTCAGGATTCTTCTTTTTATTTAAATTTGATCAACCTTTTGGTGCTTTTATGGTATGGACCTTGTTCAGTGTGAGGCTACTTGACCTATGCTCTTAATGTTATGCTTGTTGCTTGCTTGGTGCTCTAGAAATTGTTTCTGAATCATGTTCTTTCTGTTTTTGTGTTTGCTAATATTTATTCCTTTCTTATTCAGTGCAGGAATAGGCGTGCTCAACATGGCTAAAAGGGCTGTTTCCAGAATGTGTGGAAGTGATGAAAATTTGGAAGGAAACCAGTTCTGGCTGCTTGACAAAGATGTCTGGTTCTGTTTTAATTTCTTCTCAACTGCATTCAGTCTCTTGAGAATTCTGTTAGTGGCTTTCCAGAGTTATCTAGGCATTTGTCTTTTAAAAGAATGTTTGAGCCTGTCCTGGTTCATATTGACATGACCAGGATTTATCGAAAAAGTGCAAATGGTTGCCCAACTAAACTAATATCATGCACTAGAGAATGTTAAAGTGGCAAAAGGATAGTTTTCCATATTTACTGGTTTTGGCTTCACTAAAGCTCTTCTTATAATGTTGAATAAAATTATTGCAGAGGCACAAACACTTAACCATCTCCAATGTTTTAGTTCATGCATCCAAACTTCAAAAAAAACTGTCAGAGCTAAATTCCATCTAGAAAGAGGACCCTTGATGCTTTCCTTTCCCTATTTTCGTTGTCTGACCTTCACTGTCAAATGCCTTATGATTGTTCCGCATCATGTACTGATTATTTTATACATTGTACTCTAGACAACCTCATGTGGTTAGAACTCCAGAAATAAATCAAATGAATTTATTGTACAGAGAAATTCATTGTAGTTTGCAGATTCATCAAATATGGTTTTAAGAAGTGTGGCCTTTAGTTTGGTACTTTGGTTCTTTCAATTTTGTTTACTGTTTACGAAATATATGCTTGGGAAAGTTTTCTTAAACATTTAAAATATAATATGAACTCTATAGGGCCTCATTACAAAGGATAGGAAGGAACTTGATCCTGCAGCTGCTCCTTTTGCTCGTGGCTATGGTCCAGAAGAAGTTGAGGGACTCAATGAAGGCGCTAGTCTACTAGAAGTAGTAAGCATATATTAGAAGCCATCCTGTACACTGTTGTATGATGTACTAGATGTATGATGTTCCATAATATCATTCAGAGATATGATCTTCACTAAGATTGTATTATCAATTTGCAGTTGCTAGAAATTCTCTAAATTTATATAAATGTATGCAGCTTGTTATCTACAATTCTGGATATTAACATGTATGCTCTAATGTTCTCTAGGTCAAAAAAGTGAAACCCCATGTGCTTTTAGGATTGTCTGGAGTGGGTGGTATCTTCAATGAGGAGGTATGTAGAGTTTTTATTTTTTGTGTGTGACAAATGCACTTATATAGAACTATCTTTCCTTAAATTATGTTACACTGATTGTAACTTTGTTTGCTTGGTTGAGCAATGATATAGTATTCATCATTCATCATTCATCATCATCATCAAAAATCTTGCCACCAACAGTATATGAGCACAAAGAATCATGATCGTGTTTGATACTTAAACTGATGCATGCTTTTATGATAGGTGCTTAGGGCCATGCAAGACTCTGATTCCTCTCGCCCTGCAATATTTGCTATGTCAAATCCCACAATGAATGGTTTTTCTTTCTTAAGCCTAACATTAGTATTTAGTTTTTTGTTTTTGATAATCATTCATTTTAAAGCATGTTTGATATTTTCTCATTATACTTTGCAGCTGAATGCACGCCTAAGGATGCATTCAAATATGCTGGAGAAAATATCATTTTTTCTAGTGGAAGCCCTTTCGAAAATGTTGATTTAGGTTAGCAACTCTATTTTTGTGAAACCTAATATCCTTTAGGAAGTATTTGGTTCTTAAATATTTTCTCTTTTATTTTCAGGAGACGGCAGAGTAGGTTATGTTAACCAAGCAAATAACATGTATCTGTTTCCAGGGTATGAATTTTTCTGATGAATGTATTTTTTAATATTTCTAGGATTAAACAGCATGGCACTAACAAGAACAAAATTTCAGAATTGGCTTAGGTGCTCTCCTTTCAGGTGCTCGACATATTTCAGATGGGATGCTTCAAGCTGCAGCTGAATGGTAAGTCATGATTGATCAGGACTTATATGTAAAAAGAAACTGATATCTTGTTAGCATAGCAGAAGAGATGAAACCATGTTTGTCATGTGGCAAGGCATCATATTCAAGTTGACAAGGTTGACTTCGGCTAAGTAATACTAAATCATTTTTTAAAAGATTCTTCAACACTTCTAATTGGAAGAATTGTCTTATTTATATCTTCTTATCTATATTTTTACATGCAATCTCTTCCTTTGCCAATATGTGATCCAGGATTAAAATCTAACTAAGATCATTCCACATAGTTAAATAGCTGATTGATAATCTGTTAACTTGACTACTTGAGCCCTTAAACAGAGTGCCTTCTCAAATACCACTTCAGAACTAGCCTTTTTAGAAGTTCTAGCACGATTAAAATTCTGGAGATTGAAATTTGCCTTGCCAATACTGTAACCTTTCCTGTGGTGCCACTCATTGTAATAGTCAAATATACTGATTTAATGTGTATAAAACCATTATGCTTATTTACACTTATGACCAAGTAGTTTACTTGAAATTAATAATGGTTATTGTGGTTTTTGTACTTTCATATTCAATAAAAAAACTAATATTGCACGAATATATTTAATTGACATGAACAAGACAGGGAAATAGGTAAACAACTTGTACATCCCACAATCACATTCACCCTCTATTATTTCTTATGGATATGGTCTTGCGTATACTATTCCATCTATTTATGCCTTAACATAGTTTCAGTTAAACAATGTATAAAAATATTATTATATCCATATAATATATCCATATCTCTAACTTGTTTTTGACTCTTATCATTTCAAATTATTTCATTGCACATATCGAGGAAACTGCCACTCCCTTATTAGCAAGGATGCATGCACCTTAAAATCTCATTTGTGGATTTACCTTTCTTTCACCACTTATATAGCTTTATTATTATGTTAATTACTGTAGTTCATATGTAGGTTAAATTACATGTGTCAAGATTTTATATTTTGCCATTTTCTACGTGAATCTCTTTCTGCTGCTTCATCTGCCATTCAAGTCTTGATTTGATTCTTTGGTTAAAGAAAGGTCTTGATTTTCTTAAAAAAAATCTGTTACTGATCTGGCTTCTCGTTTCTGTGGACAGTCTAGCATCATATATGACAGATGAAGAGATCCAGAAAGGAATCCTCTTCCCTTCTATTTCTAGGTAAGGTTTGCATGTTTATAAGAGTCAATATTATTGTCATGAAGTTTGTGTTAAGATGCTGTCAGTCTTCTTTTCCAAATTGGCATGTTATTTAGTCATTTTGTTACCCTAATTAGTCATTTTCCATGATGCAAATTGTGCTGCCGTAAGCTTCTTTCTAACTCGTAGTCACCTTAATCCAGTATTAGGCACATTACAATGCAAGTTGGGGCAGCCGTAGTACATGCGGCTGTTGCAGAAGATCTTGCCGAAGGGCATGGTGATGTGGATCTCAAAGAGCTATCTAACATGTCAAAGGTACTAACAAAACTATATCTTTTTAATTTACTCTTAAATAGTTAGAGGGTGAACTTTGGTGCAACAACATGATTGATCTATTGCTTGGAAGATGAAAGTTTGAGACGAACTTTGCCATGCAAAGATAAGACTGCGTACCCTGCCTCACCCTCACCCTCACCCGCACATTCTCCCTTCCGGATCATCCTTCAAATGATAGCTTTTTTATTTTTGCAAAGTTTATTTTAATTGTTCATAGATCATTGAACTTGCAATAAGATGGATTTACAAGTGCCTTTCCATGTGCTTTTGTAGGACGAGACAATGGAATACGTATCTCGCAATATGTGGTACCCTATTTATAGCCCTCTCGTTCATGAGAAATAAAGTTGGCATTCTCAGCTAATACTACAACAACGACAACTAAGCCTTAGTCCCATACTAGATTGGGTTGGCTATCTTGGATGATCTGTCTCCACGTTCCTCTCTAAATTCTCAGCTAATTCAGTCATTAAATTATTATATCATTTGGGGTTAGACATTATGTTGGCCTCTCTTCTTTTTTTTCTTTAGTGTCCATGGATTACTATTCAATCCGAGGAATTTACTTAGTCCTTTAAAAGGTTGTTTCCAAATAAAGATCATCTTTTGTAACAGTTTTGTGACTTGATTTTATTCAATACTTAGTACTTACAATATTGATCACAAACCCTCTCATAATTTGTGCATAGTTTATGTCAGAATCGTCTAAGAGTTAAAAGCTTTTTTTTTCCATCTACTTTTATACATTTCGGTCACCCTTGTTTCATGAGCTACAAATTGGATCTTTTTTTGTTGATAAAATTTTGATTATGCGGAAGTGCCTGTTAGAATCTGTAGGTGCTTGGAAAGTCAAATAATTGTTTGACTAATACATGTGTTGTGCGAGATGTGGGTCCATTCTGGTTGACTTGCTCGAGCAAGCAAGTCAACTTGAGGTTGCCACATGTTAATATTTGGTTGACTTGGTTTGAGCCGGCAAATTAGCTCGGGTCGGCGGTCGGCACTCGGCACAGATTATATGGTTGACTTTGTTCGTGCGGCCGGGCAAGTCAACCAGGGGTTGGCACAGATTAGAGGGGAGGAGTGGGAAGGAAATCTTAATGATCAAGTTTTCTTCTATATTCAAATTCAATGAAATTAATTTTCTATCTTCTCTTGAATTTTTGGAAAGTATGTCTGTAATTATTCAAGTTAAACTAAACTAAAATTCATCCTCTTTCATGTTCTTTCACTGAACTTGATTTGAACTTTGTCATTCGAATCAACCTGTGAGAAGTAGAAAATTGACAGGAAATGATTCATCTTCAATTGTTTGGCTTAGTTTGAATTCCTCTGAAGCAAGCAGAATACCCCAAAATTATATTCAAGAGTAAGAATATGATATTCCTATAGTCAAAATATTTATGAAAAGATCAAATCGAATAATTTAAATTGCTCGTGAGTCGTGATGCAGGCTTTCTCAAAAATAATAAGAAAGAAATCGATTTGGTTGGGGCCTTGGGGGAATATAAATAAATAATAAGCTGGAGGCATCCAAAAGCAGGAGTTCATTTTGTTCGTAAATGGCCAGTGGCCAGTGGGCAATGGAAAACTATCAAACACAATCATCTGTAAAGCTTATTTTGCAGGTCTTTGTAAAACGTGAGAAAAGAAAAGAAAAGAAAAGAAAAGCCTCCACTAGTAGAAACTCTACAGTGAGGTTGGTTCTTTCTTGTTCTTTTTTGTTTAGAGATCAGAGTTGACTACACAGACATGAGAGAGCCCATTTTAAAGTATTTTCCGTGGTCCCATTTATTTACCAGCATCCATAGCTACTCTCTATCCACCTATGCTATATATTTAAATAGGATTATTTTTTATTTAGTCTATGTAATTTAAATACTAATTTTAATTTACTTTGTGGAGTTTTAAAAGATTCTAATTTAGTCTATTAAATTAAGTTCGCTCTCGATTTCATCCTCAAACTAGATGTCATTATATAAAGATTCTAATTTTGTTGCTATTGATTCCACTACATTTTGCATGCTTTAAATTCAACTTCTGACCCAAGAGAAAAAAATGAAAGAAATATTGACAACAATGTTCAATTCCTCACACTAGTGTTCGTCTACAATGAAGGTGAATAAATAATCAGGAACAAAGGGCACAATAGCAATAAGTATAAGAACTAGTGGATTGTAACCTTATTTGTTCTTCTTGTTATATGTAAACTTACAACTCTATCCCTTGATCTCTCAATGAAACAGATATTGAGAACTCAGTCTCCTTTGTTATTAAAAAAAAAATCTTCTTCTTACACAAGGAATATTTAAGTTAGATGAACACATCAATGCTTGATAAATGATCATATATGTAACTTTCTTGTACTACACTTTTGAATCTTTAATCAATGTGGACTAGTCTGATTCTGACAGTCTGAACACCCCACAATAAAAGAGTGAACACCCCACAATAAAAGAGAAACCAAAACCAAGTCTTTGTCAATTTTGTCGGTTCAATTGTTAGAATTCTCAAATTTGTTTAATGAGCAACATCATCTCTAGATTCTCCAAAGTAGGACTTGGAGATGCTTTAAATGTGGACCTTCTCCTCGTCCTTGAGAAAGGCAAAAAGAAGCTCATAAGCTGAGGTTTTAGCTCTTCAAGGAAAACAAGGTGATTGAAGAATAATTAAAGGCATGGGTTGTAGAACATGTGAGATCAAGCCAAAGGTGATTTGTAGGAAGGGATTGTGGTCACCTGAAGAGGATGAGAAGCTGAGGGATTACATCCACAGAAATGGACATGGGAGCTGGAGTTACATTCCTGCAAAAGCTGGTCAGTACCTGCAATTTATTCTGTAGTCAATGCAATTAGCCAACAGCTCAGTTTCTCATCAAAGAAGGGAAGATGAACATTTAGATAATTGAATATAGTGATCGATAAGCTGAAGTTTTTTATTATTTTTTGCATTAACTAATCATCATGTAAGAAATTTTCATTACTTTGTGCATTATATTTGTCTTTAGGATTTTGAGATAATGAGTTTATAGAGGTGTTTTGCCAATGTATTTGAAGAAATCTGCGTTGCTAAAGAAAGGTAACGAGTACATTTGCTACTTCTTAATTAGGTTTGCAAAGAAATGGTAAGAGCTGCAGATTAAGGTGGCTCAATTACTTGAGACCAGGACTGAAACATGGTTATTTTTCTCCTGAGGAGGTGGAAGTGGTTGTCAGCCTTCATTCTAAGTTGGGAAACAAGTAAGAACCTTTCTTCTTTTCTTTTGATAATTACTACAGGATTTAAATGATATCAAACAAAATCTTTCTAAGATGAACTTAATTTCATGACAGCAAGATTGCATTTCCAAACACTTCTGCTAATATAAAGCGCCTTTTTATTTTAATAATATCCTTTTTAGAATTTTTTGTACATTTTTCTTAATTATATCCCTGCGTGCGACCTCCATTTTTCCCTAAGAAAAACCATTTTCATCTTTAACACTTTTGTTTGAAGAAAATATATTTCAGAACTTTTCGAACGAGATGGCTAAAACTACATTATTATTTTTGTGATTTTCTATTTTTGAATGAAGGCATTTAACTATATTGTTAATTAGTCCATTGTGATGTTTGATATATAATTGAGGGAAAAAGTTTGGTCAAAAGAAATAGGGAAAGAAATATAATATTGGCATTTGGAGACTTATATGAAGTTCTCTTTTGATAAATACTAGTTCTATAGTTTATTTAGATGAGTTAGAAAAGTCAACTTTTAATCACTTTTATTAAATGTCTATTCTATAGCAGAAACAAGAAAAAAAATTAATGTCTTTGGCTCTTTTTTTATAAAACTACCTAAAACTATTAGATCAAGTACAAATGTAACACTTTTGGAATCTATATATAGTTGACTTTTATAATTGGTATTTAATGTAGTGTTATATAAAGAATGGAAAGTTTGTTAAAGTTGTATTAGATCATTCAATGTATATATTAATTCTGCTAGCATTTACTTGGGTGTGATTTTAGCTTATTCATCTCCCTAGATAAATTACTTCCAATTTTCTTGTAAATTGTAATAATAAGCAAGAGAGTTGAGGCATTCAAAAATTGCATCTATACAGGTGGTCTCAAATAGCAATGCATTTACCAGGAAGAACAGATAATGAAGTCAAGAACTACTGGAACTGCTACCTCAAAAAGAAAGCTGTGAAGGTTGAGGGATCAGACCATTTTCATGCCTCAACATCAATATCAGAATCCAACCAAAACCAGAAAACAACACAATTATCTGAAGAATCCATTTACCAAATCTCATTTTCAGGATGTTCAGAATCCATGGAATCATCTTCTGAAGAAGATTCCATTCAATCAAGGAAAACTGTTGTGAATAATTGTTCTAATCAAGAGATGAACCAAATTCCAATTGACAAAGTACTGTTTGCAGAATGGATGCCAGTGGACCAAGCCAAGAGCCAGAGTCAAATGCATGCTAATATTGGAGGGTTGAGTTGTCAATGGAACTCCACATCAAATGAAGAGATTAATATGCCCTCAAATGATCATTTTCTTAATGGAATCAGCAATTTCAACAACTGTGGAGAATTTGAACCACAGTTCAATCATGGAGGAACTTCTTCTCCTGAAGGCAGCATGTTTGATCTTTTCTCACTGATTGAGAATTGCAGTGGTTTCCAAATGAGCCATGACATAATCTTTTGATTTGGAAGATGTTAAATGTTTAAAGACTTCTGGTTTGTCAATGAAGTTGACATCCACTTGTATTTAATAAACTGCTATCTACCAAAATGAATGCACTGAAACAATACCAAGATATGAAATATTCACTTGTTTGTCCATGTGGTCCTCTCAGCAAATTTAATTCTCTTGTTTTCCATTTTGTATATTGAGTTGATTTCATAAGGGTATGATAAAGTCAAAAATTTCTTGTGTGTGTGTGTTTTTATTTTCTCTCTTATTGAGCAGACAACTCTTTATACTATATCATATAAAGACTCTGATGTGTAATCATTCACCCTTTCTCAACATCTAAGTTCTTTGTACTAAGAGAGGCAAGTGACATAAAAAAAGACCATGTACCTGCCTACCTACCAAAAATACAATCTTCAATTACAAAGAACTGCTATAATTATGGAAGAGAGAGAGATATATATATATATTATAAAATGCCTATATGATAGAACTAGTCCATCTCTTAAGTTGGTTGATTTTGACTCACTCCAACAATTGACATATTGCCTGGTTTAAAGAAGAGCTTATGAAATATACTAAGCAACATGCATCCATTTTAATTTAGATTTAGTGAGGAATACAACTAATAAGCATATATTTGAATTGCCTCATGTAAAAATTTTGACCAAAAGAAACAGAGCAATTTACGAGAATGCTAATTAAATAAAATGGTCAATTTCCTTTTAGTAAACCATATATCTACACACGATATTTTTTTCTGCAGAGTGAAAGAAGAGTAGTTATTTTCATTTATTATTTTACTATTTTGTTAACTACGGATTAGGATCAGTGCAGCAAAGAAGGAAAGCATTCCAACATAATTCAGTCAATATTTGATCAAAAATCAATTAAGAATAAGCTACGATACATTACTATGCTGGCAACACGTGGCAAATAATGTGGGCACCAGTTGTGGGCTTCATAAGTTCGGCCCATCTTTTGAAAGGCCGCAGCAGCACCTCAGCCCTCCGGTGTCCGACCCATGGGAGGATCCACTATGCTTTGGGAAGAATCATGTGTAATTAGAATATGGTAGGGCTGTTGACGGGGTTGGGTCGGGTCGAGTTGAGGGGAAAACCCGACTCAAACCGACCAGGTGTAATTAGGTTGTGTCGGGTCAGGTTCAAAATTTTTCACCTCTCAAACCCGACCTGATCCGACCCAGTTCGGGTCGGGTCGGGTAGTCGGGTTTACCCGTTTAGATAAAAATGAGTTTTAAAAAAATATTTTAAAATAATTAAAAATAAATATAAATATCGGGTCATCGGGATAGGGTCCCAGGTCATCGGGTTTCAAATAGTTCGAGTTGGGTCGGATTCTCGGATTCATTTGGTCGAGAATAGTCCTAGAATATGGTGTTTCTTTGGCAATCTATAGTATTACAGAGTTGACGGTACAGTACAAGACATTACTTGTACATGACAATGGCTTATTCCTTGTTTATTTCACTTAATCTTGTCCTGAGTATGTCTAGTGTTTAACATGGCACGTGACAAGACATATTGACCAAAATATCCTTTATATTGTTACATATTTTTGGATAGTCATAAAAAAGATATTAGATATGGTACAATATATTTTTATAATATTATAATAATATTATCAATATAATATTTAAGAAATTATTATATTTTATTTTGTTGGAGAGCAAGATGGTTATTTTGCATTATTGCACCGTACCCAAAATTCACCATATTGAACTTTTTCTCGATCCAACAAAATAGCTAGTTGTCCAATACCAAATTCATATTTTTCTAATACCGCGATCTATTTTGAGAAACAAACATAGTACACTAAGACTTGTCCAATCCAAAATCATTCGTAAGTGCGAAACTAACACACCCATAATCTGAGTAATTTTTAAAATATGAAAGATGTGTAATTTATCCTAAGTAGAAGAATGATACATGTATCTTTCTAATAAAAAGAAAACAAAATAAAAGCTATAAGATAATGAATCATTAATTGTTCCTCATACTTAATCATGACAATTAATAATAATAAATATAATATTTTTCCCCGGAAGAACACATTTACTTCTGCTCAAATGCCTGTTTACGAGCAATTCTAAAAAAACATGCCTGCTTACGACCAGGAAACTGATGCTTTTGCAGTTGAAGCTCAAAAGGTTGGCAATTGATGCTTTTTACACTGTACCAGAACTTGCTTCTCAAACTGAAACCAAAGATGAAGTTTACTGCTCATCACCATTTTGACGATGAGCCTCAGTCTCCTCATCTAATTCTTCACCCGAAGCATAACCCTCATCCCTCATCAATTTCAGCAATCCTTGCAGCACCGCATATATTTCCTTGCCTCTTCTATTCGACTTATCGCGAGCCACAAACGAGTGCAGCCCATCACCGCTCTCGATCCAACTACAACCAGGAGGCTTCGCCAACCCAATTCCCCTCATCATCCCCCTCACCAATTTGGCTTTCTCCCATCTCCCGGCCTTGGAAAACAAATTAGCCATGAGAACGTAGTTACCCGTGCTCTCCGGTTCAATCTCCAACAGCTGCTCAAAAGCAAACTGCCCAATCTCAACGTCGCCATAAACAGCTGCCCCGTTGAGAACAGAACCCCACGTTTTACTGTTTGGCTCAAGTGGCATTGTTTTGATGAACTCGACAGCCTCTTTAAGCATTCCGCGGCGGCTGAGAACTCCAACCATGCAGGTATAATGCTCTGATGTTGGTAAAACCCCGTGAATGGAAGTCATGGCATCAAAAATGCGGCGAGCTTCTTCTACTGCCCCGGCATGAGCACAAGCCGAGAGCACCGCAGTGAGAGTCACATCGTCGGGTTTGATCCCAGCACCGAGCATTCTATCAAACAGATTGAGTGTAGTTTCTGCATCTCCATGAGCTGCATAGGCCGATATGATCGCGGTCCAAACGACGACGCTTCTACCTGTTGTCACTTGAAACACTCGTCGAGCACCTTGAAGAAAGCCAGCTTTTGCGTATGTATCCACGAGTGCAGTTGCTAAGTAAATGCTCTGATCGCAATCGTTTCTAATGGCGTAACCATGGACTTGTTTGCCACCCAATAGATTAGAGTAGAACGAGAGTGTTGGAAGAAGGCTAGAAAGTGTGACTGCGTTAGGCCGGAACCCAGAGGCCTGCATCCGACGTACAAATTCCAGAACTTGGTCATGGCGATTGTTCTGCGCAAGACCGGCGATTACAGCATTCCATGTGCTGAGAACTGGATCAAGTGCTTGCCGGAAGAGATCAATTGCTGGTCCGACGAGCCCGTAGCTCATGTAACCAGTAATCATCGCACTGTAACTGACACCATCCTTGTCGCTCATTTCATCGAACAGTTGTCGAGCATAATCCAAGCTCCCACATTTAGCATAGAACCCGATGACTGAATTCCACCCAGTACGGTCCAACTCTATCCCATGTTCCACAACAAAGCGGTGAACTTCCAAGCCGGAAACTAGGTCCTTCATCTGAGAGCAAGCTTGCAGCACGCTCAGAACGGTGACTGCATCTGGGAGTACACCGTCTGATCCCGCTGCCATCTCCCGGTACAACTGCAAGCATTCCTGGTAGTGCCCGCTCTGAGAGTAGCCGGAGATCATCGAGTTCCAAGAGACAATATCCCTATGTGGCATTGCATCGAACAATCTTCGAGCGCAGCCTAGATCATCCGCGTAAGCATAGGAAGTGATGAGGCCATTGGAGACGAAAATATCGTGGACGAGGCCGTGGCGCAGGGCAAGGGCGTGGGCGGCCCTGTGAGCGGAAGACGCCGGGAGGGAGGAGAGGGACTTTAAGAGCGCGGAGATGGTAAATGCATCAGGAGGGAGGGAGGTGGGGATGGAGGAAAAGAGGCGTAGGGCGTGGGAGCCGTGGCCGTGGAGGGCGTAGGCAAGGAGCATAGAGTTCCAGGCGAACAGGTTGCGGCAGGGGATTTGGTCGAACATGCGTCGGGCATCCGGGAGGCGGCCACAGCGGGAGTAGAGGGAGATGAGCTTGGAGGCGAGGAAGTTGGAAGGGACGACGCCGAGGGCGACGAGGCGCGCGTGAAGGTGCTGCCCCTCGCGGAGGCGGCCCTCTTCGGCGCAGCGCTGGATGAGGAAGCCGTAGGCGCGGAGGTCGGGAGGCACTGCCCGGCCATGGGAGGCCGCGCCCGCCAAGCCACGCCGCACTTCGTCGCTGACGGCATTTGCGAACTGTTGGAGAGGAACCGCCAGCCTCATCCATCAAAACGGAGCCCGAACTCATCCAGCACAGGACTTGAAGAAGAATATATTTCGGATCGAACCGGACCGGGCACACCGGAAATCGGACTCCAACCCAGCTAAAGTAGTCGGGTGCGGTCAACGAGTATACTTCAGGCTCCGCTAGAGGCAGTCGTGTCCAGATTTGGAATAGAGCAATAGGAGCCGGCATCACTGTCGGATCTTACATTCATCGAGCCTAATTGAAATTGGTCAAGTCGATCTTTGATTTCTTTTTCTTTTTTTTTTACCAAAAAGCATAGATTAAATAGCTCGGCGAGAGCCAGAGTCAAAAATATTAAAATACAGGATGGACTCCAAGTCCAGAGGCCGAATAGAATGTCAAACAAATAAGTCCCAAGAGACTTTGGTATGGTTTGCTACTCAATGAACAATTTTATTTCCCTCTCTGTAACAAATAAGTAAAATTGACGATATTACAGATGCCCTTAAGAAAAAAGATGTCATCAACAATAATGGATATGGACCACGGCACAGGCGCCGATTTGTTAAGTATATCAATTAAAATTCTAGAGTTCGGTTCCACGTCGAATTTTGATAGTGACTGTTCTATAGCAAAGAGCAGTACTTGCTTCACAACAATGGCTTCCAGATGAAGCACATTGGACACCGGAACAGAAGCACCAGACATCTCTAAGCAAAGTCCAAAGTTGTTATGAACCACAAAACCCGTACCACCTGCATCAGCATCCAACGAGGCGTCATAATTTATCTTAAGAATACCCGGGTCGGGAGGAATCCATTTGATTAGAGTGTTGTTGCGGTTTGCATTCCCCTCAGGTAAAGTATGTGTAAAGTAATCATTGGTAAAAATTAAAGTCATGGTAGCAAGACTAAAGGGGGTAGGCTGCCGGACCTCGTGCAGCCAACTATTTTTAGCATACCAGATGAACCAACAAGAGTTAACGATGATGGCCAACTTGAACATCTCAACCCTCGAATGAGAGGAGGAACAAGTCAGCCAAGCACCCATACCCCAGGAAGAACGGTTAGCAAGAGGAATCCCAGTTTTAGCAGAAACGAGATCCCAAACAGTGGTTGCGAAAGGACAATAAAAAAAAAGGTGTTGGGTAGTTTCAGGAAGAACTTTGCATAGTGAGCAGGAACTCGATCTTTGACGATCAAAAAAGAGGTGTCGGGTAGTTTCTTGATAAATCATTATGAACAAAACGATTGAATGGTCGTGTTGTGTGACCCGCAACTTGAGAAGCGGGTGCGGCTTGTATAGTGAAGGATGCCACAGTGGGACTTGTCCTCGGCGAGCCTACCAATCATCGGACTCGGCGAGCCTACCAATCATCGGAGATCGAGCAGTAAGACTCGTCATAACCAGAATGAAGAGGAGAGGACATTAGTGCCATCAATTATTGGGATTGATGACTAGAAAAGTACAAATTAAATGGTGAAGTTCGTTGTAGGGGAGCCAATCCAAGCGATTCAACGACCTCTTAGCGTCGAAAAATCATCTCTTAGATTGGTATCTCAAGGAGAAGTTGATGGGGCGGATTCCGACAATGATCGGCAAATGAATAAGGGGTTTGAAGTTGGAGGGGGCAGTGATCGGGCATTATTAGCGTTTATACGTGTGGTATTATGTGTGTGTATAAATGTTGCTATGTTATTGGACTGGACTAGCACTTTGGGCCCGACCAAATCAAGTCCAGAAGCGCCCACACTCATGAACCAAACTCAAATCGAACCAAATATTACGTAGCCTGAGGGCTCCACCCGACCATACAAGGACACTCTCATTCTAATTAATTACAATGGATTCGTCAATTATGAACACATCTCTGTGATTAGCCTCGACCCATTCTGAGCACATACTCGTGAGATTCAGGGAGGCATTATTGCTTGAGACACCCCTCATCTTGTACTATATACAGACACGACATACACATGTATACTATTGATTTCAATTTTCATACCACACATAGGATTCTTTCTTACTTGAGCATCGAAGTATCTTTGCATGTTCTCCTGCCAGAGTCACACCGGACCAGGAGACGCCCAGGACCTCATCAACCCGGCTTCACGCAAGAACAATTATATATAAGTTGTGTTTAATTAAGTATTGGATTATGTATATGTATATCTTTTATGTTATGTATATATAAGTGCCAGGTTTAATGAATAAATCAAATGAGTATGGTGTATATATATATATATATATATGTCATATTTAATTAATTAAATGATTTGTTTAAAATTATTAATTATGAAGTACCCAAGCTCATGAATGTTAAGATATTCTATCTATTAATTATACTCCTTTTAAAGGAATTGCTGATTTTTTGTTTTTAAAGTGAGATATTAAATTATTAAAGAATTGTGGAATTGATTATTAGAGTTGGATTGAACCGGAAACTTATAAATTTTGATGATCTGGACGCAATGGTAGAATTCATTTTTGTCAAATTAAATCTGATTTGACTGATTTTAATGTTCCAGGTGAGTTATAAATAGGTCTCATTTTAATTTGTAATAATGAAATTAAAATAAGACCCTCGAGTGGTAGTAATATTTGTCTTGGGTTCTATTTTTTATTGTAGCGTTTGATGCGCTTCTTTCCACCTATGTATATATCTTGTAATGACTTTGTGTGCATATATTTTATAATGATTATATTATAAAATTATTTTTTAAATAATAATAATAATAATAATAATAATAATAATAATAATAATAATAATAATATAGGATCTGTTTGGAGTTATAAGGTTGACCATGAGTAACGATTCTTTATTACAATACTTGAAGTTTTACATTATTAATCTTTTTCCTTTATGATTGAAAGTATCTCCTTTGGAACTTCATTATACATCATTTTAAGGATAAGGACTATATTTGTCCCTAAAGTATTCGAAAATATATAAATTTGCTTTTAAACTTTTTTTTTCAAAAATACCATCGATGTTCAAATTTTGGGCAAAAAATATCACTGCTTGTAACGATTTGACAAGTCAACAAACGGTTGCTTACATGGCAATGATAAGGATCATATTTGCCTCTAAATTATTAGAAAATGTACAAATTTGCTTTTAAACTTTTTATTTTTTGCAAAATATCATCGTTGTCCAAATTTTGGGCTAAAAATACCTTGTGCCCCTGAGGGATATATGAGGTATAAATATTAAAATCTCAATCGCCAAAAGATTAAAGTGTCCCTTAATTTAAGTTGAGTCTAAAATAAGTCATAACTTATCCAATACAAGTCTGATTCGAGTTCCACTCGAACCTCTGGATTCGTCTTGAACCAAGCAACTCATCTAAGGACTAATCAAACTTAAATGAATTAATTTCCTCTTGTGCAAAGGCCAATCTTCAATTCAAGCCCTCCGGCGTTTCATCTGGTCCATCCTGACGCGCGATTAAATTATCCTGTTGAAATAATTAAATATTAAATAATAATTTTAAAAAAATTTGGGTATTACAAAAAAATGATGGGACGTGTTTTTGCAGCACCCCTTAACTAGTTTTTGCTGCCGGCTGGGCTACCTTATTTTTCTTTTCTTATTTTCCCTATCTTTTCAGCTCGTTCAATTTAATGCATGTTTTAATGACTTGTAACTAAAAGCTAGGATATATACAAACTCTATATGTCGTCCCTAATTAATTTAGGTTGTGAATATATTGGATGTTACATGTTGGCAGCTTAAAATCCAGTGTGATTTGATGATGTGACTTATTTTATTTGCCACGTAAGCAATTATTTGCTGACTTGCCAAATCGTTACAAACAGTGATATTTTTGGCCCAAAATTTGGACATTGATGGCATTTTTCAAAAAATAAAAAGTTTAAGGACAAATTTATACATTTTTGAATACTTTATGGGCAAATATGACCCAAAATTTGGACGACGATGACATTTTTTAAAAAAAAATATAAATTTGTATCTTTTCGAATACTTTAAGGGGCAAATATGACTTTTATCATTGTCACGTAAGTAATCATTTGTTGATTTGTCAAACTGTTACATGCAGTAGTATTTTTTACCCAGAATTTAGACGGTGTGGGTATTTTTGAAAAAAAAAAAAAAGTTTGATGACAAATTTATACCTTTTCGAATACTTTAGTGGCAAATATGGTATTTATCCTTTTTTTTTATACACGAGCATACACAATTTTGACATATATATTTTTAGTAGTGATTATAGATGCATGTATTATTTTTAGTAGTAATTACAGATGCATGTATTGTAGCGTGATGGTTAGAGGTGAGCATGCATCGATAATTCGGTCTATTAATATTTTTTTAATCAGTTTATTAATAGTGATTTCCCTATAAGGGAATAAAAAATATTTTTATTCTCAAAAGCAAAAAACTTTATTTATTTATTTTTTTTCTAAATAAAAAAAAATAAATATTCATATTCTCATATTACCCTCCGCATATTATTTTCAATTTGTTCGGCTAATTTTAAACAGATTCGAAATATTCATCCTAAATTCACAAAAAATATATTATCTTAGGTAAATCATTTCCATAAGTTATATCAGCAAAATCAATTTTTTAACGTTGAAAATCAATTTTTTTTCACCATTTTCAACTAATTCGGCCAATTTTAAATAAATTCGAAAAATCCATGCTAAATTCATAATAAAATTATAAAAAATCTATTATTCATAAGTAAATCACTTCCATAACTTGTATCAGCATAATAAGTTAGTTAAAATTTAATTTTTTTTTATCATTTTCAACTGGTTCGACCAATTTTCAACTTGTTCGGCCAATTTCTAACCAGTTGAAAATGGTGGAAAAAAATTAATTTTTAACTCTAAAAAATTTATTTAACTGATACAAATTATGGAAGTGATTTACCTATGAATATTAGATTTTTTATGATTTTATTATGAATTTAGGATAAATTTTTTGAACCTATTTAAAATTGACCGAACTAATTAAAAATAGTCTGCAAAGGGTAATCTAGGTATATAAGTATTTACTTTCTGGTTTAGGAAAAAAATGAATAGGAATTCTGCTTTTGAAAATAATATTAATTTTTAGGGAAATCATTATTCCCTTTTAGGGAAATCGCTCGTTTATTAATATTAATTTTTCAAAATCATTAATCATAAATTGATCTATAAACTTTGGTTAACCGCTACTTCAATTTCAATATTTACTATTCAGTTAATCAATAATTTTCAATTAACAAATAATTTTTTTAGTATATAAAAAACAATAAAATTATACAGATCGTAAAATCAATTTCAATTATTGAAAGTTTTTCAAAATAAAAAATACAAATCAAATATAATATTCAAAAATAAAAAGTCTATACATGTGTCCACTATTTCACACAAAGAACCGTTTAAAAACATTCATCTTCATATCTTGTGATATTTCTGCATATTTTGCTTTGACATGTTGGTGAATGCCAAAGTTATTGTGTTATATAGGTGAATCAAGAATACACAATTTTTATCTCCCTTTGGTTCTCTTGACACACTAGAAACGATTTGTTGCACTCGGGTAGACAACATTCTATTTCTAGGATCGTGAACCATATTAAAACTTTTATAGCTAATAGTTGTCTCGCGTCTTCCAAACCTGAGGGCAACATAATAATAAACAATTCTAATCTAAATACCTCTTTGGAGCATAACTGGATTCCCCCTCTCTTATCTTCTATAAAATTTAACTGGGACGGTGCTTTCACTAATGTCTCTACTGCTTTTGGATTTATAGCTAGAGACTGCTTTGGTAGATGTACTTTTCTGCAGGGTGTTCCTATTGAACCTGTTTTAGCTCTCAAGACTGAAGCTATTGCTCTTAGACAAGCTGTGATCTGGGCTGATAATAACTCCATCATATCCGCCATCTTTGAAACTGATTGCAAACCTCTAGCAGACATTTTTTTGAAGAACAATCCTCCCCATTAGTCTATCGGATGTATTATTGATGATATCCTTGTAATTTTGTGTAAAAATGTAAATTACAAGATTGGCTTTGTATACCGGCAAGCAAATAAAGCTGCCCACTGGGTAGCAACGAGGTCGCGAGCGAACCAAGAATCTATTACCTAGTCTATTCCTCCACCTCCCGAATTACAATGTATCCTTCATCATGATCATCATGGTCCTATTACCTAGTTAATTTATTTAAGGGCCTTGGCCCTTTGTTTGGAAAGAAAAAAAAAAGTACACAATTTCGTAGCTTCTACAGTGCCTACCTTCTTCACAGCAACAGTAAGTGGAGAAGTACCTGCACAAGTTTCCACAAGGAATTGAAAGGAATCTGGTATCAGTATGTGATTTCCACCATGCTAAGGATCATCATCATATGGTGTGCTTGAGGATGATGGTCGTGGAATGATCACAAAGGGTTGCCCACGATGTTCAAATTCCAAAAGTCTGGCGGTGTAGTCTGACTGACATAATTTTATATTACCGGTTAAGTCCAATACCTCCAGCTTACCTGAGAAAAACAAACAAAAAAACGCTGCATGAAGAAGTGGCATTATTATTTATTAATCAACTAAAAATCAGAAACAAAATGGATGGTTTCAGTCTACATATACAGTAAGACAAAATGACTGAAGTAAAACCTCAGCAAGTGCACACTACATGCTGAAAACTTGTTTAACTACACAATCATGAGGATGCTCCTTATCCAGATTAAAAAATCACATTGTAAATCAGTCTGCAAATACAATATTGGCATTATAAACCAGTGGAGCATAAAAGAAGCTCCTGAAAATATTAGTTTCAATTGCCAAATTAGTTCCTATAAACTTCATGCAATACATTGGCAATTTGGCATAGCAATGTGAAAGTCAGCAATAACCATGCAAATATGGCATAATCATATAAGTATTAATATCATATAAATATTTTTGCACCCATATGTACCATAAATTACACATTATAATATACACAAGAAATCACAAGTACTCGGAAATTGATGAGCCACTAACACATCCATTTTTTCTACGTATTATGAAATATTGAGTTACTCCAAAAACTGAATTTCCAAGTTCAATGACATAAAAAAGGAGATTTAAAGTCTAATTATAAAGTATTTGCTCTATTTGTCAAGGGCTCCCATGGATAAGCATATTGAACGAGCTTGGAACCTAAAATGTGAAACGTGTATTCTGGTGTTTATCATGATTCACACACCCTTGTAGACAGGTGTTGAGCTGGACAGAAGTACGTTGGAGATTAAGCATCTATGTGTGTGTGCGCACGCGCTTGTATTATGTGTTGGCTGTATCTAAAGAAACCCACTATAATGATGATTGAAAGTAGTATCATTTCTCAATCCATTTTCTCCCTTGGTTTCAAGGCTCAAAAGTTGTGCCCCATGTTCCACTATAATTATGATTGGAAGGGGAAATTTTCCACTTAGAAACTCTGCAGCATTCCATCTGTTTCCCCCAGTGCTAAGGCTCAAAAGGAGCATTTACCATATTCTCTCATTCATAATGAATTAAGAATCATCTAAAAAGTTATGGTGC
This sequence comes from Canna indica, assembly GCA_034359265.1. Taxonomy (NCBI): domain Eukaryota; kingdom Viridiplantae; phylum Streptophyta; class Magnoliopsida; order Zingiberales; family Cannaceae; genus Canna; species Canna indica. Next base: position 11,715,315 of record CP136894.1, on the reverse strand, counting down.
ACCTTTAACACTCATCCTCCAAATGAATGTTACCTATGCAGTACATATTATGTACAGATTTTGAATACCCTATTTAAGAAAGATGAAAAATGTAACAATCAAGGGAAGCATTTCAGGGGCAAATCAATAAAATTATGGCACGAGTTCAACTTTCCATCATAGTCGCAACTATTTGCACCAATAGGATTTAAGACTTTTTAAGTATAGTGTATCAGTGAAGGAATATCAGAATGGTCCCTCAAAGAGGTTGAATGTGACAAAGAACACATACCCTGTGATTCTATCAGTGCGTCATGAATGACTTCTGCTGATTCAGGAGGCATGATATTACCTCCAGCATGGATATAAGCAATATTAGGTGCACACATGAGGAGTTTAGAGATGAAATATGCAGCTCTGATCCCACCACGATTCTTGCTGCAAAACCAAGGTTACAACTTACAAGTAAATCCAATTTCTTTCTAAATGAAATCACAGTGCGCACGCAACACAGACAAACCTTATGTTGATGCACTGAAGAACCATCTCTTTTGGTATCTGATCCTCAAGTTGTTGGAAGCCTAATGTTCCTAGTCCCACATCTTCAATGTTGAGTTTTCTAACGCCAGAGGAAGTCAAGAACTTTGCCAATGGTGCTGCTACGACGCTGAAATCTTGATGTCAACAGTTGCTTCCAACAAATATATAAAAACGAAAATATATTACAGAAGTTGCATAACTAGCCTGCCAAGGTCATTTTCTGCCACAGAAAAAGTATTCAATGGTTCCATCAAGGTGGAGAGGCTTCTTAAAAGATCAGCAACTCCAGAACATGATAGGTTGCAATTATTTAACTTAATATCTAAAAGAGGGTAAGGTTTTTGAACAGCCCAAATGAAATAAGGAATTATACTCCTGCGAGAATCACAGAAAAGTTAATCAGTACAAATAACAAGATTTGTCAATACAAAAAAATGGAACAAAAGTTCCCAGGGCTAATTCTTGCTGAATATGAAGGATACAGAAGAAGTTCTTGGAGACCTGATTCCAGCATCCATTATCGCATTGTCACTTATGTCTAAACTCCGCAGTGCAGGCATAAGAACCAAGATATAATTAAGATCTTCAGCATCTTCCTTGTCTAAGTTATTCCCCCTGATACACTAACAATGTCAATCCAAAATTCCATCAGGTAACTAACCGATAGGTAATGAGAGAAAATCCTTGGTCAAGAAAAAACAAGTACTTTAAGCTCAGTTCCTTGAGTGACATTAATGGTGTATTTGATCCCACCGCTGACAAGAAATTCAAAGGTTTTCTGTCAACCTTAGAAAGCCAGCCAGCAAGCTGAATAAAAAGATAGATGATTTTAGATCAGATTACCATGATCTGCATAAATTATCATGAACAAAATATCAAACCAATGATGAACTACCAACATTATTATCTGATATCTCAAGAGTGACTATAGTAGAAGACGATCCAACGAGGGCATCAAAGATCAATTTTGCAAATTTTGGCTGCAACTTACTGTCACAAATACAAAGTGATTGCAAGGCCCTGGCAAGTAAAATAAATAAATAAATTGGATGGAAAAATAATTAACAACTGCAAATTTCAAAAAGACAAAAAAAAAAAGAATAACTCCATACACATAGTAAATCATCATCTTTCAACATTTTCACATTAGCTAAAATATGCACTAGATGCACCTATTAAGTAATTGAATTACCTCATATGCTCATTTGCTCAGACTCACAGCACAGCTATATTACATTCTGAAACAAAGCCAATAATTTGGTTCGCTGTTTGGCCTCTCAAAACCTTCTTTGCTTTACACATGGAATTATGGAGAACAGGAGAAGTAATTGCTAATCTGAACAATTGATGCTTTGATAAAGCCACCGAGATTCATGTCTCATTTGGCTTTTCTTACCTTCTCTTCAACTGCTATGCAGCATTAATTCATCAGTCAAATAGTATAATACTCTACAGTCAGATTAAAACCCCCTCACTCATGTAACGACTTGTATTACCTCCACTAAGAGTACATGATCTCTAGTTCCTTAACTCTTCTCGCTAATATTCTCCCTCTTCTTTCTCTTTCTCTTATCTTCCTCTTCTTCTCTCTCTTAGTTCCTTAATTCTTCTCTTTTCTTCATCTTCATCTTCTGTGCACAGCAAGTCCTCTTCATTTTTCCTCTTCCTAAACACCCCTTCTTGAAATATTGCTAGATGATGAAGGCTTGCGATGTTATTGTTATTTTACTATTCTTTCTTTTATAATGTCATAAGTCATAACTGTACATTTTAATCCTCTTGACAGCTTTTGAAGCTTGATCATTCTTGATTGCACAAATTCTATTAGTTGCATATTACATGCTCTGTTTTCTTACTTTCTATATATTCAGATATAGAAAGATTTTACATAGCCTTCATATTCGAGTTTGTTTATGGTCATCTCCATCATTGCCACCTACAACTCGCTGTTCGTCTGGTGGCCATAACAGCAACCATGGTGGAGATGGTCTTGAGAGGATACTAAAAGTGCAGATGCCGAATAATGTTTATGTTTTCATTTTATTGAGTAACTTTGATTAGTTTTTATATAAAAAAAAATTTGAAATATGAGAAGCAATATAGGGCAATCATTGTATTGTTATTGTTGTTTTCGTCCATATTATGTTGTTATTTTAACATATGCAGAATCTTGTCTTCTTCTCATGGGTTATTGCAATTTGTTGGTTTTACAGATAAAAGTGTTGAAATATGAGAAGGAAAAGCAATCTAGGAGAATTATATGGTTTTGGGTAACATCGTTGTTGTTAATGTGTTATTTTTTTTTTTTTTTAAATACTGTACCAACTTCTACCCACTATTGTGTCATATATTATTATTAGCATCTGTATAAAATGTATTCTATGGTATTTGTACTTTGTACCCATGCATGTCAAATGCTATTCCATTAATGTGCTGCCTGCGCATAATGGAAGCAAACATCTTGTTTGGACATAAAACTAAACATACTGGAAGACGTGAAAAGGAGAATGAGATGTACCTTCCTGATGATAGAAAAGACAAAAATCCAGCAGGAACTGAAGATAATTTGCTATCAAAGATACGAGATGATTTGACATGAAGCTCTTGGATTCCATGAGTTTTAGATATATCTGTATGTATAGAACCAAACATCTGATCTATTGTGGCAGGAGGAATCTGACAATGAATAAGTTCAAGAGAACGCAATGTCTGCTTGTGCTGGTTGAGATGCATGCACACACCATTAACCTGATTCAATGGCAAAATCAAATAATAAACTGTAACTACATACTCATTCCATGACAGGAAAAATACAAGAGAATATAAGATATCCTTGTTATTTAGAAAAGTGAAAAAAATTGAGAACCAATTCTAGCACTAGCATTTTAAAGGAATTCCATTACTCCTGAGCATTGTTCATGAACTGATCTAACTGGTATGAATAACATCTCAAATTTTTGGAAAAAGATGATCACCAATCAAAATTTAACAATGGATTCAAAGATATAGTGCATTACCACTTGCTCTCCAAGTTTGGTGTTTGTAAAACAATGTCATTTTTCATCCTTCAATATGTCAAAATATGTTTATCATATAACATGTGTTAGATTAGTAACTAGGGTGCTTCAAAACTTCAATGTCTCAACTAGGACCAGAAGCTTTTCTACCCCTTCTAGTACTTATTCATATTTTTATTCATAATGCATGCAAAGGCATCATAAACACAACATGATTAATTGATCATATGAATCATTAAATGATTAATAAATCTAGAAAAGATACTAAAAACAAAGATGTAAATATAAAACTAGAACCATTCAGTTTCTGTGCATGGTTCAAGTGACTGGTACTACATATATTTCTTATAGGTCAAACCATCAAAGTCCTTCATAGGTCAGACCATCAGAGCCATCTAGGAATTACCTGAGTTTTGGATATTATTCTTCTTAACACCAAACTTTGCAACTTGGAACCTCCAAGTAGCTCCTGCATAAGAAAGATTGTGCATTTTTATGTGAATTTGCATCTATTTGATTAACTTGATGTTCAAACTACAACACAACATGGTTTGATCTATGATATTTATGTGAATTAATTTACTAGGATATGAAATGAGCATTATTAAAAAAAACAGTCGGAACATAGTAGTAATAAACTAGGGAAAAACAAAACAAGACAAGGGAGAGGAAGGAGAGATGGAAGTAGGAAAACTGGAGAGAAAAAGGAATACAAGAAAGGCAACATGTTGAACAGCACAAAATATTTTGAATGATTGTATGGTCCTTTGAAAGTTGTTTAAATTTAAAAGACTGTAATATGCTTTTTTCACAGGAGCAATCTCACTAACAACACTTGCATCATATCTCAAATCCTCTTCGCTGGAATTTTGGAGGGATATTCCAGTTTCATGGCTAGCCAAGCGAGGGGAAAAAAAAAACCTTAACCTGGGTAGTTGGTAGTATTGAGGCAGTTCAAAAGAGCCTTTGAGAAGAAAAGTGAGAATCTCGGACTTTTATGGGTACATGTTCCTACTAGATTATCAACCCACCAACATATGCAATAGATCCAACATGATCCATGTACAACAAACAATTACTGATATGATAATTATCAGTTTATCACCATCTAATGCTGAAACCAAACAGAACAAACACCCCGAAAGACACTTTAAATGTGTGATATTTTAAGCCACAGTTCACACCCATAAGGAACTTTCTTTCGGGTGGGGCAGCATAGACATGATAATGAGCATACCCTTAACCCTTGTATAAATTGGCACAGACCAAAAGACTGTCCATATCTTAGCATCTGTAGCACAAGTCAAGATGGTGTGTGTCAATTCCTTTCTAACAAAACGTTTTTACCTATTAGAACATGCTGATTGGCATCAACATCCCTGATCATGGTTTCGCTGATCAGCATGCTCTTTGCTGGTTGCCAAGCCAAAAATTGGCACAGGAAACATGCTAAGAAAACCTTGATACCTCTTGCACATGAGATCTTAGCATGTATTGGTATCTATCAGGTGTGATGCATTTCTACAGACTGCTGTAAATCACTTAATTTCAGGTATATCTTAATCTTAGTATAGTAACTATATTTCTAATTTTATATGCCCTTTTTTGTTCCAAACAAATTAAAACCTGATGGGCTTTGAGTTTTGACTAACAGCAATCTAAACAGACCAAGTCAAAACCATTTTTCATTTCATAGTTTAAGGTTTGATTTCTCTTGAATCCTATATTGCAAATCCTAAAGTTGATATTTTTTAGCCAGGGACAAATGTCTTCTTTACCTTGTTTTTTTGTATTTCTTGTTTCTCCTGTTAGGGGTCAAATGCTCTTGCAACCTTATTTTGTCCAAACCCCAAATTGGAGGACATCCTTAAGTCAAGCAAGGATTAAGCACAAGATATTTGCCAGGCTTTCTTCTCTACCTTATTTTCTTTTATCTCGTCTTTCTATTTTTTCCATGATATTGTTGTTTGTCACTACCATCCAGCCAACCAACCCTTTGAAAAAATTCTGGTTAAAACAATATCAGAAATAAGTCTGTTAAAATCCTATCTGAATATTTAAATGAAACTATAGACATGCAAAGAAACCATTTCTTTGGCTGAAATTCTGAATTATAATTTAAACAAATATAATGGTAGCCATTAAGATATGCACTAAGATAGTGCAATATAGCCTACTAATGGAATTTAAGGAAGTTAATTGTTGCACTTACACATGTCTCTGCAATACAAAGCACATTTTGGAGTCTCAAACATCTGCATTTTAAAAGAAAAAAAGAGTCCCACATCAACGTTCGCACAAATAAACTGCACATGCATATGACATTTTATTCTTTATAACATAAAAATTTAACCAACCAGATAATTTCTTAATTAAAAAAAAGAACTCCAGGTGGCACAATATGGTTTTCCAATCAGATTAAAGTTCAAAGTATTTATAAAGAAGCTTAAAATAATCATGGAATGTCATCTTCTAGAGTACTTTGAATAAAAAAAATAAATCTGATCCATACTAAAAGATAAAAGCTATTATCAGTGTCATTTAATGATGCAGCTTTTATGTCAAGTTTCCATGGATGAAACATGAAACATGTTTGCACCAAGACAGACTATGAAGGGTTTTATGTTATTAAGCACCCATGTATTAGATGATTGCTAGTTTGGTCCAGTATAATGTGTCTTGAGCATATATTGCAAATCAGTTAGCTTTTTTACTCAATATCCTAATATTCTGATCCATGAGCATAAAACAATTAAGTAACAAAAAGCTTGGGACAAAATTAAAATATTCAAATTTATCCAGCTATTAAATTATCAAGGATCAACAATCAAATAACGCATCATAACAAATGAAACCTCATGTACTGCCCAAATCTGTTGCAGTGGAAGGATAATTTCATGCATGTACAGGTTGTGCCTTCCCTATGACCAATTGCATCCATAATGCTATCTGGAATAGAGAATAATATATCCAGAAAAAGAAGAAAAGTTGTCTCAATAAAACAGAAAATAGAACATTGAGAAATCTCGAACAATAGAAAACAGAAACTAACACTTGGAACCAACACAGAAAAATAAGAGCAACCACCAGGAATAAGTATTAAGTGTATAAAATGGAAGGGATATGATGCTGGACGCCTGGACAAACAATATATGATTGAAAGGATGATGTTGTGGCATTTGAAGGTGTAAGGGCTTTGCTATTGATAACTAAGGTCTCTGGATCAAGTCTGTCTTTCATCTCAAGGGGAGAGAGAAATGCAAAGCTGTGGCATTTGGCGAAAAAAAACTTCACCTTAGGACATGTTTGAGCTTTTAAACCTTGTACATTGGAAAGAACGCTGTTTATAGCATAGTTGAAAAAAATAAGTTGCATGGTAACTAACTATAAAATACAAACATGAAGATAGTTAAACAAAACCAATTGACGAGGTTCCCGCCAATATGGGGTCTGGGGAGTGCCAATGCACACAACAATGGAGTTGCAACTCACAATCCAATAGTAATAAATAAAAATTTCATTATGGCAACAACTCTGAATAGAAATGTTGTAGTAAACAGGAATAAGATAGAAATGTGAAAAAAACAAATGGGAAGACAATGTACCTGAAACAGTAAGGTCGCCTATATAACCATTAAAAAAAGGAAGCAAGGCTGTCTCTGCAGCTTCATCTAAACAACTTTTTCAAAAATATATAACTTAGTCATAGTCCAATGGTTTATGAGATGATATCATAGTCCTATATAGCTTGCAATAGCTAGAGTACAACTAAAGTACAAATCAGTTGACATACTTCTGTAGGTGCTTTTCCCAGTACAGTTGCTGCCAATCAACACTTTGGTTCATCAATTTAGATTTTTCAAAACCATCTTTCGTAGCCACATGGTCAGTTGATTGGATGTTCCTGATATTTACAGACCAGCGGTTCTTGTATAACATCTTCCATGTTTTATTAAAATCTTCATACCTGAAAGTAGGTATCCATCTTTTAGTCATTTCTAGCCTCACATATTTAAATTTATTTCCTAAATCACATGATACTTATCAGACCTTCCACGCTTTCTTCCATGATCTACATTATCATTTCTAAATCCTACCCCATCACAATCATGAGCTGATCTGTCATAATATACAGGACAGGAGACTATTGTTAAGAGAATGCTTAGGAAAACACTTTAACTCCCAAATCTCACAGGAAAATGAAATTACATTAATATATGTGGAAGAATTGATGCCATGCATTTTATGTTTATGTAAATAATAGGAAAAGAGAAAGTTTAGTTCTATGTGACTATGCCCCTATTGTGTTGCTGTTCTCTGTATCAATAGGTATCCATGTGAATTGCAGAACTAAAGACAATTTATAAACAAATTTTGGAGCGTGTTATGCTTATATGAAGATGGCATAAATGTCCAAAAAGAGTTTTTGAAGCTGTTCCATAATTTAATTATCTGAAATGAACAAGCAATACCTGGTTTGTAGTTTAGAAATGTAAGTTTACTGGAGATCATCAAAAAACCAAATTACATAACTTGTGCCTAAACCACATTATATACATATTGCCAATAATCAGCGTGTCATGAAGATTTGCATACATGATTTAAGGCATCCTACATGTTAAGAAATTAGTAGGCCTAACTCACCCCAAAAGCTAGCTCATGGGGAGAGGATTGCCCAAACTATTTAAATGCTATATTGGCCATATTTTTAACCAATGTGGGACTTTAACACACCCCCTCACGCCCAAGATTAGACATATGGAGCGTGGAGTTTTTGCAGGACCAGACATCTGCGGGTGGTACAATATCAACCATAGGACATGCTCTAATACCATATTAAGAAATTAGTAAGCCTAACTCACCCCAAAAGCTAGCTCATGGGGAGAGGATTGCCCAAACTATTTAAAGGCTATCTTGGCCATATTTTTAACCAATGTGGGGCTTTAACACTACACATATAAGGTTCAATAACACAAGAAGTGTAGATGAGACTAGTGTTGATAAGCAACCAACGAGTATTGGTGAAGACATCATGGCATGCACCTGGCAAGAATTATAGTGCTTGCATATTTATAGTGTTCGAGGCAACTTGACCTGCATAATGCTTGCATATGCTAGCTAAAACCTTGGGCAAATACCTCATGCATCAACATTTTCCTTTCTCAAGAGTTCATCTTCAATGGGCTTACTTTTTTCATTCTTTAAAAACAATCATCATAATAGAAAAGATACTTAACTAAGAAAACTAAACATGAGCATGGAACATGACATTCTTCATCTAGATAAATGTTCACTTATAAGATATGATTTCTATCTTCTAATAACTTGAAGTGTGAGGAGTTCCGAGCATAATTCCAATAGTATCTTATGCCACTAATCTGGAGCACACAAGAGTGGCTTACATTTTTCATTCTTTAAACATAATCATGATGATAGAAAAGATACGTAACTAAGAAAACTATACAACTGAATTGAGTATGACATTCTTCTAGATAAATAATTTCACTTAGATGATATCATGCCTATCTTCTAATACCTTGAAGCATGAGAAGAGTTCCAAATGTAATTTCAATAGTATATCAATGCAACTAATCTGGAGCACTCAATTTGAACTGACAACCTGATATTTTTGTACCATGTTGTTATGTCCAACTTGTTGAAACCTAATTAATGCACGCTGTAACTATCTGTTATTATTGTGTTTAGACTTTTAGCAGTCTTGCAAAATAAGGTATTCTATGCCTGATGTATGTGCTATATAAGCAAGTGAAAGGGTATTAAAATAAAAGATCATTAAATGCATTTATGATCCTAAGAAAAACTACAATTCTCATAAGTGAATTCATGTTGACAGCGCCACTATAAGTCTCATGAGATTATAAAGGAAAAAAAATGAGACATAAAATAAAAATATATTAAAAATTAAAAAACGAATTAATTTCATAAAATATTTTTTATTTATCTCAAACTCTAGTGATGCACCTTTTATCCAATTCTGCCTCTCTTAATAATTCCACTCTAGATCATTTTTTTCATGATATAACATTGAGATACACCTATATTCTTATATCATTTCATATTATACATAAAATTTGTTACCTATTAGCCAGTGGGCACCTTTACTTAGATCATGTATCTCACATGACACAGAGCATGTCCTAAAGGAACATGTTATTAAATTCAAATATATATAATTAACATACACACACATATCTATATCTACATATATATCTTATTTTATGCACTGCTCCTCTAGTAGGCATAAAGCTCGCACACATCAAAAAGATGTCAATTAAGTCTGATTCATACATGAAACTAGTCATGGTGGATGTAAATCAATGTTGAGATGAATATTTAAATTGATTAGAGGATCTGAGGTCCTTTAAGATTTATGTCATGATAATCAGAATTACTTATTTTAAAAAATAAAGTACTGTTCAGAACTTCAGATTTCTATTATTAAGCAAATTAGTAAGTATTAATTAGCTGGAGTTATTATCATTATTGTTGGAAGGTTAGGCGAGGGGAGAAGCTGTCCTAGATAGGAGGGAGGATAAAATAAAAATCAATAGGATCTCGAAAATCCAAGAAAGGAAGAAAATAAATTGTACTTTTTTCCAATTATTTTTAGATTTTATCTCCTCTGAATTGAGGAGGCATAGGACTTAGCAGTTAGCACTCACTAGGAATGGTTGTTGACTAACATAAGGAAAAATCTAACTACCTGATAGTGCATGATTAAAATGAACTTAAAGAACAATAATGAAAATTAGTAATTTCCCTAGATCATGGAAGAAATGCCTTAAAATTATATAGAAAAAACATCAACGTCCAACAACAGTTAAATTGTTTTCTAAAAACTTAAATGCCATTCTTCTCCGCAATAATCACATACAACAGTTCTAGTAGTTATCCATAGTTCTTTCATTTCACATAGTTCCACAGTATTGTGATCACAAAAAAACTAGATATACTTGAACCTTGAACCATAGTTTGAAATGGCGCGCCATGGCGCGGGGCGCACACAGGCGCAAGCCCCCGCGCCATATTTCCCCCGAGGCGCTAACCTAGCGCCTCGGATGCCTTGGCGCGCGCCTCAGCCCAGGCGCGAGGCGCGCGCTATGTGCGCCACACGCATGTGTGGCACACGGGTGCAGCGGGTGCCCTAAGTTAAAACTTAGGGCACCCAATTTTTTTTGTTTTTACATTTGCTTCCGCCTTCCGTTTTCCACACGAGATTTCTTCTTATTTTCTTGTCCTCCGGCCGTCCGACGAGCCTCTCCACCGGCGAGCCTCCCCTCCGACGAGCCTCTCCACCGGATTCCGGCGCCTCTCCACCCGATTTCAGCCTCCGCCAGGTATTTTTCTTTTCTTTCTCATTTTCTCTCCTTTTCTCAAATTTCTGTTGTTTTTTTTACATTTCTTCAGCATGGTGAGTTCTCAGCATGCTGGAACTCTCGCGTGCTGAAGAAATTCTCAGCATGCCGAGAGTTTCAGCATGCTGAGAGTTTCTTCAGCATGCTTCTCAAGTTCAGCATGCTGAAAGCATTCTTCTCAAGTTCAGCATGCTGAATTCAGCATGGAATTCACCATGCTGATTCAGCATGGAAGCATGGAATTCACCATGCTGAATGCTGAATTCAGAATGGTGATTGATGAATTCAGCATGTAGAGAAATAGAGACTCTGCAATTCTGCATGCAAAATTCTGCATGCTGAGAGCTGAGAATTCAGCATGCTCAGCAATCAGCATGCAGAATTCAGCATGAGCATGTTTTTTTAATAATATTAAACTTGTTGTTCTCATGTTCTATAATTATTTTTAATGATGTGATTTTATGTATAAAATATATTTTATAATTATATTTTATTTTTTCACCTCGCCTCGTTATGGCGCGAGCCGTAACCTTGCGCCATGGCTCCAAGAGCCCTTTGCGCCTTTGTGCGCCTTGCGCCATTTAAAACTATGCCTTGAACGAATACTTATATGTGCTTACCTGATCTAAAGAGGGGTGATTATTGAAAAACAAAAAAAAAAGCCTGTTTTCTAGAAATGGTCATGAACTAGTAGATGACATTTTCAATGAATGCTTAGTGACAAGTTTGGAAAGAATTTCTGAGATGTTACATCTTGGCTCATTTTCCTATGTTATTCAAGTATTGGAATAACTAAGAATCTGATTGTGAGTTAGCAAAGAAAAGAATGGGGATTGTTGCTATCTGGATATGGAATATCTCGTATGAGCAAAATCAGATATTTCAAAGTTAGCAAAGAGGATTGTATAATGTTGTAATTGTACGACCGAGTAGGCAAACTATCAGGATGGTTTTCAGTAATGTTTTCAAAACTGGAGCGGTTATCAACCCGGTCAAGCTCCAGTTAATTGTTTTACTAGTTGGACCAGTCGTTTGATTGGTCAAACTGCCAATTTATTCAAAGATGTTTAAAATTATCTCTATACATGATAAACTTATAGGTATTCTTAAAAAATATTAACAATTATGAATATTCTTTGTGTATATCATAATATGTAGATATTATCTTTTGTAAGTACTATATTATATAGAGACCATTTGATTATTAAAAGAATTTTATAACAAAATAAACAATATTAGCATAAGTAGATCAAGCAAAAAATAGTTACAAAATGGATATTACGTTTATTACCATATTTGTTTTTTTCTGCAAAATATGAATGATGATAGTAAGTTTTGAATCCACGACCTTTGATATCAACAATCAGAGCTTTTAGCAAAAAAAACTACATGTTTCATTGATGCCAATGTTAAATTAATAATTGTTTCCTTCACTATTAGTTTTTGTTATATAACTTTAGTCTCACATTGAAAGATTCACAAGATGTTTCTACTAGTCTCCTATATAAATACTTAGACACACAAGACAATTATCCATTTTCACCAAATTCATTGTGCTAAGTTAAACTCATGTTAAGCTTGAATTGATATTTTATAAGAGCTTATTTGAGTTTGGCTAAAATTAAAAGTTAATTTAATAAATCAAAATTTAACCAAATTGAACTGATCTGTTTCAATAAAACTCAGTTGATTCAGTGAAATTGATTAGTTTTCATAAATTACAATGTCTAGCTGTAGAGTACACAAAAAGTCACGTTGCTGCTTCTTCTGTATTTCTTCTTCTTTTGCTGGTTCTGCTGTTCTCTTCTTTTGTTGGCTCTGCATTGTTTTTGAAATTTTGCTCCTTCTGATCTTCTATTTTTCTTCTTCTCCAGCTACATTATTTTTTAAAAAAATTCTGCTCCTTCTATTTTTCTTCGCATACATCTTTAACTTCTTCTTCGTTAAGGGTTATGACACCAATAGGATATTTTTTGTTAAATGGATTTTAGCACCTTGCTTCAATAAAGCTAGCATTTTTTTGGCACCTAGTGCCTTAGGCTATTTGAGGGGTCTACTGCCTTGGCGCCCTGAAATCTTGGTCCTAATCCTATTTTTGGATCAGACTGAACTTAGGTTAAGGTTCATTTTCACCACTCGGACCAGTCGCTGCTCCAGATTTTAAACAGTGTCCAGGGTACATGGATCGCCATGGATTTTTCATTGATTTTAGTTGGCCTTTTCTTTCTTTCATATATGCACAAGAGTTGTGTTGTAAGGCAATTAATAACTATATGCATCAAGTGCTATTTTAAGTTGCTTCACTTCTGTAGGAGAATGACAAAGCATTTCCATGTGTTTATCACCATAATTGAGCTTACAGTAGGTATAACAATAGCCATATGTTTATGTAAAGAAAAAAAATATGTAAAATTTAATGTATATAAAATTATTTGAAAAAATAGTGCAGAAGCAATAAAATAGATCAAATGCTTAATCCATAGTAAAGGCTAACTATTTATAGCATATTTTAGTTTGCAAAGAACTATTTCAGTTGGTTTTCCAGTGGAATAAGACCTTTCAAGCAATTCATGCAAATTCTGCAATGCCAATGGTGGAAGGTTTCTCACTATGCTGCTGAACAAGTCTGGCGGAAGTTCAATTATATCATGCGCATGTTCATGTCCTGAGATTTACAATGATATCAGTACGTAAATATGAAGAAGCAAACAACACCTTAACGTGTTGACTTCAAAAGATTCAAGTGCAAACAGCAATAAGATTTTAAAAATTATTATCATCCACACCAACCATGTATTAAGGCAGCTTCAATTGCCTCCACGCAGAGAGAGAACAAGGTTGGAGTTGTGGACATGTGGTTGCCCAGTCAACAGATCCTCCTTGACAATTAGAAGAATAGCTCAGTAATCAAGCGCGACAAATTGATGAATGAAACAATAAAAGAACTACTAAGTAAATAAACAGAACCTAATATACTACTAATGTACTAGGACATCCATGTCGATAAACTAAAAACACAAAAAGAACAAGAAAATCATCAACAATTCACAAAAGAGTCGATCTTCCACTAAGCTCGGCTCCGTAGGGAATGATTACTGTATCAAATTAGAATCGCTAATAAAGGTTTAAGAGGAGAAAAAGAGGAGAGGGGGAGTGAAAAGGTGGATCGTATGGAAGAGTTGCTGGGGAATGGGGAGGCTGAAACAGGGGAGGGAAAGATGGGGGAAGGGCGAAGGAGAGAGGAAGAGGGCAGGGAAAGAAGGATCCGCGGAAAGGGACAGACAGCAAGAGAGAAGGGAGTCTTACCTCGCGGATGAAGTGGAGATCCGCCGGCGGCGGAAGCGACAATGGAGAGCGGCGCTGCGGCGTAACCAGTTGTAGAGCGCAATGAGAGTGCGGAGAAGATGATGAGGCAGCGGCTGCGGTTGTAAACGGTTCAATCGGGTCCGATTGGGTTCGTTCTACCAAAAAAGATCGTACGTGAGAACCAATATTTTCATAATCGAACCGCCAATTGACCTAATATTATTTTATTGCTTTTGCACTATTTTGGAATTCATATCCGCGTTCCATATCTATTTTGATATTTGAATATAATACGAATGTAATTTTTACTCGACTAATACGAGTAAAATTGCCAACGAACATGTGAAAGATGAAGGACAAAAAAGAAAAAGAAAGATGATAGTGAAAATTAGTCTTTCTATCGTGAAAAAAAGAAATGCGTATGTTAGATATGAAAAGATAAGAGTATAAAATATAATAAAAAGATTAAAAAATATAAAGATTAATATATGCTCTAGTATATATACATCATCACTTCAATATAGCCATTAGACATTTCTCTATGAATAGGATGGGAATGGCACGTGCCAATATCATGTTAGGACTGAACGCTCACGTCGGACATCGGACAAGCTGATACTTTTACATTTTGTGAAGGTTAGGGATGAGCGAATTCAGATATCTTATATTTTTTTTATGATATTTAAATTTTAATTTGTATAGGATAAATTTTTAAATTTTGGAATCGAATCCTACTTTGTTAAAATCTAAAATCGAACCCTACCTGAAACTATATTCTGATTTCGATTTCGCATATCTTGTTGGAACTGATTCATTTACAGATTTCAAAAACAAATTTCAGAACATATTCCAAAATAGGTTCTAACATGTTCTAAAATAGGTAACAGTACAGGTTTCAAAATAGATTCCAACATAGTACCATGTTAGAATATGTACTCTGAAACTTATAAATGAATAAGTTTCAATGTACAGGTTTCGAGTACCAATTCCGATTTTAATTTCGGTATCTAATGTGTTGCACTCAGAATCGAAATTAATTTTAATCGGTTCCTTAATTTTTTATCTCGGATCCTACTCGAATTTCGAAACCTATCTGATCGAATAGATTCCAATCAATTTTGAATTTATTCGATATCTATGCACATCCCTGACTGCACGTGGATATCATATATTATAAGATGATAACTGACTGGGTGTGCATGTGGATATCACATATTATAAGATGAGAACTGAGGTGGCTCTACGTCAGTTATTTTGTTGTTGTTTTTTTGTTAGTTTAGTTAATAGAAGTATACATTTGTAATAAAAATTAAATTTGAGATACCTATTTATTAATGACCTTGATGCCATTTAAATTTTCTTCATTTATATAGACTCATTTGTATAGAAAAAAAAAAGTAAAAATGCTCGTCCTTTCACCGTATATACAATTTTTATCCTAGTATTCTTAAAATTATTAGGAATTTACTATATTTCTTTAGCTCATAAAGTGCTCAACTAATAATTTCCTAAATATGAAAAGATATTTCCAAAAAAATTAAAAACTATGCTCATAGCTATATCAGCATCTTCCTCTAGCAAAAAAAAATGCTTTGAATTATATATGAATAATATTATGAATTTTTAAATTTAAGACTTTTAATTAATCATCTTTTGGAAAATATACATGTTGCCATAGTATTGTTAATCATTTACAGATTTGAGTATACCCTTCTTTGTTTTTGATTCTTTTCTTCTTTGGTTGATATGCTATTTTGTTATATATATTTACACATTGTCTATTCACGCAGGGGCGGAGCCAGCATAGTGTAGGGGGGGGGGGGGCAGCTGCCCCCCCTCACATTTGTCTCCCCTTTGTAATATATAATAATTTATATTAAATATATTAATATTTAGTTATATTTGCCCCCTCTAAAAATATTTTTTTACCATGTAATTTACTCTGTGATATATTTTGTCCCTCCTGAAATAATTTTCTGGCTTCGCCCCTGTATTCACGTTAATATATTTTCAATGTCAAAAGATTTTTTTTTTGTTATTCTCTCTTTATAGCAACTAGTCGAAAACCTAAGTATCGCTTAATTATATGTACATAAATTTAAATAATTTTAAAAAATCATGACAAAAATATTTAAATTAATTTAAATTAAGTTATGCTCTAAACAAAAATAATCATAGCTAAATAATTAAAAAATAATAACAAATATTATATACATGACAAATTATAAGTGTAGAGAAGAATAATAAATATTAACTTAATTTAACTTATATAATTATAAAATCAAAATATAGATATCTTTTAAAAATATAATTTTTACATTAAATTGGAAATCAAAACTTAACCAAAACAAATCAATATATACATAAAATAAAAAAATAAAAACATAAATGAAACTCATCAAAAAATTAATTAGCGATTTCCCTAAAATCGAATAGGAAACCTTTTTATTTTTAAAACAAGAAAGACTATTACTTTTTTCCTAAAATCAGGATCAATTTTTAAAAATACCACTAATGTCCTCACAACCGTTAATGGGGTTAACTTCTGGCCATTTTAAATTGCTTCTATTTTAAACTGTTTGGGAGATTTTAAACTGATTCGGATCATTTTAAACTTGTTCACTTATTAGGTCATATATGCAATAAAATATATTTTAAAATTATCATAAATTCACAAAAATTATATTATGCATAATGAAATGTGATCCATAACTTGGATCATCAAAATAAATATTTAAGAGTGACATATCAATTTATTTTTATTATTTTAAACTACTTCGGGTCATTTTAAACTAGTTCAGAAAAAAATAGTATAAAATTACCATAAATTCACAAAAATTATTATGCATAATGAAATATGATCCACAATTTTATCATCAAAATAAGTGTTTAAGAGTGGCAAATCAATTTTTTTTACCATTTAAAACTAGTTCGGGAAAAATATTCTAAAATCATCATAAATTCACATAAATTATATTATGTATAATGAAATATAATCCACAACTTGGATCATCAAAATAAGTGTTTAAGAGTGACATATGAATTTATTTTTACCATTTTAAACTACTTCAGAGTATTTTAAACGAATTCACTTATTAGGTCATATATGCAATGAAATGCATTCTAAAATCATCATAAATTCACATAAATTATATTATGCATAATAAAATATGATCCACAACTTGAATCATCAAAATAAGTGTTAATTTAACACTGGTATATCAATTTAGTTTGACCATTTTAAACTACTTCGGACCATTTTAAACTAGTTCTCGAAAACATTCTAAAATCACCGATTTATGCATAATGGTAGGAAATTTTAATATTTTTCCTGAAAAATTTAAAATGGTCTGAAGTAGTTTAAAATGATAAAACTAAATTGATATGCGGATCACATTTCATTATGCAAAATAAAAATTAAGAGTGTATCAGGTATAGCTATCAATGTAATTCATAAGAAGAGTGCTTTGGTCTTATTATTTAGGATTATTTTGTTTTCTAATATATTTTTCACTATTCTCTCTCCCCCCTTAACTTGTAACCTTTCACAACTCTTGAAATGGAATACAAGTATTCATCTTTTTTTTAAAATCAACTATTATTCATTCCAAACATTTTTATCAACTATTTGTATTATAATTATTTTCATGATAATTCTATCCTTTCGTGTTCGTATTAACGAGACATTGGTGGAAACCAAAATGTCAATTGCTCAAGTTGTTGGTGATGCATAGAAGAAGAAACGAAAATTTACAGAAACAATAGAGTTGCAAATTGGGCTTAAAATGAAAGTTTGTAAGATTGAATAAAATTCATGCATTTTTGGATTTTTGTTTATATAATATGCATGATCCAATATTACATAAGACATGAAGTTGAGGTAGCTATATAAAGACTACCTCTTTATCAACTATTATTCATTCCAAACTTCTTATCCACTATATATTTGTATTATAATTCATTTTTTTCATGATAATTTTGTCATTTCATGATCGCATTGATAAGACATTGGTGGGATGCCAATTGCCCAAATTGTTGGTGGTGCAAGGGAGAAGAAACCGAAATTTACAAAAATAATTAAGTTGCAAAATTGGGCTTAAAAATTATGAAACTTGTCTTATATTTCATGCCCTAAAATGAAAGTCTATAAGATCAAATAGAATTCATTCATTTCTAAATTTTTGTTTGCACAATATGCATGATCAAATATTACGGAAGACATGAAGTGGAGGTAGCTATATAAAAGCCACCTCATTATCAACTATTATTCATTCCAAACTTATTATCGACTATTTGTATTATAATTATTTTTATGATAATTTTATCATTTTGTGTTCGTATTAATGAGGCATTGGTGGAAATCAAAATGCCAATTGCCCAAGTTGCTGATGATGCATGAAAGAAAAAACGAAAATTTATAGAAATAATTGATATGCAAACCGAGCTTAAAAATTATGAAAGTTGCCTCATATTCCACGCCCTAAAATGAAAGTCTTCACTTAGAGGTGCTCAACAGGTAGAATAGGCAAAGAAGATTGGTCATTATTATATGGTTGTTGAAGGGAAACAATGCCACTTGAATCTCACAAGGTTGGTCAACTAGATGTAAAGATTATTAACCAATTATGAATAATATAATTGATGGTAATATTTTGTATATATATTATCTAGAAGTCTAGGGTTCAAATTCTAATATGATCATTTATCGTAATTTTCTATCTTAAAAAAAATGCAAAGATTATTATTAATTCTCTCATTGTAAGGAATGAACCACCTTAGTATCTCATTACTTAAATCGTCATAATTCAACAAATAGTCAACCCATGAAATTCTATCTCCCCCTTAGTACGTACGACATGTAATCAAGCTGCTTATGGGCAGCAAGTTATGAGAGGAGATATGATACAATGAATCATGGATTTGGCCACTTATGTTGGAACTTCTGCTGCTTGTTTAGGACTGTTTTAATTATGATCCAACTTGATTAATAAAAATTTTCTACTATCTTCGAAAAAGAACAGTGTATATATATTGACTTTTATTGTAGACAAAAAAAATGTCAAGAAAAATAATAATTTCTCTGCTTATTTTAGAATGCTATGATTTTTTTTTTTAAAAAATAAAACCGATTAAAAACACCAACATCAGTCAATACGTCTTTAAATTATTTAAAATCATTTTTTTAAAATTAAAATTGATTTAAAACTAGGGATGAGCGGGTCTGAGTACCCAGTAATTTTTATGATATCCGGATCCTATCCTATATAGGACCGGTTCCTATATTTTAGACTCGGATCCTATCTTGTTGGAATCTAGAATCGGACCCTACCCGGAATCACCGGTTTCGATTCCGGTTTTGGGTACCCTATTGGATCACCTATTTAATTTTGTTATTGTGAATAGAAAATAATGAATTAATAATTAATGAATGAAAGAGTTTGTTAATGTTCACTATAATTTTTATTATTCTTTGTGGCAAAAATAGTAATATATGTAGAGTGTAACTAATAGATTATATTGAGAAATTGCAAATAAGCTCCTAAAAGAGATATAGACACTATAAATATTACAAAGAATACTCATATTACAAAATGAATGGTATTCTCTACTTCATTGGCAACTATAATAACTGGCAATATAGTAGTCGTAGATGCCACAAATATATCCTCAAAATTCTAAGAATATATCTATTATCTAATATATCGAATTCAAGTTAAATAATTAAATATATATAATCCGGTATCGGTTTCGGTTCTAGTTCTGGTTTCGGGTCCCGACGTGTTGGACCCGGAACCGAAATCGATTTTAACCGGTTTCTTGATTTGTTATCCGGACCCTACTCGAATTTAATTCGGATCTATCCGAAACCTACCCAATCGGGTCAATTCCAACCAGTTTCGGATCTACCCGGTACCCATGCACGCCCCTATTAAAAACACCAACATCATCCACCATTGTATTTTAAAAGTTATTTTCTTTTTAATTTTGACTATTTTTATCGGTCTTCTTTTCACACTTAAATTTTATAATTTATTTTATTATTTAATTAAAAATATTTCTAAATTTTAATTTATAATACAAGATGACATAAGATTTGAATATTTTTAATCATAAAACAAATTATTTTAATTAAAAAAATTATTAAAAATTTGTAGAAGAATCTCAAGCATTTTGGTAATTTTTAGAAGAAATATCATGCATTTTGAAATAATTTTTGGAAGAATTACTTCAAGCATTTTGAAATAATTAAAAAAAAAATCGTATAATCAGTCCTAAATATGCATTAATGTTCATTTATCATTTATTTGATAATTTTGTAATCTAATTTAATTATATGTTGAGCGATTTTCCTAAAGCAGAATAACAATTGAGTTATTCTCTAACGAATGGAATTCAAAATATTCTCAAAGTACCCCCTGATAAAGGTTGGACAAACGTTTACTTCACTACCTAAGCACCACCGTTTAGGATTTTCAAACTTAATTTTGATATATTATGAATGTTTTCCTTACAATAAGGATATTTTACTCGAAGAGTCTCCACTCTCACACTTAGGGCACTTCCACACCCGAAAGTCTCTATCTTCTTACCGAGAGCATTCTTCTATCTCAAACTCTACAGGACAATAATAATTAATTCTTACAAATTAAATTTACACCGGTGTATTTAAGCCTTAACACCAAGACGACCACCAACCATTCAAGACCTAACAACCTAGGTCTTACGCAAGTTCAAACACAAGAAATAAAACACAAAATATAATATAAACGAAGCAATAAACAAAATAAACTATACTTAGCTCCAAACACAAGATCCATAGTCCTCTTGACGCATTTGGATGATGAAACGACGAAGATCAAAGGCTTGAATCAATGTTTCAACTAAAACTAGGTTTTACTCAAGATTGGCTCAAGAAAAGTTTAGCAAATGTTAAGGGATGGCTCGATGAAGCATTAGACTGGTAAGGAATGCTATCTTGTGAGCTTATATAGAGATCCCAATGGCAAAGGCTCAAAAAGAGTTATTCAACAGATCTAAATAGATTTGTTGGATTTTTTGATCAACCGTCAGGCGACCCTCGGGCGGCCGAAATTCGACCAAGGGTCAGCCAAACATGTTCTGGAAGCTTTCCAGAACCTTTTCGGTTGATCCTCGAGCGACCATTGATCGACTGATGATCGAGCAAGATTTGGCCGATAATTGGTAGTTTTGGCATGTTCTAATCTTTCAAGCCTTATTAACTTTAAAACATAAATGTTAAATAAGGAATACCCCCATTTGGATTCAATAAAAATATTTAAAAACCAAAATACTTAAGAATCAAAATCTAAAATTTGAGGTCTAGTACGAATTTGTGAAAACCAAATATTTTAAAATCTCCCGAGTCAAATATGAATAGGTCAAATGTTTCAACAATGTCCTTAAAATAGGTGTTTAAATGATTTTTACCTAAGGAACAGTTGTAGAGACTTTTGGTGCTAAAGAGATGTCTAAATCATATAGCATTTCAAGGAGCTCTCTAGACTTTGAAAATTTATGAGTTATTTTTTGATTTTTCTAGTTTTTATATTTTGGGGTTCGGGTTTTGGTTTTTGGATTTCTTTGAATCACAATGAGGATTTTGCATTTGATATGACACTGTAGACCTAGACTAAAACTTCATTATGAATCACGAGTGTTGACGAGCGTCCTTGCCAATTTTTTCGATTTTTTCGATTAGGGACGTCGCGCGCAAACCGATATGGAATCTGAAAATATTTTTTGCTCAAATATTAGTTTCATGATCAAAATCGAGATTAAGACCAATGTTAAAAATCTTAGGCCAACAAAAATGAGTGTGTACAAGTGGCTGATTAAAATGGTTGATCTATTTAAATAGTTTTAGTAAAGAGACAATATATGCTTGGAAATGCCTTCTAAAATCATAAAAAATTCACAGAAAAACTATTTTACTTAATGAATTGAGATCCAAAACTTGGATTAGTCAAGATGAGTGTATACATGTGGTGGATCAAAGGAGATGATACATTTAAATAGTTTCGGGGTCATTTAAACAGTTTCACTAAAATATCATCTCTACTTGGAAATATCTTCTAAAATCACCAAAAATTCATAGAAAGTATATTTTACTCAATGAAACGAGATCCATAGTACATGTAGTAGATCAAAATAGTTGATTCTTTAAACAATTTCAAGACCATTTAAATAATTTGAGTAAATAAGCCATATCTTTGAAATGCATTCTAAAATCATCCAAAATTCACAAAAAATATTTTTACTTAATGAATTGAGATTCACAACTTGAATCAGTCAAAATGAATGTGTACAAGTGGCAGATCAAAAGAGTTGGTCAATTTAAACAATTTCGTGGCCATTCAAACATTTTTCACTAAATAAGCCATATTTGCTTCGAAATGCATTTTAAAATCACCAAAAATTCACAGAAAAATCTATGTTACTGAATGAAATGAGATCCACAACTTAGATGAGTCAAAATGAGTGTGTACATGTGGTAGATAAAAAGAGTTGACCCATTTAATAGTTTCATGATCATACATTTAAACAGTTTCACTAAATATGTCATATTTGCTTGAAAATGCCTTCTAAAATCATCAAAAATTTACAAAAAAAATTATTTTACTTGAACAATTTTATTATGGGAATTTATGTGATTCTTGATGATTTTTTGATACTGTTGGTGAAATGGCCCCACTAAAAGAGGGGGGTGTTGAATAGTGCGTTAACTAAACTTTTCACCTAATTTTCGATTTTAATCGTTTCTTATATTACTTAGGCAAATTATAATTTATCGACTAAATGCGGAAGCAATAATAAAATAATTTAAATACAAACAAGGATATCAATGCTAACATAATTATTTGTAGTGGTTCGGCCCCAATGCATACTCCACTACCTAAGCACTCCGCTTAGGATTTCCAAACTAGTTTTATTAGATTAATCTTGTTTCCCTTACAAAAGGATTTTGACCTGAATAGTCTCGCTCTCAACCTAAGACACTTCCACACTGGGAAGTCTTCGCCTTCTTATCGAGAGCACTCTTCCACCTCAACCCTAAGGGATAACTCAACTAATCCTAGTAAACTACGTTTACACCTATGCAATTAAGCCTCAAACACAAAGGCAACCATCCAATCTATCAAACCTAGCAACTTAGGTTTACACAAGTTCAAATACAATGAAATAAACACCAAAATACAAGTAATTGAGCAAAAAACAACAACAATACAAATACTTAGCTCCAACACAATGAACCCTAGCTCCTCTTGATGCATTAATGATAAATCAAATCAAGCTTGAAGGCAAACTCAAGAAAGACAAGGTGGAAACTAGGGTTTCTCCAAGAAATGACTCAATGAAAGCTTAAGAATGATCAACGATGGCTCAATGAAGTTTAGAAGTGATCAAAAGTATCAAAGGAAGGCTAGGGCATACACTACTAGAAAAATTGGCATCAGCAACGGCTGATGCCGTTGCTGAGCCGTTGTTGAAACTCATCAGCAACGGCTGGAGCCGTTGCAATGGAGCCGTGGCAGAAAATCGCGTTGCTAATAACTTAGCAACGGATCAACAACGGCCGCTCGGGCCGTTGCTAAAAATATTATCAGCAACGGTTTTGCCACAGACGCGGAGTCGTTGCTGATAACATTAATAGCAACGGCCGGGGAGCCCGTAGCAATGCCGTTAGTAAAAGCCCGTCGCTAAGCCGTTGCTGTAGGTCATCAGCAACGACTTTCGATAAACTTTTAGCAACGGCTTTCCCACGGATAGCCGTGGGAAAGCCGTTGCTGATGATGTGAACCTGGTAACGAAAAAATTCAAATTTCAAATTTCCATTGATACATTGATACATTATTTGATACATAACTCACACACCCATACACTCATACACACATTCATTCACACATCACAAATACACCAAGGTATACATCAAAACAATTATATTTATATTGATAATTATCCACAATAGTATAAAAACTATTCAAATGCAAAATTGAAGTATCAATATCCAAACAAAATAAATTAAACAAGTCCAATATCTCAGTAACAAAGTCAATATAAAAAAAATCTCACGATAACAATGGAGGATGGTATGGATCATATGGCGGGGTCTGGAGTGCTTAAGTGTACACCGGCGTGGACTGACTCGAGGATGATGGATGAGATGATGCCGAAGAGATGCCTGCTTCGGGATGACCTAACATGTTGCGTAGCATAGCATGCATCTCCGCCATCATCTGACTCTGGCGCTCCGTCATCTCAGTCTGACGCGCGACCGTGTCCTCTAGAGTCCTTATTATACTACTATGATCATAACTGGATCTAGAGGTGGACGGCCGCTCACCAGCGACCGGAGGGGTCGGTGCCCCAAGTGGCCCTAGTACGGCTCGCACATGACCACTATCTGCAAAGCCATATACGCGGCCATGGTCCCAGCCACCTGCGGCCTTGACCCACGTTGCTGCGTCAAAGTCCTCAGGGGTGCCCCCGCGCTGCACCACCGTCTGGCTGTAGGTCTCCTACTCGAGTTTGATTTTTTGTTTAATATTTATCATAAAACTTAAATTATAAATATATAATGAATAATTTAAACAAATATATAGTTACCATAATGTATGCAGCGCGGTTGTTGATGTACACCCCCGTCCCATGTGCTCGACGGTGAGTCCGCTCAAACACCGCCATCGAGGAGGGTCGCTGGACAGTCCCGTCATCTGACACCGTCGTCTACATTTACAAAATAAATACATTAATTAGTACAAATAGTAACAAATAAAATATATAATTAAAAGGTATACTTACCATACGGTTCGCGTGCACTGCAAATGCAACAGAGCCGCAGGTGTGACGCGCTGCTCCCCCCGACATGCGATTTCTAGCCGCATTCTGAGAAACCTCCTGCCATCTATCCGTCGACCATATTCCCACGAGCTGGTCCCATATATCCGGAGTAATCCAATCGTGGCCGTATCCCCCAGTCTCCGCGATGTTAGTGGTCCCAGCTCGGGCCATCGCCTGAGACCGAGCCCGCCCCAGCTGCCCGTTGTACCTCGCACGGGAAATAACCTCCCAGGCAGCGTAAATGAATGGCCTCTGGTCCTCGGCCCATGTAAAGCGAGCCTGCAAAATAATAATATCAGTACCAATATTAATCATCATGCATGTAAAAATAATAATAATAATACATGCCTCAAACTCGCGCCATAACATATCGACGTGCTCGCTAGGCACGTGAGACCACGTAGGCCATGCCCCGTGCATGTATCGTCAAATAGTAGAAGAAATGCTCCTCGGCACTTCTTCTTGCTCGAACCTGCACAACAAAAATAAATTTTAATATTATATTATGATATAATGAATTTGTAATGAATCATAATTCATGATATATTACCGCTCCCCAATCACGCTAATAAATCTACGTGACTCTGTGGATGGTGGAGGCTGCCACCTGTTCGGCCCGCGTGGCCGCCTGCATCTGGATGTACTAGCCTCGGCAGTATCATCGGCATGAGGATCAGCAACAGGAGGATCAACAGCATGGGTAAGTGTAGGAGTCTCACCGATCGGAGACTCCGAAGCTCTCCTGCGATGATAACCACGACGAGACATATCTGTCGAATAAACATATAATCATATTATTGTATAAATAGTAGAGATATATTTAATAAAATATATACTTTACAATTATTCCTCATCATCTGAATAATAGTCTTCGAATTCTTCCTCTTCTTCCTCTTCTTCATCTCCAGCTTTCTCAATTTCATGATCGTCATCATCAGCATATTCAACTTCTAATTGAATTGACATTGTGTCTGCATCCTCGAGTATTGGAATAATACGATCTACAGCAGGAGGATCATCTTCTTGATAGAAACCATGTGTCATATCAGGTATCAGCTCATTTTCTCTTACTATCGGATCAATTTTTCCTCTACCTTTTGTCTTACAGACTACACGCCAATCTGCTCTATCTTTATTTCGAGCTTGTGATGCCAATATAAAAGGCTCATTTGCTGCCAATTTAGATTTGTAATTAACCTCAACAAGTTTGTATTTTGGATGAACTTTCATGTCCCTTTATGTTGTATCGAACCAATGACATCTAAATAGAATAACTGATTTCAAGCCGAAGTAGTGCAACTCTATCACTTCTTCTACCAGTCCATAAAAATCCATATCACATTCAACATAGGTTGTCCCTTTCACACAGACCCCAGCATTCATCGTCTTCTAATTTGTAAATGCATATTTAACCGTGTGAAATTTATACCCATTAACAAAATATCTGCTATAGCACGACACAAGTCGCGACGGTCCACTAACAAACTCAAATATTCTTTCATCTATTTCAGCTCTGTGATCTTTGATGTAAGTCTGAATCCAAGTAGGGAAATCACGATTCTGTAATCTCTCCAATTCTTCATCGTTGTGAATAGAGTATTTTTGCACCATCTCAATGTCAAATATTTCAATGAATTATTCAATCTCTGGACAATTGAGTAATACATACAAGTATGCCAAATGATACTCTTCCTCGCTTAAGTGTCGAGATGGACGAGAACCAAAAGCACGACCAGAGTGACAAAATATATTTAAACGTCCATCTGAATGTCGAACACCCCCGTCGTCGTTACGTGGAAGACGATCAAATCTTGTCTGTACTGTCGATTCAAAGTAAAATGAGCAGAATGTTGAAATTTCTTGGATGATATACGATTCAGATATTGATCCTTCAACAACTGCGGTGTTCTTTACTTTTTTCTTCAGATGATTCATGTATCTTTCAAATAAGTACATCCACCGATATTGAACGGGGCCACCAACTCGTACCTCGTATGCCAAGTGTATCAGTAGATTCTCCATCGAGTCAAAAAATGCAGGAGGGAAAAACTGCTCCAGCTTGCATATGATTTCAACAATATTATTTTCAAGTGTTGACATATCTTCGACTCGAAGGACATTTGTACAGATGTTTCTAAAAAACATACTTAATTCAGTCAACGGACCCCAAATATTATCAGGTAGAAGATCTCGAAATGCGATCGGAAGTAATCTCTGCATGAATACATGACAATCATGGCTCTTCATCCCTGATATTTTGCAATCATCGACGCTCACACATCAAGATAAGTTTGAAGCATATCCATCGGGTAATCTGAGTTCTTTTATCCATTGACAAACATCTTTGATCTGTTGTTTATTTAACACATATAGGGCCTTTGGTTTCAGATATCGTCCGTTGACCTCTTGTAACACCAACTCTGGTCTTTTACAAAGTATTTTCATATCATGTCGGGCTTTGACATTATCTTTAGTTTTTCCGAAAATATCCATCAAAGTGTTGAAAATATTATCAAACACATTTTTTTCAATGTGCATGACATCTAAATTATGTCGAATCAATAATGAACTCCAATAGGGCAATTCCCAAAAAATACTTTTTTTCACCCAGTTATGTGTTTGGCCAAAACCTGACACTCTTTCATTGCGACCAAATACTATATCTGGAAGTGCTGAAACACGTGCTAACATTTGTTCACCAGACAACATCGGAGGTGGCCCATCTCTTTCGACTCTGCCCTTAGTAAATTTATTACGATTCCTTCGATACTGATGATTAACCGGTAGGAATCGACGATGACAATCAAAGAATGAGATTTTTCGTCCGTTCTGAAGACTAATTGATTTAGAGTGTTCCATACAATACGGACAAGAGAGTCGGTCGTGAGTGCTCCAACCAGACAACATGCCGTACGCCGGAAAATCATTGATTGTCCATAAGACCGCAGCCTTTAAATTGAAGTTTTGCTTCTGATGACAATCATAAGTGACAGCTCCCTCAGTCCACAATATTTTCAATTCATCTATCGAGGGTCTGAGAAATATGTCAATTTTCTTTTCGCGGACCCTTAGGACCCGGAATAATCATCGAAAGATAAATAAATTCATCTTTCATACACATTGACGGTGACAAATTATAAACTGTCAGCAGCACTGGTCAAACTGAATAAGGAGTTGCAGAATGTCCAAACGGATTAAAACCATCTGTGCACAATCCCAATATGATATTTCTAGTATCCCTAGCAAATGAAGGATAACATGTATCCAAATATTTCCATGCTTCACTGTTAGATGGATGAGTCATTACTGTATCATCACGACTTCTTGCATGCCAACTCATGTAGGGGGCTGTCTTTTCCGACATGAATAATCTTTGAAGCCTCGGTGTTAGTGGAAAATACCGAAGCACCTTAAACGGGATATTTTTCTGTCGGACCAATTTCTTCTTCTTGTAACGAGGATGTTGACATATAAGGCATTTATCCAACTGCACATTTTCTTTATAATATAAAATGCAGTTATTTTGGCACGCGTGTATTTTTTCGTACCCAAGCCCCAATTTTCTCATTAGCTTTTTAGTCTTATAAAAAGTTGGCTCAAACTTGTTATCAGTAGGCATCATTCCATTAATCAATCCAGCAATCCGATCATACGCAACTCCGCTGATATTACAATCGGCCTTGATGTTTAAGAGCTGTGTCATTGCTGAAAACCTAGTGTATTTAGGACAATTCTCATACAAAGGTTCATCAACAGCTTTCAACATCTCGTAAAATTCTGCAGCTTCTTTATTCGGTAATTCAATCTCTACCGTAATTTGTACTTCTGTGATATCGACCGCTGTAGTATCTGGTGGGACTGATGTCTGAAGAACTGGCCGATCAACATTATCATTTAGGTGGAATTGACCCCAAGACTATCAAGTATCATAGTTCTATAGGGATTAGATTGATTGGATGAAGAAGCACCAGCAGAGGAAGATTCACCATATGTTTGAACGACAGGATTGCTCGACGTCCCGACTTCGCGTGACTCCCCGTGACAAGTCCATAGAAACTATCTTGGTGCAAATCCTTTGCTATATAGATGCAGAGTGACAGTCTCCCGATCCAAAAATCGTTCATTCAAACAAATGCGGCATGGACATCGGATTTGATCACCGATGCTAACGAAATTCCGATTCGAATAGGCAAAATTTAGGAAGTACGTTACGCCTAATCGAAACTCATTGGTTAAAGCTCCACGATCAAGACGTCGGTACATCCAACTTCGATCAGCCGATATGATTCTGTCAATCAATGACAATTTCTTTGGTTAATGTCTTCAAGTGAGATTGTCTTATTCCATTCAGAATTTATGTTATTTATATTGAACTAAGTACTTATTTTAACCGCTAACTTCATTCTAAATTTCTGCAGTATCTCCCTACAGTTCTCTGAATACGCATATCATCTGGGCGCGTATCGGAGAACAAGAGAGATGTTGCCGAAATTTAGAATAATTAGTTAACAGTTAAAATAAAAACGTAAGTGCAGTACAAATAACTATATTCCCAAATTGTCCAATCAGGGACAATTCAAGAATTGTACGTCGTATAAAAGATCATCTACTTCTTTTACACGAACATACAATCCCCGAACGGATCTAAGGTTTTGCTAAATCATATCCGACTCGTCGATGCGTACGTGAAACATATCAACTCGTCGGATGGATGATTATTTTCTAAATGTTTCGAGACAGTTCGAGTCCATATTGGACAATTCCGACACGAGTCCAAATTAGACGATTTTGGTAAGAGTCTGAAGTGGACGATTCCGGCGCGCATTCGAAGTGGACGATTCCGGCGCACGTCCGAAGTGGACGATTCCGGCACAATGCCGAAGTGGACAATTCCGAAATTAATCTAAACCCTAAAAATTAATCTAAACCCTAATAATTAATCTAACAAATTAAACAATTAATCTAAATAATTAATTAACATATAAATAAAAAAATAAAAAATAAAAAATCTACTCTTTCCGGCGTCGGAGTCCACCGGCGCCGGCGTACAGTGTCCAGACAGTGTGTCCGAACACTGTACAAGATCCGACGGCGGCCATCGGCCAACCGCCGCCGACCGAAACCCTAAAAATAGGGTTTCGGTCGGATTTCCCGTCGGCCGCAACGGGAAGAGACGGCTGGGCGGTGATAAATACCTGAAATCGGCGGTCGAGGACGAATGACAGCGTCAGCGAGAGGCGGGAGGAGGAGGCGGCGGCGGCAGCAACGGGAGGAAGAAGGGTCGGGCGCAATCTGTGACCTATATAAACTTATCAGCAACGGCTCACTCGCCCGTTAGAAAGCCGTTGCTAATAAGTTATCATCAGCAATGGCTCACTTGTCCGTTAGAAAAGTCGTTGCTGATAATTAAAATCATCAGCAATGGCTCCGTGTCTGTTAGAAAGTCGTTGTAGATACAACATATCTACAACGGCTTGAGCGGCCGTAAGAATGCCGTTGCAAATAGCAACGACTTGAGCGGCCGTTGCTGATAGCCGTTGCTGAAGACTCAATTTCTAGTAGTGATAGGTATTTATAGAGTCATGAAGGAGGCTCGGGTGAAGCACTGCTCAACGGCTCGAAAACTAGCCAATTTTCGTCTTCCGATCGATCGTCGGTCGATCGACCGAGCGATTGCCGAGCGACCAAAGGCATTCTGCCGCTTTCTAGCACACTTCGGTCGACCGTTCGGTCGACCAACTTGCCTATTGGTAGTTTTTGTTAGCATTTGGTCGATCGAAACTGGGCAGACTGCACTGCTTGATTTGGTTGAGTTTTTGCTTGATTCCTCGTTTTTGGATTCCGTTTTCACTAAGTTTATAACTTTAAAATATAAATATTATATAAGGATTACCCCAATTTGGATTCAATAAAAATATCTAAAAAATTAAAATTCTTAAGAATCAAAATCTAACTTTTGGGGTCTAGTACAAATTTTCGAAAAATGAAAATTTTATAATCTCCCGGGTCAAATATGGGTATGCTAAAGGCTTCCAATTTTTTTTTTAAAATACATCGTTATCTAGTTTTTTCCTAAGGAACAGTTACCAGCACTTTTCGTGCCAAAAAAATATTTAGGTCATATAGCCCTCCAAGGAGCTCCCAAGGCTTAGTGAATTTTAGAGACATGAAACAAGTTTAAATGGCTCGTTGTAGTAGTGTTAATGGAGTTAACACGGTTCACAAGATATTTATATAACCTTTAGAGGTATTATGAGAATATTTTAAATTTCATTCGATTTTAAGAAAAAACTATTGTTAATTATTATTATGTTTTTGGGAATAAGCATACATATATTATTATGATTTAGGGAAATCAATATTATATTTTCAATCTATTTTCAATCATATTTAATTGCTAATAAAAAAAATGCTAGAATTAATTTTAAAATACAACTCAAAACAAGTATAAGATAAAAAATAATACAAAATAAATACATAATAAATAATTGTTAGCAGAGCGTCCTGACTCCTGAGTAGGAGTGACAATATTATCCGTACTCGCAGATATCCGCAGATATTTACCCGACACGGGTCGAGTATGGTAAACATATTATACCCACGGGTACGGGTATAAATTCTTACCCTTTTAATAAACGGGTACGGGTATGAATACTATACTATCCACACCTGCGGATATCCGCTACTCGTCAATATATATGAAAAATTAAATTTATAATTTTATATATTAATATTTAATGGAAAATTTAAAAATAAATTTAAATATAATATATTTTTAAGGATATTAATTTCCAATTTTAATTGAAAGTACCATAATTTTAAATTTAATTTTAATTTTAAATTTAATGTTGCATAAATGATTATTGATATTTCTTAAGATAATTTTATAATTTAAAATTTAATTATTACGTAGTTTATTTTATAGATTAATATTTCTCAACCAAGTTATTAATAATGATGAAATGAGAATCATTGGTGGTATATTATTATAATAAAATAAATTTTTTGTCATATATTAAATGGGTATCTGCGGATATCCGCGGATATCAATTACCCGCGAAGGTGCAGGTGATGATATTCATTGCGGGTGCGGATGTAAATCATGTAATACTATCCGCCCGTTGACATCCTTGCTCCTGAGGGTCACAAACTCGCAATCTATTAATTATACGTCGTTTCAAATTTCACCTCGCAGTTTCTGCTTTCCAAATACAATCACTACAGGGCTTCACCGTCCGTTGTCGGTCGTCATTTCATCAAGCTCCTAGTTTACCGCTGCAGAGATAATTATAACCTCCGGTCCGCTCTTCTCCAAGCGCCTCTCAATCGCCTCTTCCGTCAATCCAAGAGAGACTTTCTTCCTTCGTGGAATATTCCATCCCTTCATTCCTCCGCCTCAAAGTTTTTCCACAACTTCAATTCGATTTGGATTGACCCCATTTGATTTTGGATTTGTTCGGTTTTTTTACCTGATCTGTGAACCCTAACTTCGACATCAGCTTCACGTCCTTTTGTTTTTTTTGTTTTTTTTTCTTTTCCAATATTTCGTTGTTCATCGATCTCTCCTTTTTTAGTCGAGAGTGATCTTGTTGAGGTTTTGATTTCTTCGATTGTCGCGTGGAGAACCGTTTTGGGAAGTCCGAGATGAATCCTCGAGGTAGATTTTTTCCGCCTGGCATGGGCAGCGGTCGAGGAGGAAGCTCGAGCGCAAACCCTAATTTTTATGGAAGGAACGCTCATCAGCAGCAGAATGCGCAGCGGAATCAGGTGCATAGCCAGCCAAACCATCAGTTCCAGTACCAGCACCAGGATCACAGGCAATGGTCGAGAAGGAATCATATGGGAGGAGACTCAAGTGTTGGTGGGGTGAATTCGGTTCAATCTGAGGCTATTGACTCCAGGTAAAGTGGGGAAGAATGATATTTGAGTAAAATATTGGGTCTTTTTTGTTCAAAAGAGTGCGCCAACACACAAAACTTCAATTGATGATGCGTAAATAGCCAAGAAGGTCTGAGCTCGAATTATGTTTGAGCTGGAATGCTGAGGAATTTGTTCTGTTTTTAGTTAAGGTGGAAGATTTTTCTCATTGCTATTTTCAAGTTCGGATTGTCTGAAAAAGAGATTTTATTATACTGTATTTATGCTCTATTTGATTCAGGAGTTTTTCCGAGCAAGAGAGCAATAATATAATTGTACAGAAGTTTAACCATGAGAAAAAAAACATTATTTTCACAAAATCAGTTAATGCATATGAGCTTTTCCTTAAAGAGTTTAATGATGACCTTGATGGTTTCAGTTCACAAGAGTGGAAGGCACGACTGAAGATACCTCCTCCTGACACGCGCTACAAAACAGAGGTAAAGTTTTGATCTTTGTTTGATTAGCATAAGATAGCTTTTATAAGTTACTTTTTATCGAACAGACTAGTTACTAGTATATCTAAAAAGTTTCAAGCAGTGACCACACACACTCTCTCTCTATCGCTCTAATGTTCTTTTTCCTATTGGATTTTCCATGATGAAGAAACAGGTTAAAGCTGTTGCTAATATTTATTTAAATATTATCAACATTATATACAAAATTTCAGCTTTATGGCAATACCATATTTCTTCCATTTACTTACTAGAATATTATGTATGCTGGCATATGTATAATATTATAACTTAGAATTTTGTCATTCCATTTCTTTCCAACTAATTTTTTATTTATTCAAGATATGATCTATCAGCATATCTTCAATAGCATATCTGCATTGCATGTATGTGTATTTTTGTGTTTATATCCAACTACCAATATTTCATAGTTTCCAATGTTTCCTATAATGAATAATGAAAATTGTGTAAATTTAATATACTTAATTTAAATGTTGTAAGAATGCTAGAGTTCTGTGTATTGATGAATTAAACATGCCCAAACAGTAGTCTTTCTGCAATTATTGACAATTCTTGCAATGTTGAATATTTATTTGCCAGGATGTCACTGCAACTAAAGGAAATGAGTTTGAGGACTATTTTTTGAAGCGGGAATTGCTTATGGGGATATATGAGAAGGGTTTTGAAAGGCCTTCACCTATTCAGGAAGAAAGCATTCCTATTGCACTCACTGGCAGTGACATTCTTGCCAGAGCAAAAAATGGGACTGGGAAGACTGCTGCATTTTGCATTCCTGCACTTGAAAAAATTGACCAAGATCACAATGCCATTCAAGGTTTCCCAATACTTTTTTTTCTTCCTATTTTTATCTGAAGAAGTTGATCATCTGCATTTTTAAAAAAATGTTTAAATTGATCCATTATGAGTTTTTATCAGTTGCATCACATTTACTCATCTTCCATATCTACTTCTGATGATGCAAAAATCGTACCTCGGATCCCCCTAGTATAATAGTGTTTAGTTTCTTATCTATTCTCCATGCAGATTATCATTTCTTATGATGTTTCTGATGCAGATCTAGTGTGCATAATAACTAATCTTGATATTAGACCAGATGACATGCATAACACACTCATGTAAATTTTATATTGTGGCAGTAAAAATATAGCAAGTTCCTACTTTTCTTTATGTAACAATTGACAAAAATTTCATGTTCAGTGGTCATTTTGGTTCCCACAAGAGAATTAGCTCTTCAGACATCACAAGTTTGTAAGGAACTGGGAAAACATTTAAAGATTCAGGTTATGGTTACTACTGGAGGAACCAGCTTGAAGGATGACATTATGCGTTTATACCAACCTGTCCACCTTCTTGTTGGAACTCCTGGTCGAATACTTGATCTTGTGAGGAAAGGTGTCTGTGTGTTGAACAATTGCTCAATGCTTATTATGGATGAGGTAATAGTTTGAAACTTAATCTATCTATTACAGTCCTTCAATGGGATTTTTTGCACGGTTTTGAAGTTAACACACCTTACTTTGAACCTTATTTTCTTACTTAGATGAACTGTTTTGGCAAATTGCAAAGTAAAAAATATTTGTTATTTTAGGTTCTCTCATGTGTCTCTTTGGCCTTTTTCTCATAGTAGGCGTTAACTACTGTTAAGTCATATAATTCTAGGTATTTATGTATGGTAGTACATGTTAGCTTAGGTTGTTCCTTTGGTATAGCATATTCTGCTCTAGGCCTATATATAGGCCTCTTTTCTCATTAATAATATAACTTTTGGGCTCTACTCAACATGGTACCATAGCTTAGGGTTTTTTTCCCACTCAAACTTGAGCCCTAAGTTTTTTTTTTCCTTTTCTCTCTTTCCCTACGCCACCCGTCTCCTTACTGCGCCGACATAGGTTGGGGATGGGCGGCTCCACATAACTTCTCTCCGCACCCAGTAGCCTCTCTCCCTCTACCTCATGTCGGCCCTCTCTCTTGGGTCAGGCCCCTCTCTCCCGAGATGCTGTTCTCCGTTTAGATTCCGAGCTTCTCAAGCGGCGCTCCTCTCACCGTCGTGCTCGAGAAAAATCCTCGACGAGCGCCCGTCTTCCTGCGCCTCTCGTTCGCATCTTCTCGCAATCGCAAGGAGCAGAGAGGCAGGGATTCCCTGCCTCGTCGTTTGTGTAATCTCAACCTCGTGTCCACGCGGTGTGGTGTTGAAGAGGCCTTCTCATGTGATCGCCTTCTCACTGTGCGGAAATTTCCGCACAGTTAGCTCTTCTCAGCGTCTTCATCTCCAGCAAGCGCCTTCCTCTTCTTTGCCCGCTTGGGGGCTCCACTTCTCTCATCACCCCACATCGCCTCCTCTCCGCTGAAGAAAGAAAAAAAAAGAAAAAGGGAGAGGCCTCGTCGTTTGTGCCTCTCTCGCTGCAGGAAAAAAAAAAACAAAAAAAAGGAGAGGCTCTCCCTAGGCGTTCGTGCCTCTCCCAAGAAAAAAAAATCTCTTTTCTCAGCCGGCTCATCTAAGCAGCCAGCCGGCTCAAGCTGGACTTCCAGCCGGGTCTCCAGCCGGCTCAAGCCGGTTCTCCAGACGGCTCAAGCCGGCTCTACAGCCAAGCCGAGCCATTCTCTCATTCTCAAGCCGAATTTCCTCCAATGGCTTCCTCTCCTCCAGCGGCTTCATCCCGAGCCGTTCTCTCATTTTCAAGCCGAATTTTCTCCAACTGG
Source organism: Canna indica (assembly GCA_034359265.1). Taxonomy (NCBI): domain Eukaryota; kingdom Viridiplantae; phylum Streptophyta; class Magnoliopsida; order Zingiberales; family Cannaceae; genus Canna; species Canna indica. Next base: position 11,679,144 of record CP136894.1, on the reverse strand, counting down.
TTCTTCACGCGTCTTATGCGTCCTTTTCTCCAGCCGGTTCTTCACATGCCTTACGCGTGCTTTTCTCCGGCCGGCTCTGCACGCGCCTTACGCGTCCTTTTTTCGCGTACCGGATCTCGCTGCTTCTCCTGACAATCCTCTTCTCGCCAAATCTCGCTGCTTCTCCTAGTATCCCTCTTCTCGCCAGATCTCGCTGGTTCTCCTAGCAGCCCTCTTCTCGCCAAATCTCCTTGAGCCCTCTTCTCATCGGATCTCGTTGCTCCTTGTAGTCTCTCACCGGATCTCGTTGCTCATTGTAGTCTCTCACCGTATCTCGTTGCTCATTGTAGTCTCTCACCGTATCTCGCTGCTGCAGACTATTTTACTAAGCCTTTAAGTTTTCTCCTTTTTAAACTCCTTTGTAACAAGCTGGGCATGATTGACGTCGATGCACCAGCTTGAGGGGGAGTGTTAAGTCATATAATTCTAGGTATTTATGTATGGTAGTACATGTTAGCTTAGGTTGTTCCTCTGGTATAGCATATTCTGCTCTAGGCCTATATATAGGCCTCTTTTCTCATTAATAATATAACTTTTGGGCTCTACTCAACAACTATTTTTCTTTCTTTTATTTATTGTTTCTTGGATATCATCTTTTTTTTTTTGAAGCAGAATTGAGGGAAAGATCCTGTGCATATTTTTATTTAAAGACAATGTAAATATTTACATAAAGGAGAAATAGGAGAAAGAGAGAAAAGGAAAACAAATAAAAAGAAAAGAAGGTAGATTTACTTAACGTACAACAAAATAAGAGAGGAAAAAATTTATGGTGCCCAGAGGGTAGATTCAAAAAGCAGTGGATTTCATCTTGTTGGATAATCTATCTTGCAAAGATGCAGCATGGATTGGCCTGTTTTTGTTAGTTTGCCTTAAAAAGTGAAATATATGCATTTCCTTGTATGCTTTTCAGCAAACATAGATAGCCTAAACACTTCTTGTCCCATTGTCTCTGGTATTGTTGTTTAGGAAGGATTATATGTTTCTTATAGAGTTAAAATTTGTTTTTTTATCATGTGCTCCTCTCATATGTTTTCAATTTTAAACTTAGCAATACATGCTCTTTTAACACCAATGGTTATTGGTTTCTGCTTAATGAAAATATGCGAAACTGAATGTTGCTTCTTCCTCCGTTTTTGCAAATCCTCTATTATTATAAAGTGCCCATTGTTTGATTTCCCAGGCTGACAAGCTTCTCTCTCCCGAGTTCCAACCGTCCATAGAACAACTTATTCGATTTCTTCCTGCTAACCGGCAGATTTTAATGTTTTCAGCAACATTTCCTGTAACTGTAAAGGATTTTAAAGACAGATACCTTCCAAAACCTTACATTATTAATTTGATGGATGAATTGACACTGAAGGGAATCACACAATACTATGCTTTTGTAGAAGAAAGGCAAAAGGTTCACTGCCTTAATACACTTTTCTCAAAGGTTTGCCTTAAGTTGGAGTATTTTGTATTTGTAATGTTCTTCAAAGTTCTTGTAATAATGGATTAATTTGTTTTGACAGCTTCAAATTAATCAATCTATTATTTTCTGTAACTCTGTTAACCGTGTGGAGCTATTAGCAAAGAAAATAACTGAACTTGGTTATTCATGCTTCTATATTCATGCTAAAATGTTGCAAGACCACAGGAATCGTGTTTTCCATGACTTCCGCAATGGTGCATGCAGAAATCTGGTTTGTACAGGTAAAATATTGTTTTTTGAGTCATTAATATTTTTTATTTGAAATTTGTTCATGTAGTCTTCTATTTTTGGGGTTAAAACTTAGAACCAGGTTAATCTAGAATAGCACTTGTTTTAAACAGTGTTACTCATGCCTTGTGGCTTTCTTCCTAGTTTGTACTAGTAGTTACGTATTGTCCACAGTAATGATTTCCTCAATCTTCATGCTTGTAATTTGGAACCTGTTATTATTTTATGATCTCATCATGTGGTTGACCAGTCTATGCTAATTATAATTTCTGTTCAAACATGTCATTTTCAATATTTCTCCACTGAAACATGTTTTAGTGGTTGAACCAAGGACCGAATTGTTGGTCTTTGGGGCTTGGTCTTCGACCTTAGGCAGAATGACACTGGTACTGTACCTGACTGCCCCTACTGCCCATATGATAGTGGTAGGTAGACGAAGTTGGCCCAAGAGATTGTCTCAACAAGAGGAAAGCTAGACTAATCCTAATTTGGTGCTGGTTTCTGTGGAGAGAAAGGAATAGAAGGATATTCCAAAATATATGTGTCGACCATCAGTCTCTGGCAGTTTCCGCTGCGTCTTTTTTGCAGATCTGTTATGTTTAGATTAGCTTTTGAATGTGGATTGTAGATTTCATTTTTCGTTGTTTTTCCTTCTCTCCCCTCCCATACTGTACTCCCTTCACTCCTCTTGAATGGAATGCAGTTTGCTATTTTTTCAAAAAAAAAGGTATGCTTGATTGTTTTATGTCTTTATGTGACCTCTGATCTGAGTATCTGACAGTAAATATTTTACTGTTCCAATAACATAAATTACCTATAAACTGCGTTGATTTTGCTAAGCCATTTCTCTGCAACTAAATAGTCCATGCTCAAACACTAGCAGTGAAAAAAGGTCGGGTTTACTAATTACTAGGTTGAGGTTATTCCTGTCACATTAGAGACTAGTTTTTTCCTGCTCAGAAGCTGATATTAACTCTCTCTTGGTAGTCAATATGCTTCTCATTGCAAATCTCGTGGATTCACAAAGATGCCTCTGTTGTAATCTGTTTGAACACTCAGGAAAAAAATGCCATTTACCCTGTAGCAAGTTTGTTTCTTACAGAAACCAATATTTTAGTTAACATTGTGCAGCTATGCTTATAGTAAATTGCTTCTTTTGTCATCTTTCTGGCATATGTTGGTAAAGTGCTTTCCTCCTTGCAATAATTTTCCATATTTGCAGATCTGTTTACGAGGGGAATTGATATTCAAGCTGTTAATGTTGTCATCAATTTTGATTTTCCAAAGAACTCAGAGACTTATCTGCATAGGGTATGATCTCTGACACCAGAGATTCTCCTTCGTACTGTTGATTGTGAATTAATTTGCTGGGTCATGTTAGTCAACATGCATTGCTCTTCCAATGTTCAATAGTTAAGAGAGAAATTTTTAAAAAAATTGTGCTAACCCACTCTTGTTAACAATAATTGAACACGCTGAGGGAATCATGCATTCTTCAATTTATTTAGATGGATCATTCTTCATACTTCACTTTTCTTGTAGCTTTCTAAATTATTATGCTAATTGGGCTCATGGTTTTACTATGCTTGCAATTCTAGAAACAACAAAGGTTTTCATGGTGAAATAACTTTGCTGAGACTAATATGTGGTGTTGGAAAAATTGAAGGTTGGTCGTTCAGGCAGATTTGGTCACCTGGGCTTAGCAGTCAATCTCATCACCTATGAGGATCGTTTTAACCTGTATGATCTCTTACCAATCATTGAGATGCAAATATGTTCTTTATATGTTCCATATATTTTTACTGAGATAAATAATCACCTAACACAGGTATAGGATTGAGCAAGAACTTGGAACAGAAATAAAGCAGATTCCTCCACAAATTGACCAGGCTATATACTGCAGGTGATCTGCAACAGGGACGTCTGACATTTTACGACGAATGGCTAGAAGGCTGTAAAACTGGCGGGTCAAGTATGAAACTCATGCATTTGGTTTTTACATATTGCAGTTTTGATTTAAACTGGATCCCTTCTATTAGTGGTAAAAGTAAAACTTGTCAGATTGCGGATTTACACTTTCTTTCTTTTCATTGGATAGGATAGAAAATGAGAGAAAGGGTTGAATAAGACTTTTTAATTCGGTGAATATCAAATTTATATCCTTCTAATCTAAGAACCAAACAAACAAGGATTAAAATTAATCCCTTATCCATCCTTAAAGAGGGTGACTTTGATGTAACGGTAAAGATATCCCACTTGTGACCCAAAGGTCATGGGTTCAAGTCACAAAAACAACTATGCACACAAAAAACTGAGGAAAACTGCGTACATCAACCCATTCAACCCTTCTTAGACTTTGTCTGGATCATCCTTTTATCCATCCTCCTTTATCCTATAAATCAAACATCGATTACTTGAATCTTACAACAACAAATACTTTGGGCCATATGGTTTACGGGATATTCCTATTTCATTCGTGACGAAGAATGAACTAGGAATAACTATTTCCAACTTCAAACAAGGTATAATTTTTATCATCAATAATGAATAACTTGAATTTATGCTTTTCAAAACTATTCTTAGTATTAGAAAATTGCATTAATTAAGTAGAATACATAGATGATGATATGTTGTTACTACTTGCTGACGTTTATTATCTTTATTAGTCAACTGATCTAATATATGGTTATATTATGTCATAATAGATTTATTTTATTATTAAAAATAATGAGCCGACTACCTTACTTTCTCTTTTAATATTAATATTAATGTATAAATATACTAAAAATAGTTTCAATAGTATTAAAAGTATTATATATTTAAAAAATATTAATTAAATATAGGGTAAAGGGCAAAAAGTCTTCTCGAACTTTAACCTAATTAATAAAAAAAATCTCACGAACTTTAAAAGCATGCAAAAACCTGAGGAAAACTGCGTACATCAACCCATCAACCCTTCTTAGACTTTGTCTGGATCATCCTTTTATCCATCCTCCTTTATCCTATAAATCAAACATCGATTACTTGAATCTTACAACAACAAATACTTTGGGCCATATGGTTTACGGGATATTCCTATTTCATTCGTGACGAAGAATGAACTAGGAATAACTATTTCCAACTTCAAACAAGGTATAATTTTTATCATCAATAATGAATAACTTGAATTTATGCTTTTCAAAACTATTCTTAGTATTAGAAAATTGCATTAATTAAGTAGAATACATAGATGATGATATGTTGTTACTACTTGCTAACGTTTATTATCTTTATTAGTCAACTGATCTAATATATGGTTATATTATGTCATAATAGATTTATTTTATTATTAAAAATAATGAGCCGACTACCTTACTTTCTCTTTTAATATTAATATTAATGTATAAATATACTAAAAATAGTTTCAATAGTATTAAAAGTATTATATATTTAAAAAATATTAATTAAATATAGGGTAAAGGGCAAAAAGTCTTCTCGAACTTTAACCTAATTAACAAAAAAAATCTCACGAACTTTAAAAGCATGCAAAAACCCCATAGACTATTAAAAAACTAGCAAAAAGATCTAAGTTGTTATCTCTCCATTAACTTTTTAACAGATTTTCACATTAGTGTCACGTGTCGACATCTCATTCGTCCACGTGAAATTTATTTTTTTTTGTCATGTTTAATATATATATATATATATATATAAAAGATTAAAAAATATATAAATATTTCAAAAAATAAATATATTTTTAAATTCTCTCTCTCAATTTTAATTGCGATGGAAAAAAGTCTCTGAACTTTAATTGTGATACAAAAAAATCTCATGTACTTTGATTTTGATGCAAAAAATCCCATGAACTTTGATTGTAATGCAAACCCCCCTAGGGGTGAGCAAAATTTATCGATTAATCGAATTAACCGATTAACCGACCGAACTGAACCCGAATTAACCGAACCGAATTTTTCGAATAATTTTCGGTTCAGTTAACGGTTAAAAAAATATAAGTTTTCGGTTTTCGGTTCGGTTCGATAAATTAACCAATCGGTTCGGTTAATTACCGAATTGACCGAATTATATATTAAGTATAACAAAAATACAAATATATCATATATTGCTGTTAGCTAAATTGGTTATGTTTGATTGCAATTATATAGGTTGCCAGGGTTCGAATCCCAACAAGTTATTTATATTTATTGTTTTAATTTATACTTAGAATATAGATAGTTTAGTAATTATTATTATCAAATAATATCTATTGATGTAGTTGTTAAGGTGTAAAAATAATAATTGAGAGGTCTATGGTTCGAATCTTAGCAATTTATATTTATTTGAATTTTATTCGGTAATTTTAGTCGGTTAACCGAACCAAACCAAATTTTTCTCTGTTAATTTGGTCGTTCGGTATTTACCGAACCGACAGATGCTCACCCCTACCCCCCCCCTCCCCTCCTCCCACCCCCCATGAACTTTGATTGTAATGCAAAAAAACTCGTGAACTTTAATTGTGATACAAACGCCCTGGATTTTTATTGTTACATTTCAAACCTATAATATATATAAGACAATCATAAAACATACTAAAAATCTTTTCTCACTTTACAATAAAATTTTCAAAAGCAACATTAAAACAAATACCAAAAAGTGGTACGGTAATGTGATCAAGTTCACCACTATAAAAAAAATGACCACTAAGTGTTGATGTTAAGGATTTTTTTTTTGCATCGAATCAAAGTTCATGATTTTTTTGCATCACAATCAAAATTCATAGGGTTTTTTGCATCATAATTAAAGTTCATGGGATTTTTTGCATAGCACTGCAAGTTGAGAGAGAATTTAAAAATATATATTTGGAATATATATATATATATATATATATTAAAAATATATATTAAATATAATGTGGAAAATAAATTACACATGAACGAATGAGGTGTCGACACGTGATGCTAAAGTGCAATTCTGTTAAAAAGTTATTGGAGAGATAATAACATGGGCTTTTTTTGCTAGTTTTTCAATAATCCGTGAGTTTTTTTTATATGTTTTTAAAGTTTTTGGGATCTTTTGCTAATTAGGCTAAAGTTCGAAGAATTTTTTTTGTCTTTTACCCTTAAATATATAATATTTTGCCATGCTTCTGTTGTAGAGGGTGTTCGGTTGCTGGTAATTGGACTTGCAGCAAATTTGTTGAATCCCATGTTTGGTTAGCTACAATTAATTTATTTGCACTATTTTATGGTAGCAGCTAAGGCTCAAATGTTGCAAGATGAGCTGCAACTAAAAAATCTACATATAAAAGATATATGCCGTAAATCGACAAAGTTTAATCGTTTGGGGCAATCCAACCCCCCAAATACTACACTTATTTTTTTTTTGTATATAAATATTTCAACAATGGTTCCATTGTGAGGGCACTTGGATTTTTTTTCTTTTCCTTTTATTAATCATATATTCACCATTTCAATACTATATCTGTCAACCAAACAATGCAATATATTTTTATATACTATTTCTATTTTATTTTTAGTGCAAACTAAACAATAGAATTGTTAGTTTTTATTCATTCCATTTTCTTTGTCTATTCTAACATCATATGCAGGGTCTATTTTGTTGCCTTGACAACCGTGTCAACGAAGGCTCATTGGAGATATCATAATCAACTCTTTGCTCTATGCGCCGATACCCATTGGACAATAAAAAAAACAAATCATTGTTGCTATTTATTCTCTTCACGTTTGTCACATTTTCTAGCACCAATTTTGCAGGAGGCTCTAAATTCTTCATGTTGTTTTCTCGGCTCAAGTGTTTATTGCTTGCCTCATTATATAGTAAGGAGATAATTTTTGCTTGGTGGTCTATCAAATGCATAATAAAATTGTAGATAAGCCAAAAGAAGTGGGATTATTTTGCCCAAGTGTTTGCTAAAATCCAAAAGTGACATTCTTTTGTTTTTTTTTTTAAATTTTTTTTTGCCATGTAACTTAATTTTATTTTTATTTTTTTCTGATTGGGAGAGTGTCATACGGCGTCTTACGTGTCAGTTTGTAATTGAATGTCGTTAGTGTTGTTTGCCAATTAAATATTTTGCCTAAAATAAGAGTACTTTTTAATCATTTTCGTTTGTCCAAGAGTAAAAATTTATCAAAAAAATTTAGGGATATGTTTATCCTATTTTCAATAGTTCGAGGATAAAAATTATTTTTAACTCTTTTTATTATTTATTGTTGATTGGGAGAAAGAGAGTGCCATCTGGTGTGCCACGTGTCGGTTTGTGATTGGATGTCGTTAGTGCGTTTGTCAGCTAACTATTTCATTCAAAATAAAAATGTTTTTCAACGATTTTTTTTTGGTCTAAGGGTAAAAATCGATCAAAATAAAATTTAAAAATATTTTTATCTATTTTTAATAGTTCGAGGGCAAAAATTATTTCTTTACTCTATTAATTACTTTTTAGATAAAGATTGAATGACACCCATTATCAATCATTTTTTGTGTTATTTCAAATGAATTCAATAAGTTTAAGGTCATACGCTAGAGCTTTGAAGAAAAAATAGGTATGGTTTAAATTATCCTAGTCCTATCCATCTAATCAGCAAATCTCTCTTGGTTTGGTAGTAGTTTTTGATGGGATAGAAACATGTAAGCTTTATCCTAACTTGTCAACTCATATTTGTAGTTTAGCTCAAAGTTCAAGACAATTCATACATTCAAGACAATTCATACATTGTTAGTTTTTATTTTGAATTCTATTTGAACCTTACCATTTGTTTATTCAATAGCTTTTGACTCTTTTTGTGATATGTGTTGTGCATTGCCCAGCCTGTCCTAGTCCGGCTCGAGCCGATCTGAAAAAAATTCATGCCTGGCCCAATCTTGCCAGAAAAAATTCGTGCATTGCTTAGCCTATCCTGACCTGGCTTGGGCCGACCCGAAAAAATTTGTGCCCGACCCGGCCAAAAAAAATTCGTACATGACCCGACCCGAAAAGTTCGTGCCCGGCCTTGCTCGAAAAAGTTCGTGCTCGACCCGACTAAAAAAAATTTGTGCTCGGCTTGGCCCGAAAAAATTCTTGCTCGGCCAGACCGAAAAAAATTCATGCTTGGCCCGGTCCAAAAAAATTCGTGCATTGCCCAGCTTGTCCCGACTTGGCTCGGGCCGATTCGAAAAAATTCGTGTTCGGCCCGGCCCAAAAAATTTCATGCCCGACCTGGCTCGAAAAAATTCGTGCTTGGCCTGGCCCGACAAAATTCGTGCATTGCCCAGCCTATCCCGGTTCGGCTCGGGCCAACCCGAAAAAATTTGTGCCATGGCCCGACTTGAAAAAAATTCGTGCCGAGCCTAAAAAAATCGTGCCCGGCCGAAAAATTTGTGCCCAGCCTGCCCCGAAAAAATTCGTACTCGGCCCGGCCCGAAAAAATTCGTGCATTGCCCTGCTTGTCCTAGCCTGGCTCGGGCCGATCCGAAAAAATTCATGCCACGGCCCGACCCGAAAAAATTTGTGCCCAACCGGCCCGAAAAATTTCGTGCTCAGCCCGGCCCAAAAAATTTCGTACCCGGCCCGACCCGAAAAAATTCTTGCTCGGCCAGGCCGAAAAAAAATCATGCTCGGCCTAGCCCGAAAAAATTTGTGCATTGCCCTTTTGTGATATTTTTCCGGGCCAGACCGAGTAAGAATTTTTTCGGTCCAAATGTGTAGATGTTGTGATATTTTTATTTGTATATATTGTGAATTTTTTTTGATTTTGGCTTATAAAGTGAAGATGAAAGATATAGTACTTAAGAAATGTCAAGTTCAGGGACCATCTATGAAAATTTTCAAAGATGACGTGGCTGCCACGTCATGAAACCTGCGTTAGCCGATCACAGGGACTTATCAGATATATTTTACAAAATTTAAGGAGTTTTGATTTATAAAATGAAGATGAAGAATATAATAGTTAAGAGATGTCCAATCGAGGGACCATACTTAAAATTTACTCAATGTGTGTTTGATAAAATTTCTCTTCTCAAACTACCATCTCGTCAACGTTCTATTTGGAACTTCTAATACTAAAATCATGTTTCTTAGCATATTTTTATAGATTTCATGTCTCACTTTTTGATGTTTATATTATTTCAAGTCTTTATTTATTTCAAGAATCTCCTATAAATACAAGGATAACAAACTCATACTAAAATCATTTCCATCAAATAATAAATAGATGAAAAATTATCTCAATATATCATGGTATTTGGAGTTTTTCTCATCTCAAGCCAATTCTTTTATTTGTTCCAAGTGAATTATGTACTAATAGATTTATCTTAATTGCACTATGTCATCTATTTTTTCATTAATAGTCCTGTTAAATTGATAACCTGACTTGCTGATGCAGATTAAATAATATTTTTATTATTATCATATAATCTGATACTTTTTTGACATTTTTATTAAATATTTTTTATAAAAAAGTGATGATATGGAGTCTCAGGTGACGTGAATTTATCTTTCAGCAATTTTCAGATTCGAATGTTGAAAATGAAAAATTTCCAAATTTGAATCTAACATGGGAATTCCCAAAATAAGAATTGAGTAACTAATATCTATTTTGTCACTGGCCAAAGTTTCTAATCAATTAGAGACTTTGGCCAATAATAATTAAAAAAATAAAAATATTAAAAAATATTTTAATTTATAAAATACTTTTTATGATAAAATAAAATATTAGAGAATAAAAAATATATTTTTTAAACTCTCTAATGTATTAAAGACTTGTGTACAGTCTATAAATTTAAATTTAAAATAAAAATTATGAAATATTTTGATATAAAATATTTTTTTAAATTATAAAAACCTATTTTGTATCATTAAAAAATTATTTTATAAATTCAAATATTTTTTTAAAAAAATTATGAAATTATTATAGACTTTGTACAAAAGTCTTCAATGAGTTAGAGACTTTTGTTTATAGTAATTTTATAATTATAAAAAATAAAATTTAATTTATAAAAAATATATATGATATAAAAGATGTGCTAGAATCTATCAAAAAAATTTTGGACAAAAAATATTTCACTAACATCATAGTTAAAAAATAGTTCTATAGACTTTGGACAAAAGTCTCTAAATAAAATTTAATGCATTAGAGACTTCTGCCCAAAGTCTATAATATCAAAAATATTTTATAATTTTTAATTTAAATTTGGATTTATAGACTTTGTGCAAAACTCTCTAATGATTTAGAGAGTTTGAAAAAATATTTTTTAGACTCTAACACCTAATTTTATACCTCCTTTTTTATAAATTAAAATTATTTTATATATTTTTTAAACTTTTTAACTAATGTCTCTAACGGGTTAGAAAGTTTGGAAATGTATTTTTTTAGAATCTCACACTTTATTTATATATCATTAGAGAGTTTGAAAATATATTTTTTAGAATTCAACATCTCATTTCTATTATACCTCCTTTTTAAATATAAATTAAAATTATTTTTTATATATTTTTTAAACTTTTTAACTAATGTAAAATGTATTTTTTTAGAATCTAACACCATTTTAATATCATTAGAGAGTTTGAAAATGTATTTTTTAGAATCTAACGTCTCATTTCTATCGTACCTCTTTTTTTTTTATAAATTAAAATTATTTTTTATATTTTTTAAATTTTTTAACTAATGTCTGGTTAGAGAGTTTAAAAATATTTTCTTTTAGAATCTAACACCTCATTTCTATATCATTAGAGAGTTTGAAAATGTATTTTTTAAAATCTAACCTCTCATTTCTATTATACCTTCTTTTTTTATAAATTAAAATTATTTTTTATATTTTTTAATATATTTTTTAAACTTTTTAACTAATGTCTCTAACTGGTTAGAGAGTTTGAAAATATATTTTTTTAAAATCTAACACATTATTTCTATATCATTAGAGAGTTTGAAAATGTATTTTTTAAAATCTAACATCTCATTTCTATTATACCTCCTTTTTTTATAAATTAAAATAATTTTTTATATTTTTTTTTATAACTAATGTGGTTAGAGAGTGTGAAAATGTATTTTTTTAGAATCTAACACCTCATTTTTATATCATTAGAGTTTGAAAATGTATTTTTTAGAATCTAACATCTCATTTCTATTATACCTCCTTTTTTTATAAATTAAAATTATTTTTTATATTTTTTAAACTTTTTAACTAATGTCTTTAACCGGTTAGAGAGTTTGAAAATATATGTTTTTAGAATCTAATATCTCATTTCTATTATACCTCTTTGTTTATATAAATTAATTTTTTAAAATATTTTTTTAATTTTTAACTAAAATCTTTAACTAATTAGAGACTTTGGCCCGGGGTAAAATATATATTTATTCCATTCGATTCTTGTTTTGGGAATTCCATAATGTTAGATTCGGATTTAAAAAATTTTCATTTCCAAAATTTGAATATAGGAAATTGCTATTTATCTTTAAAATATATTTAAAAATTAAACATGTTAATAAGATACGATAGCTGGACAATATATGCAATAACTTCATGTTTGGTCTTGAAATTTAATAAGATATGATAGATGAACTAAGACATATCTAACATATCCATGTAGATCTAATACAAATGACAACACCATGAACAATACGAGACTCGACAACTTACAAACCCTAGTTAACTATTTCAACGGAGAGATGTTCGGAGGCATACTTTCACTTCAATATTCGACTACTTAGATTGAGGGTGTTCGGTTGTAGTTTGAAGTCTCCGGTGAGTTTTGTTGAAGAGAAAGGATGTGAAAATCTAAGCTTGCTTTGGCAGCTAGTCCAACGACGTTGATGTTCGATCCCCAACCCTGAGATTCAAGGGCGGCCTAAGGATTATCGGGGCCTAAGGCAAAATTTAAAAATTAAATATTTTATTTATTTAAAAAAATTAATAAAAATTTTAAATAAATTTTATTTTTTTAATTTTTTGAGATGCAAAATTACTAATTAATTCTTTATAATTAATTTCATCTAAATATTTTTTTCTCAATTGATAATAAAACTAATTCATTTAATCTTTCTTGAGACATTGTAGATCTTAGCTAAGATTTTATTAATTTCAATTTTGAAAATTTCTTTCTGCCGAAGCTACCGTCACAAGAATCGTTAACATTATTCTATAGACAATATATGCATTTGAAAAAGAATCAAGTTAGATATTGCTAGCCGGTACTAAATCAATTATAAAGAAAAATACACCATTCTATATAGATCTACACTTATGAATAAAAATAATAAAAATATTAACTTTTATAGGAAATTAAAGATAGAAAAGAATGAACAGTCAAATGATGTCAAATGATATAGGAAAGATGCATATTTATACCTAGGTTATCCTATAAAAGAAAAGAATCCCATGTTAACTTTTGATTTATACCTAGGTTATCCTACACTACATTGTTATCATGAAACAAAGTAGATTTATCAAAAGCTCTTCCTATTTTACCAGTACCAATAAGAATAAACCCTAGAAAAAAGTCAAACTATTATGAAATCTGGACTACCAATTCTCAACAGCATGCGAATAAAAATTAAAAATGAGGGCAACAAAATTGACGAGTGGAATCTGACAAGAGCATGTGCAAATACCAAATAATTTCTTCATTTCTTGAAACAAAGGATAAAGAATACAAAAAGAATAAAAAAAGAGGGCAAGAGAAAGAAGAGCACAAAGTCAACACACCTGGTTGAGACTTGGCGAGAGGGTGAGAAATTTGTCGGCGCCATTGCCAAAGTGACAGCCTGACAGGTTGCAGGCTGCAGGCGAAGAGGGCGAGTGCGACTGGGTGAGAGGCGACGTTGGAGTTGGCCAGTTGCCTAGCTAGTTGGGTGAGAGGCGAAGAGTGCGACTGGGCGAGAGGGAGGAGAGCATTTGAGGTAGAACATTGCCATTTTATCTTGTTTGGATGGCCGCCCATTGGAGATGAGTCGGTGGAGATGGAGAAGACGAAGAGTTTGGGATAAGGCACGAATCGTTGATCGGTGGATGGCCGACCATTGCAGCCGGCGAAGATGGAGTCTTGGAGAAGTCGAGAAGATGAATAGGGCACATCCCGCATCGGCATCTGCTATTTTGTTCGACACTTGACAGTTGACAATCGGGACTCGGGACATGGGTTAGGGACTTAGGATTATAATTTCGATTCTTTGCCATCTAAAATATGAGGCCCCACAAATCATCTGGTGGCCCCACTGATATATAAGTATATAAGCTTGTTCATTAATCAGGGGGCCTAAAGTAATTGCCTTGTCGGCCTTATGTACGGGCCGGCCCTGGTGAGATTATCGACAAGGGCTAATCAGCATAAGGAAATAGGTTTGGATTTGAGAGAACAACATAGGAATTGTTTTAGGAGTGGAACTTGCTTCGACAACTAATTATCTTATAGGATCCGTTCGTTTTGGAAATTATCTAGTACAGAACAAGATTAGTCAGTGCAATATAAGGTTGTATAGGACATCATAAGATATAATTCCATGTTCGTTTCGCACGGCACTAGACATGAAGTTTAGTACTATCTTGCGTTCGTTTCGTATTAATACAACACATGATAAGATAATTTGATGAAAATACCATTTGTACTATTTATTGTTAATTTCATCATATAAAATATATAAGCCAAGATCATATATTAGTATAATAATAAAAGATTCATTTTAATTAACATAGTAATTATAAATCTAATTAATATGCTCTATTACAATTATATAAATTAATTAACTAACATATTGCGACATGGAGGCCATGGTGTCATCAACGACGTGGTCACACCGCCTCACATACTAATTAAGTATACATGATTGCATAGTAACTATACATGATTATAGTATTTTATTTGACTAAAGATCAATTTTTGATCCAAATATACTATCTATAAATATATATATTCTATTTTCTATCTAAATATATTATCTTTTAATCCAAATATACTTTCTCTAATATAGATATATACACCGTTTATATATTTGAGTCCAAATATATTTTCTTTTAATCCAAATATTCTCTCTAAACACACACACACACACATCCAGTTTCTATCAAAATATACTTTCTTTGAGTCCAAATATATTTTATCTAAATATAGATACCCTATTTCTATCAAATATATTTTCCTTTGAATCTAAATATATTTTCTTTTGATCCAAATATACACTCTCTAAATACTCATTTTATCAAAATATACTATCTTTTTATCCAAATTTACTCTCTTTAGTTATAAGTATACTAATTTTGGGAAAATCATGCATTCTTGAATTTTTTTTTACATATATTAAAAATATGAACAAGACTATTGTTGTCATTTCCAACATTGTACAAAAGTAACAAGCCCTTGTTACAAGAAAATGAGCTTGGTGTACTGTGTCGAGACATTCCTCTTTATCCTGCCCATGGTATATTTTTGCAAACGAACACAGGACAACTGGTTGTCCGGTGTTGTACCTTAAAATTATGCGAAACGAACGAATCCATAATGATATTTGGTGGCCCATTATTTGTTAGTGATATCTGATATCTTATGTCGAGGTTTACGGCGCGAGCTTGTCGGCGGTAAGTGAAGGGTTCCAAGGAGGAGGAAATGAGGTTGGAGTTTGGGAAAATAGTGGAGTGGAGTAGGTATTGGTAAATTTAACAGAGATTTGGAGAAAAATAATAGGGGAGTTAATTATTGAGTATTAGTAATATAGTTATTTTGGATTATATTACTATAATTTTTTAAAATTATTTTATAGCAATAACATCAAGATTTGGATGGAGTGAAGTGTCGTATGATTAGCAATACCGTATATGAGAAATGCTCATCAGCAAGTTTTATTGTACTCCCACGAGGAAATATTTAAATGCGGGATTGGATTAAGTTTGGGGGTGGATGGCTTACCTTTTAATGAGGATCGCTATCTGATGGATGAAGTAAAATGCATTTCATAAATGTGCTCCTGACCTCAAAGTGCAATTTGCCCTGCGATTTGCAAACCAAGCGGCCCATTGGGTTGCAAATCGGGCGTGCGCCTGGAAAGAATCCAAGATATGAGCGACTATTCGTCCTCCGGATTTAATTGTATCTCTTGATAAAGACCAAGTCTCTTGTATACAGAAGAAGATTGCGGCTCCTGACCTCAAACGTGATCCCAGCATTGACTTAATTCTACAAAAATGCATAGTTAAGCATTGACTTAATTATTTTAGTAGTTGTCTGTTGGTTTGAATTATTCCTATCAGAAACTTTAAAAAGGCCACATTTAGCAATTAATCATTAACTATATCTACAAAAATGTAAAGTTAGGAACGTCAGCATAAAAAAGTTATAAACGCTTTTGAATAATTAATTGCCAATTTTATTTATAGATAGAATATCCACTAGACAACTATAAACAAGGTTTTTTTTGTTCTGGTAGATTACATAATACACAAGAACATCACAGCAGCATCACACTTTGACGAGCACACGAGCACACCACATAGCACAGCATACAACAAACAAGCAGAAGATAACAGAGTTGTAGTATGACCTGCTACTTTCCTTTTCAATGTCCAATTTTTATCACCCAAAGCAGCCAAAAGCCTTCTTCGGTACGAGTCCGGTGGCACGATGTTTTGCTGCAAGCTCTTCTGCCTTCAGTATCTCTTCGCCACGCCGAGCCTCAACCACTGCTCTCTTCTCCTCCGCCACCTTGTGGAGTAGAGCGATCTTGTTCTTGATTGTCTCTGCATATTCTGCCTTTTGCTTTTCGAGTTCTTCCTGCACATCCATCAGGAAAAATTCATGTTATGAACTAATTGAGTCGCATTGCCAAAATGACAACAGCATTTTAAGTTCATATTTCCTTTCCTATGCTGGTTTATGATATCATAAACCAACCAAACATTTCCAGCTTCTGTCCACCTATAATAATATTTGTTTTCTTTTCATTTTTTCCAAACAGAATCTAGAAGAACTCCAGTGAAAATTACTGCTAAATAGTTAAAACTGTGAAGCTGAACAATTTCTTCCTTGTTATTTCTTAGTTCACGCAAGTCTATATTTGGAGAGATACCATTAACAAAGAACTTCACAACTTGGGTAACTCAGGACTTCACTCTGATACAAGAAAGAAGTAGTTACCTCTTTCCTCTTCAGTGCAGCTTCCACATCTGCCTTTTTAGAGTTCTCCCATGCAGCAATAGCTGATAACTTCTTAGCAGCCCTGTGTTACAATTCCAGGGGGAAAATAGTCAAATTAAGCACAGTAAATTGTCACATGACATAATCCACTATGTAAGAAAGCTAACCAACTCCACGGAATGGAGTAAATGAATAACAATCCAATGATTATTTGATTGTTTCTCATCTAATGGTTTAAGCTTTGAGATTAAATGACATTGATTAGAAACTTAAGACTAGCATTGACTTGGAACTCCACTGAGACCAAACATATAGAAGATAAAAATTCTCTCCAGATGCAGGTAAACAATGTTTGCTCTAAGAAATTGTTTGTTGTATTACAAAACATGTGTTACTGTTCTCATATCATTAAACCAATTACACTATGTAAAAATAATATGCAACCCTGTTGTACTGAAAATCTAAGTAGATAGCTTTGAGTTTACAAGGTGATCTTAAGAGATAGTAATTGCTTCAAGGGAGAAATGGATGGGTGAAAGGACCAATGACAAACCAGAAGCTCAAAGTTGTAGACAAATGTCATGACAATTAAGAAGGAACAAAAATAAATGAAGTAACAACAAAGATGCACATCACTGATGAGCTTCCATTAAGGTATGTTCTGCAAGAGAGACAGTTAGGGTAGGTACAGCTAAATTTGTTCTCCACATAGCCAAGTGATGTCTAACTCAATCTTCTCGAACCTGGTAGGTTTTTACATCCTGAACCTGATCCAATGAGGTTGTCCAGTTCATAACCTAACCATTTTGCCTCAATCTGCTTTTAATTACTCAAACAATGGCCTTATAACATAGATTTTCATTGCTTGATATTAATATAGTAGTTCAAACTGAATTCTTCAATAAGATCTGATGTTAAAATTACTTACTTATTTTCTGCCTTGGTCTTTTCATTATCCTCCCAAGCCTTGATTAAAGACATGCACTTCTCTGATGCAAGCCTTGCAAGAGCTGCATCTGAAAAGTGATAATAAACATGGTCATTTCTCTCAAGTCAAGGCTCATTGTATACGATAGCAAGATCATCCAATTCAAAAAACATTTCAACATATTTACCTCTTTCAGTTGAACCCCCTGAACTTTTTTCTGCGGGTGGATCTTCAACCTCTGATAACAAAGAGAACAGTAAAGCAGAATACAAGAACAATAGATGATTAGAACATCCATAAGCGGCCGTTATGAACCTATTTATGCTTTCTAATTTATCACAACACATTTCTATTCAGCTAGCAAAAGAGTTTTCTGCAAGAGGTAAAGCCTTGAGTGGGAAATTAATTTGAAGAACCTTTTGATAGGAATTGCATTACCAACTACAATGTGTATACAATTGCAATAAGCCGAAAATCATCAGAAAACATCAAGCAGAAGAAAAAGAAGCTTTAAAACACTGGAAATATTTCATGGAGCTGCAAAATAGTCCCAACAATCTCATAGAAATAAAATAAATTATTGCGAAGCGACAACTAATAGAGTTGTTCTTGATATAATAAAAATCAGTATATAGCAAGAGGTACAACAACAGAAATTTTTACCACTAATCCAAAAAAAAACAGTAGAAAGGCAGAAAGCAATCTGGCCAATTACTATATTAAAAATAACATAAAACAAATTTCTCTGTCTTTTGAAAAAAGATTACTCAGATTCTATCTCCTTTATTAGACTGAGGGTCTGATAACACTTTTTAAAAGAAGAAAGAAAAGAGACTACTCAATTCTACAGACACAGCATCCAAAAATATCAACAAAAGACCAAAATTTATAGTAAGCCTGCATAAAAAGAAAGTTTCCGCAAGAAAAGAGCTCACTAGAATTCCACCGAGATATATATAGAACTTAATTCCTCAGAAAAATTGAAAAGATGTCTTGAAGGCAAAAAAGCTTCTCACTTTCTACGATAGCGAGAGCCTTGGAGTCGTAGGGTTTCTCCTCCTCTGGCGGCGGCGGCGGAATCGGCGCCTTCTCCTCTGCCACATCCTTCACCGCCTCCGCCGGCTGCGGATCTGTATCCGGCGCCGCCTCTGTTGGCGGAGGAGCTGTTTCCAGAGCCACCTCTGCGTTGTTCGGTTCCTCCTCTCCCATATCTATCGAAGCAAAAGATGAGTTGCCTTGCGAGAGACTGAGAGAGCTCGAGGACCGATATATATGTATATTACATGACATGATAAACCGTAACGGATGCGGCTTGATATTTTGTGTGAGCTCTGTATGTAACGGGAAGCAGTATCGTGATGACGGAAGGCGTGCGTCGGAAGTGCCATCCGGCGCCCGAGTAAGCCAGGAACAGAAAAGTGGGGGCCGGACCCGTGGGTCCCGCTAATATCCGAACCGCGCCACAACCTTTGGTGGGGCCCGGACAGGTGAGTCGTATCGGTTAAGACACGCGGCGGTGGTTTCTTCAGGGTTGATCATCGTTCAAATTATATTGGTAAAATTCTCCGGATTCAACCTTGAAAAAAAATAAATCTCGACCTAAATATAAAAATTTGAAGAACTAACATTGTTTCTGTTATAAATATAAATATTTGACCTTTTGTAAAACATCTAGAATTTTAAGATTAATGATCATCGAATTAAAATGAGAAAGTATTCAAATTATCTGCGAAAGGAGAAAAAAAAATCTAACTATGTTGAATAATTAGATTTATTTAATTTAATTGAAGGCAACATTTATGCAAAAGAAATTACTGATTTTTTAATTTAATTGATGGAATTTTTTTTTAAAAAATTAATTGATAGCGATTTATTTATTAGTATTTTTGATAAAAATGATGGCACTATAAATGTGCGGATATCGTTATCAAAGAGCCGTGTGGTATGAGAAAATGCTCCTCCACCATTTATTATATGCCATATATCAGGATGACACAAACTTCTATCTTTGTTTGACCAATTTCAATTTCATCTTATAATTTAATATAAAAAACAACAATTTATTGGAACAGAAAATTCGATTTGGGTAATTATGTAATCTAAAATCAAATATTTTGATCTCCGCAAAATACCTCTAATATTTTATTCAACGCGACAGACATTTAATTTAGAGCTATTGAAAATCTATCAACAATCAAATTAAAAATTGATTCCGATTTAATATATTATTTTGGTGAAACCACATATTGAACACATAAAAATTTGGTCGTCTCTATTTTGTCTGTGCTAACATCCACTGCTTGACATCTTCTCCTTTTCCTTCGTATTGATTTTGGATCAATCCAAGTTGAAAAAAAACTTTGGAACTCCTTTTCAACATTTTACTCTTCTCTCCTCTCGCCTCATCTCCTATACATTTTTCATTCTCCAAATCCTAACATCCGCGAATTCCTAAACATCGTTTAGGATCTTACAAGGAGGAAAGAGATTCCGAAAGTCATAAAGACACTAGAGACGACGAAAAAATAAGAAGGGAGGATTAGGTGTTTTTATCTATCAAGGATACTGGTGATGGTCGGCTCACGAGATATCAACATCTGCTCACAAGATATTCAATTTTTTTATATTCAATAAATAACATATTATTCAGCATGCTACTTAGAAATGTGTCCTCAAGAATATCATATCAAAATCTGGTTCATCGTGTGTTCAAACTTCATAAACTTAATTAGATATCAGAAATGAAATGATAAAACAAACTTTAAAAAGTAAAATAAAATACATTGTCACTTCCAAGTGACTGATGTTTCGATCTCTTAAAAGAAAACTTAGATATAATTAATTAATGTGGCTCCTACCTTATCCACGTCATCAAAATAACACCACAATTTCTGAGGATATATATACCAAACTGTAGACGATTAAGTAACAGATGAAATATCAAATCTGAAAGAGACCCGTTGTTTGGAATCCATGAGAATGAAGTTTGAGTTCATACAAGCTTTTCATCGCAAAGAGATAAAGCTTCGTTGCAACTTAATAATTCTTAATAAAAAATTAAAAATTAAAAGAAAATGACGATCGACCATCAAGCTTTGTTGCTTTTGACTAATGTAGAAATCCAGCGTGAGGGCATTTTCTGCCGACATGAAAATTTTCTCCTTTCATTTCGGTTTTCAAATGTTCTATAAAGTTGTGCGAAGGATAATAATATGGAATGGATTCATTTTTAAATAAAACCCAGCTAAGTCGATTTCAATTATTTATTTAATTTTTATAAATTAAGCCGAGCCGAAATGATATTTAAAATCGAATTGAATTAAAATTCTTCTAATCTGAACAAGCACTAACATTATTTTTCTAATTAACTAATTAGGTTATTTTTCTTTAAAAAGTAATATATAAATAATAAAAAATAAAGCTTTTTAAAATAAAATAATAAAATAAAACAACTTGCATTCAATTGATCAGGAGAGTTGAAGAGAATACAATAAATAAGGAGGGTCAAGAAAGTGAAACAAAAAAAGAAAGACAAACCAAAAAAACCAAAAGTCCAGAACAACTAAAAATATCTATTTTAGTAGTCAAGATGTAGTTAATTTGCAGCAAAGATAGCAATTGATTGAGCACTGCTTTGTGCATCATCAAAGCATCTCCTATTTCTCTCAAACAAAACAAACTGTTCTATGTTAACATCAATCTAAATCTCCTCAAGTTGAGTTTTGTTCAGTTGTAAGGAAAGCAAAGCGTGTGAAATGTAGTTGATCAATTAGGTTTAGGAAACAACACCAATCAGTATAGGAGAAGTTGCAGGAGTTCAAGATGTTGAAGAAGACATTTATCATTGGTCTGCATTCCCCATCTTCTTAGCCTATCTCTTGTGAGATGTCAACGGGGCGGAGCGGGTACGGGGATGCCTATTTATTATCCGTCCCGCGAAATAAACGGATACCCACTACTCATTTATTTCTTGCGGGTATAAAAAATGGGTACCCATTTAATTATTCGTGGGGCCGGCGGATACCCACGGGTATTGACGGGTACCCATGACAATTTTTAAAAATATAAAATTTGACATTTTAATAAGAACTTCAAATATAAACACACAATATTTTGATAACAACTTCAAATATAATTAATTAAACACACTTCAAGTATAAACACACAATATCAACACATTAAGACTTTAAAACATTTCTTAACATCAATGTAAGACTTTAAAACATAAAGTCTTCAAGCATAAAGTCTTCAAATTTAAATTACGAATATTTCTTAACATCAATATAAGACCTTAAAACATAAAGTCTTAAACAACATGTCTTCAAGCATAATTGCATAAACACAATAAAATGCAACAAAGAGTAGAGAGACACATTAAAGATTTCTTCACGTCAAGAATTATCTTCAAGCATTTTCATACTGCACAAGTATAAAATATATTAGTCTATCATAAGAAATATTCCTATTAACAATAAAAAGAATATAATATATATTTACTTTTATCAACATCATTATCTTCAAGCATTGAAGGAATCTCCATGCCAATCTCATCTTCGAAGAAGCTATATAGAAGAACATCAATTAGATAATTAAAATTTAAAACTGTAATTTTACCCAACATATTGAATTAAATGTTAAGAAGTAATTTGTAATCTATCTTGGTTATTTAAATGTCATTTTGTATTTGTGAGGATTGACTCAATGTAATCTGAATCCAATTTGAAATGGACCAAGCTAGATAAAAGAAAAAAAAAAAGACAATTGTTACTATTCATTGGGCTTGGCCCAGCCCAGGTGAGCCAAGCACGTGGGCCGACCCCACCAAACAGCACCAAGTGCAATAGCTGCTGCCAGCATTATTTTTTCATGAAATATTACATGGGTTGATGTTTTGTGTAGTTGACTGGTCAAAGGCTTGAAAAAATCAAGCTTGGTTTTACGTGGAGCAGCATTAATTTTATATATTATTAAAGCTTGTGCACTTTGACCTGGTAAAAGGAAGTGATGTCATCGCACACAATTAGAAATTTGCACACCGCCTCAACTTACGTTTTCTTCTCCTCGTGAACACGAACGCCAATTTTCACCTCGCACAATTTCTCCTCTGCACGTCGTCGGATTAGATCAAACGACTCAGCTTATTCTGTTAGCAATTTATTCGGTCAATGCATGCGGCCTCTTCGCTAGGCTTCTGAAACCAAGCTTTATTTTGGTACGGAACGTCGGCTTTCCCCTGTGTTATAAATAGGGTTCAATATACAAATCATCAGATCATCCTAATAATTTTCAGAGCCTCTCATCTACTCCGTTTCTCAGGCAGAATTTCTTTCCAATGACTCTATTCCCTTTCACACCGTCTCAGACAAAAGCAAAAAGATCAAGGATGCTGCATCCATAGTTTTCAGGAAGAAGTAGGAATCTAGATTCTGAGGTGCAGAAAAATATCCGAGTACATGTCGTATTTTTCTTTTACAGTTTATTAATCAGTTGTATTCAACTCTTGTATTGGTTGTGTTTTCTTTCCCCTTCTAATAAAATCAAGTGTCCTCTTCTCCCCGTGGAGTAGGCCCGGTACCCCACCGGGCTGAACCATGTAAATTTTGGTGTTCTTTATATTTTCTTGATTGACTCATTTTGGTATTTTTCCTTTTGACGTTTGGATTTTTGGATCCTTGCAGGAAGACCCAATTTCTTCCTAACAATTGTGGTATCAAAGCCAATAATCCACAATGTCAGGGGCAAAATATGAAATCTAAAAATTGGACCACAATGTCAACTAATCATTGTGGGCTTTGAAGATGAAAGCAATTTTGGTTAAAGAGAACCTTCAGGATACTATTCGTGGGCGAGATGCAATGGAAGACACTGAAAGGGAAAAGGACCGGGCCGATGAAAGTGCTAAAGCCACCTTATACATGAGCGTCTGCGACGAGGCACTACGAGAAGTTGCATCAGAAAAGATCGCCGCAGATGTATGGAAAAAACTTGCTACAATCTACCAGGATAAAACTCTTACAAGTAAGATGACACTTAGACATAAATTATATTTTTTATGCATGACTGATGACACTTCTGTTAAAAATCATATTAACACTTTCCGTTTTATTCTTGCTGATCTTGAGGATATGAGTGTTACATTTGAGGAAGAAGATAAAGCTTTTATGCTTCTAATTACTCTCTCTGCTTCATTTAAAAATTTTCGTGAAAGTTTATTGTATGGCAAGAATACTATTACATTGGATGAGGTGACAATAATGCTAGTATCCAAGGAGGTTGTCGACTCTCAACTTACTATAGGATCCTCTAGAAGTCGTGGAGAAGCCCCGAACACTAGAGGATGAAACAGGTCACGGGACAAAAGCCGGGG
Organism: Canna indica; assembly: GCA_034359265.1. Classification (NCBI taxonomy): domain Eukaryota; kingdom Viridiplantae; phylum Streptophyta; class Magnoliopsida; order Zingiberales; family Cannaceae; genus Canna; species Canna indica. The sequence goes on along the minus strand of CP136894.1, from coordinate 11,655,017 downwards.
TAAGTTCAAATCTAAATTCAGGTCCAAAAATGTGCAGTGCTATTATTACAAAAAGATGGGACACATCAAATCAGAATGCCGTAAGCTGAAACGGAGATTGGAGGAACAAAATCAGAATGGAGAAGCATCCTAGCAGATGAGGATGAAAAAGTTGAGGTACTTACAATTTCTGTTTGTTATGCTAGATCTCAAGATGAGTGGATTTTAAATTCAGGTTGCTCTTATCATATGACACCGCACCGAGAATGGTTTACCACATATGAACATGCTAATGGTAAGGAAGTGCTAATGAGAAATGACTCATCATGTCAAGTAGCAGGTGTTGGCTAAGTAAAAATCAAAATGCATGATGGAATTACAAGGACTCTAACTCAGGTATGACACGTTCTAGGTCTTAAAAGAAATTTAATTTCTTTATTTTCTCTAGATGCACTTGGATACAAGTATTCAGACCAAGACGAAATTTTCAGAGTCACAAAGGAGTCTTTAACAAGAATGAAAGCACTAAAAGTAAACCAACTCTATATCCTGCAAGGCACAACGGTAACAAGTGATGCAGCTATAGTAACTTCTGAACACTCTAATGATATTGCTAAATTATGACATATGAGATTAGGGCATATTAATGAAAGGAGCGTGCTAATTCTTGAACAAAAGGGACGAATTGGAAAATAGAAATTTGCTAAGTTAGATTTATGTGAACATTGCATCTATGACAAACAGAAAAGAGTCTCATTCTCCACAAGACAACATTATGCAAAAGAAAAATTGGACTACATTCACTCTGATTTATGGGGGCCATCACGGGTTGAATCCCAAGGAGGAGCTCGATACATGCTCACATTCATTGATGATTACTCCAGGAAAGTATGAGCTTATTTTATTAAAAATAAATATGATGTTTTCTCTAAATTTCAGTCTTGGAAGGCAATGATTGAGAAGCAAACCGGTAGACATGTTCAGACCCTGCGAACCGACAATGGCCTAGAATTTTGAAATGAAGAATTTAAAGATTTTTGCTCTAGAGAAGGGATCATAAGACATCACACAGTTCCCTACACACCTCAGCAGAATGGAGTGACAGAAAGGATGAACCGCACCATCATAGAAAGGGTAAGAATTATGCTTTCTAATGCTAACCTTTCTAAAAGTTTTTGGGCAGAGGCTGCATCCACCACTTGCTACCTGATAAATCGATCACCTTCTTCATTCATTGAATTCAAGACACTTGAGGAAAAATAGACCAGGTCGCCAGCCTCTTATGACCACCTTAAAGTTTTTGGGAGCACTGTCTATGTCAGAGTGAATGAAGGAAAATTAGAACATAGATCAAAGAAATGTATTTTTTTAGGATATCCTAGTGGAGTGAAATGCTATAAAGTATGATGTCTAAATAATTGTAAAGCAGAAATCCATAGAGATGTAATTTTTGATGAACATGTACTCTTAAAATTGAAAAAGGAGAACTAAGAAGAGGACTCATAGGAAACTACAGTGCCACCAGAAGAAACACCACCTCAGCCTGCTACCAAAGAATTTTGGTTCCTTACACCTGCGCCTCGACCGCCTTCTATAGAAGCCAATGACATTGCTCCATTAGAATAGGTCACCGAAGAATATGTTCAGGTTCAGGAGGAGCCACACCGGGTTCAAGAGGAGCCACACAGGGTCCAGGAGGAGCAATATCAAGTTGAGGAGGAGAATCCTTATTCCATCGCCCTCAACCGACCTAGGCAAGCACCACATCCTAATCCTAGGTATGTAAATGTTGCTACATATGCTCTAACAGTGGCTGAAGAAACTCCATGCACTGAAGAATCAGCCTCCTATAAAAAAGCTCTAAATCGGACAAATTCAAGAAAGTAGTATGAAGCTATGACAGAAGAATTCAAGTCATTGCAGAAAAATAGAACTTGGGAACTTGTGAAGCCTCCACCGCACAAGAAACTTATTGGGTGTAAGTGGATCTACAAACTCAAAGAAGGCGGTATCTATAAAGCTCGGCTGGTGGCAAAGGGATACAGTCAAAAGGAAGGTATTGACTACAAAGATATTTTTTCTCCTGTGGTTAAGCATACCTCTATTCGTGTTCTTCTAGCATTAGTAGCCATGCAAGACTTGGAGTTAGAACAGCTTGCCGTCAAGACAGCTTTCCTACACGGTGACTTAGAAGAACAGATCTACATGGCACAACCAGAAGGTATTGAAGAGAAAAATAAAGTTGATCATGTCTGCCTCCTAAAGAAGTCACTCTATGGCCTCAAGCAATCTCCCAAATAATGGTACAAGAGGTTTGATCAGTTTATGCTTGGTATTAATTTTAGTAGATCATCTTTTGACAGCTGTGTTTATTCAAAGAAAATAACTAGTTCTATGATTTATCTACTTCTTTATGTTGATGACATGCTTATTGCGGCAAAAGATATTACTGAAATAGTCAAACTTAAGAAACACCTTAAAGGTGAATTTGACATGAAGGACCTTGGGGCTGCAAGAAAAATCCTTGAGATGGAGATAAAGCGAGACCGCAAAGCAAGAAAGTTGTACCTAACTCAGGAGAGTTATGTAAAGCAGGTGGTTGAGCGCTTTGGCATGCAAGAAACAAAATCCGTCAAGACACCTCTTGTCGCGCACTTTAAATTATCAGAGTTACTGTGCCCTAAAGATGAAAAAGAAAGAGTTAGCATGTCACAGGTACCCTATGCAAGTGCAGTTGGCAATCTTATGTACGCCATGATCTGTACCCGCCCAGACATAGCACATGCAGTTAGTGTTGTCAGCCGGTACATGACAAATCTAGGAAAAGCACATTGGGAAGCAGTTAAATGGATCATGCACTACTTACAAGGTACTTCTAAAGCTAGTCTTGTTTTCGGTGGAACTAATGGATCGTTTGCAGGATACTCAGACTCGGACTATGCTGGTGACCTTGATAAGAGGAGATCAATCACCGCCTATATCTTCACTATATGCGGAACTGCAGTAAGTTGAAAAGCTGGCCTACAATCCACTTTCGCCCTCTACCACTGAAGCAGAGTACATGGCTATTACAGAAGCAATTAAAGAAGTAATTTCGCTTGGGAACCTGATAAAAGAACTAACCTCTCAAAATGGGGACATAATCGTGCATAGTGACAGTCAGAGTGCAATTCATTTGTCAAAAGATCAGATGTTCCATGAAAGAACGAAGTACATCGACGTCAGATTCTATTTCATTAGGGATATTATTTCAAAAGGAGAAATAAAGCTTCAAAAAATTGACATGGTTCACAATCCTACAGATATGCTAACTAAAGTACTACCAACGATCAAATTTGAATACTGTCTGAACTTGGTAAGATTAATTCAAGATACAGATTAGGCCTACAGGGTTCTTGGGAGAAGAGGAGACGACAACATCGGGGCTTAAATCTCATCAAAGGAGAAAATTGTGAGGATTGACTCAATTTAACCCGGATCCAATTTGAAATGGGCCAAGCTAGATGAAAGAAAAAAAGAAGAAAATTGCTACTATTCATTGGGCTCAGCCAAGCCCAGGTGAGCCAAGCATGTTGGCCGAGCCCACCAAATAGCACCAAGTGCAATAGCTGCTGCCAGCATTATTTTTTCATGAAATATTACATGAGTTGATGTTTTGTGTAGTTGACTGGTCAAAGGAAGAAAGAAATCAAGCTTGGTTTTACGTGGAGCAGCATTAATTTTATATATTATTAAAGCTTATGCAATTTGACCGGGTAAAAGGAAGGGATGTCATCGCACACAATTCGAAATTTGTACACCGCCTCAACTTGCATTTTCTTCTCCTCACGAACATGGCCATCAATTTTGACCTCGCACAATTTCTCCTCTGCTGTCGGATAAGATCAAACGACTCAGCTTATTCTGTTAGCAATTTATTCGGTCAATGCATGCGGCCTCTTCGCTAGGCTTCTGAAACCAAGCTTTATCTTGGTCTGGAACGTCGGCTCTCCCTTATGTTATAAATAGTGGTTTAATATACAAATCGTCGTATCCTAATAATTTTCAGAACCTCTCATCTAATCCGTTTCTCAGGCAGAATTATTTTTCAACGATTCTCTTCCATTTCACACTGTCTCAGGCAGAAGCAAGAAGATCAAGGACGCCGCTTCCATAGTTTTTAGGCAGAAGCAGAAATCCAGATTTCGAGGTGCAGAAAAATATCCGAGTACATGCAATATTTTTCTTTTACAGTTTATTAATCAGTTGTATTCAGTTCTTGTATTGGCCGTGTTTTTTCCTCACTTCTAATAAAATCAAGTGCCATCTTCTCCCCGTGGAATAGGCCCGGTACTCCATCGGGCTGAACCACGTAAATTTTGGCGTTCTTAAATATCCGAGTACATGCAATATTTTTCTTTTACAGTTTATTAATAAGTTGTATTCAGCTCTTGTATTGGCCGTGTTTTCTCCTCCCTTCTAATAAAGTCAAGTGCTATCTTCTCCCCGTGGAGTAGGCCCGGTACCCCGTCGGGCTGAACCACGTAAATTTTGGTGTTCTTTATATTTTCTGGATTTACTCATTTTGGTATTTTTCCTTTTGGTGTTTGAATTTTTGGATCCTTGCAGGAAGACCAATTTCTTCCTAATAGTATTCTCTAGACATAGAACTTAATTGTAACTCTTGCTATTCCCCATATTTTCTAGATAAACTCACTTCTGTATTACTATATGTATGCATATAATATGCAAAAAATGCAGTTGAACCTAGCAAGAAAAAAGAGTTACAAAAGTTGCCTCAAAATATCATATCTTCCTTCCATGTTACCTCTTAGAAACTATCAGTTTTTGTCTTCTGCTCCAACAAATTGGTAAAGGGAAGCAAGTGAAGATTGAAGGAAAAGGAGTCATTGCAGTCCATACAAATGGAGTTAACAAAAGGTTCATTCATGATGTACATTACTCTCCGAGAAAGGGTTTCAAGCTAATCTTTGATAATGATAAATGTGAAATTTTTGATAAAAAATTTGGAGAAAAAATTACTGTAGTGAGCTGACTTCTAATAATCTTTTTCCCCTCAATGTGAAGACACTTCACAATGCTGCTTTTAGAAGTGAAAGTTTTGATGGCTCTCATCTTTGGCATTTGAGATATGGTCATCTAAATCTTAAAGGCCTACAGTTATTAGACGTCTCCATTGAATCATCAGCCTCTTTCTATATCTAGGCCACGGTAACTGACCACAATCCGGATAAAAAATATTGTTTTATTGGAGTTCATCTGCATTATAATTTCTCCTTAAGAACTGATCAAATAGAGGAATTTATCAACAAAATTAAAGGTAGCAGGCTTTCGATTATCACGGCTGAAGATTTTAACTCAATTCTAGGTCCGGAGGAGAAGAAGGGAGGCGCCGACTATCACAATAGTATGAGCAACCATCTGTGGCATCTTATCAATGAGGCATCCCTGTTGCAATTTCCTCTCTCGGGTTATCCATTCACATGGAATAATAGAAGGTAACCACCACACCTGATTGAGAAGACTCTCGACAGGTTCCTTGCCACTGCAAATGGGAGTTTAATCTGACCAAACGCATCAGTTCTCCACCTGGAAGATATTGGCAGCGATCACAGACCCATACTACTCCGGGACTCAGCCTTTAAAATTAAACCGAGAGTGTTCAAGTTCGATAAATGCTGGCTGGCCAATGACCAATTATCCACCCTCATCTCATCCATATGGAGCCAACAGGTTTCGGGTACCACTCAGTATTAGTTCTTCACCAAATTGAAAAAGGTAAGACATGACATTTTGAATTGGCTAAAAAATAATAACACTAATGCTCAAAAAAGAATCCAGGTCTTACATCAGCAACTCCAAAACCTCTCCTCGGATTCTGATCAGGATTATGTTTTCTCCAAGAAAAGACTAGAGGCCGAACTATCAAATGCCTTGCTCGATGAAGAATTGTTCTGAAAACAAAAGTCAAGAATTAAGTGGTTAAGGGAATGTGACAGGAACACAAGCTATTTTCATGCCTGCACCAAGAACCGAAGAATAGCAAACAATATATCCAGAATTCGAAATAAGAGTGGTGACAAGGTCGATGGCTACGAACAAGTTGCAGGTGTAGCAGCCGAACATCTCAAAGACAAAAACCTGATAGCGGTAACTAGTCGGCAAAACAATTGGCTCCTAAGACCGGTCTCATTGGAGGAAGTCTGCAAAGTAGTGTTCTCCATCAATCCTGATAGCGTGCCGGGTCCCGACGGCTTCACAGGAGCATTCTTCCGCCACTACTGGTCGTTGATCGATGAAGAGCTTACAACGATGGTGGCCTCGTTCTTCAGAAGCAGGAAGCTTCTGCGCTCTTTTAGCGACACAATATAGCATTAATTCCGAAGACTCGAAGTGTTTCTAACATGACTCACCTGCGGCCAATTAGCCTTTGCAATGTTGTGTATAAGGTTTACTCCAAGCTAATTGTTCACCGACTTCAACCTATCATAGACAAATTGATATCTCATAACCAATCGGCTTTCATTCATGGGCGTCTAATCTCAGATAATATTCTGTTATCTCACGAGATTATTCATCATTTAAAGACCCGGCAAAAATATTCCAAGAAGAAGATGGCACTTAAACTGGACATGAGCAGTGCTTACGATCGAGTGGAATGGGAGTACATCAGCACGATAATGGGGAAACTGGGCTTTGCGCAGGAGTTCATAACATTAATAAAATAGTGCATTAATTAGTTCTGTCTCATACTCGATCTCCATTTCTGGTACAAAATATGATTACTTCGCACCTTAGCGTGGCCTTCGGCAAGGCGATCCCCTCTCCCCATTTATCTTCCTTTTCTGCATGGAAGGATTCACTCACCTTGTGCAGCAACAGTTCACTGAGAAAGGATGCAAAGGGATCTCAATTGGAAGGCACCGCCTGGAGATATCCTCCCTATTCTTCGCCGACGACGCTCTAATTTTTTGTTGAGCTAACCTCAAACACGCAGAGTGCTTCAAGGAGATACTTGAGACCTTTGAGAAGAAGAGCGGACAAAAAGTGAGCACTCAAAAATTTTCCATATTTTTTCTCCAAGAACTCGTCAACACATCTTAGGTATATGATTCGAATGGTATTGAACATTCCTCGCGATAACTGCCAGGAGAAGCACCTCGGGCTCCCCTTCATGATCAATAAATCAAAGAAAACAATATTTCAATACATTCTGGAAAGGATACGTCAAAAAATTGAGAGTTGGTCGGCTCATTTTCTCTCAAGGGCAGGTAAATCAGTGCTAATCAAATCAGTTCTCTCCTCCATCCCCTCCTGCACTATGTCTTGCTTTTACATGTCAGATGCACTGTGTCAAAGAATTAACAACCTTTGCAACAGTTTCCGGTGGTCTTCACGACAAGATCTGCGCGGTCTACATTGGGCGAAATGGTCTCAGTTATGCACTTCATTCTCGGAGGGAGGCATCGGCTTCAAGGAGTGTAGGACTATGAATCTTGCACTTCTCGCAAAGCACTGTTGGAGAATAATATCCCAACCTGAGTCCCTACTCAGCAAAACACTAAAAGGAAAGTACTTCCACTCTTCCTCATTCATTTCATCTGAGGTGAAGTCGAACAGCTCGTGGGGTTGGCGCAACATTCTGAAGGGTCGTGAACTACTGCTCAGAGGTCCGAGACTTAGCATAGGGTCTCTCTCTTCTGTGAAACTATTGGCTCACCATGGCCTCCCATCGAGCCATCGTTCTGTATTCAAGGCCCCACTCTATTGGCGGCTGAAAACACATTAGTTTCCGCCTTTTTCGACAGTAAAACCAGACTTTGGAATGCACCAAAGGTAAATGAAGTGTTTCCTCAATCGCTGACAAAGGAAATATTCTCACTCTCTATTCATGAAGAAGAGATCAATGGATTTGACATTACAATGAGTCGGGGTCGTACTCAGTCTCATCTAGGTATAAACTGGCATATTCATCAAATCAAAACATATCCTTGCAAAGCCGCAACCCTCCTGGATTTCCTTGGTCAAGTATCTAGCTGGGAGCTGAAGACACTGCCAAAAATCAAACTCCTAACATGGAGACTCATGTAAGGCTGGTTACCGATTAGAGTGGCACTTGCTCGACGCCATATTCCTATCCCCGGACATCAGCTGTCCTCTATGTCAGTCCATCCTTGAATGAAAGGAGAATGTATTTATTCAGTGCAAGGTGGCCTCGGATATTTGGAGGAGACCAGGCCTACTCATTCCTCCTCTCCCAGCCAACTCTTCTATCAATCGGTGGTGGACGCTCGCAAGAGCCAAAAATAGATCTAAAGATGTAGCAATGGAACTTATCTCTTGCTTCCTCTGGAGCATGTGGGATCTCCGCAATCGCTGTGTCTTCCAATCCACAGAAGTAGACCTTACCTATGCAGTCAACTAGGCGTTCAACATCTGGAACTCAGCTAAGATGGCAACTTTTATTGACATTGCTAATTAATTGGCAAGATGTATTTCCATTAAGGCTGAACATTATGTGGAGTTATGATGTAAAATTCTCTTCCTTAATTGGAATGAAAACCTACTTACGACAAAAAAAATGTAGGTTGTTGTACGATATTTGGACTAAATTGAAACAATTCAAAAAAAATCCTAATCATCAAATTATAACAAATAAGATAAATTTATTGGGCCACAACGATTGTATTTTACAAAAAATAAAAGAACCATATTAGGCACTTAGGCCAAAAATATCATAGTTGAGTAATACATTAAACTCGGGTGGATGAATAGAAGTCAAAATCTCAAACTCCTTCCTTACCCGAGCCCTATTTACTGTTAATGGGCAGCTTTATTTATAATTCTAAAAACAAATACAATAGATACATTTGAAATTTTCCGAATAGTACAATGAATATCATGAATCAAAAGAGTGAATACGCCATGGAGGAACAGAAATTGATTTGGACGAGTTTAGACCTAGATTTGAGTTCACTTAACTTATAAGGGTAGATGTGTAATTTTGGTTTAAAAAATATATAAAAGAAAGAGAGATGAAAGGGGCGACAGTATGGCGAGCCGCACGTCGCCCAAAGAAAGGACGAGGAGGCGCCACTTATTTTGGCCAGAGTTCGTACTCGCAGGAGTCCGTCGTCGTCGTCTTCTTCTCCTTGTCCTCTTCTTCAAGGTGAGTGGTGAGTGGATATTATCCCTATTTCCCATGGTTGTCTCCCCTTGCCATGACCGAAATGTGCAAGATAAACACGATCCCGGAATTTTTCTTTCCATGTTGTTTTGTTAGTTTGTTTATAATGAAATTGATGTGTTAGAAAGGGAAGATGATGACCTTGATTGGGGTTTGTATTGTGGCAGCCCTTGGGAAGGGCTGTCCCTATTCTTTTTAGGGTGGGAGGCTTGAAGAAGAATGAGTTACTGCAATTTATTGGTATTTCCCATAATTTGGTTATCAATTTCTCCCTTAGTTTGGATATTCTTGAAAGGGAGATGGTGTTTGATTTCATGGGAATTAAGATAGGGCAATCCCTATTGTAGTCGATAGAAAAATAAAATAAAGCCATAGTGAATTAAAATAAATTGCGAGAGAGCAGTGCATCTTACCTGCAAAATGTGAGGGAAAATGTTTCACATATGATCATGGAACTTGCAATAAATCCTATATAGAAGTTATAATCCACGTCTTTTGATGCGGTATTTCAATATTATGTATTATACACTTTGTTTTAGGGCAGTCTCTTTGCTTGCGGAGATAAAGTTTCATGTATTGACTGTCCACATAAAAAATCTGTAGTATGCATCTAGATCGGGTTTCCTTTTTTGTTATAAACATCAATTGAGCACTACATAATGCAAAGGCTGTTAAAAAATTAGTGGGCCTAACTCACCTCAAAAGCTAGCTTATAATGAGAGAATTGCCCAAACTATTTAAAGGCTATCTTGGCCATATTTTTAACCAATGTGGGACTTTAACACACCCCTCACGCCCGGGATTGAACATCTGGAGCGTAGAGTTTTGCAGGACTGGACATCTGCGAGTGGCATAATATCAACCACACAATTTGGCTCTGATACCATGTTAAAAAATTAGTGGGCCTAACTCACTAGCTCATGATGAGAGGATTGCCCAACCTATTTAAAGACTATCTTAGACATATTTTTAACCAACGTGAGACTTTAACAAAAGCATCATCCATCATGTAAGAAGATGTGGATAATCCTCAAAGCATTCAGAAAGGAACTTATTTCTAAAATCTACTGTTACATATATCATCTAGAAGTTTATTGATGGTTGGAGTTCATAAAATTTGATTCGTTAATAAAATCATACTAGTCTATTAGATGCATCCAGGAGATGAAGTTTCATAATTATGTAAGATACAAAAAGCCATTTTTGAGTGTAAATATTTAATTAGATATAAAAGTTAATTAATAGTTATTATAAAATTTCAGAAAAAATAAGTCCAATGGTCTAAAATTAGTTTTGATTAAATTATAAATAGATCAACTTTAAAAAAATTGGGTTACTTAAAATTTGGGTTTGAGTCAATTAGATATAAATGAGTTTAATTAATTTGTATATTTAAGATAATAGTTTGAGTTGAAAATGATGATTTTTATTTTTATTTTTAAAAATTAGATATAGTTTGATTTATTTTTAAAATAATTAATTTTATAAAAAAATATTTATAATTACAAAGTTGTCACTGCATTTTGATAACGAAACTGACAATCTCGAAACCACAGAAAATAACATTCTCGTGTTTTATTTTTTATTAAGAAAATTAGTTTATTTTCATTCTGGTTTCGATTCAGTTTCATGAAAATGTTGAACCAAACACGTTTTCGTAAGCAGTTTTGATTTCAGTGAAACCGAAACCATGAAATTAGACTTGGTTTCGCTAACCAAACAGTCCCTAAAGGACTGTTTTGGAGATGTTTAGAGGACATTTGGTATTGCTAGTATTCCAGGTGTTTTACTCTATTTTATATGGCTGCAGTAATTGATTATGGAGCTCATGTTATGCTAAGGTTTTGCTATGAAAAGTATGCTAATACTTATAATTTCTGTATCCTTGTTATCACCGTAAATTATGCATGTTAAGGTTGGTTTAATATCAGATAAATCAGTGTCATATGTATGAATGTTTTGGTAGCCATAAGAAGATAGTTTGCAAGAATATAAAACTGTACATAATTATATTTTCTTGCATAATTGATACTTAGTTCGGAGGCTGAGAAGTCATTCGATTAGTACAAACTCTTGGGTTAGTTTGTAGGATACCTGGACAACTCTGACACCAAAATTCAACGCATTCCAAGTTGAGGAGACTGGGTTTATAAAATTAGTTTGAGGGCTACTTAAAACTGCCCAATTCTGCACATAGCAGAATTTGTGATAAGTTGAAAGTTTGACGTGATATTCGAAGAATGAATCCTTGTCCTATGATAATTAAATTTTGGAAATCCTTGTGGGGTATGTGGACAACCATATGAATCTGATTTGAGAGAAAAATAATAAGAGTTGACTTAGTTATGAATTTTATAAGATAACAACTCAAACAAAAAAAATCAAATATAGGTTGCAGAAATTTAAAGATGACAAGTTCATCACGCCGTTTCGTGATCGACCAGCTGTCCAAATGATCTAAAATTTTGTGGATATATTGTGTGATATGCAGACTTAATATTCTGTGAGTTTCATAGCCATATCACTTAAAACAAGTGGTTTGGTAGAAGTGTCAAAAGTGAATCTATTAACATTTGAGCACTGCAGAAATAAGTGTTGGGTATTGCCTTGAGCATACTTAAGGGGTGAATTATTTTGATGTTTATGTTTTGCCATTATTGTATACTTGACATTTACTGCTCCTACGAGTCATTGTTTTGGGCCATCGTGGACTGAGTGTATGCTCTTGGGCCATCATAGGCTGAGTGATTGTTTTGGGCCATCGTGGGCTAAGTGATTATTTTGAGCCATTTCTGGGCCGAGTGAATATGGTACTTGAGATTTGGGCCATTATAGGCCGAATGACTGTGGTGAGTCTGAGTTCGAGTTTTGAGGATGAAAGTTTTACTTTACATACTATTACACTTCAGCACCCCCATATTTATAATTTATGCTTGGGATAGCTTGGCGAGGGCTTGGTTCAAGCCACTCACTGAGTTCCTTAGAAACTCACCACTGTAATTATATTGTTTTGCAGACTCTAACTATTGGTGGTACGGTGGTACCCATGTAGTGCAGCTGGGGTTGCAAACTCAGACAGCGGATCTCGTGACGTGTCGGGTCATAGTCGAGAATAGAGAGTCTTATTTGCATATTGTTGTGACTTCATTGTAGCCATTTGATTATATAAACATGCATAGCATTCTAGTATTTTATATTGAGTATGCATTACGGTTTTTTTTAATTCCTTATTGGTATACATGTGTTGGTAGGCTTCGGAGTATAGACGTGTACTCTAAAAAGTACAAGAAAACGTTGGAGACCCGATAGAGTAAATAAAGAGAATTGGGGGTTTGGAAATGACCACATCCTCAACCATAATACTTATCCAAACTCTAATAGAGAAAAGCTTTATATAGCTAGTTTTATTGTTGATGATTTCCCATACCTCAATGAGTTAAGTTTATTTACTCCATTTTTTGAGCTACCCTATGTCCCTTCGTGATCTCAACCATAAATTTGATCCTTGCTCTATTGGGTATGTAGGGTAGCATTCGATTTAAATCCCTATTAGACATATTATCAGTTATAGGTCGATGATTTTAAATACCTCTCAGAGCTAGTATCCTCACACCTTTTATGAGCTGCCTTACGTGATATCCCTACCTTCCTATTACTTTAACTGACTTCTAATAATATTTTTATCCTACGACATTATTAACTTGTTCCTTACTAGCCCTCTACGATAAACTTGTACATTACTAGTAGGCCCCAGGGCCCCCTACGTCATTTTAAACTTGAACCAACAACCAAATATCATTTTTTTAAATTTAAGTGGTAAATTAATAAGATGCATATTATGTTTTTCAGCATTTTTGTCTCTGAAAAAATTTCTAATTTTTTTCTCAATTTGATCACATAACTCATGGTTTAGCCAAGTGGCAGAGAGGGAGTGGATAGGAACAACATTGAGAACAAATTTAATTAAAACTAATTTTCCAATTTGAGAGAGTAAGCCGAATTTCCAATTGCTAATTTGGAATCCAAGTGAGAAAGTATTTGTTCATGAGTCTAGGGAGGTTTCCTAAGAGATCATAGTATCAAGGTACAAGTGGAAGTTACCAATTTATAGGAAAGAATATCTCAGATTTAGTATAGTTAACTTTTAGTCTGGTCAATGTTTCATAGTGAGAGAAGATATTTTTCACAGTGTTCAGCCCCTTATTGTTTGCTCTAAAAATGAGGATTAAATCATCAACATACATAAGATGAGAAACATTTAAGCTGTTTTTAAATTTGAAGAGAATGAGAAGTTTATTAGCTACAACATTATTAAAGAGATGAGTAAGGGTTTGTGCAATCAGAATGTAAAGAAAGGGAGAAATTGGATTCCCTTGCCTGATTCCTTTAGGGGCGTTTAGTTGCTCACACGTGCAAATGCTGTAACTCTACCTATAGCAAATAGATAAATCAATTTGTTTGGTTGACTCTAAAAATCTTTTGTAGCATTTAGTATTTACATATTGTGTTTCTAATACCATTTGCATGCTGCAAAAACAATTGTAGCCCCAAAAGTCCACAATACAAGATTGGGAGCTGCAAAATATAATAATTTAAATATTTAAAAATAATTAATTTGGATGACTTAGAGTCATCAGATAAAGTTGACACAAATACCAAAGTTGTAGATTTTCGTGTGCTCAACGTGATTGCATTGTTAGATTTTAGATATGATGTCGTTTGGTAGATTTTTTTTTATATTTTTTGATATTATATAATAATTAAAACATTATTATTTTATTTTGATAAGTAATTAAATAGTATAAAATATTATTTTACTAAATTAAATGGTGATTTAAAGTATAAAATAATATTATTATGGCTCGAATCGATTTCATTGTAGTCGATAAATTATTGTTGAGTAAAATGACATATTTACCTTTTTGTTTCTATTTGCTTGTTATTGCTTCTAAATTCCGTTGAACACCTATTGGACTCGACAATTCATGTCGGGCCGAGTTGGCCTAGCCCGAACAAAAAATATGTTCGGCTGGCCCGAACCAAAATCATGCTCGACCTAATAAAAGTTCAGGCCCGAGACCTCCATCCCGACATGACACGAATAGTAAATGGGCCAATCCGACCTGTTAGCATGATAACGAAAAATTAAAATCAGACTATCGGGCCCGAATCGAGCCATTATAATCAGACTATCGGCCCAAATTGAGCTATCAGACCAATTTAGGCTTGATAGCTCGATATTTTTGATAATGAATAAAATTATTATCGAGATATCGAGCTATTGGGTCGGGTTGGGCCTACATTGTATGGGCTCTTTCGGGCTCGATATTTGTTCGGGCCTTATCGGGCTGGCCTGATATTTATTCAGACCTTATTGGGTCGGCTCGAAAATGGCCTGGGCGCAATAACAAGCGACCCGAGAATGATTTTATCATATCGGGCTATCGGGTCGAGCCAAAATTGTCAGAACTAGATATACAAATGCAAGTGTAATTGTAATTTTCATGCATTTGCGGTCAACCAAATGCTTGCAAATAGAAATTGTAACTCTAGTTGCGCGCAACCAAATAATATGCTGTAAAATTTTATTTGCGGGTATATATTTTTGTATGCAAATATTTTTTATAGTATTTGCACTTGTGAGTAAGGGTGGCAATTTTATCCGCATCCGCTAACTAAAAACCACATCTGCACCATATTCGATCCATATCCGCAAGTAAAAATGGATATGGATACGGATACGAATTTAGAAAACTTATATCCGCGCGGATATGGTGCGGATACGGATATGGCTGTGGATCCGCACCGTATCCGCACCGCTTATCCGCGTCTCTGAATTACTATTTTGCCCATATAAGTTATTAATATATATAAAAGCTCTATGGTAATTTTATGTCAAGATGAATTTTGAAGTATATTATATATTTATTTTGGATCAATGAATTGGTAATTTATTGATTTTTTTAATTAAATATATAATTTTAATATTTTTTTAATTAAATACGGTGCGAATACGGATGCGGTGCGGATATCCGTATTTGAAGCTGTGCGGATATGAATATCCATATTCACATTCATAGCGGATACGATGAGGATACGAATAAGCGAATATGAAGTGCGGTGCGGATACGAATAATTCAATATTCACACCGTATTCGCTTCGTTGTCAATCCTACTTGTGAACAGCCAAATGCCCCACTAGTGTGGGGAAAAAATTAGAGAGATGGGTGTTAACGAGACAAGAAAGGTAGGAGCGGAGATCTAGCTCTTTAACAGTGGCTTCCCTTTAAGGAGGTCAAAAGCCTTCTAAGTCCGAATTGCCCCTAGAGTTGTAAGAGGGCCCCAATGAAATTAACTCAGTTTAAAAATTCAAAAAGTTAAGAATTGTTTATTAATTTAGGATTATTTATCAAAACCCTTTAAAGATAAGGACTCCACTAAAGAGAAAATCTGATTTAAAATAATATATTTTTTCCAACGATACTTTCGTTAATTAAAAAGAATATTTTTTTCCAAACAAGTGGCACGTAGGAGCTGCACCAGCTTAAAGTATAAAACACATATTACTATATTAAAATAATTCGTTAATTTTCTCTTCTTGCTCAATCAACCAAACTTTTATTATAATAATATTATTAAATAAGTTAAAATAATATTTAATAACTTAAGGAAGCGTTTAGTTGACATGAATGAAACAATAGCAAATAAGAATATATAAGGAATAATATATATTTGGTAAAAAAAAGGAATAATATATATTTCATTGTTTAGTTAACATAAATAACTATTCATTTATTTAATAGAGATGAATAACAATAAGGAGTATGTGACCAAAAATATTATCAGTAATAGTATTGAAAATTTATTTAAAAAATAATATGTTGCATAATAAGTAATTCTAATTAATAATAACATAAAATATAGGATATCATAAAATAAATTTTAAAAATTATATATTAGTTTTTAAATTGATAAAGAGTACAGATAAAATTTTGCATGACTGAAAAGTATATCTTGAATTTTAGAATAATAAAGGTTATCATTGATTTTATCAAATACTTTAAAATCAAAATTATTAAATTGAACATGATATATTTAATTTTTTAATTAATGTAATTATTATGAATCTTGAAAATGATAGTGTTGAAAAAATTATTTTAAAAAATAGATAAAAAATATTGCTACTTGGGCTAAGATAAAAAGTAATATTTTGGTCCATCAAAACAATATTTTTCATCTATTTTTATTCTCTTATTTTTTTTTAAAAAACTTATAATCAAATAGAAGAATAGATGCGTCTTTTAGAAGAGGAAGGTTTTTTTTAAAAGATGGTGCCAAAGTCAATACGGATGTTCGACGAATTTACCGGAGTTTCTTGACAATAATTATTTATAATTATAGCCAGGGTCCCCTTTACTAAAATAGTAAAAAAGAAATTATGAATCATGACCCATTTATAATTATCTTCGTAAATTTTAAAATTAAATAAAAAATAATTAAATTTTATAAAACTAATAAAAATATCTTATTTATTAACTCAATGTTATTTATTTAATAGAATTTTTTTTAAATGACACGAGACAACCTTTCATTGGTTCAAATATTAAAAGATAAATAAAAAAGTTAATTAAAATTAATAAATTATAAATTATGAAGTATTAATTGGTAAAAAATTAATTGGAAAATAAATTTGTAATTAATATTTTTTAATTTATTATTATTTAATTATTTTTTAATGTTTGAATCAATGAAAGACTGTCGTATGTCATTTTTTTTAAAAAATTATTAAATAAATAACATTGAGTTAATAGATGAGATATTTTTGTTAGTTTTATAAAATTTAATTTTTTTTTATCTAATTTCAAAAAAAATTAGGAATAATTACAAATAGATCATAGTTCATGAGAGATTTTTTACTATTGATCCTTATTTGTACTATTTTGTTGTCTTTTATCTTATCTTCTTTTTTCACTCTTATGTTTTCTGGTCCTCTCACGTTGATTAAATCTTGAGGCGATTTTTTTTAATAACATGTTTTGATAAATAAGATTGTCGCAACAGCATGATTTAAAATTTTATACCGATATCAATCTTGGTAACCAATAGGTACTTATATATGTACCATATTAAAACACATTATATATATATATATATATATATATATATATATATATATATACTTATATACTACTAATAGAGTATAGTAAAGTTTTCAACCAGTACCATAGTTAAAATTTCTAGCAGTGGAAATCAAAATGAGAGGGACATACCGGCCGTCGATAATTCTAACATTTCTAGTAGTGAAAATCAAAATGAGAGGGATATACTCAAAATCGATAGATGATGAACAACATTAATAATAGATAAAATAAACATATTTTCTTTCAATAGTTAATTCATTATACTATATATAAAAGTCAATAAGAAATATTCATACATAATTCATAAGCATAAAAACATAATTTAAAATTTTAAACTAAAAATATATTTCTTAACAAATTTATGATGGAGGTTTGCGAACAACATTTCATAGTTAGCACTACTCGTAGAGCCGGGGCGTATGGTCGTGGTCACGCATGGGCAAGGCCACAATCACGTGTGGGTAGGGTCGATGTGCGAGGACAAGGATGTGTCATGAATCATGATGTGAGTAAGAGAACGAGGCAACTCAAATAATATCGGAAGGGAGGAAATGAATCATAAAAGAAAATAAAATTATGGATTTTGGTTTAGTAACTTTATTTAAGCCATGTTTGGTTCCCTACCCGTAGGCTTCTAGTATTTGTAATTACAGTATTTAGTTAAGAGTAAATACCCTAAAAAATACGAATTATGGACATTTTTTTTCATTTTTAGCATAAACTTTTTTCGTTAGCAAGAAAATACACGAACTATAATTTTGTTACCATATTTAGCACATACCGTCATTTCTGATGATTTTTGCTGATGTGTCACTTAACGGCGACGACATGATAATTTTTATCCTACGTGGATTATTATTTTATTATTTAACCAATTTTATTATTATTATTTTATTATTAAAAATTATTATTATTTTATTCTATCAACTCCATCTTTCTTCTCGTCTTCGTCTTCCAGCTCCGCCACATCGCCGCTGGCAACCGGCACATTGTCATTCTCCTTCCCGGCGCGCTGCTCGCACGACCCCTCTTGCTACGCCCACAACCCCGCCCTCCACCGCTAGCATGTGCTCCCCCTTGACTTCCTCCCTTGCTCACTCTGCCTCGTCGCCCACTCACCACTTCCATCACCTCTCGAATCTGACGACGCCGCGCCGCAATCCTACTGTCGGGGTCGTCGCCTGCGGGAGCTCCATTACCTCTTTATCAATCCACATCCTGCACTATATCATCCCCCTCTTCCAATCTTCCCCTCCCCTCAAATTGGCTCCCCTCCTCTCTCTCTCTCAGATTGGCATCGTATTCATCATGGACCTCCAGTTTCAACCCCAGCAAGAGCATCACCACCAATTCCCAGTCTCTAAACCTCCACTCAAGTCCAAGAACAAGCTCAAGAGCAGTAGTACTGTAGTAGCAACAAGTTCATAGGTGTGCGGCAAAGGCCCTCGGGAAGGTGGGTGGCGGAGATCAAGGACACCACGAAGAAGATAAGGATGTGGTTGGGCACCTTCAAGACGCCGGAGGAGGTTGCCTGTGCCTACGGCGCCACTGCATGTCTCCTCCGCGGCTCCAACACCCCCGCACAAACTTCACCGCCCATGCCGCGTCCCTCGCCGCCGACTCCCCTCTCGCTTCCATGATCCACAATCTCCTCAACCTCAAGAATGAGAAGAAGAGAAAGACATTGAGATTTACTCCCCCGCCAACTGCCTCGTCGCCGTGCACTGATCCTCCTCTGCATCCTTCTCCTTATGCGAGCTTGATTCATGCGAGTAGTAGCAGTGCTGCTACTTCAAGCTCCTCCAACAGTACTGAACCAGCTGCTTCCCACACTAAGAGCAAACAATAAGGTGCGTGCACAAGCCAAATGGACGAGAAAGTGTACCGTCTGTGCTTCGGCAACGGCGGCGAGGAGCTGGAGTTTTGGAGTTCACAGTACGGCTTACAGTGTGGACGCCCAACAAGAGCGTCCACGCGCGCGACGGAGCCCTGTATTGGATGACCTCCGCGCAGACATATAGTGTGGTCAAGTTCGACCTTCGGCGGTGGGCGTGGAGGGAGGTGAAGGCAACAATGGCAGATCGACTGGAGTAGGTGACGTTGGTCTCACGGCCCAGCGGGAAGCTGGGGCTGATGGGCGGTGTGGGCAGCAGACATGTGACTGTGTGGACACCTTCTCCCTTGTTCACGCCCTCCGTCGGCACTCCTGTCGCCGGTGAGAACGCCGAGTGCGTCCTCTTACGCTGGTGTCGTGGTCCTCTCTTCATATTGCAGCGGCCGCCGGCGAGGCGATGGGTGGTGGCGTGAGTTGAAAGGGGGAAGTGGGAACACAACAGAAGACACTAATATTTTCTTTGGTCAATATCTTGGTCAATAATGACATATATGTGGCATTATTTATCCTATATGGCCTCAGTCAAAAATAAATATTTGCCAAGTCATCGCCGTTAAGTGACACGTCAGCAAAAATTGTCAGAAATAACGGTGCGTGCTAAATGGGTAACAGAATGATAGTTCGTGTATTTTCTTGCTAACAGAAAAAGTTTATGCTAAAAATGAAAAATGTCCAAAGTTCGTGTTTTTTTTGTATTTACCCTTTAGTTAATTTAGGTCTTTGGTTGGCTGTAATTAGATTAATTGCATGATTTAATTATAGACTAGGTTGTAAATTAAGTTGCAATCCAAAAAGCTCGTAATCGAGACATGATAAATACAAAAATTGTAGATTTTCGCGTGCTCAACACGATGGTAGTGTCAAATTTTAGATCTGATGTTGTTTTTATATTATTTTTATATTTTTTAGTAATTAAAAGTTATTAAGTCATTTTGATAAATAATTAAATAATATTATACTAAATTAAATGTTGATCTAGAGTATAAAATAATATTATTTCGTGTCTGATCGATTCTGTTGTAATCAATGAATTATTGTTAAGGTAAAATGATGAATTTATTATTTTGCCTATATTTGCTTGTTATTGCTTTTAAATTTCATTGAACTCATATTCATATTATTGTTGGATCGATTTAAGCTATTTTTCGACTTATCTCCAGCTAGATCGCAGGTTTTTCACGTGCTTAGTGGCCCTTGCTTGCTCTTTCGGTGATTCGTGGATTGATTTGTACTTGAGACAGATTATGGGGATCGATCACACCTTTCAAGTATTCATGCGAGCGGCTGCCGCCACTTGAAGCGATAAATTTGGTCTCCTCTACTATGTCGGGATATCCTCGCCATCATCAATCCGTGGAGTGGCTCATCTAATGACGTCTCGACTCGATAATAATTCGGGTCTGGGACCCCGGGCATGGCACAACACGAAAACTAAATGTGCTAGCATGACTTGGGCCGTTAGCACAATAACGAAAAATAAAAATAATTAAATCTTAATTAATCTTAATTTTCAAAAAATAATGAAAACTAAACAAACTATCCCTTGGCTCTGGTTATCGAGATATTGAGTCGAGTCGACATCCCCTGGCTTGGTATGCCTCGATAGCTGTTTGGGCCTTATCGGGCTGGCTCGACACGATAATGGATGGCTCGAGCATGATTTATCGCGTAGGGCCTGTGTCGAGCTATTAGGCTGGGCCGAAAATTATGAGGCCTAGATATGAAGATGCAAAATGCAAGTTACAAGTGTATTTGCAACTTCTATTTGCGGCCAACCAAACGCCTACAAATAAAGAAAATGAAAGGAATATTATATATAAGGGGACAATTTTGTCTTTTCCCCTTGTATAAGTAAATACTTCTTTAATGGGAGGGGGATGTTTTCAACCATTGTCCAAAACATTAAAAAGATTATTTTAAATTTTAAGTTATAATGAAAAAAAAATACAAATTTACATCTAAAATATACATTTTTTGAATGAATTTTAAGTAAGTTGAGAAAATGAGAGAGATTTGAGAAAATTAGATTTTAGTACTAGAGATTATAGTGTAGGTAAATGAGAAGGTTTGGGAGTTACATAAAGCCTTCAAAATCATAAAAATTGATTCAAATGGCTCGAAGCGTCGTTTGAAGCCGGTACAAAAGATATCCAGTAGATATCGACCTTACCATTCATTATAGCACGATATTTTGAACTCTGCATGATGGTACAATGCCAATTAATTCTCTGTCATTCTACTGTGATTCTAATGCAGAAAATAATTGAGTTGGATTAGATTTTAACTTTTCTTTTTTTTCATAGGGTGAGTATTGAAAGGAAAGGAAATTCAATTAATTCTATGTCATTCTACTGTGATTCTACTGTGAAATTTGAAAGGAAATTCAATTCTAAGGGTGAGTATTTATATATATTTGTTATATTTTATGTTTACTTGTGTTTAGTAAATTTCTATTTTTTAATTTTTTTTAATGATACATGGATATATTTATTTTGTAATGGAAAATTGTTAGGTCAGGTACGATATATATTTTAATCATGTAAATGATTCTCTCATTATAAATGATAAAATATTGAATATTTTGTCTAAATTTGCATTTCTAACTATGAGCAAACGAGCACTTGTACATTTCGTCCTACCATGAACCTCAAATGAGCTGGAAAAATCTAGATTCCAATTTCTTTTAGACCTTTATTTATCACGTGCTTGAATTTATCTTCGAAGACACCTAATCTGTGGCACGTGACGTCCAACTACTCGGCTCAAATCAGAACACTCCACGTGCCCACCATTCACCAATGTTTTTTCCTTGCTAATTCACGATACGAATCGTCGCATGTGGCCTCTGTTATCACCACGAGCGATGTACGGCTCAAGTGGGCTTCCGTTCTCCGTCAACGGACGGCCCGGTTCCCATCCGATTATCGAATCGCGGGACGGACGGTGACGATCGGACGAATATCTGAATGCGGTCCCTCTGCTTTATCGACTCCGCGGTAGATGGAGGCGGCGTCTACTTCTAGGCACTCGCTTTGTCGTACGTGGGGATTGAAAGCCAAAGGCCCAAAGGATAGCAAGTGAGCAAAAGAGTCGGAGTTGGTGCAAGGATGGGGAGTTTTCCGGCGATCAAGGCGGTTCCTTTCACGTACGCGACGCACGTGCTGGCGGCGGCGGCGGCGGTGCTGGTCCTCGTCTGGTGCATCTTCTTCCGCGGCGGCCTCGCCTTCGAGTCCAGCAATAAATCCCTCATCTTCAACGTAACGCGATAGTCTACTATTTCTTCTTCTATCTGACTAGCTCTGTGAGATTTCTGATTGGTTCATTTGCTATGTTTGGGTGTTTCTCATTCTTTAAGCAATTTGTTTCTTTTGATCCTTTTTCCGTCGATTTCAATGCAGAAGAAGATGTTTGAGTTTGGTTATCTATATTAGGTAATGATTTTGATGAATTATGGTGCTTTTGTTGTAGGTTTGTGTTTCTTAATTTATTTACGCTTTATTTTAACCGATGCAAAAATCCAGCGGTCTTTTTGTTATATGGTGGAAAGGGTTTTCTTTTTCTTTTTGCTCCTTTTATATGAGGACCTTTTCTTTTAGTAGTTGATGTGATTGCTATACTGCTAATATCTTTTTCTACCTAAATCTTCTAAACAGTTTTGCTCAATTTTGATAAGATACCGCAGTTTGTCCTTTAAATTTGTAAAAGCACATAGTTCTGATGTGGATTTCAGATTCAGAGTTCTCTTAGCAAGGTTATAGTGCTATAAAGTAGATCAAAGTAGGAAAACTCTTTGGAACAGATTACTTTGACCAGAGGTCTATATAGACTATAAAATAAACCGTGTTGCTTGTAAGGTGTAACGTATGTAGGCAAATCTCCTCACTTGTGACAAATGAAAGTGAATCTTTACTGTTTACGAAAAGCATTTGTTTTTGGAATGTGCATGTTCTTTGTCCTCATTTTAATAGCTGTATTGGCTATAGAACTAACAAGTTGTTATTTCTAATTGTCGCATTAGACTCAAGAGTCCTCTCAGCATGGTTATACTGCTTACTGTTGAGTTGCGACCACCTCTGATTTTTAGGGCCAATGAACTGGCACCTTAAATACATAATGACAGTACTGGCGTCAAACAACCTACCTAGGTCTAGGAGTCTTTTGGCACTTGGTATTGCGCAATCAGGCTACCATCACGTTATTAGTCCTGTTTACAATTAGGTCAAGTTTAGTGTTTACATAAGAAAGAAGGTAATCATTTGTTTTTGGAATGTCAATGTTCTTTGCCCTCATTTTTAAGTCAAGTTTAGTGTTTACATAAGAAAGAAGGTAATCATTTGTTTTTGGAATGTGAATGTTCTTTGCCTTCATTTTTAGGTCAAGTTTAGTGTTCTCATAAGAAAGAAGGTAATCATTTGTTTTTGGAATGTGAATGTTCTTTGCCCTCATTTTAATAGTTATATTGGCTAAGAGGTGGCAATGGGCCCGGCTCGACTCTGGGCCGTGCCTGTTCCATTCTTCGGGCCGGGTCGGGCATGGCCCGAAAGCGGGCCGTGCCGTGCCGAGCCCGGCACGCATGCCAAGCCCGACACGGGCCCGGACCCGATCAGGCCCGGCCGGCCCTCCTGCACCCGCAGGCTAGGCCTAGCGCCACCTAGGCCTAGCCTGGTCTGCACTTGGTCTTTTGTGCCGGGCTTGAGGAGTAGCTACTTTATTTAATGAAATTGTATGTATACATATAAAGACTCTTGGTGTGGTGGTTACTTCACCACATTTATTTTTGATAATTCGGACCGGCCCGAGCCCGAAGGGGCGTGCTAAGGCCCGGGCTGGGCCTCCAGGTGGCCGGGCCTGCCATCTTTGATATTGGCTATTGAGCCAACAATTTGTCCTTTCTAAATGTTGTATTACTGATTGCATTTGGAGATTTCTTTCATATGGTTATTCAAAATTGTGGCAGTCTTAAATTGTTTCTTCACCTTCCTTTATGATGACTAATTCTTGGGATCAAGGTTTAGGCTGCAATTAATATGCAATATATTTTTTTCCCACAGCAGAAATTTATTTAGTTTTAATTTTTAAATCTGTTTTCTTAGACGAAAAGCACTTCTTTTCAAAACAACAATCAAAAGCCTAGAAGAGCTCTTTTTTCATTTAAAAAGTGTTTTCAAATAACCTCAACAACTATTTATCTATCAACATTTTAAAAATTACATCTTTTATCCTAAACCCTGATATTGTCTCTTACTAAACATAGAATAGTTTTTTTTTCATTTATTCAAATAACCTCAACAACTATTTATCTATCAACATTTTAAAAATTACATCTTTTATCCTAAACCCTGATATTGTCTCTTACTAAACAAATTTTCTATATATAAATATATCAAAATATTCATTGGTATATAAAAAGCTATTATTTATTAAGTATATATGTATCAAATGTTAGTACAATTTTTTCAATTATATTTTAAATAATATACTAGTATTACATATTTTATACTTATAATTTATTTAAATAAATTCTCAGTATTTACATTTCAATTTATTTAAATGAATTTAAAATTGTACAGACGCCTCTTTCAAAATTCAAAATTTTTTGGACACTCCTCTATTTAGATCTACCAACCTCTAGATCTATGTGATAATTTTTTTAATCAAAATATCCTCTTTTGAGTTTTAACCATTACATTGATTGTCATTTGGAAGGAGGAGGGATAATAAAATCTTAACTGCAAAAATTAATTTTTCACCTCATGTGTACCAAGCAAATCAGCATTTACACAATTCTTTTTGATAGTTGCAAATGTTTTACATAACAATCCTTAGGGTATTCCAAACTTGCATGTCCTACAGTTGCGAATGGATATCCTGAATTGATTTAAAATTTTAGACAAAGCAATGGATGTAGTACTTTTCCGTCAGGATTATTTGTAAACTCTTTAGTAAGAAGAGGAAATGGGAAGGTAAAGAAGCTAAGAAGAGGGCATAGAATTTCGTGAGTAAAGAGAACTCATAAAGGAGGGGCAGAGGAAAATCTTGCCCCTCCATTTCCCTTAACGATAAATATTAGCTTTCATGGTTGACATAGTCAATCTTTTTTTTACATCAAATGCTAAGTCACAACTCACAACTTCCATCTTTTAGTTTTAGGTAGTGATCATAAACATAGCAATATGTGACTTGGCTGATGTATATATTCTTCTCTTGCAGATTCATCCTGTTCTTATGCTGATTGGCTTTATTATTCTCGGGGGTGAAGGTAAGTCAACTGAATGCAAGAATTAGCTTATTTAGTTAGATATGACTTATATATGTCTATCAAATACAAATAAAGATTCATGTCTACAGCTATTATGAGCTATAAAACTCTTCCATGGAATCATGATGTGAAAAAAGCTATCCATTGGACTCTTCATGCAATTGCTCTGATACTTGGTGCCGTGGGAATTTATGCTGCCTTCAAGTACCACAATGAAAGTGGAATTGCCAATATGTACAGCTTACATTCTTGGGTCGGGCTGGGAACAATCTGTTTATATGGTATTCAGGTAAACAGCAATAATTTAACCAGGTATTGGTTATCAGGTAGATATAGAATTTAATATGGAAGGTAAATGATATGTCAAAATGGTTTTTTCTTAGTTAAAATAATGGAGGAAAATATTTTCCTCTCTAAATCTGATGTTGTAGGATCCATGGCTGAACAGAATAGGCTAAAAGCTAGAAAATATTTTGTCACTAATCACATCAGTCATTTATGCACAAGGACAGGATCAATTAAACTATATTTTTCTAGATATATATTGTGACTTTTTTGGAGGATTAGAGAGGCAATTCCCAATAATTTATTAAATAAAGAGAAGATGCCCTTACATTACATTGGCTTAGAGGCCAGATCCTCCATTCATTGAGAAAATCTCTGCATTGGCATGTATTACATTGGCTTAGTTATATCTGATTTTATCTTCATGATTTCTTCCCAACAGTGGATATATGGGTTTGTGATCTTCTTCTTCCCTGGTGCTCCTGCACAACTGAGAGCTAAATCTCTGCCTTGGCACGTATTATTTGGGCTGTTTGTCTACATATTGGCTGTGGCCACTGCAGAGCTAGGTTTCCTGGAGAAGCTCACTTTTCTACAGAACTCAGGTCTGGACAAATATGGCCCAGAGGCATTCTTGGTAAACTTCACTGCACTTATTGTGATTTTTATTGGAGCCACAGTTGTGATATCAGCTATTGCTCCTGCGGATGCACCAGCACCACAAGGTTACGCTCCCATATCAGTGAATTAGCATATATGAACTTATCTGTAATGTCATGGTTATTTGTTTTAAAATGGCTGTTGTCTTTTAACCCTTACGAAGACATTTGCATGAGCTGTATATTTGTGACATTTTACTGATGTAAGAATGGGGAAACTTGAAAGTGCTATATATTACTGTGTATATATTATGACATTGGTGGAATTTCTTGCAATAAAATGCTATGAATAATATATGCAAATGATATTTACAATTACAAGTGTTCGGCGATTTTTGGTTGAAACCATCTATTACAGAAGTGGATAGAAGCAGCCAATTCTATTTAGCCAAAGAAACCTTAATCACTGGTAGTAGAGCTGTATCAGTAAAGCACCTTGGTTCAAACCGGAAATTTGGTAAAACTTTATCTTTGGTTTATTTTGTTTTTAAAACAAGTTTAATTTAACCCCATTTAGAATTTTCGGTTCAATTTTTTTTTTTTTTTGTCATTATTATTGATTAATCAGCAAGGACCTCTTGGACATTGTTAACGGGAGATGTGCGATAAGCCTAACGAATTGCAACTGTTACGTCTCGTTTAGGTTCAATCCTCATAAAGGATACCACTTAGGAGAAGCGCAACCAACACACAAAACCTTCATGAATAACTTGCAACATGAACCTCAACTACTTGCATTAGAATAATATTTATTACAATAATAAAATGTTATTCCAGAACTTTATACATATCTACGAAAATCAATGTCACAGTCTGCCTCCTCTACTTTATCTAATTAGACCTTCACAGTTACCACTCGAATCTGCAGATCTGAGGCAAAAATAACAAACATCAGCGGAAAGCTGAGTAGGATATCACAATATGTCAAGAGGTAAAGATGACCATCCATGATGCCATGATGATATGGTATTCAACTATGTGCATACCACAACCAACATTATATGCTCATACCAACCAATGTGCTGTCATCTTTAGATAAACACTTATGCATCTAACAACCACTATATACATGTATAATAATGCATACACCTCGTAACTATCATCATATACTCATGTCAATTAGCACAACATCAAATCATACATATTCTACCGACAATGCGTACATGCATAATAATCACCCAATCAAGAGCGTAGTGGACAATTGGGTTTCCCCCGCACTCTCTCACCTCGAGAGTGGCACCTCAAGCCCGCTCCAGTTGGAGATGCGACTATCTAAAAGATAGCTCGCCGACGTCTAACACCTCGACGCCGCACACACACCTATGTGGATATTTAGTGATCACTGGTGTCACTTACCCATACACATCGGGCAATAAATCAACAGTGTCCGGGCTTGCGCCTAACAACGGGTCATAAAGCACAACATGTCAATATAACACTCACAACTATAGAAGCAACATGCATAGAATGCTATCAGCCTGATGTCAACAATGTAATGCATACGACAACAACTACATCAATAATGCGACCAACCAATAATCTGAATCTAACATTATGCAACTCATTAACACATACACATGCTTCCAAATCATCATAATCACTACAGATGCAATTCATGCAACATAGTATGATATCAACATGTATATGAGCCAACAACATGCAATAGGAATTCCAACAATAACATATATCAAGATCAACAGAATGAACAACAAGATAAATACTTCAGTTTAGGATAATTCAACATGTGTCGAGATGAGAATCAACGAGAGTCAACAAGAATCAACCACCTTTAAAATCATACTCAACTGAACCATCATAAGAATTTACTTAAAATATTAATTAAGGCTCGACACGCAAATCGAGGCAATCTGTCTAATACTGTTTTCAAAATCTGATCATCTTTTGGAGAAACAGATATCACCAATAAATCCGGAATGCAATTTAGGTAAAAATTCATATAAGATATGTATGGATTCGACAACCGCAAGACCTTCAACATAATTCCGCAAGAAAACATCAATTTACCCAATTAAAATACATAAATAAATAGCATGACTGCTACAACCCTATAACACTGCCATCAAATTATAAAAGCCGATATAAACAAAATGATCTCCAATAGGTATAATATGTTTACCATACCCGACCCGTGTCGGATAAATATCCTTATGTAAAGGAGATATAAACAAAACACTCGTCACTGATTCCACATAAGGAGATAAATAATGTAAAGGATTTCAGGCTAATTAGCCTTATGTATAGTCTAATTCACATTTTCTCTCATGTCCTTGCCTATCCCCACACATGGCAACATTGATATTTACATGTCTAATATCCCCACGCATGGCAACGTTGATATTTATATGTTTAGTCATAGTATCTTGAATTGTTTCTTAAATGTGCATGAGATGATTTGAGCTTGCAATAGGCTAGACATGAAGAATTAATGCTTTTGACTCTATGAACTGAGATTTAATCATTGATATGTTTGTGGTGAGGGGTTCCTCTAGCAGAAGAAACTCATGTATTAAACACCTTTTGCATACTGAGTCCCACCTTACTGATGAATTGAAGCATCGATTTCTCTTTCCCTCACGAGAGGGGCGTTAGACAAGGTAATATTCAATCAACTTAGCTATTGATTGCTTATCTAAATTGATCACCACCGCAGTACATAACAGATATGTTGAAGGAGCTTTGGTACACAAAAGTCCTAGTGGTATCACCCACACATTTTTGTTGATGATTTACTCCTCTTCCCTCTTCAGCTCAAATAATATTGATAGCTTAAGGAAGCTCCGCTATTTCTAAATTGTTTTGCCATGGCAAATGATTTGAAAGCCAACCTCGATAAGACCTATCTAGTTCATTTACTAGGTGGCAAGAGCATATCTCTTCCGGTAGCAAATGAATTTTTGGCTCTAATGCTAGTAACTTCCCGTTGACCTATTTGGGGCTCCCACTAAAGCTCAATATCTTGAGAAAAGAGGATTGCAATGACTGCATCAATCGTATTGACAAAAAACTCCGTGGCTAGAAGGGCATATTACTATCGCAAGCGAGACAACCTAATATTTATCAATAGTACCATCACCAGCAACCCGACCAACATGATCTCCATTTTTTAAAGCCCCTAGCTAGGTTATCAAAAGGATTGATGCTAGGCGCAAAATTTTTTTCTAGGTTGGAAACAATATAAAATCGGCCAAAGGAAAATGCTTGGTTTACTATGATTTCCTCGTTATACCCTAAGGAGGGTGCGGGAGTTGGAACCTTAGATTTACAAGCTCACAATTGCGCTAGATTGGGCAAATGACTTCAGAAATTCATCCAAAAGTTGAATTTACCTTGGATCGTCATCATTGGAGTTATAACAAATAGTCACATGACTTGGTTGGAGCATTGGAATCTGCGTGATGCTTCATCGATCGGGAGAAACATCATCAAGCTCTAATACCTATTCAAAAACAGTATCGCATACAAGATAGGTAATGGTAAAAATGTCATTTGGAAAGAACAATGGTGTGGTAACCAAATACTAGTTGATAAGTTCCCGCACCTATTCATTTTTTGCAAAACCCCTGAACATCACCATTGTGAATGCTAGAGTTAGGGATGGGGATGGAAACTTTGAAGGATGGAATGTAAGCTTCACCACGCTTGTTAATGAATCACAATAACAAGACTTGGGCAATGATTTAGTGAGCTTATAAGCGACGTCAGGAAAAGACATGTGCATTTGGAAGTGGACAAATGTTCACTCTACTAAGTTGTTTCATTAATCACTCATCTTCACAAGTGTCAAAGACAAATTTCATACCTTTATTTGGCATTGGCAACTCCCTCCAATGATCTCTTTATTTGGGTGGATTTGGATGTGAAAAAGGATACTGACATGACTAGTAGGGATGGCAAAAAATTCCATTTAGATGGGTACATGCAGGTATTTACCCGTTTACGATGGGTATGGAGGTAATTTCCTACCCGCGGGTATTTCACAGGTAATTTTTCATACCCGTTTATTAAACGGGACAGGTACGGGTGTCATGGTACCCATACCCGCGGGTACCCATTACCCGCGAGAATTAGTAAATTATGATTTTACCCTCAATACATATACTAAAAAAACTCTAAATTCCTAACCTAATTCAATACCCAGTACCCACTACACACTGCGCCGCACTCGTCTTGCTCTCGATCGCTCGATGCCTCTCCTCGCTCGTCAAGTCGTCCCGACTCTCGCTCTCGCTCTCGATCGCTCGCACGCCTCTCCTGAATCCCGATCTCCTCAGTCCTCACTCGTTGCTCACTCGCTCGTCTAGCTCTCCTCGTTAGCCTACACCTCACTCGATCGCCCGCTGCTGTGCCCTCTCCTCGTCAGCCTACACCTTCGGCGGTCCAATCGTCGAGTGATTCAAGCAGCAAGCCTCTCTGTACACCTCGTCATTCTACACCTCGTCTTGGCCGAGCAATCTTCAAGCCCTCGTCGGCCTACACCTCCGGTGGTCCAGCCTTCCTCGTCGTCGAGTGATTCAAGCAGCAATCAAGCCTTTGGCCGAGCAGTCTTCAAGCCCCCTTCTTGCCCGAGCAATCTTCAAGCTTGATCGGTTGTCTCCCCCTCCAGGTCCTCCCCCCTTCTTGGCCAAAAGACTTGCATATTTTTGTTGTGAGCAACTAATTGAGTTGATGTTTTGTCAGATCAGTTCTCAACAATATGATGATATGCTATCGATGAATGCTTATGTCTACCCAATGCATTATAAAATTACCTAGCATTATCATATCATGATGTATGCAATGCCTCCTGTTAATGCATTATAAAATTAGCATTATTATATCATGATGTATGCAGCCTAAGAAAAGACTTGTATATTTTTGTCTATTGCATTATCATAATTTCATGATGTATGTAATGCCTCATGTTAATGCTTAAACTTATAAAATTTAATATTATTATGTGCTAATTAACGGTAGAATAAAATAACACGCTAATTGTATTTATTATACGTAGAATGTCTAAGGAGAAAATTTTCACTCCCTTGGCTATAAATGCCAATAAAAAATCATCACCAATGATAGATGACTCACCAGCAGTAGGTGAATCACCTCATCCGATAGGTGCAAGTCAAACTCCAAGCTTAGATGAAGGTGATTCGTCTAAAAGAAAATTAACTTCATCGGTTTGGAATCATTTCAAGAGGCCATGGATAGATGAGAAATGGAAATCCATTTGCAATTATTGTAATGGAAAGCTTTTAGGTGAACTTAAGCAAGGTACTTCACATTTGTCGTCTCATTTCAAGACTTGCAAATATCGAAGAACTAGAGATATAAGATAATCGTTTCTCAAAACAAGTGCATCAGTTACAGGTGAAAGAGTTGTGGTTGGCAACTATTCGTTTGATCAAGAAACAGTAAGACAATCTCTTGCTAAGATGATCATACTTTATGAGTATCCAATCTCCATAGTTGAAGATATTGGTTTCAAACAGTTTTGCAATGTTATGCAACCATTGTTTAAGGTGATTTCTCGCAATACATGATATTTGAATTAAATTAAAATGGTTGAAATTAGGGTGTAATTTTTAAGGGTGAGCCTGTTCAGATATTCTATATTTTTCATGATACATGAATCATACCTTATATAAAATCGATTCCTAAATTTTGAACATGGATCATACCCTATTAGGACCTAAAATTGGGTCATATCTGAAACTTGTAATGTAGTACAAGTTTCGGGCACCCTGCTGAAATCTATTTATTTATAGGTTCTAAGGTATAGGTTCCGGGCCAAATACCCTGTTGGAATCTATTTATTTATAAGTTCAATCACTCTGTTGCAACTTGTTCATTTATAGTTTTCACAGTATAATTCCGGGTGCTATGGTTCCGATTTTGATTCTTGTGTACCGATGTGTTGGATCTGGAATCGAAACCAATTTTAACTAGTTCCTTAATTTTTGTATCGGATCCTACTCGAATTTAATTTGGATCCACCAGGATCGTTTCGAGTCTACCCAGTATTTATGCACACCCCTAGTAATTTTTCTAATTTTACTATTGGTATTTTAATAACTAAGTAATTTTTTTTAAAAAAAACATACTTACACATGAGATTTAAATGTCACTCAAAATTTTAATATTTTAAATTAAAATAATAGATGATATATATAATAATGACAATAATTTTAATTTTTTATCAAAAAAATAAAATTACACGTTAAATAACAAGAAGACTTCTACGATCTTCCTCAAGCAAATTACACAAATCGGAAGGTCTTACCAAACTCCAAATAAACAAAGCATTTAAAGTCCTTGCCATATTTGTTACCCAATGGTCAGCTTTATTATATTATCTATTCACAAAAGAAAAAGAAACATAATCAAACTTAGAAGAAAGCAACTTGATATTCATCGTGACACTCTAAATCCTCCAATCATAAGAACACATGATGAAATTATTGCTTGTAATCCGACTCAACCACTATATTATTGAAGTGTTGATTATCAGCATACTTTAAAGCTTCTAGAATAGCAATAGCTTCACAATGGAAAGGAGAAGAAGCAGGAGTAGGATCTGCTATAGCTTCAAGACAATCACCCAAATAATTTCACACAACCAAGCCTATACCTGCAATATTATCCTTCCAAGAACCATCACAATTGATTTTAATAGAATTAATAACCGGTGGTGACCAAGAAAAATGAGGTAAAGTAGATGTTGAATTGCACTCAGGCGTTTGGGTATTTGTTAGCATAGTAAAATATGCTTTGACTTTCATAAATAGCAAATAAGGTTCAATGTTAAGGCTATTATGCAACTTATCATTCCTACAAAATTAGATCATCCAAAAGGAAAAAAGCAACAATGACTTTGAAGAAACTATCCATTAAAGGATTATCCAGCTTCAGAAACCAGCTACCAGAGGCCCAATTATCCCTATTTGAGAAGTCCATACCCAGATACCGCTCCAATAAATTCCGAAAAATTGAAACATACTCACATTCACAAAAAAGATGCTCAACGATTTCATCAAAATCCGGCTAAAAGCACAATTGGCAACAATACACAAATCCAACCTTTGAAGTCTAGCACGAGTTAAGAGCCGCATATGAAATAACTTCTAAAGAAAAAGTTTGATTTTCAAAGAAATATTTAGTTCCCACATAGCAGACCATAGATTGAACTTCTCACAAGGTGGACAATTATGATTAGTAAGAATTGAAAAGTTGATTTAGCACTAACCTATCATTTAACTTCATGGGTCCATACCCAAACATCATCACCGGGCTCAAGGAGAAGCTCAATCTGTTTAATATTTAGCAACAAGTCATTATCAAAGATACCTATACCTTTAGTATCATCCCATTGCTGGTCATGAATCAATGTAGCAACATTAGTATTCATATCCAAAGCATTAGTGTCAAAGAAAGAGGGTTTAAGGCACAAAGGAATATCAGTACACCATGGTTCCTGAAATAATAAAGTTTGAGTACCCGAAGCAATAGATTTCTTGAAACCTATGTTGGCTTAAGGTTTTCTACCTTGGTCTTAATCTCGGTTTTGATTATAACAAACATTAAACTAATATTTCATTGAGAAATATTTTCAGGTTCCATATCGGTTAGCGCTCGACGTCCGTGATCGAGAAATCGGTAAGGACGATCACCGACGTTCGGGATTCTTCGGGAAGTTAGAGTTTAGGTTTAAGATGTCTAGAATATAATGTAATCTTCTTTATGATGCAAAGAACTCCAGAACCAAACCCGAACCCAAAATATGAAAACCCGAAAACCGCCCTGAAATTCACTTAGCCTAGGGAGCTCATTGGAGGACTATATGACCGACCTAGACATTTTCTTGACACAAAAAATAGCGATAATTGTTCCTTGGGTAAAAACTAGATAACAAGGTATTTTAAAGGAATTTTTGAAAGCCTTTAGCATACCCAAATTTGACCCGGGAGATTAGAAAATTTCTGGTTTTTGAAAATTTATACTAGACCCCAAAAACTAAATTATGATTCTTAAGGATTTTAATTTTTTAGATATTTTTATTGAATCCAAATGGGGAGTAATCCTTAGATAACATTTATGTTTTAAAGTTATTGACTTAAAGTCAGTAAATATTATATAAATAGACTTAGCAAAGACGAAATCCAAACGAGCAAAAAATCCAGCCTAACCAAACTGCCCTGCACAGGTTTGGTCGATTGACTGGTTGATCGACTACATTTCGATCGACCGACCATTGCCCAGAATGGGCAGAATGCTCCGGTCGCTCAGGCGGTTGCTTGGTCGGTCGACCGACGATCGACCAGACAAGTGATTGGCGGGCTGTAACGTGCAAAAAATCGCCCGTTGAGAAGAGAGAGCTATCTCTTCTCTTCATGGCTTATAAATAAGAAGCCATGAGAGCCTTCCTTCATGATGTTGATCACCTCTAACCTCCTTGAGCCATCTCTTGATCAATTCTAAGCATTCATTGAGCAAATCTTGTGAAAACCCTAGCTTGAACCTTTCATCTCCTTGATTAAGCATTTATTTCATTGCTTCATCATCTAAGACATTAAGAGGAAGTCAGGGATCTTATTTTGGAACTAAATAATTTATTATTTGATTTATTGCTCCATTTTATGTTGTATTTTCTTATTATTTCATTGTATGTGAGTTTGTGTAAACCTAGAGTGCTAGGTTGATTGAGTTTGTGGTTGCCTTGGTGTTAAGGCTTAAATCCACCATTGTAAACTTAGTTTACTAGGAATAGTTGAGTTATCCCTTAGGTTAAGGTGAGAGAGTGCTCTCGGTAGGAAGACATAATATTTTCGGATGTGAAAGTGCCTTCGGTTTGAGAGCGAAAACTTTTCGGTGTAAAGTCATCTTTGTAAGGGAAACGATATAATCTAGTAAAGCTAAATTTAAAAATCCTAAGTGGGGTGCTTAGGTATGGAGTAGGCATTGTGGTCGAACTATTATAAATACTTATATTAGCATTATTTTATTTGTGTATCGCATTGCTTATCTTTATTATTCGCTTCCGCACTTAGTCGTCAATTGTGAATTGCCTAAATAACTTAAGAAACTATTAAAATCGAATTTAGGCTAATTGATTAATTAAAATATTATTTACCCCTATCTACTGTGGCCATTTCATCAACAACCTATAGTGAGATTGTTAAAAGCAATAGTAAAGAGCCTACACGACCAAGAAGAACTTCTTGGTAAATGAAAACTTTGCCCATAATTTCATAATTAGATTTTACAACTTATTATTTTAAAAAAACGTAGTAATATTTATTAATTATCATGCTTCCCAACGACGATTGGATCAAAATTAACACAATCTAAACAATAACAAATAAATTAGTATAAATCGTATCATATACAAGTAATCCAAGTTCAATTATCACAAGTACATCAAAATTAAACTTATCAACTATTGATTTTTTTTTTTGCCTCGGAGGAATTTGATTCAATTAAATTTATCATTAAAAAATGAAAACGACATGAATTTATCTAATAAATTTATATTAATAGGATCAAAATTAAATTAACATGTAAACTAATTAACCACATCAAAATTATTTTATTTTAAAACTTTAATTTGAGTAATTATCATTTGTCTAATTTTTTTTATCAAAAAAAAATTATATTAGGCTTCTAGGCAACAACCAATGAGTCATGATACAAAAATTATTCAAGCTCAGGAGGCCGAGTGGAAGTCCAAACAGTGGATCCCTTACGACTCCTAGCCTAATATGCTGCCCAATTTGCAGCTTTGTTTGCATTTCTAAATACATGAGTAAAAAAGATATGTGAAAACTTTTCACAAATAACTCTAATATCTTGAAAGATGGAATCCAAGCTCAAAGTAGACTAGGAATTTGAGTTGATGCAATCAATTAACTGGCTATAATCAGACTTGATAATAATCTAATCCAAGTTCCTGTCACAAGCATAAAAAAGCCATGAAGGATCACAATAGCCTAAGAATAAATAGCGGAAGATGAAAATGAGAAATAATTGGCCGGAGGCAAAAATACATTCGCCTTTAAAATTTCGGAGAATGATTCCAATGCCACCATCCTCATTAAGGAAACAACCATCACAATTAAATTTTAACCACAACTCAGGTGGGGGAGACCAATCACAAGCATTAAGATTCAAGTAGATAGTACCCTCGGGAGTATAAGTATATGAATATTGGCTTGAATAAGCCAAAATGCGAGTCACTGCCTTATGAATGGTTGATCTTTTTTCCTCATGCGAAATAGAATTTCTAAAATACCAGATAAACCACAAAGCATTGACAATAATAACCTTAGATTCCGGGGTTAAGAAACCCTAAATTCAACAAAAATCAGCTACCTGAATGCTAAGGGCCTGTTTGGTTAGCGAAACCAAGTCTGTTTTCATGGTTTCAGTTTCATTGAAACCAAAACTGCTTACGAAAACGTGCTTACGAAAACTGAATCGAAACCAGAATGAAAACGAAACCAGTTTTCTTAATAAAAATGAAAACAACAGAATGTTGTTTTCTATGGTTTCGAGACTGTCGATTTCGTCATCAAAATGCTGTGACAACTTTGTAATTATAAATATTTTTTTTATAAAATTAATTAATTTAAAAATAAATCAAACTATATCGAATTTTTAAAAATAAAAATAAAAATCATCATTTTTAACTCAAACTTTTATCTTAAATTTATAAAATAATTAAACCAATTTATATCTAATTGACTCAAACCCAAATTTTAAATAACTCAATTTTCTTAAAGTTGGTCTATTTATAATTTAATCAAACCTAATTTTAGATCATTGGACTTGTTTTTTTTTGAAATTTTATAATAACTATTAATTAATTTTTATATCTAATTGAACAAAAAAATCTTAAATTACAAATAACTTAATTAATTAAATCATTTAAATATTTTGTAACCATATTAACAAATATTTAATTTTGTAAACTAACTAAATATTTAATTACTACTAAAAATGTTCAAGGAAAATTAATATTATTTTTTATAATCAAATAAATATTTACTGGTTTCAACTAACTAAAACTGATGTTGTTTTTATTAACCAAACGCGTTTTCAGAAAATTGAAAACTAGAAACCAAAACCAAGTTTTCGAAACCAAGTTTTCAGTTTCACTGAAACCAAACCAGAAAATAATTTTCGCTAACCAAACAGCACCTAAGTGTTTGTACAGGAAAAATCAAACTTAAGAACATGATGCAAAGCCGACCAAAAATCACAAGTGGAACCACAATGAAAGAATAGATGTTGAAAAGTCTCAACATTTGAATTGCATAGAACACAAGTCTCATTGACAGAAATACCCAAAGAAAACAAGTGAGCTTTGTAATTTTTCATGAAAAAAAATCTATATAAAAGTTGAACTTTCAGAGAAGTTTTCAACCTCCAAATCATATTTCAAGCAGGATTTAAACTAGTAGAGTGCAAATCTAAGCATTTCAAAAATATATAAGTAGAGGAAGAAGAAGCAAGACCATTATTATTAGGCTTCCAAATTAATCTATCATCATCATGTTGTAAAGGAATATTAATTCTTGTGATAGCCTCCCTAAAAGCACTGCCGCACATAATATGGCCAATAAAAGAGGACCTGTTATGGTCCTGAAGCAAATGTTGAACATGAGTAATACTATTAATCAAGTTAATATTGAAAAAAGAAAGTTTGATAACTAAAAGTTTGATGACTTAAGTGGTCTGTTGTATTTAAAAGAGTTCAGATGAGGGTATTTTGCTTTAACTAGATTAGTCCACATTGAGGAATTCTCATTTAAATATTTGAAAATTCTACCAACTTGTAAGGAAATACTTTTATTCTTAAGATCTTGAATACCAATACCACTATAATCCTTAGGCAAAGTAATAGTATCCCAATTAAGTAAATGCATACCTTTCTTATCACTAGAATTACTCCAAAGAAAATGATAGATTTTGGATTCAATTTTATGACAAAGATTCTTATTAATCCAAGTCACATAGACAATATGAATGTGAATAGAATTTAGGATAGAATTTAGAATAGATTTAACCAAAACTAATCTGTCGGCTTGAGGGAGTAGATTAGATTTCCAATTGTTCAGCTTAGCATCAATAAGAGTAAGCATAGATTCATGGATTTTAGGGGGCGATCTTCTAGGGAAGATCATAAACCTAAATATTTAAAAGGAAATGAGCTAACTCTCATGCCAAGCTGATTACAAACTCTAAGCTTAGTAGAAGGAGGGGTATTGTTAGGAAAGTGGATATCAGATTTAGAAAAATTAACTTTTTGACCCGTTAACTTTTCATAGTGGGAAAAAAATATTCTTAACAGAATTCAGGCTTTTGTTATTAGCCTTAAGGATAAGAATAATTTTGTCAGCAAACATCAAATGAGAAATAAATAAATTATCTTTCAACTTAAAGGGAGTGAGATGATCCAAATTAGCTTCCCTATTGATGAGATGAGTTAGAATATGAGCAACGAGGATGTATAAGAAAGGAGAGAGTGGATCCCCTTACCTAATACCCTTATTGGAAAAAAAAAATCTGGAAACATGAGAATTAATAAAGCATACAAAAGTAGGGGAAAATACAAGTCTTGATCCAATCTATGAATTTATTAGGAAACTTATGAAGATCAAGGACATGAAGAATGACATCCCTATTTAGAAGATCAAAAGTTTTCTCTGGGTCAATCTTAATAATGATAAAATGATACTCACTCTTAGAAGAGAAGAAAGAATGCACCAGCTCCTAAACTATAATAATATTATCCTGGATAAGTCTACCTTTAATAAAAGCATATTGCTCATGACTTATTAAAATGGGCAAACAGGCTTCGAGCCTATTCGCAAGAAGTTTAGAAAGGATGTGGTAAAAGATATTGTAAAGAGCAATAGGTCTAAAATCCTTAACAAGTTCAGGGTTTTTGATTTTAGAAATAAAGGTGAGGAGGATTTGGTTCCAATCCTTGAGGAGAATAGAAGAGTGATAAAAGTTATTGATATCATGCATAAAAGTTCTAGAGATAATATGCCAATAATTCTTGTAGAATTCAATAGTGAACCCATCATGGCCAAGACTCTTTCCATTTCTAAAGGGTTTAATAATAGCAGATATTTCAAGTTCAGAGAAAGGAGAGATAATTAAGAGTCATTTAGATAAGAAGGAAGTTTAGGCCAAGCAAGGGGAAGGATTAAAGGTGGAGGAATTTGAATTCCACACATCAGTGCAATGAGAAACAAAAACATCAAGAATATTAATCTCTAAAAATATGGACAGAATAAGCATTCTTAATAGAGTTAATGTGATTGATGCGCCGATGCATAGTTACAGTTCTATGGTAGAAAATAGTATTCTTGTCACCGTCAGTAATCCATGGAGATTTAGACTTAGACCACCATTTTAAATAAATTTGTCTAAGGAAAGCTATATGTTTATCATTTAATGATCGAAGCTTAAGGTGAATATCAGGGGAGCAAAAGGGAGGTGTTCAATAGCTTCTAACATAGCAATATCATCATTAGTAGAATTTAAAATAGATTCAATAATACCAAGAGAGTCCTTATTCCATTGAGAGAGAGCACTTCTATTAGAATTTAGTTTAGAAAGAAACATATAATTAGAATTAGAAGTAGAAGATTTATTCCAAGATACTCCGTCCAAAAACTTTGAAAATGAAAAATCTTATTTCTAAACTATTTATTTGAAGGAATACTAAAGAGTAAAGGCCTATGATATTCTAGGCAATGCTTAACTAAAGAATGACCAAAATAATGCAACCAAACGGTATTGGCAAAAATTCTATCAAGTCTTATAAGAATTCTAGCAAAACCTTGCATATTGTTAGTCCAAGTATATTTACATCCAGAAAAACTTAAATCAATAAAAGCTTTCTAAACTTGCATATTGTGCTCTTCCTCAACATTTGCTTCCTCTTCCAGCTCATCAAGTATATTGTGTTCTTCCTCAACTTGGTCCATGTCTCTACATTCCTCTTCTAGTTGATCTTCTTCCAGCACTTGCATACCCATCTTCTCACGATATTCAACCACTGACATTGATGGATGCAAAGGTGCAGTCTTTGTCTTCTTTGTTGCATACTCATCTCCTTGCTCATGGTTAACTTCTCTTTGTTGATCTTGAATGGTTGATATTTTTTGCTGCTACACTTGGGTAGATCTTTGATATTGAATAATTGGTCTTTGTTGTTGCACTTGAGAAGATCTTGTATTGGAATTGGAAGGAACTTGCTTTTGAGTAGACGATCTGGGTTTAGTGATGGCTGCATTAATTGGTTTTGTCCCTCTATCTTGAATATCATTGGAAATAGCCTGTCTCATAGTAGAAACACTAGGTTGAGTGGGGACTGCATCCTTTGGCTTTTCATATGGTATTTTTTCTCTCTCTTGCACATTGATATTCTTCTTATTGGCTCTGAAGCATACCTTTTCAGCACAGTATGTTTGTTTCCAGGCTAACTCTTTGAATTTAACTTCTTATTATGTTCAATCTTTTCACATTTAATTTTGTAATGCTTGGCTAACTTTTTGCTTGACTTTGCTTGTAGCGAAAAGTCCATATCACTTCCTTGTATCATCTCACCGCATTAATCATAGAAAACTATTTAATTTTCAGTTATATAAATCATAAATATATAGCATGTTCAAATTATATGAATAAAAGGAAGCTGCTGTAGTAAGATCTAAACAATTTGGATATTGGGCAAATTCCATTGTTGGTTAGATCCATGGTTATATCAGGATACTGATATGAGTATCCTGATATCTATCAGGATACTTCATTAATAACACTGCTACGTCTCAACCTTGTTGATCCATCAACAACAGTCAAAGGGAACTTCAATGAAGCTACAAGCTTCTCTACGTTCTCCCTAAGTTCTACATCAGGAAGTTGTTAACCATTATTGTACTGAGCCACAGTCATATTTCGGACTGGACTTTGAGTACTTAACTTTATAGAATCTATCAATGTTTTGCTGTAAAAATGAAAGCAATTTTGGCAATTGGAAAGAGAAATAGCTTCATAATAATTTAGATATACATAAGAAATGATCGATATACAAATAACTAAAATAGTTGATGCATCACAAAATGAACTTTGCAGCATTTATGCTCTTTTTATGAAACCAATTGCTACAAGACTATAATTGTCA
This sequence comes from Canna indica, assembly GCA_034359265.1. Classification (NCBI taxonomy): domain Eukaryota; kingdom Viridiplantae; phylum Streptophyta; class Magnoliopsida; order Zingiberales; family Cannaceae; genus Canna; species Canna indica. The sequence goes on along the minus strand of CP136894.1, from coordinate 11,613,420 downwards.
GATCATTTTAGGGTCCTCTACTCCTCTTAAACCTTCTATAACATTTAGCATTATTCCATGATTACATGCAAAGGATTTGAATTGATACTAGTACAGGTTGACACATAGTATGAGTTGGCATGCTCCAAAAAATGCTCGAGTGTCCTAGGACACTTTAGATCAACTCTAAATCCTCAGGATGAGATCCTGGTTCATATGAAAAACTGATAGGCATGCTAGTTACATTTTTCAAAATGTTAGTATTGAATGAAACATAGCATTTAATATCCTTCTTCACAATTTCAACATGCATTCTCATTTTTTAATCCCTGTAGCATTATCATCAATCATATATTACTTGTAATGTGAGTCATAAGCTAATTATTCTAACTCCTAAAAATATTAAGTTAATTATTCTATGATTGTGCAGGATTGCTTGAGAGTCATTAGCTAGAGAATCTAAAGCTTAAGAAAATAAGTACCCGCAAAATCTTGCACATCTATAATGGATTTTTGAAATGGATGCATTTCCATTTTCTTACTCTATCTTATTATTTTATTGGTAATACTTTACTTACTACGAAGAAGTAACTTTAATTTTTTATATAAAAGAAAGGGAAAGGAAAAAATATATAAAAGATGCTTCATTTATTAGCATCTTATATTTTCCTTGAAAAACATTATGTCACACTATGAACAGGACCAAATGACAACAACACAACACAATATGAAGCAAACCAGTTACAGGTAACAAGGTTATACTCTATTCTATGAAGAAGTTAAACAAATATTTTAGAATGTTCAATTAGATTCAAGTAAGATAGATGATGAGCACCTCATTTTGAAGCGCTTCTCGTCTCCGAATGGATATAGCTCCAATTGTTCTTTCACCTAGTCAGACATAATAAAATGGATGTTAGTTGAGACTAAAAGTGTTGATTGATTAAATAAGACTATAAGTACCAAGTATAAGACTATAAGACTATTGTGATAATGGATTACCAACTGTGATAGATCAGCGAGCAGGACTATAGGACACGATAGAGGAAAACCAGGACTGCAGGACGCGATATACAGGACTGCAACTCTGTAGGACGCGAGCAGGAGGATTACCAGCAACGATAGATCAGATTGCGATAGAGAAGGAGGATTACCAGTATCGATAGATCAGGGCGCGAGCAGGAGGATTAGGCGCTCTTATCAGCGGCGATAGAGCAGGTCAGAGGATTAGGATGCGAGCAAAGGGAAAAAAGAAACAAGGAGGGGATTAGGCTTATCAGCGATGATAAAGCAACAGCGACGAGCAGGAGTTACCAGCAGCGAGGAGAAGGATTTGAATGCGAGCAGGGAGTACTAGTGGCGATAGGTTACCAACGACGAGCAGGAGGACTAGGATGCGAGCAGGAGTACCGGCGGCGAGCCGGAGGAATTACCAGCGATGAGCAGGAGGAGTTACCATCAACGATAGAGCAGGAGGAGGGTTTTAGTCAAGCAGGCGGAGGGCGGGCATAGAGAAACAAGCTTGAAAGGGGCGCGGGGGTTGTCGATCACTGCTGAAAAAATGAGCGGGTTTTAAAACTATTTTAGAGATTTAGGAACGGTTTATTTTTATTATTCTATTTTTGACATATAGGAACGGTTTTAGGGTATTTTAAAGAGAACGGTACCATTCTGTTCCCATTGTATATTGGCTAAGGGAATAATTTTGAAAACCGTTCCCATATATTGACTACAGGAACGGTTTTTTTTTTGTGTTCCCATAGTACTTAGCTACGGGAATCGTTACTAAAACTGTTCCCATAAGTGATGTATGAGAACAGTTTTTTAACCGCTCCCAAAAGTGGCGTGGCCACAGTCATAAAATGTAGTAGTGTTTATAATTATTATTTAAAAATAATAAATTAAAAATTAAAAATATCAAAATATGTGCATATAGAGAAAATAAGTGGGGTAAAAACTTTTATTCCAAATTTAAGTGGGATAAAAATGTGGGAGAAAAAAATTAAGTGAAAAAAATTAGGTGGGGAAAATGACAAAAATTTGAGGGAGAAAGTTTAAGTGGGAATGATATATATATATATAAGATTTAAAATTGTATAAGTTTTTTAAAAAATAAAGAAAAAAAAATTTATAAACACAAAAGTAATATAAAAAAATAATTATATACATTAAAAAATTTAAAAATACAAAAATAATAAGATTTTTATGGACAAAAATTAAATATAATATAAGTATAAGATAATAAGTTTAAAAAAATAGAAAATAAAATATTTAAATTATTCTAAACTGCATAAATTTTTTTGATTTTGAAATACTATTTTTCAATAACAAACCCAAAAAATAATATTTCAAAACCCAAAAAATAATATAAAAACTTCGATAAATAAAAAAAATATTTACAATTATTATTCAAAATATAATAAATTAAAAATTAAAAATATCAAAATAGGTGCATATAGGGAAAATAAGTTGGGTAAAAAATTTTATTACGAATTTAGGTGAGATAAAAATTTGGAAGAGAAAATTTAGGTGAGGAAAGTGAAAAAAGTTTGAGGAGATGAGTAAAAATAAAAAGATAAGTGGGATAAAAATAAATGTAAAAATTTGAGGGAGTTGGGGAGCTTAGGCGGGATGGAGCGGTTTAAATCATAGTTTTGGTCCCTATAGTTTTCTCCAATTTTGGTTTTAGTCCCTATAGTTTCAAAATTTTAATTTTAGTCCACACACTTTACTTCTGTTTAAGATTTGGTCCCTACCGTCAAATAAGATTTAATCGGTGCTGACATGGGTAATATGTGCTGACCAGACAATGCTGACGTGGAGCCTGCAGGGACTAACTTTGTAAATTATAGGAACTAAAATTAAAATTTTAGTAACTATGAGGACTAAAACTAAAATTTTATAAACTATAGGGACTAAAATCAAATTTTAATTAATTATTTTTCTTAATAAATATAAAAAATTACATGATATTTTTTTTAAAATTTATTTATAAATAACTATAATATTTAAAAATATTATAATTGAGTAAACTTTTTACCAATTAAGATTATTTATTTTGGATTTTATCTTGAAAAGAGCGATGACATGTTTATATATTTAGTAGGGGTGAGCACAGGTCGAGACGTCCCGACTATCCCGGTCCGGCCCGACCCGAAAAGTCGGGACAAATCCCATCCCGGTTCAAAATTGGGAGGGGACCGGAACAAATATGTTCGTCCCGATTAAAAATCGGGACGGGACCGAGACGATACAAAAAAAATTGGGATTGTCTCATCTCGGCCCTGTTTATAATATAAGTAATATTAAATAGGGATATAAAATTATTTTTTTAGAAAAAAATATTAATTATTTTAACGGAGATATTTTTTTTTATAAGAAACCAATATTAATAAATTCGGACGTCCTGGTCCGATCCTAAATTTTTCAGAGCGAGACAAAATCGGGATGCTTCGTATTCGAGATCGGAACCCGGACGCATATTTACGTCCCGACTCAAAACCACGGGACCGGGACATACCAAATCTCGGCCCGTTTCGGTTCCGAATACGAAGCATCCTGATTTTGTCCCGCTCCGAATTTGGGACCGGACCCGGACAGGACTAGGATGTCCCGAATTTATTAATATTAGTTTTTTATAAAATAAAAACAAATCTCCGCTAAACTAATTAATATTTTTTTTCTAAAAAAATAATATTATATCCCTATTTATTATTACCTATATTATAAATCGGGCCAGGACGGGACAATCCTGATTTTTTTTTGTATCGTCCTGGTTCCGTCCTGATTTTTAATTGAGACGGACATATTTATCCCGATCCTGTCCCTATTTTGAACCAGGACAGGATTTGTTCTGACTTTTCGGGTCGAGCCAGACTGGGACGGTCGGGACGTCCCGACTCGTGCTCACTCATACTAAATATATAAACATGTTGTCTCTCTTTTCAAAATAAAATCCAATATAAATAATCTTAATCGGTAAAAAATTTGCTCAATTTTAATATTTTTAAATAAATTAAAAAATATCATGTAATTTTTTATATTTATTAGGAAAAGTAATTAATTAAATTTTGGTTTTAGTCCCTATAGTTTACGAAATTTTGGTTTTAGTCCTCATAGAAAATTTTTAATTTTAGTCCCTATAGTTTACAAAGTTGGTCCTTGCAGGCTCCACGTCAACATTGTCCAGTCAGCACATTTTATCCACGACAACACCGTTTAAACCTTATTTGACGGTAGGGAACAAATCCTAAACAAAAGTAAAGTGTGGGGACTAAAACCAAAATTTTAAAACTATAGGGACTAAAATCAAAATTGGAGGAAACTATGAGGACCAAAACTATGATTTTCCCTTGTTTATATTATAGTCTATATATATATGTGTAATTATATTTTATTAGTTACATATTTTACTATATAATTATTTTCATATATTTTTTGATTAAAAATTATTTTATAATATTTTTATTTTATTGAAAATTGTAGTTATTTTTTTAGTTTTTTGAAATGGTACTTTTGTAAGCTATGATTTTTTAATTAGCAAATAAGTTATTTCACTTACTAATATTTTTTATTTTGATTTTGTTTTACTGTTGTATTCCATTTTTTTAAATCCTATCCACCTGTATTATATTTTTATTAATTTTCTATCTAGAATATTAAAATTTTATTATTATGATTAAAATTTTAAATTTATTATTGTAAGATTGATATTTATGTTTAGCTCTGTTGATAAATGATATTATTTTTATATCTCAATGTATAATTATATTTTATTCATTTTATATATTAATATAGAATCAATTTCATCATTATTATTAATTTAAAAATATTTTATAAAATTATTTGGATCCCGTTGCATAGCGCGGGATTTTTTCTAGTTGTAATTAAAACTAAGAAAACATTTCAGTTTAATTAAAATTATATGCAGTTTGGTTTGGTGAAAACTAACCTAGGTAATTTAATTTAATAAAACTAAGATACGAAATTTAATTTTTGTTAAAAATTAAAATATTTAATCTAATTTAATTTAAGTTAGCTTAACCATTTAACCTAGATAAAGTTTTTTTTTAAAATAAAATAAATTACAATTTAATTATGGTGAGAGAGTAAACTAAGATTTTTCACATGCGCGACCAGAGAAGTGACTATATCTAATTATGCGTAAACTTGGACTCAAACAGATAAAATAATCTAATCACATAATATTTTTTATTTTTTTAGCAAAGATAGTGTATAACCCCATATCTATGGAAACATTTAAAATATTGGCACCAACTGTACTACGTCTCATAGTTGGTAAATCACATAATTAATATTTGCTTTGCTCTTTAACTTAGCATCGATAAAGATATGTGTAGACCATGCTGTCACGGGCCAATTGTTTAGTGTGGAAGAACCCGCGTGGCACCCTTGCATCCGGTGCAAGGGATAAGCTTATCATCCCAAATTCGTCCCGAATTGGGCTTTTCGACTTAACATCGTAGTGCATGCGTTGGTCCACGTGCCAACCTCGCGCTCCATATATATCCATGCCCGAAAAGATTATATTGGTCGAATGATATTGAAGGCGTAAAGTAAAATAATAATTACAGGATTATGGACGCAAGAAAATATAAAATCGGATGTAGGACGAGCTCCGCAATTGTCTTAGGTGAATATCGACAGGTCGCACGCCCATATGTGCCACTCGTTCATCTCCGCCCAAAGCAACCATTTTGTTTGCCAACACTAATCTCCTATATTATATATGGGACTCCTAATCCCCAAGTGAAATCCCAAGGTTCCCAAAAGCACGATGAACATGATAAAATCGTGGCCATGTGAGATGGTGATTTTCCATGACCACGACCATGACGAATGTAGAAAAACTACTCCACTTAGCCATAATGCAGTACGCACCAAGCGTCGAATGATATCGAAATGCATCCAACTCGTACTGTAGACCCTCGGGGATCGTACAAAGAATTTTACAAGTACGAACTATAATAAAAGCTAAAATTACATGAACGCAAAAACATATTTACAAACATGTAGGGAATATTCCGTCATAATTCGTCATTGCTCAGGCAAATCAAAAAATTCCTAAAAATGCGGTATCTAGTGCTCATAAAGACACAACTACCTTAGGGGTTATACATAATAATCAAATTAAATTAAAATAGTCAAAACCAATTTTAAAAGTTAAACGGACAGATTTAAAGCTTTGAGATTTTATCCTTTAAAATAAAACTAATCTTCTTTAAAATTTCTATAGTGAAAGGATGGTAAGTGAAAACAAAATTGTCTTTTAGGATTAATTTTATAAAAATAAAAAAAAATGTTTTAGAAAAAACGTAGAACTCTTAATTATATGTAGTTTTATGATATGCTATATTTTAAAAAGATATTTTCAAATGAAACTTAAGTCTTTAACTACTCACATATAAATAGTACGGAGGGAGTTGGTAACGGGGCACGTGAGATGCACGCACTATGTGCATGGTCACCACAGACAAGAGGAGAACTGGAGTGCTACTTTTATGAGTGAACATGAATAAAAAAATCAGTTAATGTAGCTAATAAATGAATAAACATGAATTTATCTTTACTAATTCAATTCACTTACTAATTATAATTTATTCATATTCATTCATTCGGAGCTTATGTTCACTTGTTCATACAATTTTTATAAAAAAATTTGCTCATGTTAGCTTTTTTCTAGAAGAACTGACCGACACCAAAAACTGGATCTGATGCAAACTTCGCTAGGGCTTCGAACCTGCTCTCGCACCGAGACCGACATGCGCATCAAGCCTATTCGCTTCCCGTGCGCCACGTCTCCAGAGTTCTACAGGCTTAAACCCTGCACATCCTCCACGTGTATCCCTACGTGGCACGAGAACACTACCCCTTATCTCTTTATATATCTAAATTTATCTCTCCTTGTCCACATATATATATATATATATTCCTATTTTCTTCTCGCTTCCTTATTTCTACCAAGTAATCAATTTACCCGAACTACGACCCAAATCAATATGCAGGTTCAAGTAGCTCCTATGCTCGGCCATGCATACGAACTGGAGCCGGAGAGACCAGCTGGTTCGCGTGCAGGTAATGTGATCTTGATATGTTCCAAGAATTTGTTTACTTTTGAGTTTTGCCTCTTCAATGAATGATTTGTGTTTGTAGCCACTGATCAGGCTGAAGAGGAGCACCACGAGAAGAAGCCGGTGCTGAAGAAGGTCAAGGAAAAGGTGAAGAAGATAAAGAACACCATCAAGAAAAAGCACGGCCATGGCAACGACTATGATCATCACCAGGACCGTGACACGGACGACCAAGACGATGAAGACGACGATGATGATGAGGAGGATGATGAGAGCCTTAATGACCCTGAGATCCATGGCGGCAACTGTGCGTCTTCTATATATATATATACCTTGTTCTTAATCTTTGAGAAGATGGACTGAGTGATCATATGTAACAATTTTGTGGTTTGTGATGACTAGTAATTATAGCTCCTGAACAAAGAGCCACCGGAGAGTACTCCGCCAGCAGCTTGAGGACGAGCGGCGTGGACACATCGCCCCTCAAAGATCTAGATCAGATCGGAGGATTCAAAGAGGACTCTGCTGCTCCTAACTCGAATCCATCTAAAACCGAGAAATATCGAGGTGAAAATAATACGAACAAAAGTGAAGAGTGTAGTTGAATCATTGATCAATTCTCTTAATACTACTGAGCAGGTGGGGAGGAGATAGAGACGTCGCCGGTGATCGAGTCCTTCGAGGCCATGACTGTGTCGGACCAACCGCCCGCGAAGCACGAAGCGAGCGAAGGCCGGAAGCTGATGGAAGAAGAAAAGGGCCGAGGATCGAGCTACACAGAGAAGATATCCACGACGGCAAAGAACGCCTACGGGAAGGTGGCGGACGCGGGGGCGGAGGTGGTGGCGAAGGTGGTCCAGCCAACGACCAGCGCGACGAAGACGGCGTGTGGGAAGGTGGCGGACGCGGGGACAGGCGTGGTGGAGAAGCTGGTGCAGCCAGGGAGCATCGACGCAGAGGGCGGCCGCAGGGTTAGCTCCGCAAAGCTGGCGGAGAAGCTGAAGCCGGGAGAGGAGGACAAAGCGCTGAGCGAGGTGATATCAGATGCGATACGGAAGGGGAAGACGACGGCGGAAGAGAAGGTAGCGGGGAGAGGCGGCGGCGTTGGGATGATAGGGAGACTGAAAGGCGCGGCCACCACTTGGGTCGGTGGCAGAGTGCGGAGTTGGAACGCTTCTTGGCCGTTGAGCGAGCAAGAAAGAAAAGGTATAAGATTACCTGATAAGGGAAAAAACTTATACGAGGCCATATAAAAATTTCAATGAGCTAGTGGATAGGAATAAAAAAGAAATGAATAGATTCATATTTATTCATATTTATTAATTTATTGTTCATATTTATATTTATTTTTTTTATATTTATGTTTAATCATTTAAAATTCATATTCACTTTGTCATAAATTTTCTATGAGCAATCTTTCCATGGAAGTTGCTATATTATGCATAAATAGAAACAAATATATATGATAAGGTATAATTTACTTTATGATGTTGTGACAGAAATGGGAGAACTGAAGGGACGTGATATGCCAAAGGAGGAAATCCTCAAGCAGATAAAAGACTTGAAGTAGGGAAATATATATATATGCAGTGGTGTTTCTGTCCTAACCTCATACTCTCTACTTTTTTTTGGGTCTCTGCTGGTTCGTCTACCAGAGGACAAGTTCACGATGTATTTCCACTTGGATAAAATAAAAGAAGTCTTTTCATATATGTTAGTGATGACTGATGAGGAGATGGCCTGCGTTGATGAATTCATGCAATTTTTTCTTGGACGAGATCTAGCTATAATTACTCTAATCAGCAATTAATTTATTTTTTATTTTTATTTTTTTGATAGAATGTGAGGCTCCAGGAAGCTACACGATAATTAATAAATATTAAAACATAACGTTATTATGTTACAAGCTAAACAACCTGATTGGTACCCAACTAGAGGTTAGGTACCGCACCCTAGTCAACAAGTGAACAGCATGCCATCAAGCAGCTGGCCCACATGAAACTGAAGAGGAAACGAAGACCCTCTAAAACTAAGAAGAACTACATGCTCCAATGGAATAGACAAACGGGAGAGTACGCAGGATTTTAAAAATAAGAAATATAAAAAAATTTAAAATTGAAATTAGGATAATTAGTTACAATAATCCTTACGGTACAATATAATTATACTTTTAATAAAAGATAAACAAAATATATAGATCAACAAATGAGAAACAAATAAAAATAATATTTTATAATAAATAAAAATTAACCAATCAAGTAATATTTAGTTTTGAGCAAAATTATTTACCTTATAAAATTAGAGTTGTATTCACCCAATTAAAAATTATACGAATTGTTTAAATCATTTGAAGCTATCAGTTAACAAAGAGATAATTAACATGTATTATTTTCTTTAAAATAAGTAACAACACAAATTCAATTATTTATATATAGAAGATTAAATTTCATCAAGTCTTAAAATAAATACAAAATTAGAATTAACAACAAAAATTAAAATATAATATTACTCTTTATTTATTTTTTAAAAAAATGGGGGACAAAATGTCCCCCATTTGATACGCGGGATACGCCCCTATAGACAAACATGTAAGAGCACATTGATGTTAACTTGCACCTCCTTGAATATGATAGAGTTAGGACGTGTTTAAGTTTTTCAATGAAAATATCATAAGATTATTTTTTATGATTTTGATATTATTGATTTAGAGCGCATTGCTGCGGTCAACTTGCACCTCCTTGAATATGACAAGTTTGAGCGTGTTTAAGTTTTTTAATGAAAATATCATAAGGTTATTTTCTATGATTTTGATATTATTGGTTTAGAGTGCATTGCTGTCAACTTGCACCTTCGTGAATATTACAGAGTTTGGACGTGTTTAAATTATCAATAACTTAATTAGTTAAATCTTACAAATATTTTATAATCATATTAGCAAATATTTAATTTTTTAAATTAACTACAAATACAATATGCAATATTTTTCTACGACCATATTAAGTTTCATGAATTATTTCATATGAATTAATTTACTATTTAATCAAAAATCAAACTACTATTAAAACGGTTCAAAATTAATATTATTTTTTATAAGCAAATATTCACTTGTTTCAACCAACTAATTAAAATTGATATTATTTTCATTAACCAAACACGTCTTTAGAAAACTAAAAATTGGAAATCAAAATCAAGCTTTCAGTTTCATTGAAACCAAATCAGAAAATAGTTTTCGCTAACCAAACAACATCTTAATCCTCACCCTTTCATCTGTGACATCAAAGTCTATGTCATCCCTTGGCGGCATCTCCACCCAACTTGGCGACACCTCTTGTAACAAAAATCTCCAGCCCAATTGGTTGAAGCTGCATTCATGAATAAGGTGTCCAAGGCTTTCTGGTGCGTCCCCGCATAATACATAAGTGTCATCCAATATCAATGATCCATGTCTTATCAACCTCGACTTCATTGGTAGTCTTTTTTTGAGAACAAGATAGAATAGATTTTGAACTTGAGAGGAAGCATACATTTCCAAAGGTTCTTTGCCGTAGGCCATTCGATCCCAGCATCCATGTAAACTTTGTACATTGATGATGAAGAGAAAGCTTCGCCAGTTCCCCATCTCCAGAAGTTAACGTCCTGCTCATTGTTTAAGGACGTATGTCCAATAAATTCCAAAAGCTTGTTGACCCTTCTTGGTGCCACCTCCTCCCCCCATATAAAGTCTCAAGAACCCACAGCAGGGTCAAGACATTGGGCTATATTCGCATTCCTTCAACGGTGGGCTCTAAATAGGTTTGGGAACATAGTAGTTAGCTTCAAATTCGTACACCACCTCTCCTTCCAAAAGCTACAACTCAACCCGTACCTGATCGCCTTCTCCGTGCCAATAACGAATAGGTCCTCACTTTCAGGATATCTTTCCACGTGTGAGACCAATGTTCTCCACGCGAATCGTCGTACCATTTCCTCTGAGTGAAACAGTTGATCTTGACACTCTCAACCAAGATTTTTTTCATTTGCCAAGTTCCACCACCACTTACCTAACCTCGCCTTATTATGCATTTCTAAATTTATGATCCCCAATCCGCCACACTCGATTAGTCTACTGACATCATCCCAGTTTACCATCCCCACATGCAGTTCAACTATTTTTTGATCCCCCCTTTCAAAAGAAGAACCTTCTCCTTTTATCGATCGCCTTAATGACCCATCTAGGTGCCTTAAAGATGGAAAGGTAGTAGCCGAGTAACGAGCTCAACACGCTATTGATCAATACCAAACACCCCCCTCTTGATAAGAATCTCCCTTTCCATGAAGTGAGCCTCCTATCCACCTTCTAAATTATGAGGTTCCAGTCCTCCCTCAGAAACCTACCATCCCTCAAAGGCAGGCCCAGGTATTTCAACATGAAACTCGACTTTTTGCACCCCAAAGATTATCGTTGCTTCCTCACTCATAGCCTCATTTCCTAGGATATGGAGAGCCTATGTCTTCGAGAAGTTTGCCCTTAGCCCCGTCATTAGTTCGAATCCAAATAAGAGGATTTTCAGGTTGAGAAGGTCATTTGAGTCTCCATTTGTGAACACTACGAAGTCATCCGCAAACTCGAGGTTCGAGATGTTTAGCTCACTACTCATCCTCACTCCCTTAATCAAGTTGAGATTTGCCGCCCTTTTCATCATTCTCGCGAAAACATCTGCCGTCAAGAGGAATAGGTAGGGAGATAGGGGGGCTCCTTGTTGAAGCCCTTTCTTGTGTCTAGTCCACTTCCCTTGTTTTCCATTTAGTAAGACAGACGACTCACAGTAAGAGGGAGATCCACTCAATCCATTTCACTGGAAAACCTCTTCTCCGTAGGAGTTCCAACAAGAAGCCCCATTCCACACTATCGAAAGCTTTTGACAGGTCGAGTTTCAGCATGATCGTGTCCATTCTATGCTTCTTACAGAACTGGATTGTCTCTGATGCCGCCATAAAACTATCTAGGGTCGATCTCCCGAAGAGGAATGTGCAGAGTATTCCTGACCAAGGATTCCATGTGTGGCTTTAATCTAGACGCAAGGAGTTTCGAGAATAGCTTTACAATACGTACTCGTGGTCAGGTTTATTGGTCTGAAGTCTCCCATCTTATTAGCACCCTCCAGTTTCTGAATAGGAACGATGAAAGATTTATTAATTCTTGCTAGATCACATCTCCCATCACACATATTTGCAAGGATGAGTCTCACATCTTCTCCATTTATATCCCAGAACTTGATGTAGAATTCTGTTGTTAATTAGCCCATTCGGCCAGTCGTGGAGCTTTGTTCTTCCCCAAGGATCTCAGAGCATCCAAAATTTTCTCATTTCCAAACGGCCTTATCAAGTCCTCTCTATTTGCATCACTGACAAAGAATAATTCAGGCCAATTAGGGGATAGCAAGCTCTCTCTAGAGCTTCCGATAGAGGTGCAAAAGAAGTCAAGGAATGCTCCCGCAATTTCCCTGGGCTCCTTTAAGGATCTTCCATTGACGTCCAATGAGGAGATCCAATTCTTTTGTAGGTGAAAATATATCTTTAGCTTCTCTCTTTAGTTTAGTAGGTGAAAATAGCGGTGGGCAAAATATAAAATCACATCTCATGAGAATAATTATATCCTTAAAATATATATATTAGGAGGGTATATATAATGGGGGACCGAGGGGGGGGGGGGTGGGTTCGGCCAATATCCGCCCATAGTTCATATCCAACATTTGATAAATAACCATGGTTCATATACAATTATCAAAATTGAAAAGATTGTACCTTCTCTAAAATATTTTATAAGCATCCTAAAATATTTTATTAGAAAGGGTCCTTCCTATTAAACTAGAATAGCTTTAACTTTCACAAATCTTTTAATTTTAATCAATTTTATTTAAAAAATAATTTTCAAATATCGTCACGTCAAAAAAGACATCTATGTAAATTTAATTTTAACTCTTGGATCTCACCTCTTTTCTCTCTCTCTCTCGGCGAGCATGTGAACTCGGCGGTCACAGCTGTCCACCTTGGTGTGATGGTCCTTGCTTGAGCTCCGCTTCGGCACAAGATGTCGCCTTTGTTCCTCTTCAAGCTCCATTTCGGCGACATGTGTGCAGAGTTCGTGAGGAGAACATTTGAGGGCGCGCCGCCTCTTGTCACGGAGTGCTCGAGTGAGTAGCGAATTTTGATAAGTTGCGAAGGGGACGACATGAGCAGGGAGAACTCGGAGCTGAGCATCTCCGTACGTGGACAAGAAGATGGTGGACTTCCGAGGAAATCAGACGATACTTGTGGATGGGTTGACAGTCGAAGTTCAACGCAATGTGAGACGTGCACGACTGGTGGTTCGACGACCCCTCCGGTTGCGCTCTGTTTATGTTTTGGTAGCAGAGGACGCTAGGGCAATCTGCGGTTAAAGAAGGGTGTGCATGTATTCTCTCTGCTGACCCAAAAATCTATTTTTTTATGTCGAAAATATTCCTTTGTAACAAAATAAATGTAAAATGTCTACAATAGCTTATAAAAAAAATCATATCTGTTTAAGAGAGACAAAAATATTTAACCAACTTTAAACTTTTGACCTATAAAAATCAAAAAATTGTTTTTTATCACTAAATCTATTTTATATGTCATAAAAATATTCCTGGGAACAATATATGTATAGCTTACAATGGCTTACAGACATGAAACTTTAACAGTTAGCTCTCCCTCGATGTTTCAGTTGGCAAACCCTACCACGTTAACGGACGAGTTGACTCCACAATGCACGCGTTTCTTACTTGGCAAATGGACCAAGTCAGCCAAGTCAGCCAAGTCAACCACGACTTAGGTCCACTCCTCATGCCTATATGGGAAACTACAGTTCATTGATTTCTTCCTGAAAAGAGATTCAAGTCACTCTAAAAGTTAGGATCTGCTCCCATTGTTTGTTTGTTGCTAGGTTCTTCTGAACAGAGATTCAAGCCACTATAAAAGGTAAGATCTACTCCTTGTTTGTTTGTTTGTTGCTAGGTTCTTCCTGAAAAGAGATTCAAGCCATTCTTTTTTTTTTAACCAAGATTCAAGCCACTCTAAAAGTTAGGATCTGCTCCTTGTTTATTTGTTGCTAGGTTCTTCCTGAAAAGATATTCAAAGCACTAAAAAAACTTAGGATCTGCTCCTTGTTTGTTTGTTGCTAGGTTCTTTCTAAAAAGAGATTCAAGCCACTAAAAAAGTTAGGATCTGCTCATTGTTTGTTTTTTGCTATGTTCTTCCTGAAAAGAGATTCAAGCCACTAAAAAAGTTAGGTGCTGTTTGGTTAGCGAAAATTATTTTCTGGTTTGATTTCAGTGAGATTGAAAATTTGATTTTGGTTTTTAGTTTTCAATTTTCTGAAAATGCATTTGGTTAAAAAAATAATAATATCGATTTTAGTCGGTTGAAACAGGTGAATATTTATTTGATTATAAAAAATAATATTAATTTTTCTTGAATATTTTTAGTAACAATTAAATGGTTAGTTAGTTTATAAAATTAAATGTTTGCTAGTATAGTTATAAAATATTTATATGATTTAATTGATTAAGTTAGTGATAATTTAAGATTTTTTTGTTCAATTAGATATAAAAATTAATTAATAATTATTATAATTTTTTTAAAAAATTAAGTCCAATGGTCTAAAATTAGTTTTGATTAAATTATAAATAGATTAACTTTAAGAAAATTGAGTTATTTAAAATTTGGATTTGAGTCAATTAGATATAAATTGATTTAATTAATTTGTAAATTTAAGAGAATAGTTTGAGTTGAAAATGATAATTTTTATTTTTATTTTTTAAAATTAGATATAGTTTGATTTATTTTTAAATTAATTAATTATATTAAAAAATATTTATAATTACAAAATTGCCACTGAATTTTGATAACGAAATCGACAGTATTGAAACTTACGGTGTTTTCATTTTTATTAAGAAAATTGATTTCGTTTTCATTATGATTTCGATTCAGTTTCATGAAAACGCTGAACCAAACACATTTTCGTAAGTAGTTTTGATTTCAGTGAAACCGAAATCATAAAAATAAACTTGATTTCGCTAATCAAACATGATCTTAGGATCCGCTCTTTGTTTGTTTGTTGCTAAGTTCTTTCTGAAAAGAGATTCAAGGCACTGAAAAAGTTAGGATCTGCTCCTTGTTTGTTTGTTGCTAGGTTCTTCCTGAGAAGAGATTCAAGCCATTAAAAAGTTAGGATCTGCTCTCCTTGTCTGTTGCTAGGAGGATTGATCCCATGGGTGGCGAGCTTCTGTCGGCTTTCCTTCAAATCTTGTTTCAGGCAGTCTATAAATTGCTGCAGGATGAGCTGAATTTGCAGCGTGGGCTGCAGCAAGAATGGAGAAAACTGATCCACACTGTATCTGTGATTCAATGTTTTCTGCGTGAGGCTGAAGAAAGACAGCACGATGATGGATCATTGAGGCAGTGGCTCAATGGTCTGAGGAATGTTGTCTATGATGCACTCGATGTACTGGATGATGTTGCATACGAGACTCAACGACAGCAATTGGTCCGCATGAAGCAGATACGCGATGCCTTAGCTCTAGTGAATCCAAAGCGTGCCATCGTTCGGCACACCATAGCTGACAAAATTCAAGATATACATCAGAGACTTGATGATCTTCAGAAGATGGCAGTGACCTTAGGTCTAAGCCGTGGGGCTAGTGGGAGGAACGGAGCAGAGGATCACGAGCTTCACACGAGCACCTCACTCCCTCCTCCAGTTGTGCATGGAAGGGACAACGATAAGCGCAGAATTTTGGAAATGCTGCTCCGATTTGATAGGAATACTGAGATTAGTGTAACTGTGATCCCCATAGTTGGGATGTGCGGTGTTGGGAAGACAACCCTTGCGCAGCTTGTCTACAACGATGACGCAGTGGAGAACCACTTTCAGCCAAGATTGTGGGTTGATGTAACACATAATTTCAATGTTAGAAGACTCACAAAAGCTATAATTAAATCCATAGATAGCCCTGCAACTGACCACATAAACATGGACTGTCTTCAGAAACAACTTCAGGAGAAGATCAGAGGGAGAAGATACCTGCTTGTCTTAGATAATGTTTGGACTGAAAAAACAGAAGAATGGGGGAAGCTCATGCTACCCTTACTCTATGGTGCCCAAGGGAGTACGATATTAGTGACCACAAGAAGCAAAGGAGTTGCAAAGGTTGTGGGCACTACCACTACATCACCGTATAATTTGAAGTGTTTATCGGATGATGACTGCTGGACTTTGTTTTGTCAACGAGCAGTGGGCAAAAATCTATATCGCCACTCCGATATGGATGATATTGCAAAAGAAATTCTCAAGAGGTGCAAGGGCTTGCCATTAGCAGCAATAAGTATTGGTAATCAACTGAGGATGGAGAATGATAGGCGAAAGTGGATTTCCATTTTAAAGAGCAATACACTGGAAGTCTCTGGTTATGACAGCGATTTTGTAATGTCTATCAGCTTGAGCTATCAGCAGTTGCCTGCACATCTTAAGCCATGCTTCGCATATTGTTCCATAATTCCGAAGGGGTTTGAGTTCGAGAAAGAGTTCATTGTCCATTTGTGGATGGCACAGAACTTAGTTCAGACCGAAGAAGAACGTGCTGAAGACAAAGTAAGCCTGTTCTTTGATTTCCTTGTGCAGAGATCATTGTTTGAGTTGTCACAATATGATGATAGAAGAGGCAAACATAGATATCGGATGCCTGACGTTGTCCATGATCTTGCTCAACGAGTGTCAGCTCAAGAATGTTCTATTGTAGAAATTGGTAAGCAATGCAACACTACCACTCGCCATTTATCATTAACTTATAGCCAGTTTGAGTCAAATGAGGAATTGCAATCAGGTTCACCTGCTCACAGTGATATTTTTGACAAAATATATCGATGTAATGGCTTGCACACTCTTCTACTTGTCGGTGGCCACAACTTCCATGATTTAAAGGTCCCTAAAACACTTCCAAAGAAGCTTAAATTCCTCCGAACTTTGGACTTGAGCAATTGCAAGCTAAAGGTGTTGCCCGAATCAATTAAGAAATTAAGGCACCTTCGTTGCCTTCAGCTTCGCGACACAAATATATCAAGTCTCCCTGAATCAATTGGTGAACTTTACAATCTCCAGATATTGGGACTTAGGAATTGTTATTCTCTTGAGGAGCTGCCATCAGGTACAAAAAATCTGCTTAAACTTCGCCATCTTGATCTGCATCTTGATCAAGGTTCTGTTGAAGCCATGTCTAAATTGAGATCTATTCCACCAGAAATAGGAGTATTAACTGATCTCCAAACATTGTCAAGATTTGTAGTAGGCATTAAGGAAGGTTGTGGGATAGGAGAGCTGAAAGACTTGAACAGTCTCCATGGGGAACTCATAATCTCAAACCTCCATCTTGTTCAAAATGCAGAAGAAGCTCAAAAGGCAAATCTGACAGGAAAGAAGTACATTCAAAATTTGCAGTTACATTGGAGCATGAGTGGATCAGCGAGCAGAGGTGTCCGAGATGACAAAAGCATCCTTTCATTCCTGAAACCTCATACAAACCTCGAGGAGCTCAAACTATTAGGCTACAAAGATTCATCATTTCCGTCTTGGTTAAGTGATTCTGCTTTCACAAATCTCACGATATTATGTCTCTCCCATTGCAACAACTGTGAAAGTCTTCCCGCGCTCGGGAGGCTTCCTATGCTGCAAGAACTCCAGATAATAGGAATGGAAAAATTGGAAGTAGTGGATTGTACATTCTTCTGCAAGAGAGATGGCACAATCCCAAATTTCCCTAAATTGGACAGGCTAGTTTTTGAGGACATGCCTAGTCTGAAAATCTGGGATGATTGTGTGCTGCATTCTCTTAGCCAGCTCGTGATAAAAAATTGCGTTAACCTGGAGCGATTCATCCATGATCTTCCTTCACTGTCAATGTTAAAAATAGAAGGATGCCCAAAATTGATTGGTTTGCGAAGATTCCCATCCCTCATGTCCTTGGATGTGGCAAGCATTGGTCATTGGATTTGGGGTTGTCGGCGTTACCTTACCACTCTAACTTCCATTACTCTCAGTAGCTTGTCAATAGAAACTTTTCCAGATAATTGGCTGCCAGTTGGCCTTGTCTGTCTTAATATTCAACAATGTAAACAGCTCAAGTGCCTCCCAGAGCTGACGAACCTGTCCTCGCTAGACAATATGGAGATTTTAGACTGCCCTGGTATTCTCTTTCTTCCAAGGAACGGTCTGCCAACCACACTTAAGTTCTTGAGGATCAAAGATTGCCCCATTCTTAGCCAACGGTGCCAGGATGAGAAAGGTGAAGATTGGCGAAAACTTGCATATGTGTGCTCTATGTGGATAAATGACCAACTAGTTATCTCCAGAAGCCAAACACAAATATGAAGGTACAAGCCAAAAAAACATTAACCCATTTAAACTACATCTCCAAATCATTTGTCTTGGTGATAAGTGCTTGTGGGTTTGCGACTTTGGCATTTCAGTCAGGTTTGAGAAGTTATTTCCGTTTCTTTCTAATTTCCCGAGGAATTGTTTTCTGGGTTAGAGAATTTCCAATGTAAGCACTCCCATTCTCTAGGAAAAGCATTTCTTTAGCTAGTGATGAGTGATTCTAAATATCTCTCTACCTTATCATGAAAATATGCTGTAAAACTTTAGAAAGAATCATATCAGCAGATTTTTTTTCTTAAACTACATGCAGCACTGTTACTTTATTAAGCTTGGTTTGTATATTACTGCATTCATTATTACTTGACAACGGAGTTTCTTACTTGAATCAGAGTACGTTTTCAAAGAAATATACCAAACACAATATCTGCCAATTGGGCGAGAAATCATATTTATGCTTCATTGATGTATAATCTACTGCAATTTTACCTTCCAGTGGAACTGATAGGAAAACTTTGAAACCTTGAACTACCTCTGTAATATAGATTTTATTGCTATTCAGCAGATTTTATTGCTTGTACCTTATGATTTATCTGGTTATCAAGAAATGAGTATGTTCATCAAGGTAGGTAGCATACTATTCATTCTTTGATAAATAGAATCTGTGCCTTTACTTCTCGATTATCTACTTTTCAAAAGTCTGAAGGCAAATTTAATTCAAAATTTACTCCTGTGTTACAGTGGGTTCCTCCAAATGATGGTTGGATAAAAATAAATGATGATGTGGCTTGGACAAATGAAGTTGCAGCTTTGGGAATTATTGTTAGGAGACAAGATGGAGAATGTGTTTATGCAGAAACTCGACTCATTCAAGCTTCCTCGTCGATTGCTGCCAAGGCTGCTGCGCTATTTTGGCAGCAACGGAGTAATACTGAAAATATTCGTTTTCCTTATGTTCAGATAGAGTTGGATGCAAAGATCTTGGTTGTCTCATTAAACAAGCGGACAAACCCTCCTTGGCAACTTCTCTCGGTTATTATGAAGATTCAACAAAAGGCTAAAAATTGTCATTGTATCTTTTATTTTTTTGTAAATCGTGAATGTAACAAATTAGTTGCACATTGAGCAACAAGTCATGAGAAATGCTTTAGGGAATCTCGAAGCTGGCCTCCCATTAGACCCCCTGAGCTTGTAATAATTCTGAATCAAGATCACAACGATCTTGATCCTACTTAATTAATAAAGTTCTTACTATTTTAATTATAAAAAAAAAGAATTAACCTTCATCAATTTAATGAAAAGTAACTGAATATCTTTTTCAAAGATTGATTTGATTGGTTAATGAGGTATCAAAATGTGAATTTTTTATTTTTAGGAGCCGAAGTAGAACTAAAAGTAAATTTTATAGGCTAAAATGTGACTTTTTAAAATTTAAAAGCTATAGTAAAAAATTCAACTTAAAATTTAGGGAGTAAAATAATTTTTTTTTTCCCAACAACAAAGCACACTCAAGTGAAGTCACCCTCTACTCACAAGAGGGAGGAGGGAGCATTGGGCCACTGCCGTACTTCCCACGCCTACAATATGAGCAGAGTTATATTCTTCATGAGCATGATCAATATTATTAATATCAACTTCAGAAATTACAAAGTCCTTGGAACAAAAAACATTATTATAATTTTCCATATTACTACTATTAATACCATCATCCTGCATTCCACTTTTAATACCCCTCTTTGCCAGAGCATGCGCATCCTGGTTCCAAACTCTTGAAATGAATCTCCAATTACATGGAGTAAAATAATTAACCCATCATTATTTTCACATAAAATTCTTTAATATTAAATTTGTTTTGCTTTTATTGGCCTTACCGTCATAAAACAATTTCAATCCAAATTTACACTATGCCAACAAAACGTGGATCAAATTGATATAAATCTTTAATTAAAGGACTAAATGAGTATTTTAAAATGGAGGAGTCAAATAAAAAAATGTCAACATTCAGATTTAAGTTGCATAGTTGTCCTCAGTTCGGATTGCAAGCTGCAACTCGTTTGCATGAAGCCAGAATCGCTAGTAATCATCGCCAATCATACGATGTGAATTCATTCTCGAGCCTTATACACACCGCCCGTCACACTATAGGAATTTGCAATCCCCAATGGTAACTAGCTTTTTTTTTTTGAAAGTAAAGCATCTTATATTCATTTATGAGTGAAGAATAAACATACATGACAGGTGAGGGGAAGAAAAGAGCGGAAGAAAATACATATTACCATAATAAGGATAAAGCGACAACATATACATAACTTAGTACAATCAATTGAGCAACTTTAAGGTATTGGCTATGACAATGGCAACATAGAGCATTGAGTTCCTTCCATCTCTTGAAAGCATCGGTGATTTCTTTTGTGCCAAATAGACCAAAACCAAACCATGTTCATATGGTACCTTTTGGCCTTCGCTGCCATAGAAAGGGAGGGGTGGGTATCATCCCAAGGCTTGTATTCTAAGAATGTGTGGTTTGAGCTTGTGATATGCATGAGAGCATTCCAACCAATGATGGTAAATGGATAACTAAAAAAGATAGTGTTTGCATGATTCTAGGCTATCGTCGCACAACAAGCAATTTTCATACGATTGAACTCCCATGACAATGAGCTAATCTTTGGTTAAGATTTACGAATGCATAACCAGATCATGATCAATTTTTTTTTCCAGAGGTATTTGATTTCCAAATAAAGTAGGCAGCGAGGTCCTTCACTTTGCGAAAGTTCATCAGTTGGTATAAAGATTTGATGGTGAATGTATCGCTGGTAGACCACTTCCAATAGCATATGACATTCCGTGTGGCATGAAGGGTGTCAAAGATGCCATTTGCTAGTTCTCGCAGTGTCCGAGAAGGGACATAATTTAAGAAGTTGATTTGCTAGTTGGTGACTGCGCCCTCCTCGTCTCTAGTTTTTGCCTGGTTTAATTACATTATGTATTCCAAACTTTGGAACTTTCCAATTATATCTCAAGTTTTTATTTGTATAAATAATATACTTCAACTTCAATTTTGTTTCAATAATATCCCACAATTAATCCAATGTTAGTTTTACTGTTTAATCACTGACGTGATGCTACTGGTGTGGATCATCAGCCCAATCAACAACTCAAATTATAATAAAAAATAAAATTGACACGTCAACAACCCACCCCACCTAATATACCAGCAGTGTCTACCCACGTCAACAACTAAAATTATAATAAAAAAATAAAATTGATACATCAGCAACCCACCCCACTTAACATGCTTGCGGTCCTCGTCCAGAGCAGTGGTTAAATAAATCATTACCTGACTGTCCCTATCCACCTACCATCTCTCTCAATTATTTAACTACTCGCATGTTGGGTGGGGTGGGTTGCTGATGCATGTGTCAATTTATTATTATTATTATTATTTGAGTTGTTGACTAGGTTGCTGATCCACATCAGCAGCACCACGTCAGCGATTAAATGATAAAACTAATATTGGGTTAACAGTGATATATTATTGAAGTGAAATCAAAGTAGAAGTATATTATTGATACAAATAAAACTGACAATATTATTGGGAAAAATCTTAAAGTTCGGGATACATAGTGTAGTTAACCATTAATTACAAAATATATCCACACTTTTATGGTTTTCCCTAATCTATCTCTACTTTTCAATTTTTTCAATTAAATACCACAACTTTTGATTTATTTCAAATTTATTCCAATGTGGTCGCAGCGTCGCCGCATCGTGGATCCAATCCGATAAACCATAACCCTAAGCACAATTCGGTTCTCCCTATGTGTATGACCCTGTAGGTTCACTTAACGTTGTCAGTGGGTCCAAAACTCATTTGAACCCACAATTCATAAGCGGCCTCTAGCAAGATATTATGACTACTAAAGTCAAGTGAAGGTAGGTGATCCGAGCAACCTAACTCACAATATGATACTTTGTCCTTTTGTCACGCGATATTTGGATCGAGCAAAAGGCATTGATTACATCATCCTTATATTGCTCAACCTAGTTCTCAATTCCAGAGTAGACTGACTAAACAAATGACATTGATACTCCTATCAATTCATTTGGCCACAACTATGCATTTCTTCAGTCAAACTCATCAAGGGGCCTAGATATTTCCCTCTCATATATGAAAGGGATAAATTCGTTCACAACACATATTCCACTGCATGATTTATTCCATGTCCAACTGTAGTCCATATTACTACCCGGTTAAATGTGATGTTAGACTAGGTCAAAACATAGAATTTCTTATGTAGGAACCCATGGTGACATCAGGTCGGAGGACTGGCGTATTACTACCGCCCTGAGATACTAATGATATTAATCCATGCAATATTCTCATGGTGGGTATGTCTGACATCATGTTCTCCAACATGTGTCTATGATCTGACTTCAATATCACATATCCATGATGTTACACCCCGCCTAGGCTTATCCCTATATAAGAGACCTCGCCCGGGAGGGGTGCAACTAGCAACAGAACAACAATAACAAGTGGATGGAAATTTAAATTATAACCATATTCCAAAGCAATGTTTAGCAAGATAACAAATAATGAAAGTTCAACAGTCCATATAGGAACAAAGGAATCTAACTTTAGTCCAAAAGTCTAAATAAGTCCAAAAGATAATAGGAGTGAACAGTTCAACTATGGACTAAGAAACTAAGATAACATGCGGAAGACGTCTCCTCCTCCAAACTCTCTAGCTACCCCATCAGAAAATGCTGTCATACTTGAGGATCTGAGGCAAAAACAATAAACATCAGCATAAGGCTGAGCAGGATTGCAACAAGATGCTATGATGCCATGTATACAATGTAAGGTACTGTTCAACAATTTATTTAATGCTCATACACCAATCAACTATGCCAACTATTATCTACATGCCTATGTGGTCATAGATCCAATCAAGAGCATAGTGGACATGGGTTTCCCCCGCACTCTCACACCTCCGAGAGTGGCACCTCAAGCCCGCTTCAGCTAGAGATGCGACTATCCAAAAATGGTAGTCCGCCGACGTCTAACACCGCGACGTTGCACACGCACCTATGTGGTAAATAGGTGATCACCGGTGTCACTTGCCATACATCTCGAGCAATAATATTGTCCAGGGCCATCGCCCAATAGTAGATCAACTATGCATCATGTTAACAACTTACATTAGTGCAGCTCAACTAATATAGAATGCTAGTAATCATGACATCATATATGAATTAAATATATAAATAACTGCATAATGATGTTATCAACAGATACGACATGCAACTATCTCTATTAGCATCCTCAACTAATAAGCATATGAAATATCATGCTTGCAACATGTATCAATAAAATATGCAATAAGAGCTTCAACAACAGTAGATATCAATTCTCAACGGAATAGAACAACAAGTTAATATTTCGACATAGGGTAATAATTGATCTAGGATGAGATTCACCTTACAACTATTATAACAACAAAACAACTCAGTTGAAACCATAAAAATGATTAAAATAATGTTTCCCGACTCAGCATGCAAAACGAGGCAATAAATGCCTACTGTTTTCAAAATCTAAAAGTCAGACGATGAAACAGACCCCACCAATGAATTCAGGGCGTTGAGTAGGTACAAATACATATATAATATTACTAGTTTGACCAACTATAAAGCCTCCAAATAATTATTTAAAACAATAGTAAAATAGCTTAAATACTACCCATTAATCACTGTTACGAAATATATATATATCAGTGCTACAACTTATCATATCACTGCTACAACTGCAGTGCTGTCAACTTCCACTCGTAATGTCAACTTAACACATATAACAAAACATAACATCGATATAATATATATAACAATCACACTGCTACAAATTAAATGAGTGGTAAAAATCTCAACCCCTTCATCTCTCCCTACATTTAGGGTTTTTACAAGATGCTCTACCAGCCGGCGCCACCTCATCCGCGACTACTCCGACCGATCGGGTCACCGGGAAAGTCCGCCTCCGTCTGCTGGATCTGACCCGACGATGACGAGAGGGAGACGACATCATCTCCGATTGGTGATGGTGATCCATCGATCGGCCGCCTCCATCTGCCATCGCTGCCACCCTGCGATCAGTCGGTGACAAAGAACAGGAGCGGCAGCCCCGAATGGGGCGATCGCGCCCCTCACGCGATGCCACGCAGGGCGACGTCGTGTCCCTCGTGCGATGTCGCGCTTGGCGGCGGCACGCCCGACAGCGACGACTTCGCACACAGTAACAGTGGCCGACAACTCGACAAAACAACGACAAAAATACTAAGAGACGACGAGATCCGATGATACAAGTTCAGATCCGAAATTTCAGAATACAAGAACACATAAATCTCGAAAAATCATACGAGAACACAGATCTACAAATCGATGGAATACATCTATAAATCTCATCCTACGAACAACGTTACCCTACGCGAAAAAGGAAGGAGTAGGAATGTGGATTCTACCTCAAGGTCCACCTACTCCGGATAATTTTCCGGATTCTTCAAAGTCGAACACTGCCGCTACGATTCGCCATGTAATACCCAGGTTTAGTCCCACATCAGGAGTATGTTGGATGTGGTGTTGGCTTATAAGGCTTGATGGGTGTGCTACCATCAACTTCAGCTTAAGCAATTTAATTAGACCAATGGGTTGATCTATGAGGTTGATGAGTTAGCTATCCCATTAAGCGGGTTGTAACAAATGGTATCAGAGCAGGACCTAGTCCTAGGCATGGTGAGGGAGCCTATGTGAGAAAGGGCTGCCCGGGTGATGGGGTGGAGCCGCTACTAGGCTAGGCCTCATATGCCGCCGACTTGGGTGTGATTCTGGGCTATGTGTTAGACTCGAGTTGAGTCTTGACGAGGACGTCAAGACATAAGTGGGGGAGATTATAATACCCCGGTTTAGTCCCACATCAGGAGTATGTTGGATGTGGTGTTGGCTTATAAGGCTTGATGGGTGTGCTACCATCAACTTCAGCTTAAGCAATTTAATTAGACCAATGTGTTGATCTATGAGGTTGATGAGTTAGCTATCCCATTAAGCGGGTTGTAACACGCCACATGCTTACGATCTCCCCGGTCTACGTCGGTAGCAACTACGAGACAAAAAGGGATTAGAGCAGCTTAAATAAGCGATTAGTCGCTCATTTTATAAAAATGCCCCCGAACTACTAATTAATTACAAAATAACCCCACAATTAATCATGTTAATTATTTAATAATTTTTCATGTCTAACACATGACTAGTAAAACATGATCATCGTTAGTCAAACTGCATACTAGTCTTCATTCATTATCGTTCCAAGACAATGATCGACTAGAGATTGTTTAGAATATGATTCCAACTACCTTAGGATTTTACTATTAAGTCTCGCACTTGATGACCATTCGGCGGAATCGACCATTCAAGGAGTCAATTATTAAGTTAAATATGCTCAAAGTAAATAACAAGATAAAACAAATATTCCATTTATTAAAAGGAAACTAGCAATGACAATATTATCTCATTGGCTTAGGGCACACTACTAACATGCCCAACACCAAAAAGGAGACTCACTCAACTCAAGAGCTCGACACATAGCCCTCCAGACTTCAGCTAAGTTTGAGGGCTGTGGACTGGACTAGAACAACTGTGCTCGATCGGATTAGACCCAGTAGCGCCTATTACTCATCATGAACCAAACTATGCGACCCCGTTCAGGGGGCTTCACTTAACTACGTCCATGAACCAGATCCAAGTCTTACTAAACAGTTTTGCCCAAGGACCCCACCTGGCCACACAAGGATACCTACACCCTACCTTATTAGAAAATATATGTCTGTCATCTCCGGGATCGACCTCGACTTATTATGGACTACCTCACAGCTGCGAAATCTCCGAGCGACATCACCGTCCTCACCTGCCAATAAATATAGACATGACACACCTCAGGTAATCATAATTCCAATTTGCATTATTCTCACCTTTGAATTCCACTAACTTAAGTGTCGGAGTGCCTTTTGTAGGTCCCCCCGTCGGCATTGAACCGGATGATGAGAGACACCAAACCGAATCGGAAGACACCCAACTTTCAAGCAGGAACAACAGGTGAGCAAGCGACCACGAAGAGAGGGCTCAGGGATGAGGCGATTACCAAAGGAAAACAAAGTTTTTTTCTTTTAGGCGGGTTATAAAATTAAAATTAAAAATTTGATAAGAATGTTGATTGGGTTGCTGACCCACATTGGCAGCGCCAGGTCAGTATTCAAACGACAATTTTGATGCTGGGATATATAATTCGAAAAATTAGAAAGTGAAGATAGATTAAGAAAAATCATGAAAAGTGAGAATATATTTTATAATTAATCCTATTATATTTGGCTCGATCACTAGATGAAAAGATTATGATATTTGCCTAACATCGTGTGGTCAAGGATCAATCTAAAGATGAATCTTCTCCCTATTGTCTATCGTTGTACTGTTGTAGGCCGAGCTAACACTGGAAATTTGTTGCAATTTCAAGGCGGACTTTGTTACGGTGTTTCAGTATCCAAACCACCTTCCGCATTAGGGTGTTCGAACCTACTAATTCCCTTTCCGTTTGCGTGGCATCCTCCTGTAGAGAGGAAGGTTTGGAAACTCAAACTACGGCATACTTTCCTTGGCAATGCTGCCCTTCCGCCGTTGAATACCGCAACCCTGCCGGCGTCTTCCAGCTCTCCACGCTGGATTTTCCTCTCCCTACTATGCTGCACCAATCCCTCTTGCCGCCACACCGCCTCTGGCCTCAAAGCTTGCATTCGATTGCAAGGTTACATCTGGTCTACACTGGTAAGTCGTCTCGTTTTCTTTTACTTATTGGATTGAGGATCTTAAAAAGCCTTGTTTGGATAACTTTTAATAAAGGGGAGGAAAGAGGGGAGCGAAACCAAATTCCCCCAAGTTGAAAATGACAAAACCTGTGCAATGCAGGGATTTGAAAGGAATGTGGAGGAGTTCCATCCTCCTCCACACCATCATTTTTTTCCAAACAAGGGATAGGCATTTTACTAAAGAAACTATATGCAATTACGATTTGCTTCAGCAGTTAAATGCACCCAGAACGTTTTTTCTGATTCCCGTGTTTTTAGTTTCTCAATATTGCAAAATTTAGACCCTGCTCCTATTTTGGGGTTTAGATAAAGAAAGTAGAACCTTGTGAGCTTTGTTGGTTATATTTAACCTAAAATGATGCTCGATTGGTGTAGTATAACCCCTTCCTTTCAAGTTTCGACTAAGCTACTAACATCACACAGAATTTAACACCCAAGGAATAGATATAGAACTTATGAATATGAGAAAAGATATAAATCACACATAATTATGTTACTAGCTTTCTCAAACTCGGTCTAGTATCTTAGTCGACTCAACTTGATGAGTTTTAGGTTAAGTTGATTTTGGAGTTCTCAAACTATGATATAGAGATCATATATTCTTGCATAAACCATCTCATGGAAATATGTAAATGGAAATGGTCGTCAATCTGCATTGCCTTTGACATCGGTTCCGGTTAACAAAATGGTTTGGCATGTTGAAAGTGTCAAAGGCTTGTTATAATGGAGGACGAAAACTGACCTTTCTTCTTAAAAAAAAGCATAAACAAAAACCGGAGCTTCATTCTTTAGAATAAGTGAAAACAAAATCTGAGCTTTCTTCTTAAAATGTTTGTTATAGTGAATAACAGCAATAGAATATCTTTTTTGTTAATGAAAAAGGGTTGATATGATATTTAATCAAATATGTAGAATATGAATTTTGGATAAAAGAGTTTGAAGGGGTAATGAAAACAGAGAAAACATCTCATAAAGTCACCATAATATATGAGAAAGATAAATTCTTGATAGAGGTGACAGAAGGTTCAAAGACTTAAATTCTCCCAGATGGCATTTTTTTTAATATACAAATACTTCAAAGTGAAATCTGTTAGGCATCTATATGTTTATCAAAGGAATCCAAATTTAAGATTTTAGTACAAAGTTATATAGAAAGAACTGCAGAAAATTAAATTACACTTAAATACAAAAGTAGACCATAGTGATCATTGAAGTTTAGTACATGAAATATCAATTTTCAAATTGAGCAAATGCATGTTCTTTTGCTTTTGTCTCGGTGTTTGATTTGATTGCCATCAACAAGAAGACTCAAAGACATGAAACTAAGAAAATTCGTTACATTACCTTAAATGTTAATCGGATAGCTGGCTTGCTAGTTTCTATAACAAAACCAACCATATATGTAAAATTTCTATTTAAACTTAACTTTACGATACTGGTGTTAACGTTGCAAGTATCATGTCCGCCATACCATCAGTACCATATAATGTTTGGAACTTTCACCACTTGCCTCATGATGTAGTGTCCTGTTAGCTTCTCAAATAATAAAAAAAGAAAGTTTTAGTGTAAAGATATCTTCTATAATAAATATATGCTAGTGCCACTTGTATATACATATAGTATTCTTAAAAAAATTACTATGATGAGATAGATCCTAAGAAATTCACATGCTAGATAGTCTAAAATTCAATGATTAGCATTTCAATTGCAGGAATATTAATATCTAGAAAAGAAAAAGAGATTACAAGGTTGTATACTTGTATTATTAAGGTGCAGTTGTACCTTGGTATTCGTGGTGCTTGAGGCACATAAGGATAGTGATGAACTGAAGAAGTTACCATTGCTCCATCTATCCACACATGGAGATCATGCCGAAGAGTGAACCATCCTTGATCTCCCATTCCTAGGCACTGTTTCCTGAGCTCAGGGGAGTTGCTTATGCTTAAAAATTGAAGTTTGCTTGGAAACCCATCATTCGGCAAGCACAAGAGGCCAGGACAGTCTGATATCTCTAGACGTGCAAGTGAGGTCATATTCCTTAGTCCAATCGGTAGATACCTGAGTTGCATGAAATTTTCAATCTCCAAGTCCTCCAGCTTTGTCAGCTTTGTCAGTCCTTTCGGTAGATTGTGCAGCTCGGGACAGTGCTTGATGGCAAAATGTAACAGGCCAATGGGGAGCCAATCATCTGGTATTGATAATAACTGATTACAATTACTAATTTCCAGCCGACGGATCAATGCGTGACAACCTTGTATGTTAATGGGAAAGGTTCTCCTTTGCAACCCACTGAAAGTTAGGGTGGGGAGCAAGGAAACAACAGACCACGAACTCCAAATCCAATCATCATTTGTCTTCACTTCTAATGATTTGAGTTCTGGGAAATCTAATAAGCCTGCAAAATTTCGTGATGCCTCTATCACCAAATTTGTCAGAGACGGGAGTTTATGCTTAAGTTGGTCAAGAGCAGCACAGTCCTTGATAACAAGCTCACGAAGATAAGGCAAAGCACAATCATCATCTCCCCACCAGTCTTCCAATCCTGACATGTTCTCTAGATGTAGCTTCTCCAATGATGGAAACCTTATCTTGTTTCGGCCACAAAATGTGCAGTCGAGGTGCTTCACTCCATGCATTTCTTTGATGTACAGATATTTGAGCGTAGGTAATTGGCCAAGTGGTGGGAGTTTCAGACAATTGTAAGTTTTGGAAATCCACAATGTTACTAGATTGGAGAAGGAAGGTTCTCCTGTCCATGTTGGAAGAGATGTTCCATCATAACCAACTATTCCAAGCTCTTTTAGATTGGTATGAGGTCTGAGATTTTTTAAGATACGTTCTTTCTCCTCGTATCCCACACTTTGTGCAACTGCCTCAGTTAAATTGCTGTAGTTCCATGTTAACTCAAGTCTGTCAATGTGTTCCTTGCTTGCTAGGTTTGCTTCCACTGCTTCTGCTGCACTGAAAACAAGATCAAGTCTTTCAACAAGAAGCTCACCGTGCAGATTGTTCAAGTCCCTCAACTGAGATAACCCACAGTGAGGTCTTGTACTCACAATAAATCTTGACAGTGTTCGGAGATAAGTTAAAAGTCCCATATCTGGTGGCATTCTTCTCAACTTGCCTACTATATGCACGCCTCTTGCATGTGTGCCTTCTGGTGCCAATGTCATTCTTGAATTTCCATCTAGATGTAGATCAATATGTCGTAAATTTTGTAGATTTCTTATGTTCTTTGGAAGCTCTTCAAGAAGGTAACAATTCCGAAGCCCCAAGGTCTGTAAGTTGTAGAGGCAAGTCACAGATTCAGGCAGTCTTATGATATTTGTGTTCTGTAGCTGGAGACAGCGCAGGTGTTTCAGATTGCCAATTGATTCAGGCAACAGAGTCAAGCCTGAGTTGCTTAGATTTAGAGTGCGTAGCCTTCCAAGTCTTTCTGCAACATCATCAGGAATAGCCATTGGGCAACTTGTGGAGCTGCCAATCAGTAGTAGTGTGTGCAAGCCATTGCATTTGTAAACCTCCTCATAAATGTTATTTTTCCCCCTAAAGCTAGGTGATCTCAATGGCACACTTTTAACAAATTCTTCATAGTACAGACATAAATGGCGGACACTTGCAGAACCATACCAGTCTGTGCCAGGTTCCACTACAGAACATTCCTCTGCTGCAATATGCTGGGCAAAGCCATGGACAACGTCATGCATTATGTACCTATGTCTGCGACTCTTGTGGTCATAATGTGAGTACTGAAAGAATGAGCTCTGCATAAGGGAATCAAAATAGTCACTACCTATGTCTTCCATTTGTTCTCTCCATTGTGACCGAATGA
Organism: Canna indica; assembly: GCA_034359265.1. Taxonomy (NCBI): domain Eukaryota; kingdom Viridiplantae; phylum Streptophyta; class Magnoliopsida; order Zingiberales; family Cannaceae; genus Canna; species Canna indica. The sequence goes on along the minus strand of CP136894.1, from coordinate 11,582,187 downwards.
AGTTTTGTGCTATCCATAACTGGATGATGAATTCCTTCTCAAACTCATAACCTTTTGGAATTATAGAGAAGTATGCAAAGCATGGCTTAAGATATTGAGGCAAGTGTTGATAGCTTAAGCTGACAGCATTCATAATGTTTCTGTCTGCACCCGGAAATTCCCATGCAGTGCTTTGTAAAATTGCCCCCCATTTGTTTCTGTCAGTTTCTCTGAACAGCATGTGGCCCAAAGTTATAGCTGCCAAGGGCAAGCCTTTGCATTTGTTGACAGCATACATCCGATACCCAACAAGATCGAATGATACATTCCGATCTCCAGTTAATGCATATTGACGAACCAAAGACCAGCAGTCATCATCTGTTATACCCTGCAAGCGATAAGGGGCCGAGGTTGCCATGAAATAAGCTACTGCCTCAATCCTAGTGGTTACAATTATCTTACTTCCTTGAGCACCAGAATACAAGAAATTTTTTAGCGTCTCCCACTCCAAGCACCTTTCTTGCCATACATCATCCAGAACAAGCAGGTATCTCTTTCCACTCAACTTCTTTCTAAGCTCTCTCTGAAGATTGTCAAGGCTAACAAGATCACACTGAAAACCATCTATGGATTCAATGATGATCTTCATAATTCTCATTAAATCAAAATCATAAGACACATAAACCCAAAGTCTAAGGTCAAAATAGTTCTTCACAGAATCATCATTGCAGACTAGTTGAGCGAGGGTTGTCTTCCCTATACCAGGCATCCCTAAGATTGCAATCACTGAGATGCTGCTATCAGTAGCTTCAGTTAATGGCATCAACAAGTCTTTTATCTTTTGCTTATCATTCTCACGACCAAGAACCTGTGGAGGGCTTTGTGAAGTTGTCTGGTAGCTCTGTTGCCTCAATAGTGCACTATGCTGAGTCAATTGAGACAATGGGCATCTGCTTGCTATGCTGTCTAGCCTGTTCTCAATCTCTCTCATTCTGAGGTATACTTCTCTCTTAAACATCTCACGCTTAGGATTTATGGGGGCCAAGAAATTGCGTACCAATGCATACTTGATAAGATGGCAGCGTTGGCGCTCGGTTGCAACCTCGTCCAATATGTCATTTGCATCATAAGCAGCCTGACTGAGCTCATTCAGCAGATGATTCACTGCATTCCTGGATTGTTCCTTCTCCTGTGCATCGCTCAGCACAGCTTGAATCAAGGAGACAGAGTTCTGCAGCTTTCCCAGTTCATGGAGTCCATAGACCGACTGCAGCTCATGGCATAGCTGGGCCAAATTAGTAGCCAACAGTGGTACAATGGCCACCAGGAACTCCATGGAGAAAACAGGCAAGACTTTTTGGAAAAAAGAGAAGATAAAATGAGAATTGAGAAAGAAGATTTTGGAGGAGCTTGTTGATTTCCTGAATTTGCAATAGGATCAACAGTGACAAGAACATATCAACAAGGTAGGATTAAAATTGTGGTGCCATGAAAACTGGTAGAATCTTATCAGAACATCAGTGAACCAAATCAAATCAATAATGCATCCTTGTCTGGCAACTGGCAAGTGGCAACATAAAGGTTGACCGACTCTTCAGTTACTTGGAGTTGATTAATTTAGTAAACATCACAGCCTAAGATGAAGATGATGTCACCATGCAGTCGTATGGATGAGCCACTTGCTTATTTGCAGTTGATTCTTCCTTGGTCTTTTATTGAAAAGTATGTGAAGCAACTTGCATTTGGTGGTAAGAATCTAAAAAGTCTTTGTTCGTACTTTTCTATTTTGTCACCTTGTCTTTTTCTAAAGGGTTTCCTACCAACTACAGATGAACTGGAAAGATGTGATTCCAATTTCCAATTACGCTACCTTTGGTGACCACAAGCGCTGCATCTTCCTCTTGTCCGTGCAAGCTGTAGTGGGTCAACTAGCTATTAATTTGATAAGGGTTAATATCATATTTGCCCCGTAGGTTTTATTTTCGGTCAAGTAGATTTAACCTTAATTATTTACAAATTTATTTCAACTAGTTAAATAACCCCGGGTAATGCCGCGGACATAAATTTCATAATAAAATTAATATAATTACTTCACAAGTATTCTTATTAATTTATAATGTAAATATAAAGGATATGATTTCAATTTTCCCAAAATTTGTCAAGTGATTTGCATGTGTAAACTAGAATGATATGTGAATGTTAGGGGTTAATTGCACTATATATTTAGAACTTTAAGGTTTTTTTTTTTTAATTTTGTTCCGAATATTTATTTGTATCAATAGTATACTTCTATTGTATCGGTAGCATATAAAATTGGAATAAAAATATATATAATCATGTCAACACTTAAATTTAACTTTAATTAAATATTAGAAAAATCTCTCCTCCTATCCTTTTCTTCTCCAACACTTGCGGCGTACGACCATAGCAGCACCGACGCGCTCAGGGCCGGCTCTATCCTTTGGCCAAAAAGGCCATTGCCTTAGGCCCCCCAAAATTTTAGGCCTCCAAGTATTTAGATCGATGATTGAATATTATATTTATTTTATTATAAATTAAGAAATCAAATAAGTTATTTAATCTTTTATAATCATCTTTATCTCATTTTCATTAATTAGTCCACTATTATTTTATCAATTTCTCACTTTTCTATATTTTCTCTCGATCAATCTAATTGTTTACTCATTTTTTCGTAATACCTCATTACTTAATTCATTTCGGTTTCGATTTCAGATACTCGATGTGTTGGACCTAGAACCAAAATTAATTTTAACATGTTCCTTAAGTTTTGCCCCGGATCCTATTCGAATTTAATTTGGGTCTACCTGCAACCTACCCGATCGGGCATGCACATCCCTAATATATACAAATATTTAATTAAGTGACAGCGCTCATGCTAACTTCAATTAAGATCAACGGTCCAGGGGCGATCCATCCATTAGCCCCAAAAGGTCTCATCTTAAGATTTCGTCTTAGGCCACAATATCTCTTGAGCCGCCCTTAGACGCGCTCTACCGAAGGTGTTGCCCCAGAGGCCGGCTGCCGACACCTGCATTGGGAGCTTGTAGAGAGCAAACCATTTCTCGTGCATGTCGAGCCACACCCTGTAGGTTGTCAAGCTCAGCTGTGATGCCCTTAAGCTTAGTTCGACGGTGTCACGGGATGTCAAGAACTGGAGCAGCTGCACATGCTTTTTGGGGCTGAGTTCCCTACGAACTCTCGTTCCTCGTCGAATTCAATCTGGTTATGAATTGTTTTAATCCATCTCTCAAGTACGCAGCCATCGAGAAAAGGGCAGCCTTTCTTTTGGTTGAGATTGTGCTATGCTGATGGGTGGCTTTGTGCTCTCCCAAGCTTGGTCCCAATTCGATTGATTTGCAATCGATGCATCCTCGACCAAGCTGCTTGTGCATCTTGACGAGATCAAACCATAGGCCTTCCAACAGCTCTGCGTCGTCACATGGATGACAACGATCGAAAAGAGGAGCAACGGCCAGATCTGATGGGACCTCGAGGCGGACTCTGCCGACCACTTGGTCCAATAGTCGACGGCGATCGCCGTATGACAATTTGCTGAAGTAATGAAGGAAGAAGATGGTGGTGTTGTAGCGTTATTATTGGTATATGACCGATGAAGCTTCTTCGAAAAGGTTGGATCTTTCCCATCGGAAATGACTGAGAACTTTCGGGAATGTAGCAAACAAGGAGGGTTTGAAGAAAAAATCGAGTCTTTGTGATGAACGTTTGACCGCGATGATCAGGAGGATGTTCACAAGTAGGGGCGTATGCAGGATTTTGAAAATGGAGAATGTAGAGAAAATTAAAGTTAAAATTAGGGTGTTCAAATACAATTTAGGGGTGCAGGGGCTTGCCCTTGCGGTATGGTACAATATAATTGTATAAAAATATCTTTAATATAAGACAATCAAAATACATAGATCAACAAATGAGAAATAAATAAAAGTAGTATTTTATAATAAATAAAAATCAACCAATCAAAGTAATATTTAGTTTTGAGCAGAATCATTTACCTTATAAAACTGGAGTTGTATTCACCTAATCAAGAACTATACAATTGCTTAAACCACTTGAAGCTACTTGTTAACAAAGAGATAACATGTCTTGTTTCCTTTAAAATAACAACACAAATTCAACGATTTATACATAGAGAGATTAAATTTCATCAATCTTAAAATAAATGCAAAATAACAAATTCTGAACAACAAAAATTGAAGTATAAAATTACTTTTTCATTTTTTTTGAAAAAAATGATGGACAAAATGTCCCCCATTTACTGTAGTGTATATGCCCTTGGTTACAGGAGGGGTCAATGGATTGGATGGAGTCGGGGAAGACGCAGTTCGACGTCAAGGTCAAGAGGCCCTGGTCAAGAGGCCCTAGCTCATGTGGTATGATGCGGACGCCAACGACGGAGAGGAAACCCCAATGGACAGACACCATGTTGCTAAGCTCGAGGTTCTGGTGGACCTACATGCCGAGGAGAGGTACGACGACGACGATGAAGCGACAAAGGGCGTCGTAAGAGCGAACACCCTCGCGCTAGAGGGGTAGGGCATGGGGCGGCGGGCTGAGGCGGGGACACTGGGCGAGCCAAGCCTTCTCGGAGGCAGCGATAGTCGCTCGGAGTCCACGGCAACACCGGGCGAGGGAGCAAAGATCGTTCCGCAGGTGAGCGGATATGTGCGCCATCACCTGTAGGCGACATCTCGTGGGTCACCGAGTTCTGGAAATCTGTAATGCATCACCGCAGTTTCGGTTCGTTCGCTGTAAGAATGTGCTGCGTCGGTGCTGTTGCGGCTGTACTGTCACAAGCTAATTATTTTGTGCGGAAGAACTCGTGCGGCACCCTTGCATCATGTGCAAGGGATAAGCCTATCATATCGAATTCGTTCCGAATTGGGCTTTCCGACTTAACATCGCGGGGCATATGTTAGTGTACGTGCCAACCTCGCGCTCCATATCCGTGCTCCTAAAAGACAATGTTGGCCGAATGGTATTGAAGGCGTAAAGTAAAACAACAATTACAAGACTAGGGACGCAAGAAAATATAAAACCAGGTGTAGGACGAGCTCCACAATTGTCTTGGGTGAAGATCGATTGGTCGCACGCCCATATGGGCCGCTCGTGCATCTTCGCCCAAGGCAACCGCTTTGTTTGCCAACGCTCTCCTACATTATACACGAGACTCCTAACCCCCAACTGCCACCCCCAAGGTTCCCAAAAGCACGAGGAGCATGACAGAATCGTGGACACGTGAGATGGTGATTTTCCATGGCTACGACCATGATGAATGTAGGAAAATTGCTCCGCTTAGCCGTAACGCACACACCAAGCGTCGAATGATCTCGAAATGTATCCAACTCGTACCGTGGGCCCTCGGGGATCACACAAAGGATTTTACATGTACGAACTAGAATAAAAGACAAAATTACATTGACGTGAAAATATATTTACAAATATGTAGGAAATATTCCGTCATGATTCATCGTTGCTCGAACGCATCGAAAAGTCCCTAACAGTACGCTGTGAGTGCGGTGGAGAAGATAAAGTAGAGGAGGACTTTTTTAATATTTAATTAAGATTAAATTTAAGTGCTGATGTGACACTATATATTTTTTTTTTCCAATTTTATGGGTTGATTCTAGTTAGTTGACAATGTGACATTATTGATATAAATTGAAAATAAATTTATACTATTGATACAAATAAAAGTTATGAACAAAATTGGGAAAATTTTTATTTATTTTTCATTTGAAAACATATGGTTGGTTAATTAAGATGTTTTTCACATGTCATCATTTTCATTCATTAATAGTTAATCCATTATTTATGCCTTCTAAAAATAATAGTAATGATCAATTTAAAAACAGTTTGTGGTTATTCAGTTTAATCTCCGTCGAAGCAAATTGTACCAAAGAATTTTAAATTGACAAAATTATATCTATATTCATTCAAATTTTAGTTTAGTATGTAAATGTTTTTTTTGTAAACATTGAAAAATTGCATATAAATATTAAAAATGTGACGTAATCAGATTTGCATAAATGGTCTCTCATATGTGTGTAAAATAAATAATAAATAAAAAATATTTTCATCGACCCACAAGGTGGAGACTTTTAATCTTTAACAGGAAACAAAATTGTTAGATTCATTTAAGAATACAATTTAAATCAGATATTGACACAATTCCTAACTAATAGTAGTTGAAGACTACTGACAACCTTATCTTACAAGTCAACTGATGTTTATCCAATTGAGAGGTGGACATACGGTTTTGCTCTCCTAGTAATGTTTTGTGTAAATTGCTTTGACTAATTCACTTGGGATAAATATTTTAAAAAGTGATTCTTTATATATTTTTTGATTAAATTTTATATAAATGAACAAAAATATCATTCATCTTTATCTTCTTTTCCCTTTCTGTGATCCCCTGCTCATATGTATCTCTCTCTTGTCGAATTCACCACCGATGATAACCTCTCGCCACTATCTCAGCCCCTCCTCTGACTGATCAACGTGCAATCTTGCGTTGTAATTTCGTCGATTCATCTTTATCATTTCGCAATTATTTTTGGCATGAATCAAATTCTTCTCTTTCTTATAAGTGATCTGTAGCATTAACAGAAATCACACAAGGAACACACACACATATATATATAAGTGCGGCGTGTTTTGTCTTTGTCTCGAGTTGTTGACTCCATCGACGAGTTATTCCGAGTTGTTGACACCCTGGACGAATTATTTCGGGTTATTCTAACATCTAGAGCGATGTATGTTATCTTTGTCCTTTGTTGTTGACATATGGACGATATGTTCCTGGGTTGTCCTAGCCTCCTAGGTTGTTGACATCCAAAACGAAGTGTTTGTCTTTGTCCATTCTTTGTTGGCATATGGACGGATTGTCCCGAGTTGTCGACACCTGGGTGGATTATTGAAAGACACATATTTTTTTCATACGGGTCAGGTATTAATGATTTAACGAGGGTACGCAATTTTTATTCATAAAATTATTTTCTTAGTTGATTTTTATTAAACTTATAAAGAGGGATCAATTTTTTTTAAGAAAATACTTTATTCTAAAAAAGTCATATAAAAAAAAAGTGCCCCTAATCTTTTTTATTACTAATAAAATCATGATTTTTAGCTGGGACCTGAAGTTGAATCAATCAGTTTGGATTTAGAAAACAAAACAACAACAATAATAATACTAATCATGCTCACATGGCATGATTAGTCACAACAACAATAATAAAAAAGTCATGTGTTTAAATTAGATGTGAACACATGCTCACATGGCATTACAATCTCACCGACCAGTAGAGCAGGAAAAAAATTCAAAGGCAATATATTATCCTGGTGGAGGATGAGACAAATTATCTCCGGGCCTAGCAATTTGGGATTGTTGGATCATAAACATGTTGTATATAATGTACAACCGGAACATGATTAATTTAAACACGAGCTTGATTTATTTATTAAATGAGTTAAAAAATTAAACACAATTGTTTTTTCGCAAAAAAATGAAATTTTATTGATTAACCCTTGGGAGGTAAATTGATACAATTAGTATAGAGGATAACATCTAAATTAGGAGGATGATTTAAAAACCAAATGGATGACTCTTTTCGGATTCTTGCTCTGTTTGCTGCCCAATAGGCAGCTTGGTTTGTTGGCTTGGGAGGGATTTGAATTTGATGTCCGATCTTCCCATGATAAGTTGTTGAATATTTCGGACAATATTTGCAATCCTCCAATGAGATGAAGAATTTGCGTTAATGGCTTCAATTGCTAGTTTCGAGTCTGATTCAATAATAACCTGGTTCAAATTATTAGAAATAACATACTTAGTAGCATTCATTAGAGCATGACATTCACAATATAATGCATTATTAGAGCGAATGTACTTAGCTTGAGAGTACAAGGCAGGCTCCGTCATCCAGAGCTGAAAATGAATCATCACAATTGATTTTTAACCCATCTAAAGGAGGGGGAACCATTTAGAAGTAATTGAAATATTTTGCTTAGAGCCCTCAGACCTGGGATCAGGCATGTATTGCTTTAAGAAAGCAATAATTCGATGAATCGCAAACTAGATGGCTTTCGATCACCATGCAATATAATATTTATAGTAAATCAAATATACCAGACGATGCTAGCAACAATGACTTTTGCCTCCTTGGACAGAATATTAGCTAAAAGCTAGCCACTTGAACATCAATATGTTCTACGTACTTGACAAGTCTACTATAAGAATTTGCTCCAGACAAGACCAGACATGGCAAACCCAAGTGCAACCAAAGAAAAAATGAAGTCGAGTTTCATTGCAATTACCACACAAGATATAATTCTAGAAATTTAACAACGGAAGAGAAAACATTTGAGACTTAGTTAACAGTCTACTATGAAAATTTTTACAAAGAAAGATCTTATCTTTAGGAGGAATGGATAATTTTCAGAGCAATTTCCATATGTTAGATGTATATTTTGATTTATTACAAAAGTAGAGACGGATGATAAAGTAATCAAATCAGCATTTTTATTTTTCCAAATATATTTGTCTTAGTTGGATTGCAAAGGTAAATTGCATAACATAACATGATCCCATGTATCACGATAAATATGAATATTAAACATATTATTTAAACTTACTTAAAAGATTAATAAATTAAATTATTTATATATTGTGTATCAAATAAACAATTTAGACGGATCAAAATGAGTTACACGAGTGAATACACGTATTGACAATTTATAAATGACTCAGGGCCGGTCCAATGGTATTGACAATTCATCTAATTGTGTTAAATATATATTGTTTATTTAATCAGATGATTAATATTTATATTTATTTAGATTATTCATGTTAACATGTTTATTTAATTAGATGAAGTTTCTATTAACATGTTTATTTAATCATGCGTAATTTAATTAAAGAAAAATTATACTTTTGATCCACACAATTTTCTCCAATTTTAATTTTAGTTCCTATAGTTTTAAAATTTTAATTTTAGTTCTCACAATTTACTTCCGTTTAGGATTTGGTCCCTACTGTCAAATAAGATTTAAACGGTAAAATTCAAAATTAAATAAATATGTTTAATTTTGATATATAAACATTAAATATTCAAAATTTAATTAGGGCCAGACCGGGATGGCCGGGACGTCCCGACCCGTGCTCACCCCTACTAAATATATAAACATGTCATCCTCTTTTCAAAATAAAATCTAAAATAAATCATCTTAATCAGTAAAAAGTTTGCTTAATTTTAATATTTTTAAATATTATAGTTATTTATAAATAAATTTTAAAAATATCATGTAATTTTTTATATTTATTAAAAAAAATAAGTAATTAAAATTTGATTTTAGTCCCTATAATTTATAAAATTTTAATTTTAGTCCTCATAATTTATAAAATATTAGTTTTAGTCCATATAGTTTACAAAATTGATCCCTGCAGGCTCCACGTTAGCATTGTCCAGTCAGCACATATTATCCATGTCAACACCGTTTAAACCTTATTTGACGGTAGAGACCAAATCCTAAACGGAAGTAAAGTGTAGGGACTAAAACTAAAATTTTGAAACTATATGGACTAAAACAAAAATTGATAAAAACTGTGGGGACCAAAAGTATGATTTTCTCTTTAATTAATTAGATGATTCATATGGTTCGTGCTTAATATACAATTTATTTCATGTTTAAATAAATATAATAGATGTTAATTAATTAATTATTTAAGCAATAATTTAGTGAGATCTTAGAGTTTGATTTGATAAAATATATTATGATTCACGAGTTGATAAAGTGTCACAAACATATTGACTATTGAATCATGAAATATTAAAAACACTTTTAGTTCCATTTGAAAATCGTATTATTGTCTAGAAGAAGTGCAAAATTTATAAATGATTTACAATTTTTGAATTATCCATTATTGGACAGTTTGGATACATAATTATTCTAGTTGTAGTTAAATATTTTTTTAACATTCACTTTAGTTCAAAATTCTATCAGCATTTCCCTTGTTCTCCAAGTATGCACCTAGATGATATGCATACTTGGAGAACCATAAGGAATGGGGGTGTGCATGGGTACTGGATAGATCCGGAACCGATTGGAACCTACCCGATTGAATATATTTCAGGTAGGATTTAAACTCGGGTAGGGCCTAGGACAAAAATTAAGGAATTGGTTAATTCGGTTCCAGTTCTGGGTTCAACACATTGGGTACTTTGAATCGGTACCCCATTGGAACCTATTTTGGAACATGTTTTGAAACCTATTAGAACCTGTATTGGAATATGTTGGAACCTATTCTGAAACCTGTTGGAACCTATTCTGAACTTGTTCTGGAACCTGTAAATGAACATGTTCCAACAGGATATCCGAAATCAAAACTTGTGATTTCGGATAGGGTCTGATTCCATGTTCCAATAGGGTAGGGTTCGGTTCCAAAACCTAGGAACCGATCCTAGCTATATAGGATAGGGTTCGAGTATCATGAAAAATACATGGTACCCGAACCTGCTCACCACTAATAAGGAAATGCTACCAGAACTTCACTTGGAGTTGAATGTTAAAAAAATATTTAAATGCAACTAGAATAGTTTAATTCCCGAATGGAATATGACCACCTCTCATATGAAGAATTCAAAATAAATTTAGAAATATATAACTGGTTGTTATGATATATCACACAATTATGACAAAAGTCATAGTTGGATGTAATGTGGACGTTAACTTGAAGAATTCAAGAATGGCGTTCAGAAATTTCTGAACTTTGTCTATTCAAATCAAATCCACAAGTTGTTAGTGGTAATAAAAATCAAATGTTTGTATCGTTGGTGTGTAAACTTGTACTACTTAGGGTCCGTTTATTTCGCATAATTTTAAGATACAGTAATGAATAACACAAGTTGTTCTATATTCGTTTGTGAAAACGTACCATGGACAAGATCAGAATGAAGTATCGGGACAGTACACCAGGCCCATTTTCTTGTTACTCTAATTTGGAGTAACAAGCCCTTGTTACTTTAGTATAAGGTTGAAAATGACAACAATAACCTTGTTTATATTTTCAATATATGTAAATTTTTTTCAAGAACGTCTAATTTTCCTAAATGAATATATTTATATTTAGAGATAATATATTTGGATTAAAAGATAGTATATTTGAATCAAAAGAAAGTATATTTAGACTCCAAAAAAATATATTTGATAAAAATTGAGTATATATCTATATCTAGAGAAAGTATATTTGGACAAAAATATAGTATAATTTGGTAGAAACCAGGTATATATCCATGTTTAGATTAAATATTTGAATTAAAAAAGAGTATATTTAAACTCAAAGAGAGTATATTTTGATAGAAATTGAGTATGTATATATATTTAGGAAGAGTATATTTGGATTAAAATATAATATATTCAAATGAGATATATCTCTATTTATCGAGATTATATTTGGATCGAAAATTGATCTTTAGTTAAATAAATATTATGATCATGTCGCAACATGTTAGTTAATTAATCTACTCGTGATATAATTGTAAAAACATATTAATTAGATTTATAATCGTTATGTTAATTAAAATAAATATTTTATTATAATAATATATAATATTATCTAGTATGTTTTATATGATGAAATGAAAAATAAATAGTATAAAGAGTATTTTCATCAAATTGTCTAATCATGTGTTGTGATAATACAAAGCGAATGCAAGATAATACTAAATTTGATATCCAGTACCGTGCGAAACGAACATGGATTATGCTGTCATGTACAACCTTATACAGTACTGACTAGTTTGTTCTGTACTAAATTATTTACGAAATGAACAGACCCTTAGACTAATAAGTAGTGACATTGCACTTATACAAAAATGGACTCACACATCGTTATTATTGATGGATTTCACACAGTGAGTCATTCATAGGCATGACATCGTATAAACTAGGAGGTCAATTGTCTAATATTAGATCATCATCCACAACTCATATATATGTTAAACAACCGTATCGAAATATGGCTTTGGATGCTCTGGGCAGTAGATTTAATTACATTTATCGTAAATTCGAAAGGTTGTCGATGCCTCACATTGGTTCGTCAAATTCTGAAGCCGCAATGGATATAGAGTGCAAGCAATAAATACACTCTGATGTCCAATCGGAAATTGAAATAGAATTACCAAATCTAGAGGAAACATAGTTTTACGAATTACCAAAAGCTACAGATGAACATTTGCACAAAGATTGCAACAAATACTTAAAATTGTCAGTAATGGCTCAATTATTAAATATTAAGTCTGACAACAACATAACCGAGGTAGCATATGATCGCTTTGTCAAATTTTTTACAAAACATTGCTTAAAGATAAACATTGTTTGGTTGGAGCACACACTAGAGGCTTGGTTATATATATTGTTCAGAACGAACAAAATATTTTAGTCTTCAGAATGGACAAAAGATTTCATATTTTGACTATCACTATTAATTTTTGCCTCTCGATCATCCATATAAGAAAATAGAGATAAATTTATCAAGTGCAGAGTGAAAAAAGACGGACCACCTCCACATTTATTTGGCGATGCTATGTTAGCTCGGGTTTTTTGCTTTACCAGGCATCACATTTGGAGAGGTTGACAGAGTTAGTGGTTTTGAAAATAGACACAATTGGGTTAAAAAGAGTATATTTCGGGAACTACCTTATTAGAGCTCATTACTAATTTTGACACAATTTGGATGTGATGCATACTAAAAAGAATGTGTTCAAAAATATTTTTAATATAGTGATGGATGTCATATGAAAAATAAAAGATAATGTGAAGACAAGAATGAACTTAAAATTATATTGCAAACATTCATATTTAGAACTAGTGAAACTGAGAGCCTCCTATGTTGTCAATAAACAACAAATCAAAGATGTTTGTCAGGATGAAATATATAAGATTACCAAATAACCATGTATCTAATTTAGCTTGATATGTCAACGTAGACGAAGGTAAAATATCAGACATGAAAAGTCATGATTGTCATGTGTTCATGCAGAGATTATCCCAATTGCATTTTATGATATTTTATCAAACAAAATTTGGGGTCCTTTAACCCAACTTAACATGTTATTTAAGGATATCTGCGCTAATGTCATCGTATCGAAGATATGACAAAGTTAGAGACTAACATTGTAGAAATTCTTTGCAAACTAGAGCATATAATTCCACCTAAAATTTTTGACTCGATGAATAATCTACCGATTCATAGCCTACGAGTTAAGAGTTGATGGCCTAATTTAGTATCAGTTGATATATGTACTTATTCGAGAGGAATACGCAAAGGTTAAAAACAAAAGTAAACAATACAATAGTGGTGGAAGGTTCAAAATATAAAGCTTATATTATTCAAGAGATATCAACCTTATGTTATTTCTATTTTGAGTCCAATGTGCATACAAGGTTGAATTATCTTCCACGGAATAATGATGAGAGAAATGTGAATTCTACATACTATCTGCTAATATTTTATTTTCTTGTGTGTGGTTTAGGTTTGGGTTCACGTCCATATATCGAGATATTTAAATGAGGAGTATCATCATGCACAATTACATGTATAGATGAATTTACCAAAAGTTAATTCCTTCGTTCATCAATTTAACATAGAATTTCGTGCGCAAATATACCTAATATCACCAAGAAAGAATTAGATAGAAGGCGTAACACAGAATTCCAAATTGGTTTAAAATTTGGTCGAATGAATATATTCAATAAATAGATAACAAACTACTTGAGTTAGCATGTGGATTGTCATGATTGGTCTTATACTATAACGAATACTTTGTAAGTGGATATAAATTTCATACAACATAATACTTAACCACAAAGAAAGAACTTGGGTTGATTAGAAAGGACTCCACATGGGTTGATTGTGACTATGATTTTTACGGTCCACCAGAGAAAGAACTTGAGCTTCAATATCTTTGGTGCAAAAAAATTATGATGTTCAAATGTCACTGGTTTGACATATCATGTCACGCCCTAACTCAGGATCACGTGATCGGCTAGGGTATACGTGTCTATACCCCGAAGCCTAAACCATGCACATGCTGAATCAAATAATATAGTGGAAAGAAACAATAAGTTTTATTTTAAAAGAAAAGTGAACCAACACCAAGTTTAGTTAATAGCTCAAAAATAAAAAGTGCGAAAATACGATAAAGTTCAACAGTTCAAAAGTCCAATCAAAATAAAATCTGAAATAAATGACATAAATGTCATCAGGGCAACAACTCCAAATCAAGCTAATACAAGTGCATGACTACTACCAAAAGACTTGACTACGACCCTAACTATGACTGCTATGAGATCATGCGGCTCCTCTGCCCTCCAGCGGTGCCAAGTGGTCAGACTCTACAAAACAAAAATCAAACAACAACGGGTGAGTTCAAAGAACTCAACGAGCGGTTTTACCCACCCTCACAAATAAAACACAGAGATAACAAGAATAAAATCTATCTCTAAAGAGGCAATGTCACAATTGTGTGACTAGCTACCAGACCAACTGACCACCCATGCCCACGGCATCTAACCCTCCAAAGAAGTGCATCAGGCCGAAGCCCACCATGCCCGAAGGCAACATCACATACTAAAGAAGTACATCGGGCCGAAGCCCACCATGCCCAAAGGCAACAACACGTACTAGGATAATCGAGAAAGGCCATCCGAGCTTATCCTAGTATAAGGAACCTCAAGATCAATCGGGAAAGACCCTCCGAACTTACTCCTAAAAGGTATCACGGGAATGATCGGGAAAGGTCCTCCGAACTTATTCCTTAACACCACCTCGGGGATAATCGGGAAAGGCATTCCGAACTTATCCCACGAAGCTAAACCAGAATAATCGAGAAAGACCCTCCGAACTTATTCTGTAGGGTGGGAATTTGGCGTCAAACCACCCGGGCATAGCCCGTAATCAGGCTTCTAATTGAGTCGCTCCGCCATTCTCAAGGGTATGATACATCAAAACCTAAGTCAAGATTCTCCTACGATGTCCTAGAAGTGCCATCATCATGAAGCGTCTCAACACTCCAAACTCGACCTTTATCCCTTAGACCTGTATTGTCATGAACCCGGGTGATTTTATTTCATGCATATTTTATAAGTTGGTTCATAGCAGATTATGCTCATCCTTAACCCAATTTTAATTATGTAATTAAAATTTAAATAATCTCAATTAGGGTTTTATTTTAGGGTACAGTTCTGCCCAGAACTGATATGTCTGACCCGAATCTAGTCTCCAAAGTATGTCCTATGTTTTCAAACTATATTTTCTGGTCTAAACGATAGGTTACACGACTATCTTCAGAGATCTAATTAATCACATAATAACAGAGAAAATAAAAATCAGTCCAGATTCAACAAACAACATATAAATTTCAGAAAATTGAAATTTCAGCACATCATGAAATAAAATCCGAATTTTATAGAATTAAGTCCCTAAATTTCTAACATCACAGATTCATATCATCATGCCCATCACGCATATAATCTCATAATTTTTACTAAATAAAAATTAGCATCTATAGCAAGAATTTCTTAATCAAGAATCAAGAAAATTAATTAATCTATGTCATCAAGAACATTTAAAATTCTAAGATGAGGTTGCATTCAAGATTCACAAGATTAAATCCAAAGAAAAATCACTGATATTCCATTAAACATATGCCCCATGAAACAAGATTTAAAATCTAAGCATGACATGGAAATCAAGAAAAGACTCAAGAACATTAAAAAGATCATCAAGATCATGAAGTCTTCAAAACGGCTTCAAGAAATCCGAAGAAAAACTCGAAGAGGAGGGATGAAACCACTCACCTATTTAAGGAAGAGATTAGAGAAGAAAATCCAATCGGCGGCCTCCGATTTTGGCTCCGAAATCCGACGGCTCAACTCAAAGAAGGGAGGAAGCAGGTGGCGGCTCACTCAAAACCGCCGACTTGGAGAGAGGGAAAGAGGGGAAGAAAAGGGCAGCTCGGCTGACTCCTCTTGGCTTGGCTCCAAAGGAAAGGAAGAGAGGAAAAGGGGAGGAAGGAGAGGGCTTTTGGCTCGACTGGCTTGGCTTCACAGGCGGCAGCTCGAAAGGGGAAGGGGGGAGTCGGCTGCTGGCTTGGCGACTGTTGACTGGCTCCCCTTTCTCAAAACTTGGGTGGCTCCAAAAATTGGAGTCACAACCTCTGGGAGAGGGTTTTATACTTCCTCCTTAACCCTAACCCCTCTAACCTAAGTTCAAGCCCGCATCTCTCTTAAGCCAAAGCCAACCCGCTAACCCAATAAACTTAATTAAATTAATAAAGCTTGATTTAACACAAAAATAAATCATAAGCATTTGATTAAATGCACCCACATATGCATAATTAATAATTATACACACACCACAATAATTAAAATAATTTCAACCACTCAAGCCTAATTTCATAAATTCAAAAAATTATATCCTACTTACCCGAGCTCACAAGCTCGCTCCAGACCATGAGTCGACTCGGCTCGACCACGAACTAGTCCGTTGGGCTGGAAAACACACGCAAAAGGAAAATAATAAATTAAATATATATCTAGGATATTACAATCCTCCATCCTTAAAGAAAATTCATCCTCGAATTTCAGAAAGAAAATGAGGACTCACCACATCATCAAACAATGAAGGATAACGCTCCCTCATATCCTGCTCCACCTCCCTGGTCGCCTCCTGGCCGGAATGGTGCTCCTATATGACTTTAACTGAGGGGATCTCCTTGGACCTCAACTTCTGGATCTGTCGATCTAGCACCTCAATTGGTCGCTCTTCATAAGAGACAAATGAATCCACCTCCACTGCGGTAGGCTCGATCACATGAGACTCATCTTGAATATACCTTTTCAGCATAGACACATGAAACACTAGACGTACTCGATCCATACTAGGTGGTAGGGCCAACTCATAGGTCACAACTCCCCTGCGCCTGAGAATAGGAAATAGCCCAATGAACCTAGGGCTTAGCTTTCTTTTCTTACCAAACCTCACCACCACTTTCATAGGGGACACCTTGAGGAACACCATGTCACCATAGCAAACTCTACCTCCTTGGCCTTTCCATCAGCATACATCTTCTGACAACTCTGAGCTGCTAACAGCCTCTCTCTGATTTGCTTCACTTTTTCCACATCCTCTTCCACCAAATCAGGTCCCATTATAAGGGAATCTCATACCTCAAACCAACCTACAGGCGACCTGCTTCTCCGCCCATACAACGCCTCAAAGGGGGCCATCCTAATGTTGTTGTGATAGTTGTTATTATAAGCAAACTCAATCAAAGGCAAGTGCCTCTCCCAACTGCCCTCCAGGTCTAAGACACATGCCCTCAGCATATCCTCCAGCGTCTGAATAGTCCACTCTAACTGACCATCAGTCTGAGGGTGAAATACAGTACTGAACTGAACCTGAGTGCCTAACGCCTCTAGGAAGGACTGCCAAAATTGAGCCATGAATTGAGTGCTCTGATATGAGATAATCATAACTGGAACTCCATGATAAGCGACGATCCGATCCAAAAACAACCTCACATATTGCTCGGCTGAAAAGGTCGTCCTGACTGATGTGAAGTGCGATGTCTTAGTTAGGCGATCCACCACTACCTAGATAGAATTATTGCCTTTTTCAGACTTTGGCAACCCAGACACGAAATCCATGGTTATCTTCTCCCATTTCTACTCTGGTACCCTAAAATTCTGGAGCAACCCTGTTGGCTTCAAATGCTCAGCCTTCACCTACTGACACACCAGACACTTAGACACAAACTCAACCACCTCTCTTTTCATTCCTTTCCACCAATAGTTCTACTTGAGATCTCGGTACATTTTCGTGGCTCCTGGATGCATAGTGAAGGTAGATCGATGAGCTATCTCCAACATCTGCCTGCGAACCTCGATCATATCGGGTACCACAATCTGGTTCTTAAGCCTTAGAATGCCCTCCGAGTCCACACTGAACCCATTATCTGCATCTCCTCTCCTGGCCAGATCCTAAGTGAGTGCACAAAAGGCATCCTCCTCCTGCACTGCCCACAACATGTCAACCAATGTGGACTGCACTCTCAAGTGGGCCACCAGCGCACCAGATTTTGATACTGACAAGACTGCTCCCCCATCCAAACATAGGGCCAACTCCTGAGCCAACGGCCTCCTCCTGGCTGCCAAATGTGTTAAACTGCCCATAGACTTCCTGCTCAAGGCATCAACTACCACATTAGCCTTCCTTGGATACTACATGATCATACAATCATAGTCCTTCAACAGCTCAAGTCATCTTCTCTGCCTCAAGTTCAACTCCTTCTGGGTAAGCAAATACTTGAGGCTCTTATGATTAGTGTATATCTCACAAGCCTCATCATAGAGGTAGTGACGCCATAGCTTCAATGCGAACACCACTGCTGTCAGCTCAAAGTCATGAGTTGGATAATTCTTCTCGTGAACCTTCAACTGCTTGGAGGCATAGACTATCACTCTGCCATTCTGTATCAGCACGCAATCCAAGCCGACTCGGGAGGCATCACAATAAACAACAAAACCTCCTGAACCCAAGGGTACTGCTAGAATTGGCACCGACGTCAAGTGGTCCTTGAGCTTCCGAAAGCTCTCCTCTCACTTACTGTCCCATTCAAACTTGCAATTCTTCTGGGTCAGGCAGTTTAATGATGTTGCAATCCTGGAGAAATTCTCTACAAACTTTTTGTAGTAACATGCCAACCCTAGAAAACTACGAATCTCTGAGATATTAGTCGGCCTCTTATAATTCTGAATTGCTTCAATCTTTGCAGGGTCCACCTTTATTCATTCCTTGGACACCACATGGCCAAGAAACCCCACACTCTCTAGTCAGAACTCACACTTCGAGAATTTGACATACAATCTGTGCTCTCTGAGAGTTTTTAGAACTATCCTCAAGTGCTCAGCATGCTCCTCCCTGCTCCTGGAATAAATCAGAATGTCATCAATGAACACAATCATAAATTTATCCAGATATTCCCTGAACACTCGGTTCATCAGATCCATAAATTCCGCGGTCCATTAGTCAACCCGAAAGACATCACCAGGAACTCAAAGTGTCCATACCTCGGTCGTAACACAGTCTTAGGGACATCACTATACCGAATCCTCAACTGATGATGCCCTGATCGCATGTCAATCTTAGAAAACCACTGCGCCCCCTGAAGCTGATCAAACAAGTCATCAATCATGGGCAATGGGTGTCGATTCTTCACTGTCACCTTGTTAAGCAGTCAGTAATCAATGCACATCAACATGGACCCATCATTCTTCTTTACAAAAAGCAATGTAGCACCCCAAAGCAAAACACTGGGGCGAGTGAAACCCAGATCAAGAAACTCCTCCAACTATAACTTCAACTCCCTCAACTCCCTCAACTCAGCTGGTGTCATTGGACACGGAGGAATAGAGATCGGTTTCATCCATGGCTGCAAATCGATACAAAATTCGATCTCTCTCTTTGGAGGTAACCCTGGCAACTCCTCCGAAAACACATCAGAGAACCCACACACTACGGGTGTTCCCCCAATGACTCTGGCCGCATCTCCACCTTCCTCTACCACTGACACAAAGGCTAAAAATGACCGACACTCGCCAAAAAGTAACTTTCGGGCCTTAAGAGATGATATCGCCATCAACAGCTCACCCCTTCCCTCACCCTGGAAGGTAAGCTGGGGCATCCCGGACTTACTGAAGGTCACAGTCTTAGCCCTGCAATCCACTGAGGCGAAATGGTCCGCCAACCAATCCATGTCCAATATCACATCAAGCTCTAACATTGATAGGAGTGTCAAATCGGCCATCAGCATATGCCCACAAATGATAACCTCGCAGCCTCGGAAGACTATGTCTGCCATCACAGAAACACTCGTAGGCGTAGACACCACAAGGGGCAATTCAAGCACATAAGATATCCTTGACAACTTAGCAGCAAATAAGGTAGACACAAAAGAGTGCATAGCACCCGGATCAAGTAAGACATAAGCAATGGAAGATCCAACCATAATATTACCTGACACCACTGCCTTGGATGCCTCAGCCCCCTCTTGGTTCATAGCAAACACCCGTGCAACATCTCTCTCTGAACCACTAGCTCGCTGGCCTCCTCCATGTGTCAGGCTCCTCTAAGCTACAGGACCCACTGACATCGGTGCCTTTCCTCTAGTCTAATCAAGCTGCTGACTGCTCTTGTTAGGGCAATCCTTTTCGTAATGCCCAGACTGCTCACAGCTGAAACATCCCTTTGACCATCCCCAGCAAGTCCCCAAGTGCCTCCGGTGACATCGATTACACTACAGTGGCCTAGATCTCCGCTGCGGTCCTCCAGATGACGCTCCTGGTCTCGAAGCTCTAGAACTCTTATGACCTTCATCCTGCGGCGGATCCGCTGCCCTAGGAGTACCCTGAGAATGAGCTTGCAGAATCCCTGAATACTGGGGTCGAAACTTCTTCTTCTGAGGTCCATCAAGCCTGTCTGTCAGTATTAGTGCCTCCTTTCGGAGCGCCTCATCAACGACCCGAGCAAAAGAAGTCTCTTCCGTGTAATGGATCAACCTGGCAATCTGCAGCCTCAGTCCCTCAATGAACCTCTTGACCCTGGCAGTCTCAGTGGCTATCAAAGTGGGATGATACTTGGAGAGGCGTGTGAACTCCATCTCGTAGTCTGTCACTGACATGCTACTCGTCTGACGCAGTAGTTCAAACTCCTTCGCCCACCTATCCCGGATGCTCATCGATAGGTACTTCTCCACCATAGTAGCTCTAAACTCCTCCCAAGTAAGGGGCGGTGCATCTACTGCTCGGCGATCCCTCTAAGTATGGAGCCAATCCTTAGCTGGTCCTCTCAGCTGCAAACCGATCAATCGAGCAGTCGTCTCAGAAGAACAACCAAGCTCCCTGTACAACTCATAACAATCTTCCAGGAAACTGGTGACCTCCACCTGCTAATCTATCCTCGTGTACTCTGGTGGCTTAAACACAACAAAATTTGCATAGGAAGGCGCTATGAGGGCTCTGACCACTAGTGTCACTGGCTGAACTACCTCTGGTACTGCAGGTGCTGTCGGTATTGGCGGTGGCTGCTGCCTCAGCTCACGCTCTCTACGGAGTGCCTCTGTCAGCTCTGCCACTCGAGCCTGTAGCTGCACAACCATGGGATCCGATCCTACCTCCTCCCGGGCATACGGTGGTCTTCCCCGACCCTAACCCCAACCCCGGCCTCAGCCTTTGCCTCGGCCTCGACACTCAGTGGAGTTGCTATCACTACCGCTCCTTGCGGCATCAAAGGCCTCCATCGATCTGGAAACACCAGAAAAGAAATAATTCAAGATTAATCAATTGGATTCTCCCAATGTTTTGCAAACTAAATCACAAGTCACACTGAGGTGCAGACTTAGCCCATTGATCTCACAGCATACCCCTACCGTATAATGACACGCTTAAGTTCAACAGTTCAAAAGTTCGGTCAAAATAAAATCTGAAATAAATGCTCTCAGGGCTACAACTCCAAATCAAGCTAATACAACTCCATGACTACTACCAAAAGACTCGACTACGACCATATCTAGGACTGCTATGAGATCATGCAGCTCCTCTACCCTCCAACGGCGCCAAGTGCATCCGACCCACCTCACCGCTCAGGCTCTGCAAAATAGAAATCAAACGACAACGGATGAGTTCAAAGAACTCAGCGAGCAGTTTTACCCACCCTCACAAATAAAACACAGAGATAACAAGAATAAAATCTATCTCTAAAGATGCAATGTCACAATGGTGTGACTAGCTACCAGACCAACTAGCCACCCATGCCCACGACATCTAACCCTCCAAAGAAGTGCATTAGGCCGAAGCCCACTATGCCCGAAGGCAATAACACATATTAAAGAAGTGCATCGGGCCGAAGCCCACCATACCCAAAGGCAACAACACATACTAGGATAATCGGGAAAGACCCTCCGAGCTTATCCTAGTATAAGGAACCCCGGGAGCAATCAGGAAAGGCTCTCCCAACTTGCTCCACGAGACGTGTAGGGACAATCGGAATTTGCTCATCCGAACTTGCCCCTTTAAGATATCATAGGAGTAATCGGGAAAGGCCCTCCGAACTTACTCATAAAAGATATCACAGGAATAATCGAGAAAGGCTTTCCGAATTTATTCCTTAACATCACCTCGGGGATAATCAGGAAAGGCCTTCCGAACTTATCACATGAAGCTAAACCAGAACAATCGAAAAAGGCCCTCCGAACTTATTCTGTAGGTTGGGAATTTGGCGTCCAACCACCCAAGCGTAGCGCATAATCCGGCTTCTAATTGAGCCGCTCCGCCATTCTCAAGGGTATGGCGTGTCAAGACCTAAGTCAAGATTCTCCTACAGTGTCCTAGAGGTGTCCTCATCGTGACACGTCTCAACACTCCAAACCCGACCTCTATCCCTTAGACCCGTATTGTCATGAACCCGTGTGGTTTTATTTCATGCATACTTTATAAGTTGGTTCATAACATATTATGCACACCCTTAATCCAATTTTAATTATATAATTAAAATTTAGATTATCTCAATTAGGGTTCTATTTTGGGATTTTGTTTTAGGGTACTATTCTTCCCAAAACTGTTGTGTCTAACCCGAATCTAGTTTTCAAAGTGTATCTTATATTTCCAAACTATATTTTCTGGTCGAAACGATAGGTTACATGACTATCTTCAGATATCTAATCACATAATAACAGAGAAAATAAAAATCAGCTCAGATTCAACAAACAACATATAAATTTCAGAAAACTGAAATTTCAGCACATCATGAAATAAAATTCGAATTTTACATAATTAAATCCCTAAATTTCTAACATCACAGATTCATATAATCATGCCCATCAAGCATATAATCTCATAATTTTTACTAAATAAAAATTAGTATCTATAGCAAGAATTCCTTAATCATGAATCAAGGAAATTAACTAATCTATGTCATCAAGAACATCTGAAATTCTAAGATGAGGTTGCATCCAAGATTTACAAGATTAAATCCAAAGAAAAATCACTGATCTTCCATTAAACATATGCCCCATGAAACAAGATTTAAAATCTAAGCATGACATGAAAATCAAGAAAAGACTCAAGAACATTAAAAAGATCATCAAGATTATAAAGTCTTCAAAACGGCTTCAAGAAATCCGAAGAAAAACCCGAAGAGGAGGGATAAAACCACTCACCTATTTAAGGAAGAGATTGGAGAAGAAAATCCAATCGACGGCCTCTTATTTCGGCTCCGAAATCCGGTGGCTCAACCCGAAGAAGGGAGGAAGCAAGCAGGCGACAGCTCACTCCAAGCCGCTGGCTTGGAGAGAGGGAAAGAGGGGAAGAAAAGGGCGGCTCGGCTGGCTCCTCTTGGCTTGTCTCAAAAGGAAAGGAAGAGAGGAAAAGGGGAGGAAGGAGAGGGATTTTGGCTTGGCCGGCTTGGCTTCACAGGCGACGGCTCCAAAGGGGAAGAGGGGAGTCGATTGCTGGCTTGGCTGCTGGCTCTCCTTTCTCAAAACTTGGGTGGCTCCAAAAATTGGAGCCACAACCTAGGGGAGGGGGTTTTATACTTTCTCCTCAACCCTAAGCCCTCTAACCTAAGTTCAAATCCGCATCTCTCTTAAGCCAAAGCCAGCTCACTAATCCAATAGACTTAATTAAATTAATTAAGCTTGATTTAACAAAAAAATAAATCATAAGCATTTGATTAAATGCACCCACATAGGCATAATTAATAATTATACACATACCACAACAATTAAAATAATTTCAACCATTCAAGCCTAATTTCATAAATTCAAAATTTTATATCCTACTTACCCGAGCTGGCTCCAGACCATGAGTCGACTCGGCTCGACCACAAACTAGTCCGCTAGACTGGCAAACACACGCAAAAGAAAAATAATAAATTAAATATATAGGATATTACATATCACAACGGGGGGGTTTCAAAATCATTCAAAGTATAAGGTTATTGATGTTAATTACAAATCTAAGTTAGCATCAAATGAGTCTTCTGTTTTGTCATCACAGGCATATGTTACACAAAATATCCAAGCAGACGAAGAGATAGATCTGAATGACGGGCAATGTGTAAGACTAAGGGTTGATCAAATGATAGCGGAGATATGATAGTACAAGGGTTGCAGAAGGTGATTTTTATCAGAGGAAAGTTTTCTATTGACTGTTTATATTATATATTAGTCTTCACTTACATGCAGATGCCTAGAGCACCAGTCTATCGTCCTCGATCTCGTATATTAGGACCACCTCCACCACCACCACTATCCACCAATAACCTCAATGGTATGGGGCATCGTACCATTGACCTCTAGAGTCGCCTCCCCCCCAAACCATAGAGCCTTTAGCACCACCAGCACCAGTAGTACCCCTAGCATCAGCGGCACCAACAGTACTGCCCTAGAGGCTCGAGATTGTCTTAGGCTTCGTGAGCTTAATAGAGGGGCAATAATACCATCATCGACAAACCTATAATCGCGGATATATATCACTTAACAGTCTAAAGTAAGTAAAATATTTTATTGGAAAATTACCTAAATATATTCTAAACTTTGGGGTTTTTCACATCTGTGGCAAGTATTTTTATTTGTCTTAATTGTATCATGTACTTTTGAATTTGTTCCAATTGAATTCTACCGTCTAATTTTCGTCAGCAACGCCGTTAAATCGATGACGTAGCATGCTGACCTATATAAAAAAATAATTTTTTATTATGTTACATACTCTCGAGTTATTAAAACTAGGTCCAATCTTTTTAATATTAAAAAGTGGTCTCTCTCTCTCTCTTTTGCAGAAGCAATTGGCGAGGTGCAAATCTGTCGTGGTAGCTGGACATGCAACTGGCCACCTACTCACATCTCGTAGCCAAGTCAGGCCTCCCTACCAAGGTGCTCGCCAAGCTCCGCCTCAAGTCCTCCCTCAAATGGCGGTCCTCCTTCGTTGCCACGCACCATCACCTTGACGCCTCTTCGAGTGGCAGTTTTCTAGGCCGTCCTCCCTCGCGCGGTGAAGTCGCAGCTGAAGTGGCTCTTCGAGCGGCAGTTTTCCAGGCCATCCTCGGCTGAGAAGCTTGCTAGCACCGGAGACGGAAGGGAGAAGGAGAGGGAGGACAGCGGTGATGTCGAACCAAGCTCGGTGTGCTTGGACACGATGGTTCTCGACTTTATGGAGGAGGGGAACCATGAGAGGTCGCCGCGGGGGTACTGCATCTGCTTCAAGGACGTCTACCAAATCGTCAATGATGGAGTTTGATCTCCCGGCTAAGACACCGCCATTTGCAAGTCTCCGTGGGATAAAAATCCTTGCACCTCTTGCTAGTGACGAGGCAACTATTTTCTTCTTCTTCTTTTGCAAGTCTCAGTGGGATAAAAATCTGTGCACCTCCTGCCAGTGACAAGGCATTTGTTTCCTTCTTCTTCTTCTTTAATTTGCAAGTCTCGGTGGGATAAAAATCCTTGTACCTCCTGCCAGTGACAAGGCAACGAATGTAAACAAGTTGTTAGGAGAGTCATACCTTTCTCCTTGATAGCTATCTGCAAAGTATCAAGTGTAATTATCCCATCAGTCAAAGGGAGTAGCTCAAGCTTGACTATGGCACTTGAGTGTATAGGAATACATCTGCATCATGGAACAATCTCAAAAGTATAACTTTTACACTATGACTTAGATGGAAAATGAAAATTACAGATGATCTTCTTGATTTTATAATAAAAACTGACCAAGTGATTGATCCAGGACATCACCCATCACTAAAGAATTTGTAGCAGAAAGATGACTTAACAGAGTTTCTTCATGTTCTTGGTGAAATGAAGCTTGTTTGGCGTCACCTTCACATCTAACTCAGATGGAGCGTTGACAATCACATTGTAAGTAAAATCTTCTTAGGATTCGACATTTGTAGCGATCCGACAATGTCAATGCTGCTGCCGTCGCCTTCCCCTTTGGCACAACGGCCCTGATCACCTCACACTGCACCCTGATGCCAATCTTCTTCATCTTCACAATGGCATTCATCTCCATGTCAACCTCCCTGCCACTTCGCTTCCATATATCTGACGCTGCCCCAGAGTCTAGTTTCTGGCTGGAGCTCGACGCAGTGGTGGATAGCAAGTTGGAGCTCCCGGCATCATGGACGAACACGACGAACGAGCCATCAGCGACGTCGATGCCGCCGGAGGCGATAGAGACGAAGATGGGGTGGTATAGGTAGATGAGCTTCTTGTTTGGGTTGCGCATGTGAGAGAGAGAGAGAGGCGGGGCCTAGTTTTAGAATAAGCAGCATAATAAAAAAAATAATTTTTTACACAAGTCAGCATGTCATATCATCGGTTTAACGGGGCTATTGACAAAAATTAGACTGTATGATTCAATTGGAACAAATTCGAAAGTATAGGATACAATTAAGACAAATAAAAGTACATGCCACAAATGTGAAAAACCCCAAAGTAGATATATTTAAGTAATTTTCCTATTTTATTTTATAAATATTAATTAATTAATTACTACTTATGTGTTATATTTGAGTTATAGCTAGGTTTGAATAGGATGATATCACTCCTGGCATTATTGCTATCATCAAGAGATTTTTCAAGGTCCTTGGCGATCATGGACGCACGTGCTAGAGCAGTATCATGATATGCTACGGGCCGAGTTTGAGGTATAATAATTTATTAATTTTTTAACCAATTGTTTTAATATTTAAAATGCTTTTATTATATATTATTTATTGTAGGTGAGATACACTTGGGATCCCTCCATTCTGGTCTAGGTGAAGGACACTTCAAAAGCTTAATTTGAGAAGCTTTTCAAAGATACACTTGGGATCCCTCCATTCAGGTCTAGGTGAAGGACACTTCGGAAGCTTAATTTAAGAAGCTTTTCAAATATACACTTGAGATCCCTCCATTTAGGTCTAGTTTAAAGGACACTAGTTGAGGGATCCCTTGCTTGTTATATTGGTGCAGTCCATTCCATTCACGAGCATGAGCGTAGCTTGGTAAGTAAAAAGATAGTTAATTTTGTTATTATTATCATTATTGAAAACTAATATTTATTTTATTGTAGGGGATGCACGATGAGCACGAGACTCTAAAACCAACTGACCCTCTTAGGGTCTTTGAGGCTACACTTCAGTATCAGCGTGGCGCTCATCGAGGGGAGTTCATTAGTTGGAGGCCAAAGACATTTTTTGTAAGTGAATAGTTAATTAAGCTATTATTTCAATATTTATTTCGAGTCCTACTATGTAATTTAATTAAATTTATTTTGTAGTCCACTTGGTGACCCGGCAAGGAAGTGATATTGCGCAGCATCATCTTGATGCAGGTGGACGGCGTCAACCATTGTCGTGTTTATAGCATTAGCACAACGGTCCACACACAAGCGTTGTTGAAGCCACATAGTGTGGGACCGTCTGCCGCCACTTCCTCCATTGCTGAACTATCAACATCAAATGTGTCTGGATGAACAGAAGATCGATTAGCATTTTTGGATACTAGTTAGGCACGTAGATGATATAGTATTGAGAACATTTTAGGACATCTTGCATCTCTCTAGCTCAACGCTCCACTCCCTCCATTATTTTGGCACTATGACATGAGCATCAACATCGAAGCCATCATCATTGTCGACACCAAGTGATGCACTCCCCACACAGTCTCTTGCCTCGTTGTAGCCACCGCCTGATCTCGCACTATATTTTTGTTTGTTTCTTTTGTATTTATTTAGCAATTATATATATATTTTTATATGTTCACGTATATATACATTTTATCATTGTGGATATTATTTTGATACATTTGATGTAAATATTAAACTTTGATGTATATATTTGATAGTTATTTAATGCTTCATGTGTTGTTTGGTTGTCTAATATTTCGAAGTTCATTTAAATATAGTTGTAAATATGATAATTTATTAAGTTATAAAAGGGAAAAGGTCTTCTTTAGTCCCTCAACTATGGCATATTTTTCACTTTGCTCTATCAACTAAAAATTTGGTCACTTGAGTCCTAAAATTTATTCTTCGTTATCACTTAAATCCTCATCGTAGATTCTCGTTATAATGTCGTTAAAATTATCCAATGTGTCAAGGTTTACGTATATTAAAACGTTATCACATTTTTAGTTGAGGGACCAAAGTGAAAAAGATGTGATAGTTAAGGGACTAAATAAAGTTTTTTCCCTTAAAGCTATTTTATGTTCCATTAAAAATTTAATGGTGTTATAACGATTGGTTGATAGCATGAGCTAAATCACTAACGATAGAAAATTTGAGGACTTAAGTGACCGAATTTTTAGTTAAGGGACCAAAGTGAAAAATACGTGATAATTGAGGGACCAAATACAACCTTTTCCCATTATAAAAAAATTAAGTTATGTGATGGCGCCGTCGTCGCATAAGGTGTATCGAACTCTGGTATCAACGATCGAGTATTCTCCTATCGCCGATCACCAGCGATCGTTGTGCCGTCGCAAAATAAAGTCAGTTGTGATAGGCGACTGATCGTCGTTGTTGTTTCGCGACCACGTGTGCGATGCTGCACAGCTACTAAAAACTACTAAAGTACAAATATGAATTGCTAAAATAAATTTATGTTATGCATAATGAAAAAATATTTCATTTGAGTAATTACTTAGAAACTTTTGCTAGAAGTTTTTAGGTGGTAAAAAAAGAGGAGGAAACTATGTTCAAAAACTAAGAAAAAATTCAAATGCGTTTTTGAGAATTTTGACTTTTATATTATGATTTGATTCTTTTAATAAAACTTTATGATTCACAGAAATTGCTTCAATCACACAGACTCGAGCCCACGTTCTCTATGTCTTCTTCTGGAAGACATGCATAGATTTTCTATGGGTGACTCAACTAAGCCATACGTCTGCCACAAATTGTACCACTTACACTTTATTGGCTAATGGCTATTGCAGTGGAATATCAAAGTCTTGAAATACTCCACACGGTGCTAGTGTCAGTAGAAAACGAAAGCTGCAACTGCTGTGCTGTTTCTAGTTTCTACAAGTCACTGAGCATACTTCACGATGATACAATGGTACATGAAAAATTGACTTTATCTCGGATGTTTGACTTTGGACAATCAGTGATAGATGAAATAGAATTATCTCCCTCCACGTTATATAGAAACAGAACCATATAATCAATTATACTCTGTAACGCATGGCTAGGGAAGATGCCCATTGTCTTTTCCTGTTAGCATTTTTCCTGTGGCCCCAATTGCTTCCGCCCAATCTTTGCAATGGAGCTTTAACCTTAGGATGCATCCCTGTCGAAAGAAGTGCTCTGCTTGAGTTCAAAATAGGCTTAGAAGATCCCACCAACAGGCTATCTTCTTGGGAGGGTGAAAACTGCTGCAAATGGGAGGCTATCACCTGCAGCAATCATACTGGGCATGTTATCAAGCTAGACCTCCGTAATCCACACCCTTTCTCAAGCACTGGTGATTTGCCATACAACAACTGGAGCTTAGGAGGTACGTTGAGGCCTTCATTACTTATTCTTAAGCACCTGAAGTACTTGGATTTGAGCATGAACAATTTTGGTGGGGCCAATATTCCAGAATTCATGGGGTTTTTCCATCAACTCCAATATCTGAACCTCTCCAGAGCTGGGTTTGGTGGAGTCCTACCTCACCAACTTGGAAAACTCTCCAATCTTCAGTATCTAGATTTATATAACGATTTGAATCCTAATTTTGTGGTTCTGGTCCGTGAATTTATCATTGATGATGCGCAATGGATTTCTCACCTTTCCTCTCTGAAGTACCTAAATATGAAAAATGTTCACTTCCGAAATGGTAACCATTGGCTGCAAGCTCTGAACATGCTTCCTTCTATTGTGCAAATAAACCTATCTGGTTGTGGCATTGAACACATTCCACTCTCTCTTCCACATGTGAACTTTACCTCTCTTTCTGTTTTTGATTTGTCTTATAATTCCTTTTTCTCTAATGTACCCAATTGGTTATCCAACATAAGTGGTCTTGAATACCTTGACCTCAGTTCCAACAACTTTAATGGTTATTTTCCACCAGCCTTTGGAAACTTGGCTTCCCTCGTAGAACTCAATGTAGCTAACAACTCTTTTCTTCGAGGACTAATACCAAGTTCATTGAAAAATCTATGCAAGCTGCAAACTCTGAATTTATCAGGCATAAATATTAGCAGAGATTTGTCAGAACTTGATGAAGTTTTTTCTGGTTGCATCAAGACAAGCTTAGAGATTCTTGAATTATCCAAGACTGGACTTAGTGGTCAGCTACCTGAATGGCTATGGGAACTCAAAAAGCTTAAAAGACTGCAATTGGCAGGCAATAAGATTTCAGGGCCTATTCCTGTATCAATTGGATTGCTAGCATCACTTGAAGAACTCTCTTTTAGTGATAATTACATGAATGGGACTATCCCAAAAAGTGTTGGGTGGCTATCTGAGCTAATAGTTTTGGACCTTGGATTCAATTATTTGGTAGGGGAAGTGTCAGAAGCACATTTTGTCAAGCTCAAGAAACTGAAACATTTGTGTTTGTCATCAAATTCACTGGTTTTGAAGGTTAAGAGCAATTGGCTTCCTCCTTTCCGGCTTGAGACCCTTGAGATGGTTTCGTGCATACTGGGTCCTAACTTCCCTGCATGGCTGGTGATGCAAGAAAATGTTTCATATATCAAAATGTCTAATGCTAGTATTTCTGATGTTATGCCAGACTGGTTTTGGAGCTTAATTTCCTCAGCAGTGCTTGTGGATATCTCTAGCAATGAAATCAGTGGCCAACTACCCAATTTAATGCATTTAAACAATCTCCAAATTTTAGATTTAAGTTCTAACTATTTTGAGGGCCGCCTTTCATTTTTTCCTCCTGGTTTGTATTCATTAGACCTATCAAACAATTCATTCTCAGGATCAACTCTCCCTGGCATTTTCATGAATTTGCCAAAACTCATGTATTTTTCACTTTCACAAAATGAAATAGGTGGTGAAGTTCCATCTTCTATATGCCATCTACATGCCATGGTGGGTCTTGATTTTTCAGAGAACCTCCTATCAGGAGAGCTTCCTACTTGCTGGAATCATTCTTCCAAGATTGAGGTATTAGACTTTTCAAGAAACAAATTATTTGGACATATTCCTGACTCAATATGTTCCATATTGTCACTTCAATCATTGCACTTGAGCAATAACAGTCTATCTGGAGAGCTACCTTTATCTTTGAAGTATTGTAAAGGACTACTTACACTTGATGCTGGATATAATGAATTAAAAGGTGAAATTCCAAGCTGGATAGGAGAAAGCTTAATTTCTCTGAAGATTCTCAAGCTGCGATCAAATATGTTCTATGGAGACATTCCTCCAAATCTTTCAAGACTAAGTTCTCTCCAAGTTCTTGATCTTGCAGATAATGAGCTCTCTGGAACCATTCCATCAAGTTTTGGTAATTTTTCTGCCATGAAATTCTCTAAAAACCTCACAGACGTATATAATAGTCGTTGCGTAGAAATGCAAATGACAATTAAAGGGGGTACTAGAAAATATGATAAGTTGCTTTCACTTTTAAATCTCTTGGACCTCTCAAATAACAATCTAATTGGTGGAATACCTGAAGAAATAACAAGCCTTCGAGGTTTAGTCAGCTTAAATTTATCTGGAAATCATCTAACAGGAGAAATCACAGAAAAGATTAAAGCACTACAGCTATTGGAGTCTCTTGACTTGTCAAGGAACAACCTTTCCGGCACAATTCCTTCTAGCATAATGTTCCTGACTTCTTTGGGTGTTTTGAATATGTCATACAACAACTTGTCAGGTGAAATTCCACTTGGTAATCAGCTTCTAACCTTCAATGCATCTGTCTATGTTGGCAATCCTGGTCTTTGCGGATTTCCTCTGAATCAAAGTTGCAAGGATATTGAGACATCCCAAGGTCAAGATAGTTCAGATGACAGAAATGAAAATGAGATGATGTGGTTATACATGAGCATTGCACCTGGATTTGTTGTTGGTTTTTTGGCAGTCTGGGGTACACTGATTCTGAACAAGAACTGGCACCGTAACTACTTCAGATTTGTTGATAAAATGTTTGACAATGTGTATGTGTTCATCATGGTATACTTGTCTTGGATTTAAGGATATTACTGCACCCCTGTGAATAAAGATGATTATGCATATTTACCTTATGAGATATTTGATTATTAACATCTCAGCATATGAGGAACATGCCTGCTAGCTTATGTTGTGGGTTTGTCCCCTATTAGGGCACCTAACATATGAAGAACATGCCTGCTACCACACATCACAATGAATCATATCAAAGGAATTTGAAGTTTTATTGATGCTTTGTTGAAAAGGAAGTTTACATTGTTTGTTTACATTGTTTTGCATAGGACAAATATTGCAAAATAAATTGGAATTGCACTTGAGTTCAGGTATTATACTAGACAAAGTTTTCATTCTGGAAAATCACATGTGACCTAATCTAAGATGCCACAAAGTAGGTACATCAAGCATTACAGATAAAGCATGATGAGATGGTTTGGTGTTGCTTGCAGTTGTGTAAGCTCCATTCATCACATACAGTCCATTTCGCTCTCTACCATTCCTTAAGACCCTCTTCTGGATTATGCAATTATTGGGGTTAAAAACAATTGAGCAATTGAGTTCTTTGGTCAATTTGCTAATAGACATCAAGTTAAAATGAAAATTTGGAACAGCTAGGACATTATTGAGCTGAATGTATCTATTGATATGGGTTGTCCCTAGATGAGAAACCAAAGAAGATTATCCTGTGGGTAAGGAAACTTTATCATTTGGTTTAGGTTGAGAGATATTGTCTAAGCTTGTTGAGTTAGATGCTATATGGTCTGTAGCTCGACTATCAAACATCCAAAATCTAGGTAAATTATATGCAATTGAGCTAGAATTTATACCTGCCATGTTCACCATGTGTGTATTCTTTTGACCAAGTAGGCTAACCAGGGTATTGTACTGTTCTTCAGTGAATCCCTCATGTTTGCTACTTACATTATTGGCATTTGTATCTTTCACCGAAGGTTCTTCAGAATTCTCATTGGTGGCTGATTGAATGTTATTGGCATGTCTCATACTGTTTGTCTGTTCTCCCCATTTCTGTTTGCCTTTGTACTGTTTGTTTCTGGGGGATAGTCATGGATCTTGTAACATGTCTCCCTAGTGTGTCCACTTCTTTGACAAAAGTCATAAAAGACTTTGGCTGCAGTCTGATTTTTATTTCTTTAATTATTTGCTGCATTTCCATAGGACTGATATGAAGTGTTTAATGCAACACTTTCTAGTGTTTGTATTGAGTTGCCTCTGCGACTCTTCTTGCTCAAGCATAGCATAAGGTTGATTTATGCTTGGAATGGGATTCATTATCAGTATTTGACCTCTTACACTGACGTACGCATCACTTAATCCCATTAAAAATTGCCTAAGCCTTCTATTTTCATTGTTTTCTCTGCCTATTTTGCAATTATATGTAGAACTTGCGCTCAGTGCATTGAGTTCATCCCATAAGCTCTTTAGCTTGGTGTAATAAGCTGATATAGATTGATTTCCTTGTCTGGAGTTATATATGTATGTTTCAATTTCGAAGATCCTGAGTTCATTTCCCTTTCTAAATCTTCCCTCTAAGTCTCGCCACATCTCCGCGGCAGTTTCAGCGTATATAACGCTTGAACACAGATTAGGTGATATGGACTAGAGTGTCCATGACCTCACCATGTCCTTACACCTTTTCTACATTCTATATCTGGAAAGGTTTTCGTTGATCGGTTCAATTCTCCCATCGACAAACCCTAGTTTGTTTTTGGCGCACAAAGAAATCCTCATTGATTGCCTCCATGTTAGGTAATTTTCGTGTCCGGTTAGCTGAATTGATACTAGATTCATACCCGGATGATCATTCCCTTGTAGAATGAATGGATCGCTTTCGATTACTGTCGCCTTTGTCATCAAGTCGCTTTCTGATTGATTCTGCGATTCTCCAATTACAGATCTGGCCGCCACCGACAATCGCGATTTCTTGCCATCTTTTGGATCAAATCTGCAGACTCGGATACTCAAGATAATTTAGCGATTTGCTCAGGCGCTTCAGTAGATCGGCTGCTCTGTTAGGAAGAAATTGGGTCTTCCTACAAGGATCCAAAATCCAAACGCCAAAAGGAAAAATACCAAAACGAGTAAATCCAGAAAAATTACAAAGAACACCAAATTTACGTGGTTCAGCCCGGCGGGGTACCGGGCCTACTCCACGGGGAGAAGATGACACTTGATTTTATTAGAAGGAGGAGAAAACACGGCCAATACAAGAGCGGAATACAACTGATTAATAAACTGTAAAGAAAAATATTGCCTGTTCTTGGATATTTTTCTGCACCCCGAAATCTGGATTCCTGCTTCTGTCTGAAAACTGTGGATGCGGCGTCCTTGATCTTCTTGCTTCTGCCTAAGACGGTGTGAAGGAGAAGAGAGCCGCTGGAAAGGAATCCTACCTGAGAAACAGAGTAAATGGGAGGCTCTGAGAATTATTGGGATGATCCTTGAAACTGCATATTAGACCCCTATTTATAATACAGGGGGAGAGCCAATTCAGGCCTAATTTGGTGGAGAAAAAATCTCCAAGGATTTTGCTGCTCCGTCTGATTTAATCGGATGGCTAAAATGCTTCTTTTGACCCAGAAAATTAGCTTGTGTTAATCAAGCATTCAAGCCCAATTTCATAATGGATTCGGGTTTAAAATGATTCAACCCTCATAATTTCCTCCTTTAATGAATTTTAAGCCCGATGTAGTCTTCTCTTCTCCCAAGAGCCATGTAGGGCTAATCTGCACCATGAATCAATCTTACCAAATTCAGACAGTGTTCAAATTTGGCCGTTGGTAGTACTTTAGTCAGCATATCTGCAGGATTGTGAGTCGTGTCAATTTTTTGAAGCTTTATTTCTCCTTTTGAAATAATATCCCTAATAAAATGGAATCTGACGTCAATGTGTTTCGTCCTTTCATGGAACATTTGATCTTTTGACAAATGAATTGTACTTTGACTGTCATTATGCACGACTATGTCCCCATTTTGAGAAGTCAGTTCTTTTATCAAGTTCTCGAGCCATATTGCTTCTTTAATCGCTTCTGTAATAGCCATGTACTCCGCTTCAGTAGTAGAGAGGGCGACAGTGGGTTGTAGACCGACTTTCCAACTTACTGCAGTTCCACCTATAGTGAAGATATATGCGGTGATTGATCTCCTCTTATCAAGGTCACCGACATAGTCCAAGTCTGAGTATCCTGCAAACGATTCATTAGTTCCACCGAAAACAAGATTGGCTTTAAAAGTACCTCGTAAGTAGCGCAAGATCCATTTGACTACCTCCCAATGTGCTTTTCCCGGATTTGCCATGTACCGACTGACAACACTGACTGCATGTGCTATGTTTGGGCGTGTACAGATCATGACGTACATAAGACTGCCAACTGCACTTGCATAGGGTACCTATGACATGCTAACTCTTTCTTTTTCATCTTTTGGGCATAGTAACTCTGACAATTTGAAGTGTGCGGCAAGAGGTGTCTTGACGAGTTTTGCTTCTTGCATGCCAAAGCGCTCAACCACCTGCTTTACATAACTCTCCTGTGTTAGATACAATTTTCTTTCTTTGCGGTCTTGTTTTATCTCCATCCCAAGGATTTTTCTTGCAGCCCTAAGGTCCTTCATGTCAAATTCACCCTTAATGTGTGTCTTTAGCATGTCTATTTCAGTAATATCTTTTGCCGCAATGAGCATATCATCAACATAAAGAAGCAGATAAATCATAGAACTAGTTGTTTTCTTTAAATAAACACAACTGTCAAAAGATGATCTACTAAAATTAATACCAAGCATGAACTGATCAAACCTCTTATACCATTGTTTGGGAGATTGCTTGAGGTCATAGAGTGACTTCTTTAGGAGGCAGACATGATCAACTTTATTTTTCTCTTCAAACCCTTCTGGCTATGCCATGTAGATCTGTTCTTCTAAGTCACCGTGTAGGAAAGCTGTCTTTACGTCAAACTGTTCTAACTCCAAGTCTTGCATAACTACTAATGCTAGAAGAACACGAATAGAGGTATGCTTAACCACAGGAGAGAAAATATCTTTGTAGTCAATACCTTCCTTTTGACTGTATCCCTTTGCTACCAGCCGAGCTTTATAGATACCGCCTTCTTTGAGTTTGTAGATCCACTTGCACCCAACAAGTTTCTTGTGCGGTGGAGGCTTCACAAGTTCCCAAGTATTATTTTTCTGCAAAGATTTGAATTCTTCTGTCATAGCTTCACACCACTTTCTTGAATCTGTCCTATTTAGGGCTTCTTTATAGGAGGCTAGTTCTTCAGTGCATGGAGTTTCTTCAGTCACTGCTAGAGCATATGTAGTGACATTTGCATACCTAGGATTAGGACGTGGTGCTCGCCTAGGTCGGTTGAGGGCGATGGAATAAGGATTCTCCTCCTCAACTTGATATTGCTCCTCCTTGAGATTCAACCGGTGATGGCCCCTATAGATCAGAGTGGATGTAGTCCAATTTTTCTTTTGCATAGTGTTGCCCTGTGGAGAATGAGACTTTTTTCTGTTTGCCATAGATGCAATGTTCACATAAGTCTAGCTTAGCAAATTTTTGTTTTCCAAGTAGCCCCTTTTGTTCAAGTATTAGCATGCTTCTTTCATTAATATGCTCTAATCTCATATGCCATAATTTAGCAATATCATCATCACAGTGTTCAAAAGTTACCATAGCCACACCACTTGTTACCGTTGTGCCTTGCAGGATGTAAAGTTGGTTTACTTTTAGTGCTTTCATTACTGTTAATGGCCCATTTGTGACTCTAAAAACTCCATCTTGGCCTGAATAATTGTATCCAAGTGCATCTAGAGAAGATAAAGAAATTAAATTTCTTTTAAGACTTGGAACGTGCCATACCTGAGTTAGAGTCCTTGTAATGCCATCGTGCATATTAAATTTTACTGAGCCAACACCTGCTACTTGACATGATGAGTCATTTCCCATTAACACTTCCTTACCATCAACATGTTCATATGTGGCAAACCATTCTCGGTGTGGTGTCATATGATAAGAGCAACCTGAATCTAAAATCCAATCATCTTGAGATCTAGCATAACAAGCAGAAATAGTAAGTACCTCTACTTTTTCATCCTCAACAGTATAGGATGCTTCCCCATTCTGATTTTGTTCCTCCAGTCTCCGTTTCAGCTTACGACATTCTGATTTGATGTGTCCCATCTTTTTGCAATAATAGCACTGTACGTTTTTGGATCTGGATTTAGATATGAACTTACCTCGGTTTTTGTCCCGTGACCTGTTTCGTCCTGTAGTGTTTAGGGCTTCTCCACGTCTTCTAGAGGATCCTGTGGTAAGTTGAGAATCGACAACCACCTTTGATACTAGCATTGTTGTCACTTCATCCAGAGTTATAGTATTCTTGCCATACAATAAAGTTTCACGAAAATTTTTAAAAGAAGCAGGGAGAGTAATTAGAAGCATAAAAGCTTTATCTTCTTCCTCAAATTTAACTTTCATATCCTCAAGATCAGCAAGAATAGTGCGAAAAGTGTTAATATGATTTTTAACAGAAGTGTCATCAGTCATGCGTAAAAAATATAATTTATGTCTAAGTGTCATCTTACTTGTAAGAGTTTTATCCTGGTAGATTGTGGCAAACTTTTCCCATACATCTGCGGCGGTCTTTTCTGATGCAACTTCTCGTAGTGTCTCGTCGCAGACGCTCATGTACAAGGTGGCTTTAGCACTTTCATCGGCCCGATCTTTTTCTCTTTCAGTGCCTTTCATTGCATCTCACCCACAAATAGTGTCCTGAAAGTTCTCTTTAATCAAAATTGATTTGATCTTCAAAGCCCATAATGAGTAGTTGACATTATGGTCCAATTTCTGGATTTCATATTTTGTCCCTAACTCTGGTACCACAACTGTTATGAAGAAATTGGGTCTAGCTTCCTGCAAGGATCCGAAATCCAAACGCTAAAAGGAAAAATACCAAAACGAGTAAATCCAGAAAAATTACAAAGAACACCAAATTTACGTGGTTCAGCCCGGCGAGGTACCGGGCCTACTCCACGG
The DNA here is from genome assembly GCA_034359265.1 of Canna indica. Lineage (NCBI taxonomy): Eukaryota > Viridiplantae > Streptophyta > Magnoliopsida > Zingiberales > Cannaceae > Canna > Canna indica. Next base: position 11,543,912 of record CP136894.1, on the reverse strand, counting down.
GGAAGAGAGAGCACTTGATTTTATTAGAATGAGGAGAAAACACGACCAATACAAGAGCAGAATACAACTGATTAATAAACTATAAAGAAAAATACTGTCTGTTTTTGGATATTTTTCTGCACCCCGAAATTTGGATTCCTGCTTATGCTTGAAAACTGTGGATGCGACATCCTTGATCTTCTTGTTTCTGCCTAAGACGGTGTGAAGGGGAAGAGAGCCGTTGGAAAGGAATTCTACCTGAGAAACGAAGTAGATGGGAGGCTCTGAGAATTATTGGGATAATCTGTGAAAATGCATATTAGACCCATATTTATAATAAGGGGGGAGTCAATTCATGCCTAATTTGGTGGAGAAAAAATCTCCAAGAATTTTGCTGCTCCGTCTGATTTAATCGGATGGCTTAAATGTTTTTTTTGACCCAAAAAATTAGCTTGTGTTGATCAAGCTCAGTTTCATAATGAATTCGAATTTAAAATGATTCAACCCTCACATGCTCTGATACTATATTGTAGTTTGACGAGCGGTAGAAGATGAACAGTGATGAAAAGTGAAGCCAAAAGTTTATTCGAAGAAGAATGAAAAATTACAGTGCTTCAGCTCAATTACAGTATTTATAGGATCCAATATATCTAGATCTGAATTAAAACCCATTTAACTAATGAAAACTGTAAGCTATTAAATGTCTACATTGCCCTTATATCAAGGCTTTATTAGCTATTAAAACATGTCTATCTTGGTAAGTTTGCTTTCAATTTATTCTTTAAATGCTGCTAACCTAGGAAACACGGACACTCCGTGGGACTGCCGTGTCCATGTGTCCGACATGCCGCGGACACCGACACACGAAGACACTCATTCGACACACGTGTCCCACGTGTCCAAGAGTGTCTTGACCAGTCAAAGTTTTTTTTTGCCCGGACACGCTCGGACACAGCCCGAACACGGCCAGCCATGCATCTTTTTTAAAAAAATAATAAAACAATCAAGAAAATTTAGTATTTTATCTTCTTGTTGTTGTGAAAGAAATTGGAGCACTTACTCTTTTATCTATTCCCTTAAAAGGAACAAGATGAAGCTTAAACATGCGAAGAGTTTAGTATTTGTTCATAGTAATCTTCGTCTCATTTCAAAGAAAACTCCACAATACAATAAAGGGGAAATAATAATGTGAGACGATATTAGTAATATTACAGAAGATGAATTTTCAATTGATGAAGATAATGGAATCCTTAAAGTTGCTAATCTTTCTCTGGATGAACCAAAGTTGGAGAGAGTAATATTTTTTGACGAAGAAGATAGTGGGACTCTACTTAATATTTTATTTATGTATGGTTGTACATGACTAGTTCTACTAAGACATGCTAATTTAGAATTTTTTTGGGAGATATCGACAGATATTGTGCCACATGCTTTTGGAAGAGACTAAGAAATAGTAAGTATTGACACAAGAAATTATTTAGAACGCTTCATATATTTTGAAAATGCCCTAGGAAAAACTAAAAATTAGAAGTTTGATATCAATAAAAATATCATGATATTATTATAAATTCCTGAACTATATATATAAACTGTGAATTTTTTAAAAAAAAATTAATTTATATATATGCTATATATGTCGTGTATGTATTCTGTAAATTTTTGAAATTGATGTGTTCCCGTGTTCGTATTTGTGTTGTGTCCCGTGTTCGTGTCGGTGTTGATGCTTCATAGCTACTGACTGAATCAACTGTGCATAATGGTTTCTACATCCTCTCTCAACACTCTCTAAGAATGCATATAAAAAATGATCAAGGCCATTAAAATATGGGGTAGAAGAAAGAATTAAAGATGCTTACCGTGCGTGAGAATTCTAAGAATGCAAGACTGTTTGGACTTTGGGAGATCAGAGAGAAATGCCACAGAATTCAACTGTCATGTGACTTAGCAACTCACACAAGTGGCAGTTGCCAAAATAAAAAGAGTATTTTCTAAAAAATCGAATTAAATTTATAAAAACTATTAAATCCAAAATAAGAATTGATAGTTGACACATTCAAATATATTGCCTAAAGATTATAATTTGATCTTTGATTGTAGCGCTTCAAATATATTACCTAAAAATTATAATTTGATCTCTAATTGTAGCGCTTAATGCGCATGCTCTCGCATTTGTATACATTGGGGCAGAGCTACATTGGCCCTCTCATTTTAAATTTTCTTCTTTATATATATATGGGGAAGGGCAAAATTATCTCCCAAATTTAGATATTTTATCAATTTGCCCCCTTATTAAATTCCAACCCTTAGTTTTATCTTCTTTTCTCCTGGTCAATAGTGTCTAACAAATCATTAGAAACAAATTTTTGACTTAATTATAATTTTATAAATTAAATTAGCGAATCAAAACATTTGTTAAGTAAGATTTAAATAAATTAATCCACATATATGGGCGCTAGAACCGGCACCTATATATATCCTAACTTATACACTATTAAATTTCGGCTTCAATTTATTTGCTTTCAAAAATATCTAAATTTTGATTTTTTTTTCAGCATTCCGGTGCTTCAATTGAATATGGAGTTGGTTTTCTATTAAATTTTTGTAATGAAAAAAAATTGTAAAGAAAAATCAAATACATGCAAAATGCAAGAATAAAAGGAAACTTGCAAATATTTCTGCCCAAAAATTTCTTCTGCCTTTGAATGTGATTTTGCACCAAATTAGGTTGATTTTGACTCAACTTTTGAGAGAATGAATTCTAAATATTTCCGAGCTCTTTCCAACCAATAATATTGCAAAATATGTACAATAGATTCAATTTTTTCTTGTTTATGAGTGCAGGGAATTTAAGCCTAAACTACATTTTCGATCAAACCCCTATTGCAAAATTTCTAGCAAATCTCCCCATTCACTATTTCTTTATTTGCTTTATTCTTTAGAAAAATAAACCTGACGAAATTAATGTCTGTTTGGTTAGCGAAATCAAGTATGTTTCTATGATTTTGGTTTAACTAAAACAAAAATAACTTACGAAAATGTGTTTGGTTCGACAATCTCATGAAATTGAATTGAAATTAGAATGAAAATATGTTTCAATGAAATCGATTTTCTTAATAAAAATGAAAACTCCATAGGATTGTTTTCTATAGTTTCGAAATTGTCGATTTCAATATCAAAATATGTGACAAACTTATAATTATAAATACCTCGGTATAAAATCAATTAATTTACAAATAAATCAAACTATATCTAATTTATAAAATAAAAATAAAAATAATCATTTTCAATTTAGATTATTATCTTAAATTTTCAAATTCATTAAACTAATTTATATATGATCGAGCCAAACCTAATTTTTAAAATAACTCAATTTTCTTAGGGTCGATCTATTTACAATTTAGCCAAAACTAATTTTGGATCATTGAACTTATTTTTTTGAAATTTTATGATAGTTATTAATTAATTTTATATCTAATTGAACAAAAAATTTAAATTACCAATAATTTAATTAAATGTTACAAATATTTTATAACCATACTAGCAAATAGTAATTTTGTAAATTAACTACAAATACATAATTAATATTTTTGTAAACTCATAAAGCTCTCTTTTTTTAACTTCGTAATAGTTTAATTATAAAACAAAATTGATAATTATGTCTAGAAGTTAATAATTGATCACTAGTTATTAATTTTTTGAATTGATTAAGTTTAACTTTTTAAAATGAATACAAAAATTCATATTTTAATTTTTAGCAAATCTATATTAGTTATTTGTAGTCCAAATTACAATGTTGAATAGTAGTTTTTTTACTTTAATCTATATGCGATTTTCTTCTACGATCATATTAAATGTTATGAACTATTTAATATGAAATAGTTTACTATTTAATCAAAATCATAATACTACTAAAATTGTTCAATAAAATTTAATATTATTTTCTATGACTACATAAATATTCATCCGTTTTAACCAACTAAAATTATTGTTACTTTCATTAACCAAATACTTAAACACTAAAATCAAATTTTTATTTTGACTGCAATTAAATCAAAAAATAATTTTTGCTAATCAAATCAGGTTTACCTTCGAGTCATGGGAGTGGTTGGACTTTACCCAAATTCCTCCACATCATGACAAATTGGCATGATACCTCATGTCACCCTGTACATAGAAATACTCCAAAAACCATGTACCAAGACCTTAACTAACCTCAAATCACTACATGAAACAAAAATTACTACAACTTGGAGAAAGATTTGGATAATTTTTAGAGACGCATGCATAGTGGTATAAACAAAAGTTTGAATCCATATATATCTTGAGTCCTTGAAACAGCAGGATCATCTTGGACAACCATAGCATCACAGAGACACTAAAAAATTGGATGCTTTTGATCATTATTTCATTCTGCAATTAGGACTGAGCCTAACTTGGACTTCGACATGAAAAGACAAGTTTAAAGTCATATACTCATTTACTTGGACTGTCAACCATTCTAGTCGCACGTTGTTAGCTTTTGGCTTTTGCTATGAAAGTCTTGTCAATTTCTCACGTTACTAGTACTAGAATAATTATAAATTAGTTGGGTAGCTTCAGAATTGACCACTTATATGCTTACCAATATGCTTCATATATACCAAGTAAGGTTCATAGTATGGGTCTTGGAATCAATCAAGATTACGAAAGGGCCAAGACGGTATTGTATGGTACTCATTTTAAATTGCCTAAACTAATTAAGGAAAAGAGAATTGGTTGTCTTCGGAATAAATTTATTTTTAAAATATTTAAAGAGGAGAACCTATGAAAATATGTTATATATAATTGATGTGTAACGTTATTTTACACATAAAAGGAGATCTAGCACTTATACTAATAGATATTGTGAAGTAAGTATTGATTCGCTAATGGACTAGTATAATATCCCCCTACCATCCCGTATGAGCAATATAATTTAAAACTTAAGTATCGACCTTAACTAAACCTAAAACCTTTGTGTGAAACAAAATTTACTAGAACTTGGAGATAGGTTTGATAATTTCCATGGATACATATATATTGATATATTAAGAATATGAATGTATAGATTGATCTCTTTCTTAAAAGCTTAAGCGTTTGAATAAGTTGATCATCCAATCAAATTTAATATAATATTAAAGCACGAGTTCATGACTTCCAATCCTCCTACCATCAATATATAAAAAAAATTATCTCTCACCTCAATTAAGTCGATCCACTTGTTGGACTTGCGCTAATTACTTCAAAATTTACTCGCCCACAAGTGAGCAAAAGTGTTAAAAATAAAAATGTATAGATTAATTTCTGAAAAAAATTGATCATCTAATCAAATTTAACATATACACAAAGGTCTAAACCGGTACGTTGATACCCTGAAACTAGGCTCACCTTGGACAACCACATAGGCAAAAAGACGGTCAAAATTTGATCCTTTTGGTCATTATTCTATCTGCAATTGGGACTTGCAATTGGGACTTGCTAGAATAATAAAAACACTAGTAAAGTAGCTTAAATGGATTGCCCACTTCTTTCTGTCATGTTCGTAATTTGCTCTCAACCAGAAGAATAATGTTTGGAATTCCTAGCTTGACTTTGACTTGAGATATTTTACTTTGACCTTGAATTTTTCTGAATGTTGAAAGTTGGACAAATCAATAATTGTTAGAAGTAATTCGTCACTTTCCTCCATCTTTTATAGAAAGAAAACTTGTGTTAAACCTATGAACAACCAAAATTTATAGCTCATGGCTAGAGAAATTATCCATTTTCTCATATTACTACTGGCTTTGATAGGCGCTCAACTGACAGAACCTACTCTTTGCAATGGAGCTCTAACCTCAGGCTGTATTCCTGTCGAAAGAAGTGCTCTACTTGATTTTAAGCATGGCTTAAAAGATCCCACGAACAGGCTATCTTCTTGGAAGGATGAGGACTGCTGCAACTGGGAAGGTGTGACTTGCAACAATCATACTAGGCATGTTGTCAAGCTAGACCTCCGGAATCCACACCCTTTCTTAGACACTGATGATCTGCCATACAACAAGTGGAGCTTAGGAGGTAAGTTGAGGTCCTCGTTACTTGTTCTTAAGCAACTGAAGTACTTGGACTTGAGCATGAACAATTTTGGAGGAGGTAATATTCCAGAGTTCATGGGATCATTCTATCAACTCCAGTATCTGAACCTCTCCAGAGCTGGGTTTGGTGGAGTCCTACCTCACCAACTTGGAAATCTCTCCAATCTTGAGTATCTAGACTTGTATATTGACTGGGATCCCTCTTATGGGGTTCTGGTCCGTGAATTTTTCATTGATGATGCACTCTGGATTTCTAACCTTTCTTCTCTGAAGTACCTCAATGCGGAAAATATTCAGTTTGGAAATAATACTCAGTGGCTGCAAGCTCTCAACATGCTTCCTTCTATTAAGGAAATATACTTGTCTTCTTGTGATATTGAATACATTCCACTCTCACTTCCATATGTGAACTTTACCTCACTTTCTATTCTTGATTTGTCGAGTAATTTCTTGAACTCTACAATACCCAATTGGTTATTCAACATAAGTGGCCTCGAGTATCTTGACCTCAGTTGGAACGACTTTACTGGTCGTATTCCACCGGCCTTCGGGAATTTGGCATCACTGAAAGAACTCAATTTATCTCACAACTTTCTTCAAGGGAAAATACCGAGTTCGTTTAAAAATATATGCAAGCTGCAAACGCTCAAGTTGTCAGGCATAAATATCAGCATCGATTTATCAGAACTTGATGAAGTCTTTTCTGGTTGCATTAAAGCAAGCTTAGAGATTCTGGAATTAGACAACACAGGACTTACTGGTCAGCTACCTAAATGGCTATGGGAGCTTAGAAAACTTAAATTACTACATTTGTTCGACAATCAGATTTCAGGCCCTATTCCTGTATCCCTTGGACAGCTAGCGTCACTGCAAGAACTCGGATTTAGTAATAATCACATGAATGGGACTATCCCAGAAAGTGTTGGGTGGCTAGCTGAACTAATAAATTTGGACCTTAGTTACAACTCATTGATGGGTGAAATGTCTGAAGCACATTTTGGCAACCTCACGAAACTAAAGTATTTAGATTTGTCATCAAATTCATTGGTTCTAAAGGTTAAGAGCAATTGGCTTCCTCCTTTTCGGCTTGAGGTCCTCCGGATGGGTTCATGTACGCTGGGTCCTAATTTCCCTTCATGGCTCCAGATGCAAGAAAATATTTTTTACATTGAAATGCCTAAAGCTGGTATTTCTGACATTATGCCAGATTGGTTTTGGAGCCTAATTACCACAGCAGAGTCCGTGGATATCTCTCACAATCAAATTAGCGGTCAGCTACCCAATTTAATGCATCTAAAAAACCTCACTGAGATTGATTTTGGTTCTAACTACTTTGATGGTCATCTTCCTTATTTTCCTCCCAGTTTGCTTGTATTAGATCTATCAAACAACTCATTCACAGGAGCAATTCTCCCAGGCATCATGTTGAGTATACCTAACATCATTTTTTTATCGCTTTCGAAAAATAACTTAACCGGTGAAATTCCCCCCTCTATATGCCTGCTGCAGGGATTGGTGGCTCTTGATCTTTCAAGGAATCATTTATTTGGAAAGCTGCCTGATTGTTGGAATCAAACTTCCAAGATTGCAGTTTTGGATTTTTCAAACAACCATATATCAGGAGGCATTCCTGAGTCAATGGTTTCTATATTATCACTTCAATCATTGCACTTGGGCAATAATTATCTATCTGGAAAATTACCTCTATCCTTGAAGGGTTGTCAGGCACTAGTCATTCTTGACATTGGAGATAATGAACTAAGTGGTGAAATTCCATCATGGATGGGAGAAAGTCTAATTTCTCTCAAGATCCTCAAGCTGCGATCAAATATGTTGGTTGGGGAGATTCCTCCAAATCTTTCAAGACTAGCTAATCTTCGAATTCTTGACCTTGCAGATAATGAGCTCTCTGGCACCATTCCAAGGATCTTTGGAAATTTTACTGCCATGAAAATCATTAGAAAATTTCCTGAATTGATCACAAATGCATTTGAAAGTGCTTATGAGGAGAATATGCCGGTGCTAACTAAAGGAAATACACAAGAGTATGATGAATTGCTTTCGCTTTTGAATATTATGGACCTTTCAGATAATAACTTATCAGGACGGATACCTGAAGAAATAACAACCCTTTCAGGTTTGTTCAGCCTAAATTTATCTGGAAATCATTTAACAGGAGAAATCACAGAAAAGATCAGCGCACTGCAACAACTGGAGTCTCTTGACTTGGCAAGGAACAACCTTTCCGGTGCAATTCCTTCCACCATAATGTCACTAACCTATTTGGGTTATCTGAACTTGTCATACAACAATTTGTCTGGTGAAATTCCACTTGGTAATCAATTCATAACCTTCAATGCATCTGTCTATATTGGCAACCCTGGTCTTTGTGGATTTCCTCTGAATCAAAGTTGCAAGGGCAATGAGACATCGCAAGGTCAAAATACTTCAGATGGTGAAGACGGACAAGAGATGATCTGGTTATATGTGAGCATTGCACCCGGATTTGTTGTAGGATTTTGGGCTGTGTGGGGCACATTGATTCTTAATAAAAAATGGAACCTTCACTACTTCCGATTCATCGACAACATGTTTGACAAAGTGTATGTGTTCGTGATGGTGAACCTATCCAGAAACTAAAGATATTCATGTTGCTGCAGACAAATTATATATCTTATGAATATTTTATGTTTAGCATCTCGTCATGTATTGTGGGTTTGATTCCTTGTTAAGGCATCTATGTTTGTGATATTGTGATATACGTGTAATCCTTGGAAGTTTTCAATGATTAAATATGACATTTCTTTCTTTTTCTGATACTTTTTTTTTTTGATAAAAGAGCATTGTATTCAATTCATGAGTAAGAATAGAATACAAATGAGAGGGGAGAGAATGAAATTAAAATCAAATAAGCAGAAAAAAGAAAACAGGACATCAACAAGATTATAAACTCTTGTAGACGTCCATGAAGGATAACATGGAAGAGGCCGGCCAGCGAGATCGCAGATACTCCTTGAAATACCTTCAAAACATCTTCTGTCCCGTTCACACAAGGTGAACTAGCCCCATATCAGGATCACACGAGCCATTTGAAGATTTGAGATAGCGTTCTGATTCCCCCTAACATCACCTGGATCCCATGTAGGGTAGAAGGAAGGCAGCTTTAAAAGACATAGAAATTTGTTCCAAGACGTTTGGGAGAACTGACAAAGGTGGAAAGTACGGTCATGAGTCTCCGATTCATTGCCACACAGCAAGCAAGTGGGGGCAACGATCATACCTCGGCACAATAGCTTGTCTCGAGTTAGTAGCCGCTTGCGAATCCAAATCCAACCAAAGATAGAGATCTTTGGTGGAATTTTTGGTTGCCAAATTAGCTTGTGAGAGGGATCTTCAATACCGCGAAAGTTCAGCACCTGATAAAGGGACTTGGCATAATAGAGTTTGTTGGCAGCCCACTTCCAGTATATAAGATCATCACCATCTGATGATTGGATAACCTCTAGTTCATTGTGCAAGGCTAGAAGGTGGTCTGGATTCATGAAAGTACTAAAAGAAATGTTCCATCCACTGAAGTTTCCAAGCTCGTCCATGATCCTAGCATCCCTAATACAAATGCTTGGGTCGGTTGCATATCTGAAAAGGTGAGGTAGTCGATCAGCCAAGCATACGCTGCCACACCAAGGCTCTAACCAAAGTTTGGTCATAGCCCTCGAGCCAATGGAATAATGGATTGCATTCCTGAACATATGTTGAAGCTTAATGATTTGTCACCAAATTGGGGAGGCTTGCTGATTATTCCAATTACCATACCAGTCCGCATTACCATTTGAAGTCGCTCGAATAATATCTGACCATTGGTTATCCGTACGCAAGAGATATTTCCAAAGCCAGGATCCAAATCGTGCCATGTTATGTCTCTGAAGATTAAGGATTCCCAATCCACCTTCAGCGCGAGAACAGGTGACAGAGATATTGTCGCCCCCAACCCAGAAGAAGTTCCGACGGCGGCAGTCAATCTTTTTGATAACCCAAGAGGGCGCTTTGAATATAGAGAACATGTAACTGGGCCCGCTTGATATTGTGCTATTAATGAGAGTGAGACGCCCAACATGTGAGAGAAGTTTCCCTTTCCAACTGCTAAGTCTGGTATCAATCCGATTGATGAGCGGGCGCCAGTCATCCTTATGAAGGCTGCCAATCCATAATGGAAGACCAATATATGAAATCGGAAAGGAACCAGGAGAAATTCCAAAGATATTAGCAGTTTCTTGAGCTGCTAAGGAGTTGCTTAGCAGATGAAGAACACAGGTCTTGTTATGATTTGCCTTAAGGCCCGAAGCCAATTCGAAGCATCGAAGAAGAAGTCTAAGATTGAAAAGAGCAGCTTCATTGTTTGAGGAGAAGATAACTAAATCATCGGCGAATAAAGAGTGAGCAACCCCTTCACTAATGCGCAAGCAGAGAACACCCTCGAGAAGTCCATGATCCACCCCTCTTTTTAAGAGCAGGGGGAGGCTATCCAAGGCAAGGTTGAAGATGTACGGAGACGAGGGGTTTCCTTGTCTAATGCCTCTTCTGTGACGAAACAATGAGGTCGGCTTGCCATTGATAACGAGAGAAGAATCCAAAATAAGAATATTTTTAATCCAATCGATCCACAGAAGAGAGAAGTCTTGAGCATGCAACATCTGAATAATGAAATCCCAACTTAAACTGTCAAATGCCTTATGGAAATCCACTTTGAATAGGAAGCCCTCCTCCCTAGCTTTATGGCATGCCTTTCATGAACATTAAGGAAACAATCTAACGAGCTTCTCCCTTCCGTGAAAGCACCCTGCTGCTTGCTAATGAGGCCATTCATAAACGATTTGATTCTTCGTGCAAGAAGCTTTGAGAATATTCTTATAATGCTATGCTTAAGGCTTATAGGCCGGAAGTCCCTCATATCGTGAGCACCATCTTTTTTTGGTATCAGGACGATGTGTGCTTTGTTCACCCTTGGAATTTTTTCTGGGTTTGAGAAGATAGAAATTAAATCACCTAGTCCCAAAAATTGAGTGAAGAACTCGTTGGGCAAACAGTCAGGGCCCGGCGATTTGAAGGAACCAAAATCTCGGATGGTCTGAAGAATTTCGTCTTCTGAGAAGGGGTTGTCCAGATCAAGGATGACCGATTGTTGAGCAATTTGAAGAGAATCCTAATCAAGCTTCAGCCTCGGATCTGAGGAGAAACCTAGCAAATTTGAGTAGAAGATCCGGGAGGCAGTCCTTATTTCACCTGAATCAGTAATAGTGCTGGTTGAGGTGTCAATGGCAGAGATCCAGTTTCTTTTCTTAGATAAAGACACTTTGGTGGAAGAAATGCGTACACCTATCACCAAGACGCACCCATCTTTGTTTCGCACGATGTCTCCAGTAAGAATCTTCATCGCCGTAGAGTTTGTCTAGCTTGGGTTTGGCATCGCGAAATTCATCCATCTCAAAAGATGAGAGGCCCACCAAGTCTGCCCTCCCACGAGATGAAGCAACACGATCCTCCAGTTGTAGTCTGGATTTCTTCGTCTCCTTTTTATTGATTGCAGCCCATTGTTGAATGGTTTTGCGGAGCAACCTCCATCTAGTGATCCAACAGTCGAGACCCGGGGCACTCAGTTGGGGGTTCTCCCAACATTTAGCGATCATTTGCTTGAAAGAAGGTCGTCCGAACCAGTGAGACTCAAGGCAAAAAAGGGTTGATCAGGATGGCGCCTTGTTTTGAGACTTGAATAATAACATATTGTGATCAGATAGTTTCTTTTCTTCGCCCTGGGCTGTCGCCAAAGGGAGTAGTTCAGAGGTATAGAGAGGGAGAAGAACCCGGTCAAGCTTTGGAAGCTTCGGAGGGGACTGTCCATTGTTCCAAGTAAACTGCAGTCCTGCAATTGGGACATCGATGAGACTTGAGTTAGCGATGATCCTTGAGAACTTCTGAGAAGCACGAAGATTCCCCCTACAATTAGTACACTCATGAGGCCTCATCGTGATGTTGAAATCGCCTCCCATGATCAACAGATCGCTACACGTATTAATGAAGGAGGATAGTTCAGTAAAGAAGGCGAAATAGTCCGACTGATGGGGAGGTCCATACACAGAAGCGATCCATAGACACAAACCCGACTGATTTAGAATTAATGAGGCTGCCAAAATGAATTGACCACAAAAAGAGTCCTCCATCTTCCAAATGTCCGAATTCCAAGCTAAGATTTGACCTCTTGCCATTCCGATAGCCTCCAAACATAGGAACAAAGAATGCTTGAAACCAGTAATTTGTTTGATTTTTGTAGAAGGTACAACAGATAACTTAGTTTCTTGTAAGGCCACAACAGAGCATTTTACATCCTGACATGATCTTTTGCACATATATCTCTTAGATAGCCGGGAAAGTCCCCGAACATTCCAAAAAATGATACCAAAGTTTGCAGACATGAAGACACCATTTCTACCTACCGAGATAGGACTCTCAATCGCTACCCTTATGCCGCCCCTCCCACTACATTGGGGAGCACGACATCAAGATTCAAAGAGGACTTATCACAGAGAAAACCCAACGCCGCCGCCTGTTCGTCGATCGGAAGATGTCGGAGATCATGAACCATCCGAATAGATTGAAGTCTGAGTTCCGGGGCAGAAGACGGGATTGAAGCTGATGTGGAGGCTTCCCCATCAAAGAGGAGTGCCTTCCTGACCATCGCACGCAGTGTTGTCAAACTCGCGAGTTAACTCGTAAACTCGGACGAGTTTACGATCCCAAGTATCAAAATCGAGCTGATTCACACCCAAACTCGTTTCTGGGTAAACTCGGATGAACTCGGGGTAAACTCGGTAAACTCGTATAACTCGGTCAAACTTGTGAGTAAACTCGGTTAAACTCGCGAGTAAACTCGGTCAAACTCATCGGCAAACTCGGGTGAACTTAGTTTGATGATAATTATCATGGATTGAACTTGTACTTTTATATTTTATCTTTGAGTCATTGTGTGTGCTTTGTTATAAACTTAGAATACTTCATTATGTATGTATTAGACTTGTTCTCTTATATTTTATCTTTCAGTGTGCTTTATTAGAGAGTTGAATTGTGCATTAATTATGATTTTTAGGTTATATTAGATTATATTTGTAGTATAATATATTTTAATATTTTTTTATTATCAGGTAAACTCTTACGAGTTTACGGAGATTCCACGAGTTTACTTAAACTCTCAAGTTTAACATCCTTGATCACACGCTTCATACACGTTCCTCCGGATTTCGGATGAGTGCAAGCGGGCACTTCTACACAGCAAGCAACCCGTCTTCAACGCAGACCCTCCGACCTGAGGACGACGCTTATAGGTGATAAGTTGCGGTAACGCAGGAGAGAGGTCGCCATTCTCGCACTCAGCATGAGGAGGACGCAGATTAGATGAAGGCACGGTCGGGTAGGAGTCAGTGCAGCGAGCAGATGAGGATATTGTGCATCCGGGTGAAGACCCGCTAAGGATAAGTTGAGAGCCAGCCAGAGTCAAAGGGAACTCCAACTGGTCAACCAGGACCCGATTAGAGGGGGACCCGAGACCCTCATGAAAGAGCCGGGCGGGGTTGGATGTCATCATTTCAGATTGTAGAGAAATAACAAAACATCGATGGACGTGGATCGCAACAATTCGGTCAATATAATCTGATTGCTCAATTCAGTGGATGGTACAAATGAATCCAGATAAAAGAACATGATAATATATAGTTACATGCATATGGCTCGCCCTTTGACAATATCAATGCTCATCTCGCTTGGGTTTGTTGCCTGTATCTCCACTTGGACACCATCAAGCTCCCTCTTGAATCTGTCCTTTGAACTGGCATACAACATCTTTCTCCTCACTCTTGATGTATCTGGAGACCTGCATGCAAAGAAACTTCTTTATATATATATTGTCCCTTAATATATGGAGCATGTTGCTTTAAATAACAGATTTAAAGATATCAACTAAAAACAGAGCATTTAATTGATTCCCATACCAAGAAAAGAAGAAGATCTTGCTCTTTTGGCAATTCTCGTCGGTGATGAAGTCGAAGTCAAAGACGGCATAGCGGCACTCGCTGGGGAGCAAGGAGGCGGCCAAGTCGTCGTAGTTCTCCTCCGGCTAGCCGAGCTAGCTTCTCCACCGTCACCTGCTGCAGCTTCTCCTCGATCTTGAAGACGTACGTGAAGACGATGAAGCGGAAGCTCCTCTTGGCCTTCAGCTCCAAGAACTTGAGCTTGCACTCGTCGTGCACGGCCATTCCTGATGCCGAGTTCGCCTTTGCGTGCCAACCCAATGCAGTAATATTAATCAGCAGCTAAAGTAAATATAGTATGAGCATGAAAGTAATTCTTTGTTAAAATAAAATTAAGTCCTTAATTGCAATTCATCTGAAAGGTCTTGAGTTTAATTTTCTATAGATGATGATGATGATATTGATGATGATGACGATGACCACGACCACTACCACGACCACGACGATGATGAGAAAATAATTCAAAATGCAGGGATGTGAAAGTAAAATTGTCTCCCTCATCCCTCAAAATTATTAAAAATCTGAAATAATAATTGATTAAATATATTTTAGATATCTAAAATAAAATTATTTTAAAATATATTTTTAATGTCTGAGATAATATTAAAGAATCAGTAATATATTTACCCAAAATAATATATAATATCTGAGATAATAACTAAAATAATAGATAATGTTTTCTCTTTTCTTATTTTTCAACGCACTTCACCAGTCGACAAAACCCACGCCCTTTTTCCCAGCCGAGAAAAGCCCCGTGGTGTTGCCTCTCCTTTTCTTCCTCTCCCCCATTTTTCCTCGCACCGCTCGTCGTCGTCCCCCTCCCCCCCCCCTCCTCATATTTCTCTCCGGCGATCATCCGCTTGAAACCGCGGAAGGGCCCTTCCCCTGCCATCGTCGTCGCTGCGGCAGTTGGCATGACTTCCACCGCCACCAGCGAGTCGATGGCAGCCTAGTGGGCTCAGAAGACCGTCATCATCCCTCCCCAGAGGCGTGGATGCCATCTCATCACCCCCAAGGTGCAACCCTCCTTTCTGATCCTTCTCTTAGTCACAAAACTATGCAATTTTCTTTAGGTTCTCCCAAAGTATTGCATCTTTGTCTCTTGCTTTTGCCTGCCCCATTGTTACCGTCATATGAATTTTGTTGCAACAAATCAATTTTCACCCTCTAAATCGCTTGTAGCGGTGGACTTGCCATGGCCAAGCTCATATAGTGATCCAATCTAATAGCAAAGAATGGATTTTTCATAGAAATCACATCGAGGGACAATAGAAGATAACTTTGGTAATTCAATTGCGTAACTAGCACAGGGAAGGTAAAGATCTTAGCCTGCTCATTTTTTCATAAACCATCTTAGACGGTCACTCAACCACTGATCAAATCTTCTCAGACTGACTGAATTGGTGATCAAATTCAATCAGCGATAGTATGGTTCAAATTGTATCTTTGACAAGAAATTGGCAGACACATGTTCTTTTTTCCCTTTTATCTGGAAATGATAAAACTAATAATTCCGATGTTCTGCCAGATTCTCGGAGAGATAGAGCAAGATTTGTCGGGCTTCAAATGCGGCCTTGCTCATCTTTTTTATAAGTTAGCTTCAACAATATTGATTCCGTGATGTTTTGCTTAAGCAAAAGGTGATCTACAGTGCAGCATACTAGTGCTTCTCTCACCATAAATGAAAATTATGACTCAGATGTTCAGGATGACACTAAAACATTTCTTAACCGGATTGTACCAGAGGTGATGTACTGTGACCTCTTAAGTGCTCTTTCCAAATATACAAATGCATTTTTGTGATGCACATTTGAGATTGATGCTTTTATAAATCTTTGAGGGACGTTCTGCATCATGGAAGCACACATTGGAAGGTAAGAATATGAATGGAAATCCCTTATATTGCGACTACATTGGAAGTGCCTTGTTCTTCCTCGTTGGATGAGTTGGACGATCGCAGTCTATTGCGACTATGATCATCCTCGACGTGATCATCACATAGTGAGACAGAAGAAAGAACAGAGAAGAGAAGGTAAAGAACCTTCATGCGTCGAGAACCATTGTCGTGCACAAGATCGAGTAAAACAAAATCCCAATCGGGTAAGAATTTTCCCTATTTTGCCTGGTTTGGAGTGAGTTTAACTCAGTTTGGAGCTATTTAAACCCGATTGGGAATATAATTGTCTAATTTGGGAATTAGTTTGGACGTTTGGGAAGTTGTTTGACCCATCCCGGACATCTTTCTACTCGTTCGGGATATCTTCTTTTTAGACGGAGCATCTGATCGTGTGGGCGATTGGATCTGGCCACGACGTTCAATTCTTGGTGCGTAGTTTTGGCGGCGGATCTCCTACGCCTTGAGGGTGTGGCCTGCCGGTGATTGTGTCCTCCGATCACCGGCGGTGCTACAATATTGAGGCGGTGTTCTTCCTAGGTTGAAGCTACTAACATGAATCTAAGTATGAGATGCTGAGGATGATCCCGTGAGTGGATCAGGAGCGCGACAACGGAGTGGAGATGAGCAGGGGATACCGGCATATGATGAGGGAGCGGCTACGAAGGGACAAGCTTATCCAGAGCTACGCCAATTTGTACGCCATGCTCACCTCAAGATCGAAGGTTTCTTTCGACATTCTGCCATGCTCGCTAGAGCTGAACGGGGCGAAGGAGGCGCTTTAAGTTTCAGTTGTGGTTGCTGCTGACTAGACCCATCGCCGTCGGCATCGTCGACCGTGTCTTGCAGCTATATTCCTTGGAGACCGAGACGACTGGCTTGGGCAGCAGGCCGGTGTCCGCATTAGCGTTCAAGTCCCTCGAGATGGACGGCAGGCGGAGAGCCACTAGAGAGGGGAGGAGGAGGGTGTGGTGGAGAAGACAAATAGGGAAGATGGTCAATATTTTAGTCTAGAGTGTTCGTGGCATTATTTATCTTACAGGGCTTTAGTCAAGGATAAATATTTGTCACGTATTCTCCGTTAAGTGACACATCAGCCAAAACTATTAGAAATGACGGTGCGTGCTAAACGGGGTAACAAAATGATAGTTCATGTATTTTTTTACTAACGGAAAAAGTTTATGCTAAAATGGGAAAAAGTCTAAAGTTCATATATTTTTTTGGTATTTACTCTAAAAAAATTCTTTCACTAATTTGGAATTATTGTGATTTTTTAAGAGATTTTAGGATGCACTTTCATAATTAAATAGTCACTTTAAATAATTCTAGTAAAGGGTATTTTAGATATTTTTTGAATTTGATTCTAATTTTAGAAATTTCGGAGATTATATTCGGTTTAGGGAATTTTGAGGTTTCATGTTCTGGTTTAAGAAAGAATCTGATGATAAAATTGAATTTTTGACTTTTTAATTTTATTTTTGAGAATTAATGAATGCATGCAGAACTACTCAAGGTATATTGAATTTGATTTAAGCGTATTGAAATATTAGTTTATGGATTCAACCCATAAGTGTGGAAGTGAAAGGAAGCTTAGACAAGATGAGAAGGCCCTACTAATTGAAGGATATGTGGAATGTTTCGCCCCAGGCCACGAGGTGCTTGTAGAAACCCTAGTTTTGATATGATTTCAATCAATCCAAATGAACCCAAAGGTCGATGCTATATGCACCATCTCCCCTCCTCCGTTTCAAACTTGCCGAGGAGCTCCACAGTGGCTGATTCCAATGAGGAGTCGAGGGACGGGTTCTACGACGAGGAGATGCAACGCTACACCATCATTTAATTTGCGGAGGTCAAATCTAAGGTGCGATTGTCATACCATTCGAAGAACAGTACAAACATTTTATTATATTGTGTCATTGGCGGTAGATTTTTCCCAAGTCCCTTATCTGAGAGCGAATTGTTTTGGGTTCCCCAAGAAGTCTCGACCAAGAAGGGCCCGGTCGAGAAGGGTGTTGACGAGGGTTAAAGAAGGAAACATCTTTTCGACAAATATCAAAATTACGGAGTTCTGCATAAGCAGAAGAATCTTTAGACAAACACAATTAACTTAATTAAGGGGCCTCTAAGTTGCTCATCTGCAATGAGGGTTAGAAAAGGAAAGGTTTTTTTAGTCAAAAACAAAATTAAGGAGTTCTCCAATAGTTCGGAAGAGAACAATATTAGTGGACAAGGAAGACAAGGACTGGACATGGTACCACTTGGAAAAATTCATTTTTATCTGACCTGATCAAGATTTTTGGTAGTGAATTGAAGATAGAATGAGTAGACACCAACATTTATCTTTAGAGTGCATATATAATGCATTCTAAGAAGCTAGGTGAGCTACTTTTTGGAAGTGCTGATCTATGCAAGGATACAATAAGAAGAGAATAGTAGATTAATACCTAAGACTAAAACAACAGCAAGATGAATATAGGTATGTAGACTCCATTAAGTTCAACCGTTATGAGCTCGAAGAAAAAGATACCAATATGCTTCATACCAAGCATGGTTCATTATATCGATGTTAGAATCAGTAATGGGCTCCTAGCAGACCAATATATAGTACCATATTGAACTGCCCAAACTAGTAACTAGTTAAGAAAAAAGAGAAGAATTGATTATCTTTAAATATATTTTTTCTAAGAATGTTTTAAGAGGATAACCAAAGCAAATTATATATATATATATATATATATATATATATATATATATATATATATGAACAAAGAAAACTTGTATTCATTCAAGAGCTATGAAGAGAATACAGGTGGGGGGAGGGGAAGAGAAAGCAAAATAAAGAAAATATGGCCCTCAGGGCGCAGAAGAGGACAATAACAGACACAACAACACAACACTACAGTAAGAAGGACAGAAAAGCAAAGGCTTCCAAAGCAAGCTAGAAAGGAGATCTTTTACAGTTGTCAAAAATCCTAATGTCGTGCTCATGCCAAACTCTATACCGCCGGAACATAATCAGCCAAAAAAGCCGTTCAGCTTCCTTGTGTGAACCTGTTATGCCCTGAAAAATTTATTAAATAATTAATATTATTAATCGGGGCTGTTTTGTAATTAATTGATCGTTCGGGGTATTTTCGTAAAGTGAGCGACTAATCGCTTATTTAAATCGCTCTAACCCCTTTTTTGTCTCGCAGTTGTTGCCAACATGGACCGCGGAGATCACGAGCACGTGGTGGATCGTAGCGGCGGTGTGCGACTTTGAAGAATCCGGAAAATTATCCGGAGTTGGTGGACCTTGAGGTAGGATCCACGTTCCTACTCTTTTCCCTTTTCGTGTAGGGTAACCTCGATTTTAGGATGAGATTTCACGTGGATATCATGTCGATTCGTAGATCTGAAATTTTCTTGTGGTTTCTCGAGTGTTGATGTGTTCTTGCTTATTGAAATTTTCGGATCTGAAATATTGTTGTCAAATAGAGTTGTTTTCGTCGTTGCTTCCGTCGGCGGACTGCTTGCAGTCCGAGCAGCCGACGAGTAGATGTTTGGAAACCCGATCGGCCATGTCAAACCCACTATCGCCAGGCGCGTCGCTGCCAGGCGCGTCGTCGCCATGCGTGGCTTCGCTAGGCACGACGGCGACTCGTGACTCGCTATGCGCGACATCGTGAGTCGCTATGCGTGACCTCGTGCGAGGGGCGCGATCGCCCCGATGACTGTCGTCCTTGGCCTTCCTTGTCGTCCATCTGCAGGGTGGCGACGACGCACAACGCCGATCAATCATGGTGTCGTTCCAATCTCGCTGCTTGGTTCAGGCGGCAGCAGCGGCGCGCAGTGGGATGGAGGCGGCGACAAGTCGTCGTCAGACGTCGAGAGTCCCGACGGGGACCTCGTCCGGTCGAATGCAGTAGGCAGCGGTGGTGTGTTGTAGTCGGCGTTGGTGAACCATGGATTAGGGTAGATGTTAGGTGTAGTTTATAACACCTTTTATTCTTATAATAGTGTTATATGAGTTGTAATAGCGTTATTTATATAGTTAATATTAGTATGTAACTGTTTTGAATAGATAACACTGATATATGTTGATATATGATGTTATACGCTGATGTGGGTAATATGATGGGTGTAGCTGTAATATATAGGTTTGTAACACTGTTACAAAAGTTGGTAGCAGTACCTTATCAAGTATTTAACGTATTTTTATTCATTATTCTAAATATTATTTTGAGGCCTTAGAGTTATCAAATATATTCATATTATATATGAATTTGTACCTACTCAACGCTCTGAATTCATTGGTGGGGTCTGTTTCACCGTTTGACTTTCAGATTATGAAAACAGTAGGTATTCTTTGCCTCGTTTTGCGTGCTGAGTCGGAAAACATCATTTTAGTTGTTTTTATGGTTTCAACCGAGTTGTTTTGTTGTTATAAGAGTTGCTAAGGTGAATCTCATCCTAGATCGATTGTTACCCTATGTCGAAATATTACCTTCTTGTTCTCTCCCATTGAAAATTGATATTTATTGTCGTTAAAATTCTTTATGCATGTTTATTGAGACATGTTGAAAGCATGATATTTTAATATGCTTATTAGTTGAGGATGCTAGTAGAGATAGTTGCATGTTGTATCTGTTGGTAACATCATTATGTAGTCGTTTATATATTTAATTCATATATGATGTCATGATTACTAGCATTCTTCATTTGTTGAGTTGTACTAGTATAAGTCGTTGACATGTTGCATTGTTGATCTACTTTTGGGCGATGGCCCTGGATAAATATTATTGCCCGAGGTGTAGGGCAAGTGACACCGTGATCATCTATTTACCACACGGGTGCGTGTGCGGCGTCGAGGTGTTAGATGCCGGCGGACTACCTTTATGGATAGTCGCATCTCTAGCTGGAGCGGGCTTGAGGTGCCACTCTTGAAGGTGCGAGAGTGCGGAGGAAACCCAACATCCACTACGCTCTTGATTGGGTCTATGACCTTGCACACATGTAGATAATAGTTGACATATTTGTTGAATCATAACTTCTGTTGAACATTATGACATCATAACATATTGTTGAAATCCTACTTAGCCTTCTATCGATTGTTGTTGTTTTGTGCCTCAGATCCTCATGTATGACAACATTTCCTTGAGGGGTAGCTAGAGTATTGGATGAGGAGACGTCTTTCGCATATTATCTTAGTTTCTTATCCCCTAGTTGAACAGTTAAACTCTATTAACTATTGGACTTGTATAGACTTTTGGATTGTACTTTGATCTTCTTTTGCTTAGATGGACTATTTAACTTTCATGGGTTGTTATTATGTTGGACTATAGCTTTGAAATTGAGTTATGACTCTGGTTGTAATTTAAATTCAGTCCACTTGTTAATTATTTTTCTGTTGCTAGTTGCACTTCTCCTGGGTGAGGTCCATTATATAGGGATAAACTTAGGCGGGGTGTAACAGAACCAGCGGGCCCATTGAAAGTCTAAGGGGAAGAAGCTGATGTGAGAGAGCTTGAGAAGAGCTTCTAACCATCCTTTGTAAAGGTACAGTCCGTAAAGATATGGAAATACGTCTCATCTTGGGTGTTGCAGAGGATGCATGTCGGAGAGATTTAAAGATTCCTGGCAACAAGTCTATCTTTTGTTAAAAGGTGTTGCCTTTCCATGAGCCAACTGTGCGGGGAGAAGGCCGGTGGGCAATCCTTTTCCCATATAAAAGGAGACTTCGGATCTGTAATCCCTTCAAAGTTCAGTAAGCGGTAGAGACTGTTAGTGTGAAACTCTCCATTAGTATTCCATTTCCACGAGATTGAATCGGCCCCCGAGGAAGGAAGGAAGGGGACGAGATCAGTAATCAGGTTATGGTCCCAACCAATCAGGTTAAGAGGACGAGGAAGGAAGGAAGGAGAGAGGTGGGAACGAGATACCTGAAGTTGAGGTCCCAACCAATCACCCCACCCCACGGATCTCGAAGTCTGGCGTCCACAAAAAGAAGGTCTGGAGAGCAAGCCACAAAGAAAAGAGCCGAATATCTATCTCGAAGCCTCTCTCCATGGAACCAAGGTACATCCAAAATCTGAACATAAGCCAGCTTCGATAATGAAAGAAAAGGAATTTCTAAGGATATCAAATAGACCGCTGATTTGCCTCCAAACCGGCGATAAGCAGAGTTGATCTCCTTGCAGTAGTTCGGCCAACCTAGGATAAAGCGAAAGAACGATGGCTTGCCAAGGCATCCCCCCGACTGGAAGAGTTTCCAGATCCACATGCCCAAGTTGGCCCGATTATGAGAAGGGAGATCCAAGACGCCAAGCCCGCCTTCCTCCCTAATGCGAGTAAGTGAATCCCAGGCAGCGTCCCTGAGCCAAGCCAGTAAATTACCTCTTCCTATCCAAAGGAAGGTCCTTCTCCTTCTGTCGATGATCTTGATAACCCAACGAGGTGCCAGAAAGATGGAGAAGAAATACGACACCTGACTCGTAAGAACATTGTTGATCAGAGTTAAGCGACCAACCCTCGAGAGAAAGGGACCATGCTAGGAAGCTAGAGTAGAATCAACTCTTGAGATTAAATGAGACCAGTCTGCCTTGCTGAGGTTTCCCGCACGCAAAGGGAGGCCCAAATAGTTAAGAGGGAAGGTTCCGACCGAACATCCAAAGATATCTGTAGTTAGTGTACCCTTAGCATTGTCCCCCACAATATGGATGACCTTGGTTTTCAGAGCATTGAGCTTCAGGCTAGAACAAAGGTCGAAACACCTAAGAAGAAACCCAAGTGAACTGATGGAAGCCTCATCGGCCTTAGAAAACAGAAGCAAGTCGTCAGGGAACATAATATGAATCAGGCCTATATTTGATTTGTGACATTGTTTGCATATGAAAAGAGTTTTACTACATATACTCACTGGCAAAGTGAATTGGATATTTGTTTGCTGGCATGATCTATGGTAGAAAAGGTGGAAGCAAATAGAAAAATGAAAGATGATGGCAGTGGAAGAGACTTAAAGAATGAAAAGAAATAAATAAAATGGCTTATAGAAGAAAGTGGTAAAGAGCGGTGGTGATGGAATGTTCATTGTCAAGATAACAAAAGCAGTCCTGCCTTCCTCAAAAGTTGGTGGATGGGTGGATGGCCGGGAAGGTCTTGCACCTTTAGTGATGGAAAGGGAATGGGAGCATAGCATCCTCGGTTGATGATCGAATAACGGGATTGGAGTAATCACTTATTTTGAGAAAAATTCAGTAACTTCTGTAATCAAATTCAGCTTTGCTACTAACCATCTTAAACCAACATGCACTACAAAATAAATTTTTAAAAACAAGCCAGTTTGGCAAACGGACACCATCTTTAGGCACTGGTTTAGGCAAATATGGAAAAAATTGAAGCCGGTTTCCCTCGTTAATAACACATTGCTAGCAACAAAGTTTTGACTTAATTGTAGTTTTATATATTAAATTAGTGAATCAAAACATTTGTCAAGTAAGATTTGGAGAAATTAATCCAAATTAAAGTTAAATAATATTTTTTTCTAATTAATCATTAATCCCATATCGTTAACTAAAAAAAAGCAAATATGGAAAAGGATAGATATGGGCGCTAGTACTAGCACCGATATCCTAACTTATACACTATTAAATTCTGGCTTCGATTTATTTGCTCCCAAAAATGTTTAAATTTTGATTTATTCACTGTACCAACGCTGATTTTTAATTGAATATGGCGTTGGTTTTCTATTAAATTTTTGTAATGAAAAAATTTGAGAAGAAAATTAAATTCATGAGAATACAAGAATATAAAAAGGAAACTTGCAAATATTTCTGCCCAAAAGTTTCTTCTGCCTTTGAATGTGATTTTGCACCAAGTTAGGTTGATTTTGACTCAACTTTTGAGATAATGAATTCTAAATATTTTCGAGCTCTTTCCAACCATATTTAGATAATAATACTGCAAACTATGTAGAATAAATTCAATTTTGTCTTGTGCCTGAGTGCAATTTGTAAATTTAAGCCTAAACTACCTTTTCGACCAAACCCCTATTTCAAAATTTCTAGCAAATCTCTGCATTCACTATTTCTTTATTTGCTTTATTCTTTACAAAAATAAACCTTAAGAAATTAAATTTTCAATTTGGAAAGACCTTAACTAACCTCAAAATCACTACATGAAACAAAAATTACTACAACTTTCCATATCTTGACTCCTTGAAACAGGATCATCTTGGACAACCATAGCATCACAGAGTCACTAAAAATTTGGATGCTTTTGATCATTATTTCATCAGCAGTTAGGACTGAGCCTAACTTGGACTCCGACATGAAAACACATTGTTATGAAAAGACCAATAAGGTATTGTATGGTACCCATTTTAAATTGCCTAAACTAGTTAAGGAAAAGAGAATTGGTTGTTTTCGGAATAAATTTGTTTTTAAAATATTTAAAGTGGAGAACCTATGTAAATATGTTATAATTGATGTGTAACGTTATTTTACACATAAAAAGAGATCTAGCACTTGTACTAATCGATATTGTGAAGTCATTATTGATTCGCTAATGAACTAGTATAATATCCCCATACCACCCCTTATGGGCAATATAATTTAAAACTTAAGTATCGATCTTAACTAAACCTAAAACCTTTGTGTGAAACAAAAATTACTAGAATTTGGAGATATGTTTAATAATTTCCATAGATACATATATATTGATATATTAAGAATATAAATGTATAGATTGGTCTATTTCCTAACAGCGCTTTTGAAAAAGTTGATCATCCAATCAAATTTAACATGATATTAGAGCACGAGGTTGTGACTTCCAATCCTCCTACCGTCATTATTTTAAAAAAATTACCTCTCACCTCAATTAAGTCGATTCACTTGTTGGACTTGGGTTGGGAGCGTTAAGAATATAAATGTATAGATTGGTCTCTTTCTTAACATCTTAAGCTTATGGACAAAGTTGGTCATCTAGTCAAATTTAACATGCACAAAAGTCTAAATCCATATGTTGATACTTGAAACTAGGCTAACCTTGGACAACCACATAGGCAAAATGACAATGTCAAAGTTTGATCCTTTTGGTAACTATTCTATCTGCTGCAACTGGGACTTGCAATTGGGACTGAGCCTAACTTAAAGTTTGACATGAAAAAGGAAGAAAAGATCATTCATTAACAATGGCTTCTTCCCAATTTTGACGTGTTACAAGTGCTAGAATAAGAAAAACACTAGTAAACTAGCTTAAATGGATTGCCCATTTCTATCTGTCGTGTTTGTAATTTGCTCTCAACCAGAAGATGAATGTTTGGAATTCCTAGTTTGACTTTGACTTGAGATATTTTACTTTGACCTTGAATTTTTCTTAATGCTGAAAGTTGGACAAATCAATAATTTTACACTTCCATCTTATGTAGAAAGGGAACTCGTGTTGAAACCTATGAACAACCAAAATTTATATCTCATGGCTAGAGAAATTATCCATTTTCTCATATTACTATTGGCTTTGATATGCGCTCAACTGACAGAACCTACTCTTTGCAATGGAGCTCTAACCTCAGGCTGTATTCCTGTCGAAAGAAGTGCTCTACTTGATTTTAAGCATGGCTTAAAAGATCCCACGAACAGGCTATCTTCTTGGAAGGATGAAGACTGCTGCAACTGGGAAGGTGTGACTTGCAACAATCATACTGGGCATGTTGTCAAGCTAGACCTCCGGAATCCACACCCTTTCTTAGACACTGATGATCTGCCATACAACAAGTGGAGCTTAGGAGGTAAGTTGAGGTCCTCGTTACTTGTTCTTAAGCAACTGAAGTACTTGGACTTGAGCATGAACAATTTTGGAGGAGGTAATATTCCAGAGTTCATGGGATCATTCTATCAACTCCAGTATCTGAACCTCTCCAGAGCTGGGTTTGGTGGAGTCCTACCTCACCAACTTGGAAATCTCTCCAATCTTGAGTATCTAGACTTGTATATTGACTGGGATCCCTCTTATGGGGTTCTGGTCAGTTAATTTTTCATTGATGATGCACTCTGGATTTCTAACCTTTCTTCTCTGAAGTACCTCAATGCGGAAAATATTCAGTTTGGAAATAATACTCAGTGGCTGCAAGCTCTCAACATGCTTCCTTCTATTAAGGAAATATACTTGTCTTCTTGTGATATTGAATACATTCCACTCTCACTTCCATATGTGAACTTTACCTCACTTTCTATTCTTGATTTGTCGTATAATTTCATCAACTCTACAATACCCAATTGGTTATTCAACATAAGTGACCTTGAGTATCTTGACCTCAGTAGCAACGAGTTTACTGGTCGTGTTCCACCGGCCTTCGGGAATTTGGCATCACTGAAAGAACTCAATTTATCTCACAACTTTCTTCAAGGGAAAATACCGAGTTCGTTTAAAAATATATGCAAGCTGCAAACGCTCAAGTTGTCAGGCATAAATATCAGCATCGATTCATCAGAACTTGATGAAGTCTTTTCTGGTTGCATTAAAGCAAGCTTAGAGATTCTGGAATTAGACAACACAGGACTTACTGGTCAGCTACCTAAATGGCTATGGGAGCTTAGAAAACTTAAATTACTACATTTGTTCGTCAATCAGATTTCAGGCCCTATTCCTGTATCCCTTGGACAGCTAGCGTCACTGCAAGAACTCGGATTTAGTAATAATCACATGAATGGGACTATCCCAGAAAGTGTTGGGTGGCTATTTGAGCTAATAAATTTGGACCTTAGTTACAACTCATTGATGGGTGAAATGTCTGAAACACATTTTGGCAACCTCACCAAACTAAAGTATTTAGATTTGTCATCAAATTCATTGGTGCTAAAGTTCGAGAGCAATTGGCTTCCTCCTTTTCGGCTTGAGGTCCTCCAGATGGGTTCATGTACGCTAGGTCCTAATTTCCCTTCTTGGCTCCAGATGCAAGAAAATATTTTTTATATTGAAATACCTAAAGCTGGTATTTCTGACATTATGCCAGATTGGTTTTGGAGCCTAATTACCACAGCAGAGTTCGTGGATATCTCTCACAATCAAATTAGTGGTCAGCTACCCAATTTAATGCATCTAAAGAACATCGATGAGTTTGATTTTGGTTCTAACTACTTTGATGGTCCTCTTCCTTATTTTCCTCCCAGTTTGACTGCATTAGATCTATCAAACAACTCATTCACAGGAGCAATTCTCCCAGGCATCATGTTGAGCATGCCTAACATCATTTTTTTATCGCTTTCGAAAAATAACTTAACCGGTGAAATTCCCCCCTCTATATGCCTGCTGCAGGGATTGGTGGCTCTTGATCTTTCAAGGAATCATTTATTTGGAAAGCTGCCTGATTGTTGGAATCAAACTTCCAAGATTGCAGTTTTGGATTTTTCAAACAACCATATATCAGGAGGCATTCCTGAGTCAATGGTTTCTATATTATCACTTCAATCATTGCACTTGGGCAATAATTATCTATCTGGAGAATTACCTCTATCCTTGAAGGGTTGTCAGGAACTAGTCATTCTTGACATTGGAGATAATGAACTTAGTGGTGAAATTCCATCATGGATGGAGAAAGTCTAATTTCTCTCAAGATCCTCAAGCTGCGATCAAATATGTTGGTTGGGGAGATTCCTCCAAATCTTTCAAGACTAGATAATCTTCAAATTCTTGACCTTGCAGATAATGAGCTCTCTGGCACCATTCCAAGGATTTTTGGAAATTTTACTGCCATGAAAGTCATTAGAAAATTTCCTGAATCGATCACTAAAGCATATGAAAGTGCTTATGAGGAGAAAATGCTGGTGCTAACTAAAGGAAATACACAAGAGTTTGATGAGTTGCTTTCGCTTCTGAATATCATGGACCTTTCAGATAATAACTTAGCAGGACGGATACCTGAAGAAATAACAACCCTTTCAGGTTTGTTCAGCCTAAATTTATCTGGAAATCATTTAACAGGAGAAATCACAGAAAAGATCAGCGCACTGCAACAACTGGAGTCTCTTGACTTGGCAAGGAACAACCTTTCCGGTGCAATCCCTTCCACCATAATGTCACTAACCTATTTGGGTTATCTGAACTTGTCATACAACAATTTGTCAGGTGAAATTCCAGTTGGTAATCAATTTCTAACCTTCAATGCATCTGTCTATATTGGCAGCCCTGGTCTTTGTGGAATTCCTCTGAATCAAAGTTGCAAGGGCAATGAGACATCGCAAGGTCAAAATACTTCAGATGGTGAAGACGGACAAGAGATGATCTGGTTATATGTGAGCATTGCACCCGGATTTGTTGTAGGATTTTGGGCTGTCTGGGGCACATTGATTCTTAATAAAAAATGGAACCTTCACTACTTCCGATTCATCGACAACATGTTTGACAAAGTGTATGTGTTGGTGATGGTGAACCTATCCAGAAACTAAAGATATTCATGTTGCTGCAGACAAATTATATCATATGAATATTTTATGTTTAGCATCTCCTCATGTATTGTGGGTTTGATTCCCTGTTAGGGCATCTATGTTTATGATATTGTGATATATGTGTTATCCTTTGGAAGTTTTCAATGATTAAATAATGAGCACAAGATATGACATTTTTTTTCCTTTTCTGATACTCGATAGAGAAAGAACATAACTTCAATGGACGTGGATCACAAGAATTGGGTCGGTAAAATCTGATTGCTCAATTCAATGGATAGCAGAATTAACCTCTCTTAGCAGTCGTATAAAGCTACAGCAGATATAATGCTGACTCATCACTAATTGCCATGTCATTCATTTAGTTGCTTTAGTTATTTTTATGTTTTAGTTGATTCTCCACTATTAGTTTGCTACGTCTGTTATTATTTCCACTCATTTTCTGTTGCCAAGTCTCTATATAAACTGATGTAATGCCTTCTTTGATTTCAATATAGTTCTTCTTTTAGTTGTTTTGATCTACTCCACCAAGTCCAATATGGTATCAGAGCTGAGTTCTCTAACGAGAAAACTCTTGATCTGATCTTTTTTTTCGGTTTTCATCTTCTTCAACCTGTTCATGGCGACTAAAGAGTCACAACCTGCAGAGGTGCTAAATCCATTTAGCAATGGAGGATCGGTAGTCACCATTAATCTTGCAGCGCAGCTCCCTGTCAAATTAATAGGAAGCAGTAACTATATGGCTTGGAGAACGCAGATAGATCTTCTAATGCTCGGGTATGATCTTACTGCTTTTATTGATGGTAGTTCTCCTTGCCCTCCTCCCTGCGATCCAGGATACAAGTCTTGGCTTCGTCAAGATTTATTGATCTGGCATGCCTTAATGGCGTCCATTCATGCATCCCTAATACCTGTGATCACGTCTGCTACTACTGCGCGTCAAGCATGGTTATTGTTAGCAAATCAGTTTGCTAATAAATCCCAATCGCGGATCTACAACCTGCAAAACAATTTGGCGAAGTTATCCAAAGGAGGAAAAACTGTAAGTGAATATTTTACCGAAGTTAAGTCTATTGCTGATCAATTGTCTATGGCCAATGCTCCTATTCATCCCTCTGCGCTGATCTTCAAAATTCTCAGTGGCCTTGGGCCAGAATTCAACGATATCAGCACATCGATTAGACCTAGGGATAATCCCATTTCGATGGAAGAACTGTTTGACAAGCTAACAGGGCATGATAGTTTTTTGAAACTTCAAACTGAACAGCCGTCAATCAGTGTTCATTACTCTCAAAACTCAAACAGCAACAACAAACAAGAATGGCAATATCATCGGGAACAAAACAAGAACAGCTTACCCAGATCTCAAAATTCTTCAAATAATTATCGTTAACCAAGGTTCAACAACAATCGTCAACATATTCAATGTCAGATCTGTGACAAAATTGGGCATTCGGCAAAAGTATGCAGAAAAAGATTCAATACAGATTAGTCTCCCCATGTCAATTTGTGTGAACAAAATACAAAGATGAATAACATCTGGGTACTCGACTCTGGGGCTACACATCACATAACTTCTGATTTTGATACACTACAGTCAATATCTGTTACGCCCCGCCTAGGTTTATCCCTATATAAGGGACCTCACCTAGGAGAAGTGCAACTAGCAACAGAACAACAACATCAAAATGGACTGAATTTAAATTTACAATCAGATTCCAATCAAATGTCCAACCAGATAATAATAGAAGTTCAACGGTCCATAAGTGAACAATGAGTTCTAGAGTCTAGCTAAAAGTGCATAGTTCAACTAATAAATTAGAAAACTAAATGCTGTGCGGAAGACGTCTCCTCCTCCAAAACTCTAGCTACCCCATAAGATAATGTCGTCATACCTGAAAATCTGAGGCAAAAACAACAAACATCAGCAGAAGGCTGAGTAGGATTTCAACAAGATGCTATGATGCCATGAGTACAACGGAAGATATGATTCAACCATCTACTCGATGCACCTATACCAATCAACTATGTCAACTATGTCAACTATCATCTATATGAGTATGTGTCATAAACTCAATCAATAGCGTAGTGGACATTGGATTTCCCCCGCACTCTCGCACCCCGAGAGTGGCACCTCAAGCCCGCTCCAGCTAGAGATGCGACTATCCAAAAATGGTAGTCCGCCGACGTCTAACACTTCGACGTCGTTCACACAACCCGTGTGATAAATAGGTGATCACCGGTGTCACTTGCCCTACACCTTGGGCAATATATATATCAACAGTGTCCAGGGCTATCGCCCAGCAAAAGATCAACTATGCATCATGTCAACAATTACACAACTACAACTCGACAAATATAATGCTAGTAGTCATGTCATCTTATATGAACTAAATATATAAACAACAGCTTAAGATGTTATCAACAGATAAGGCATGCAACATCTATACTAGCATCCTCAACTGATATGCATATAAAAATAGCATGCCGGCAACATGTTTCAACAAATATGCATAAGGAGTTTCAACAACAGTAGATATCAATTTTCAACGGAATAGAACAACAAGATATATTTCGACATAGGGTAACAACCGATCTAGGATGAGATTCACCTTAACAACTAATATAAAACCAAATAACTCATTTTGAAACCATAAAAGTCGATAAAATGATATTTTCCAACTCGGCACGCAAAACGAGGCAATAGACGCAAACTGATTTCAATATTCGAAAGCCAAATGACAAAACTGACTCCACCAGTGGATTCGGGGCGACGGGTAGGTCCAATTTCATATATAATAGGACTAATTTGACCAACTATAAAGCCTCCAATTAATTATTTAAAATCATAACAATAATGCCTTAAATATATATATAATATATCACTGTTACGAACCCGCGTAACAGTGTTATAACTCGCGTGACACTGCTACAATCACAGCGCTACAACCACTCATATATCACCCTATATACCAGTGTTATATTCCTAAAACAAAAAGTCAACTGATACAACATCATAACGCCGATATATAGAATAAAACACTGATATAAGAATTTATCACTGATATAAACTCTAAATTATAACTTAACCTATTCATCTACCCCAACTCATCCGCCCGACTCCACTGCCGCCTCTACCAGCCGCCGCCGACGCCGACGACTCGTCGTTGCCACCTTCCCCATTTCCGCCGTCGCCACCGCCAGAAATCGAGCGGCGACGAACTGAACAACACCATCGCCGACCGACGAGGGTATTTCGCCGATCGACGCCTCCTACTTTAGCCATCTCCTCCATCCTGCTGCCCCTGCCTCCGTCTGCACCGAGCAGCGAGATTGGAACGACACCATGATCGATTGATCGGTGGTGGTGATCCATCGACGATCGGCGCTGTGCCTCGCCGCAGCCCTACGGATGGACAACAAGGAAGGCCAGGGCGACGACACCAGACCCGGGGCGATCGCGCCCCTCGCGCGAAGTCGCGCACGGCGACTCGCAACGTCGCGCAGGGTGACGACGCGCCCAGCAGTGGCGTACTCGGCGACTGTGGCTCGACAAGGCCGATCGGGTCTCCAACATCTCTGGTTGCTCGGACTGCAAGTAGTCCGCCGACGGGAGCAACAACGAACAAAACTCGATTCGATAGATCCGAAAATTTCAATAAGGGAGAACTCATCAAATCACGGAAAACTACAACATCTATAAATCGGACAGAAGACCATACGACGAATCTCATCCTCGATCGAGTTACCCTATGCGACGAAGAAATAAAGAAGGTTGGGATCCTACCGAAAATCTCCTCCGAACTCCGATTCACCGGAGTCTTCTCGCCGCCGACGCCTCAAAATCCTCCGTCGACCGCCGCACCTGCTGCCGCTACAGGGATCGAGAGAGAAAAGAAAAGATTAGAGAGGGTTTAGGGCTTAATTAAATAGGATTAGCATTTTTGCAAAAAGGCCCCTACAAGAAGAATATTTACAACTAGGTCCAAAAATTTTCAAGGTATAACAGTATCAAATCTCAATTATGATCAAGGCATCTCACTGGGCGATGGCAACTCAATTTCCACTTCTCATTCCGTTACAGTCTTACTGTCTCCATCGTTTAAACTCACTGATGTGTTGTATGCTCAACTCATAACAAAGAACCTTATTTCTATTTCTAAGTTCTCTAATCAAAATCATGTTTCAGTCGAGTTCTTTCCTAATTACTTTGTGGTGAAGGATTTGAAGACCGGAGTCATTCTCTCTCACGGCCAAAATAAGGGCAATTTGTGTGAATTGAGTAATAGCATCCCTTCAGCTTTTCTTTCATGTTCCTCTACTCGGCCTACTATAACCACCTGGCATAGGACACTTGGTAATCAGCATCATCAAGTCTTGCGTTCTACACTTTCCAAGTTTAAGCTTCCATTTCATTCTGTCAATTTAGATCACTGCACTGCGTGTGTATGTAATAAAAGTCATAAAAAGCCTTTCTATACCTCTACAATCAAGAGTAGCAGACTATTAGAACTTCTCTACTCTGATGTATGGGGTCCTGCCCCTATTCTTTCAGTAGAAAACAAGATTTCGGGAGAGGAAAATATTAGGGCATAATTTGCCCTAATTAACTATTAATAATAGTGATTAAGAGTTTTACACAAAGGACCCTACTATAATGACATATTACATATAGATCCAACAAATACCAAGACTTCCCCTCAAGATGGTGCATATATATCATATAAACCCATCTTGTGAATGCATGAAAGAAATAAACTACTGCTAAGACCTTTGGTAAGAACTTACCATCGCCAAGTTGTTCTGATGATCGAACAAAGGGAAGACAAATTACTCATTGGTCCAATTTTTCTTTGATAAAATGACGATCGAGTTCAATGTGTTTAGTTCGATCATGCTGAACCGGATTATTTGCAATTTGGATTGCAGCTTTGTTATCACAGAATAACTAAATAGATTCCTTTGGATATAGATGCAATTCTGATGGAAGATTTTTCAACCACAGTACCTCACATATCCCTTGAGCCATAGCACAATATTCCGCTTCAGCACTTGAACGAGCTACAACAGCTTGTTTTTTACTTCTCCATGAAACTAAGTTTCCACCAACAAAAGTGCAATGACCAGATGTGGAACGACGATCTTCTACTGATCCTGCCCAATTAGCATTTGTATATCCATCGATTTTTAAGTTACCATGCATAGAGAAAAGCGGGCCACGTCCAGGACACCCCTTGAGATATCTTAGAATTCAATAGACGGCATCCATATGGTGCTCACGAGGATCATGCATGTATCTACTCACCACACTTACAACAAAGGTAATATCAGGTCTTGTGCGAGAGAAGTAAATTAACTTCCCCACTAGTTTTTGATATCTTTCACGATTAACTGAGGGACTAGCATCATTAGCCAAATGATGGATCTGATCAATAGGAGTTGTTACAGGTTTGCAACCAAACATCCTTGACTTAGACAACAAGTCTAGTACATACTTTCGCTGAGACAAAAAAATGTCATGTGCTGAATAGGCAATTTCAATTCCTAAAAAATATCGAAGTTCTCCCATATCTTTCACCTCAAACACCTGTGCTAGTTTGCCCTTTAAACGTTCAGTCTCTTTTGTATCATCTCCTGTGACAATGATATCATCCACATAGACTATCAAAATGACTACTTACCCTTGATGATGCTTGAAAAATAAGGTATGATCAGCATTACATTGAGTATAACCCATCCATATCACAGTTCTGCGAAATTTGTCAAACCAAGCTCTCGATGACTGATTTAATCCATATAAAGATCGTCATAGATGACACACCATACCAGTTGTATGAGCACTTTGAAAATCAGGTGGTATTTCCATGTACACCTCTTCTTGTAGATCTCCACGGAGAAACGCATTCTTCACATCTAATTGATGAAGTTTCCACCCACAATTCATGACACATGAGATAAGTGTGCGAATAGAATTCATTTTCGCCACGGGTGCAAAAGTCTTATCGTAATCAATACCATATGTTTGAGTATAGCCTTTTGCCACCAATCGAGCTTTGAATCGATCAATTTTGCCTTTAGGGGTTTGCTTGACTGTGTACACCCATTTACATCCAACGGGTTTCTTTCCTTCGGGCAGAGGTACAATTTCCCATGTGTTATTTTTTGCTAAGGCTTTCATCTCTTCCATCATTGCTTCTTTCTACTTAGGGTCTGCCATGGCAACCTTCCAATTAGAGGGAATAGAAACAGAAGATAGAGCTGAAATAAAGCATTTATAGGTAGAGGACAAGTGATCATAGGAAACATATTGAGAAATATCGTAACGGTAACGAGATGGAAGTATAGACGAACGAGTACCCTTCTGAAGAGCAATAAGAAGGTCTAAATTAGAAGAAGTAGAAGATATGTTACCGTTAGATGTATTCGAAGCCGCAACAGGAGAAGGCTCTAGGATTCTAGGAGAATGCATAATGGTCTCAGTATCACTAGGTGAGAGACTAAGTTCCTCTCGCTGAGTTGATTCTTCCTCCTGTTGAGTTGATTCTTCCTCCTCTTGCTCATGACATGTCCCATTAGAAACTTGCAATGTTGCATTAGGAATTGCCGATTTTTCCATTTCTGGCTCAAGTGCAATCTCCCCCTCACGGTGAGTCCAACTAGGAATTGGAGAGACAGGAAAGTCATCAAGCTCTGAAGTAGATATGGAATCCGATGAAGGTGAGGAATAGTAAGCTTCGTGCTCGCGGAAGGTTACATCCATACTGACAAAAAATTTCCTCTCAGGCGGGTAGTAACACTTGTATCCTGTTACACCCCGAAATTTTGAATAATTATTTTCCTGAATTTTTGGGGAATTTTTAGAATTTTATTGAGAGGTATTTTGGTAAATTTATGCAATTGAAGGGTTTTTATGTAAAATATCCAAATCGGATTAAAAGCCTAGATTTATTAGGTCTTTGATTGGGGAGGTGGCAGTCGTCACGAGAAGGGGAGATAGCAGTCGTCGTGAGAAGAGGTCACCTATCGGAAGGGTGATCGGCCGGTGATCGAAGCGATTCGAGGTAGGATTCTTTTCTCCGTTCTTTGTCCTTCGTTTAGGTAAAAGTCGTGTCTGGATGAGATCAAGATCGGAAATTCATGTAAATGGTTTAGATCTGAATTTTTGGGAGTTTTTATGAAATTTTTGTTGATATTTTCGGATTTCGTCGTTGTTGGACTGTATTATTGGCCGGAAGCTTTGTTCATCGGAAAGCCTTGATGGCAACCTTGCCGCCGGCCTTGGCTAGTCCTACAGCGCCGGCAGCGGTGCTACCAGGTGAGGCAGCGGCCGACCGAGCGCAGCAACGCTGCCGCTGCCTAGCGGAGTCGAGGCAGCACCGCCTCGACTGCCCTCGGGTTCCGGCGGAGTGTCGCCACCAGTCGGCGGCGTCCCCTTCTCGAGGACCTCCAGTCGCCAGATCTGGTGGTGGCGGCGGCGAGGAGTGAGGAAGATGGAGGTAGGTTGAACCCTAGGTTGAGGATGGGAGGTAGGGAAGAAGTTTGTATCAGTGATATATATGGATGTAGCGGTGTTAATATGCATTATAGCAGTGACATAATGATGTTATCTTGGTAGCAGTGTCATTTAGTTGTAGCAGTGATATAGTATGTAGTAATGTTATAATAGATGGTGACAGTGTTATAATCAAGGATATAGATATGTGGTAGATGGTTATTTTTGGTGCTTTCTTGTAGAATTATTTAGGGATCTTTGGATTGTCGAATTTACATAAATTATATATGAATCTATACCTAAACGACGTTTCGAATTTATTGGTGATGTTTGTTTCTCCAAAAGATGATCGGATTTCGAAAATAGTATTTGATGGATTGCCTCGATTTGCGTGCCGAGCCTTAAATTATATTTTAAATATTTTATTATGATGGTATAGTTGGGTATACTTTTAAAGGTGGTTGATTCTTTTTGACTCTCATTGATTCTCATCCCGACACATGTCTGATTATCCTAAACTGAAGTATTTATCTTGTTGTTCCTTCCGTTGATCTTGATATCTGTTATTGTTGAAATTCCTGTTGCATGTTGTTGGCTCATATACATGTTGATATCATATTATGTTGCATGAATGGCATCAGTAGTGATTATAATGATTAGGAAGCATGTGTAGGTGTTAATGAGTTGCATAATGCTAAATTTAGATTGTTGGTTGGTCGCATTATTGATATAGTTGTTGTCGTATGCATTATATTTGTGGATACTATGTTGGTAGCATTTTACGCATGTTGTTTCTATAGTTGTGAGAGTTATGGTGGCATATTGTACATTATGACCGTTGTTGGGTGCAAGCTCGGACATTGTTGATTGATTGCCCGAGTTGTATGGGCGGTGAAACCGGTGATCACGAAATTCTCACCCGAGTTGTGTGTACGGCGTCGCGCTGTTAGACGCTAGTGGGCTATCATTTGGATAGTCGCATCTATAGCTAGAGCGGGCTTGAGGTGCCACTCCCGGAGGTGTGATAGTGCGGGGGAAACCCAAATGTCCACTACGCTCTTGATTGGGTGATTATTACCATGCATGTACGCATTTGTCGATAGAGTATGTATGATTTGACTTTATACTAGTTGACATGAGTATATGATAATAGTTATAAGGTGCATACATTATTATATATGTGTATAGTGGTTGTTAGATGCATAAGTGTTTATCTAAGGATGACATCGCATTGATTGGTATGAGTATATAATATTAGTTGTGGATGTACATAGTTGAATACCATGTCATCATGTCATCATGGATGATCATCTTTACCTCTTGACATATTGTGATATCCTACTCAGCTTTCTGTTGATTTTTGTTGCTTTTGCCTCAAATCTGCAGGTTCGAGTTGGTAGCTGAGAAGGTCTAGATAGATAGAGTAGAGGAGGTAAGCTCTGACATTGATTCTCGTAGAGATGTATAAAGTTTCTTGAATAATATTTCATTGTTGTAATAGATATTATTCTAATGCAAGTGATTGAGGTTCATGTTGCAAGTTGTTCATGAAGGTTTTGGTGCATTGATTGATAGTTGGTTGCGCTTCTCCTAGGTGGTGTTCCCTATTAGGATTGGACCTTGGGGGTGTAACATATCCCTTTTGTGTAGCTGAATATCCGACAAAAATGCACTTGAAGGAGCGGGAATCCAATTTGTCAAGAGAAGGACTGTGATCTCGCACAAAACATACGCATCCAAAGATCTTTGGAGGCACAATAAACTCAGCAGCTCCGATGAGACACTCCAAGGGCGACTGGTAATCCAAGGTGTGAAGTGGCATTCGATTAATCAGATGACAAGCTGTCAGAACCCCTTCTCCCCAAAGATACTTTGGCACGTTTATTGAAAATAGAAGTGATCAAGTAACCTCCAGTAGATGACGGTTCTTTCTTTCAGCTACCCCATTCTGAGCTGGTGTATTAACACATGTTGTTTGATGAAGAATGCCATACTTTACCAAGTAGGCCCAAAATTCCCTGTGGTGTATTCAGTACTATTGTCTGGGCGAAGAATCTTAACT
This sequence comes from Canna indica, assembly GCA_034359265.1. NCBI lineage: Eukaryota > Viridiplantae > Streptophyta > Magnoliopsida > Zingiberales > Cannaceae > Canna > Canna indica. The sequence continues at coordinate 11,505,896 of CP136894.1, read as the reverse complement.
TGAGCATTGAACTGGGCACTAATCATCTTATGAAACTATTGGAAGCACCGAAAGACTTCATTTTTATGTTTAAGAAGATATACCCAAGTTGTACAACTGAAACAATCAATAAAGGTAACGAACCATCGGTGTCCAAAAATGGCAGTAGTACAACGGGGCCCCAAACTTCACTATGAACTATTAGAAAAGGCTTAGTACTTTTGTTACCAGAATAAGGATAAACATTGCGGGTATGTTTTGCAAAATCACATGCATCACAGTTCAACTGATCTTTAGTACACATGCGATAAAGAGAAGGAAACAATTTTGCTATGACAGAAAAAGACAAATGACCAAGTCTCTGATGTTGCAATTGTAATTCATCTATTGCTTTATTTGAAAAAGAAGCTACCAATCCTGTGTTATTATTTGGAGTCACCGTGCTCTCAAGGTGATAAAGACCATCATGCATTCTACCAGCTCCAATCGTCTTCCCTATCACAGCTCCTGAAAAAAAACAATGAGTTGGAAAAAAAGTCACTTTACAGTTGAGAGACTTAGTGATAGAACTAATAGAGAGAAGATTCATGGCAAAGCTAGGAACATGAAGCACAGATGAGAGGCAAAGGGAAGGTGAAATGCTAACAACATCTTTACCAGAGACAGACGTAAAGGAACCATCAGCAATGTGAACTTTATCTTTACATGAGCACGAAAAATACAACACAAAGGAGTTTGATAACCCGGTCATATGATTAGAGGCTCCCGAGTCTATGACCCAAGAAGAGATAGGATTATGCTTACTGTATAATGCATTTAGTGAATAGTAAGGGATACCTGACTGAGCAAAGTTAGTGGAAGATTGACCAGAGGGTCCTGTTGTGGGTGAAGAATCTCCATTGGAAGAAGACTCAAGCTTTGCCATCAATTGCTTGATTGTCTGAAGTACCTCTACTAATGCATCATTAGAGGAGGCAGGAGTGATAGATTGAATATCTAAATTATGGTCGGAGTAGTGATCGAGCCTGCCCTGCTGGAAATCCTCGACCGCTAGTGGTGGAACTTGTTGTTCTGATACCAAGTAGAAAACAAGATTTCGTAAGAGGAAAAGATTAGGGCATAATTTACCCTAATTAACTATTAATAATAGTGATTAAGAGTTTTACACAAAGGACTCTACTATAGATCCAACAAATACCAAGACTTTCTTCTGATGGTCACAGATATTATGTTCTATTTGTAGATCATTTTTCGAAATACACGTGGATATTTCCAATAAAAAATAAGTTTGATGTTCTTCATGTCTTCTCCACTTTCAAATCATTGGTTGAAAACTACTTTGGCCTCTCTATTAAAAGCTTGTATACTGATGGGGGTGGTGAGTATACTGCTCTTCATCAATTCTAAATGCACATGGAATTCGGCATCTTTGTACTCCTCCGTATACTCCTCAGAGTTAGCTTGGCCGAAAGGAAGCATCGCCATGTTATGGAAACCACTCTAACTCTATTATACCAAGCTTCTGTTCCTCTTCATTTTTGGCACTTGGCTTGTTCAACTGCAGTATATCTTATCAACCGCTTGGTAACTCCAACTCTTCAAAATAAATCCCCTTATCAATCCTTGTTTGGCGATACACCAAATTATCTTAACCTAAAGATATTTGGATGCCTCTGTTTTCCATGGTTGAAGCTGTATACTCATAACAAGTTTGATCTCAAATCCAAACCTTGTGTCTTTCTCGGATATTCCACAAAACATTATTGTTATATATGCCTTGATCATGAAACCAATAAAACTTTTTTATCAAGGCATGTTGAGTTTGTTAAAAGCAAGTTTCCTTTTTCCTATCTATCCACAACAGCACCTCGTGTAACTCCAACATCTATTACTTCCTGGATGGATGTTGTTCCTGATAGTGATGCCTCCATTTCCTCATCACCACCTTCTAATGATCCATTTTTAGTTCAATCCAATATATATCCACCTCCACCATCATCTCCCTTAAATATTACTCCTTCATTACAGGTGCCTCACTCCTTGGCAGTAGCAAATGACACTGATCAGCCGCAACCTCAAAGTTCTATTGAAACACAAAATGAGACTCAGATCTCACTTCAACCAATTGTTCCAAGAAGAATACAAACCAGGTCCCAATAAAATATTTTTAAAAGCAAAGTTCCTACAGACTATTCGGCCTTAATGGCAGATGTTATTCATTCTCCCATTCCTAATTCATACAAGAAGGTAGCTAAATTTCCAGAATGGCAAGAAGCTATGCAACAGGAGTTTGATGCCTTAATTAAAAGTAATACCTGGACCTTGGTTCCTGCTACCCGAGAGCAGAATATTATTGGATGTTGATGGATATTTAGGACAAAACAAAAACAAGATGGAACATTAGATAGATTCAAAGGGCGATTGGTTGCAAAAGGATTTCATCAACGTCCGGGAATTGATTTTAAGGACACATTCAGTCCAGTAATTAAACAAGCTTTTGTTCGTCTTATTCTGAGTTTGGCAGCTAAACTTCATTGGGACTTGTTTCAACTGGATGTTAACAATGCGTTTTTATAGGGGCACTTTAAAGGAAGATGTATTCATGCAACAACCTCTTGGGTTTGTCAATCCAGATTATCCAAATCATATGTGTAAACTTCAAAAATCCATCTATATGGCTTAAAGCAAGATCCACAAACTTGGTTCACTGAACTAAAGAACTATCTGCGATCAATTGGGTTTCGGAATTCTACTTCTGATACTTCTCTTTTTACCTTAAAGGAACATCATTCAATAACCATACTACTGCTCTATGTTGATGATATAATATTGACAGGTAATTCAAACAAGCAAATATCGGATGTATATCTGAAATTGTCATCTCGGTTCTCCTTAAAAGAAATACAACCATTGAACTACTTCTTACGAGTTGAAGTAAGTGGAACCAATGCAGGTATTGTTCTATCACAACAAAAGTATACAAATGATATTATGAAAAAGTTTGATATGCATGAATCAAACAATATGAAGACTCCCATGTCGACTGCTACGAAACTACTCTTGAATGATGGTTCAAAACCTGTTGATTCTAAACTTTTCAGACAAGTAATAGGGGCATTACAATACCAATCTTTTACTCATCCTGACATTAGCTTTGCTGTGAACAAACTTTCTCAATACATGCACTGTCCATCAACATTACACTGGCAGTGTTGCAAAAGAATCTTAAGGTATTTAAATAGAACATCCAATATGGGAATACTGTTTAACTCTGTTGAGACTTTTAACATGGATGCTTACATCATATTTCTTGGTGGATCCCCGATCAGCTGGAGCTCAAAAAAGCAAAGAAGTGTATCACGGTCATCCACTGAGGCTGAGTATAAATCCCTTGCAAATACTGTTGCAGAGCTAACCTGGTTGATTCATCTTATTAAGGAGATATATTATTTCAATCTACCCATTCCAACGATGTACTGTGACAATCTTCGAGCTACCATTCTCACAAATCAGCCAAGCAGTCATAGCAGGATGAAGCATGTTGAACTAGATTACCATTTTGTCATAAATTTAGTAGCAAAAAAGTCACTTACTGTTTGTCACATACCTACAAAACATCAGCTTGCTAACACTTTGACAAAGGCCACCATTGCAACTTTGTTTCTGGATCATCGCAACAAGATGGGCGTTATAGAACGGCCCATCTTGAGGGGGGATATTAGCAGAATTAACCTCTTTTAGCAGTCGTATAAAGCTACAATAGATATAATGCTGACTCATCACTTGCCACGTCAGTCATTTAGTTGTTTTAGTTGATTCTCCACTATTAGTCTGCTACGTCTGTTTTTATTTCCACTCATTTTCTATTGCCGAGTCTTTATATAAACTGATGTAATGCCTTCTTTGATTTCAATATAGTTTTTCTTTTAGGGGCTGTTTGATTGCCTGCAATTGATTCAATTGCAGGATTTAAGTTTTGCATGCTGCAAAATGGGCTGCGGACCCAAAAGCCTACAACCCTCACTTACAGCCTGCAAGTAAGAACTTTCTTGACATCCCGACTCTCCAAGACCATGCGCAACGCCGACTCTTCTTCCCCGAGCCCTCGACAACTCGACTCTTGCTCGATGCTCCCCTTGCAACTGCTTCCCTCGAGCCCTCGCCTCCTGCTCGGCTTCTTCCCCCGAGCCCTCGACTCCTCGACGCCTCCGACTTCTTCCCCCAGCCCTCGCGTGACGCCCCCTGCACCGTGACTGGTATGTTAACAACTGCGACTCATCGGCGCCCCCTGCTTCAATGTAAGTTGTCTTCCTTGCAGCAACATTTCTGCGGTAGTTGGGACAATCGGCCGCCACCAAGCTTTTGCTGCCACTTTCCGACCCTTCCTCCCAATCCTATTGGCTATCCGCCGACTTCGCTACTGTGACTCTCCCCCGACTCCAGCAGTCACCGTCGACTTCACTCGCCTTGCTGTGAGCAACACTCGCCTCTGCAGTAAGATTTTAAACCTGACGTCAATATTTAAATTCAAGTGCCTATTTAATTTAGCTCAAAAACTATGCCATTAGGAGCTTGAAGTAAGTGTTCTGGAACAATTTTTTCTTTAGCTCAAAAACTATGTCATTAGGAGCATGAAGTAATTTAGCTCAAAAATTATGTCATTAGCTCAACTGATTATTTTTCCTTTCTGTTCACCATGGATAAAGAAACATTGAGATTCCAGAGAAGCGCTTGAAGTGATTGTTCTGGAACAATTTTGATTTCTTGCTGATTTGCAAGCTCTCCTTGGGTTCATCTATGTAGCACATATTGCTTTAGGATTGGATGAAGTTCATTTCATCTATTCACCACATTGACTCCCTTGCATCACAAAAATTCATAATTTATACATTAGCTTGAAGTTCATATCAGTTTCCATTAAAATTCATAATTGCTTGGTGTCAGCACTAAAGTTTTCAGAAGCTCTATGTGATTTAGGATGCTTCGTATTTATGTGCAAAGCTTTAGCATCATTCCTAGGAAGTCTACCATCTCCCGTCTTTGATTTGGCTGACGAGAAAAGGAACTTCCCACAAGAATTCCTTCATCTAGCAGACCTTATATCTGATATCTGATATCTGACATATCTAGCTATCCTATTTGGAGCTAAGAAGCAGATTTAATCCTATTTTTACTTCAATCAATGACTCATTGTTCTGGAGCTATCTGGGATACAAAACCTTTTAGCTTGAGGCATACTAGTAATTTTATTCATTCATACCTCAAGTGCCATCTCAATGCAATCTGATGATAAATCAACCATCCCTTCTTTGATCCTTACAAGGACAGTGAAATCATTACTCAATTTTGTGGGTTTTGAATCTTTTAGATTCTTCTTCTTTGCTGATTTTTGGGAATTGATATTGTACTTTAGTCTAAAGTAAATATTGAGATTGTTAGACTGGAGAGCAAATGTTTATTTTAACAAATCAGTAAAGGGGCTCAAAGTATCAAGATAGATGATCTATGGGAATTGCTTACCTATCATCATGTACTGAAGTCTGGAACTCCCCACTCTTCATCATGAAAAGTAGCATAACAAGGATCTATTGAAACAGATAAATGAAAAATTTTATCATAGTAGAAGCATAATGAGTGACAAATGGAATTTGAAGCTAATTTTTTAAGTAGCTAGGGTGAAAGTTCTGAAGCCCCTAGTCGTTTTAAGAAGTAGCGGGGGAATTGCATATCTATCTTATGGTCATTGTTGTCCATAAAGTCCAACTTGGTTGTGAAGATATCGGTTTGCTGTAGCTGGAATATATAGTTGGGTATTATTTTTTAATTGATGTCTATTGGTTGATTGTTTCTGTGTTTATTGGATATATGATCTAATGGATTGTAGAAATTCATTATTCTTATTTTAGATTAGTCAAATTAATAGTAGGACTTCTTATATTTCTGTTAATATTGGAAGAGTTGATTTTTTCGCTGAGGAGAATTGCCAAAAAAGCAAGATCTTTTTCATCGCATGGTATTAACTCATTTCATTCTCCGTTATGTTAATATCTATGCTTTGCTTCTAGATGAAAGTTGCTGCTGTAGGTCACCTGACACTTCTAGAGTGAGAAGCAAGATGCTTTACGCTAGCTCAAATGACAGATTCAAGAGATAATTGGATGGGATCCACGTTGAGTTGCAAGCAACTGATCCTACTGAGATGGGACTTGATGTCATCAGAGGCCGAGCCAATGGGAAATTGTTCTTTGGTTGGTTCTTAACAGGAGCATTTATAGTTTAATGAGATTGTGTATTAGCTAGATATTGTACTGGTTTGGTGTTTATAGTTGATTTATGATTATGTTACTTCTTCATATTGTACTAGCTTGGTGTTCCATGATTTTTTAAAATATATATAATTCTTCATTTGCAGTTATAACCAAAGTTACCGAGTCGTCAAAACTTAATTATGATGGTATAACTCGTTTTTAATACTAATTTATTCATTTTTAATATTAATTTAGTTATAATTTTTTTAAGTTAATGCGAGTTACACCTTCTATTTGCGGCCAACCAAACACCTGCAAATAGAAGTTACAGGTTGCAAGTGTAATTGCAACTAGCTTCTATTTGCGGGCAATCAAATGCCTGCAAATAGAAATTGCAACTCTACTTGCGGGCAACCAAACGGTAGGTTGCAAAATCTTTTCGCGGGCATTTGCTTTTGCATGTAAATATTTTTTACAGCATTTGCACTTGCGGGCAACCAAATGCCCACTTAGTTGTTTTGATCTACTCCAACCAAGTCCAATAGGCACAAATGAATCACAGAGGGAATTAATCCAGATAAAAGAACATGTATAATAGTTCCATGGCTCGGCCTTTGACAATATCAATGCTCATCTCGCTGGGGTCTGTTGCCTGTATCTCCACTTGGATACCATCAAGCTCCCTCTTGAATCTGTCCTTTGAACTTGCATACAACATCTTGCTCTCACTCTTGATGTATCTAGAGACCTGCATGCAAAGCAACTTCTTTATATATATATTGCCCCTTAATATATGGAGCATGTTGCTTTAAATAACAGATCTAAAGATATCAGAAAATGATAAAGAAAACAGAGGTTTCCATACCAGGAAAAGAAGAAATCTTGCTCTTTTGGCAATTCTCGTTGGTGACGAAGTCGAAGTCAAAGACGGCGTAACGACACTCACGGGGGACAAGGAGGCAGCCAAGTCGTCGTAGCTCTCCTCCGGCTGGCCGAGCTTCTCCACCGTCACCTGCTGCAGCTTCTCCTCGATCTTTAAGACGATGAAGCGGAAGCTCCTCTTGGCCTTCAGCTCTAAGAACTTGAGCTTGCACTCGTTGTGCATGGCCATTCCTGATGCCAAGTTCGCCTTTGCATGCCAACCCAATGCAGTAATATTAATCAGCAGGTAAAGTAAATAAAGTATGATCATGAAAGTAATTCTTTGTTAAAATAAAATTAAGTCCTTAATTGCAATTCATCTGAAAGGTCTTGAGTTTAATTTTCTATATATATGATGATGATGATGATGAGAAAATAATTCAAAATGCAGGGATGTGAAAGCAGTTATTTCCAATAAAAACTTCAAAAAATGAGGAATTTTTGGGATAAATTATCCAAACTTTTCTCTGTCACAAAATTTGGATTCAAATTGACTGAAGTGGATCAAAACTAAATTCTGATGCTATCTTTTTCTTTCTCAAAACCAAGATTTTTAATTATATAATTATTAGTTTTAATGTTATAATAAAAATTTCATATTATAATAATTTTCTTATAAAACTTAATAAAAAGGTTTTAATGTTAAAGACTTTTGAATAGCTATTTTTTTTTTAAAAAAAAAGTAGTTTTTAATAAATATAATAAAAATACTTTTAGGGAAAGTCTTTAAAGCAATTAAAGACTTATGCTCCAAGAGTATGAAATGATAAAACAACAATTTTCTTAATTCAGAACATAAATCCTCGAAATTCCTTAAAACTGAATATAGTCTCCAAGATTCTTAAAATGAGAATCAAATTAAAAAATATCCAACATATCGTTGTACTGAAACTGTTTAAAGGGGTCATTTGATTATGAAAATGCATTTTAAAATCTCTAAAAAAAATCACAATACTTTTAAATTAGTGAATAGTTTTTTTAATGCTTTTTGAAAACTTCAAGCCTTCAAGCCGACCGCAAGCTCGATGATCTTCTTCGACAGGGTCTTTACCTCGACCCCACTGCCGTTGTCGCCATGGTGGTGAGGCTACTGTCCGAGGGGGAACTTCTCCATGGGTTCAGTTCCGATTCTAGAATTCATGGTTGTGACAGCAATGCTTGATGGTGATTTGATGGTACCTATGTGTGCAGTGCCTTGTTCTTCCTCGTTGGATGAGTTGGACGATCGCAGTGTATTGCGACTATGATCATCCTCGACGTGATCATCACGAAGTGAGATAGAAGAATGAACAGAGAAGAGAAGGTAAAGAACCTTCATGCGTCGAGATCCATTGCCGTGCACAAGATCGGGTAAAACAAAATCCCAATCGGGTAAAAAGAAATCCCGATCGGGTAAGAATTTTCCCTGTTTTGCCTAGTTTGGAGTGAGTTTAACTCGGTTTGGAGCTGTTTGAATCCGATTGGGAATATAATTGTCTAATTTGGGAATTAGTTTGGACGTTTGGGAATTAGTTTGGACGTTTGGGAAGTTGTTTGACCCATCCCGGACATCTTTCTACTCGTCCGGGATATCTTCTTTTTTAGCGGAGCATCCGATCGTGTGGGCGATTGGATCTGGCCGCGGCGTTCAATTCTTGGTGCGGCGGATCTCCTATGCCTTGAGGGTGTGGCCTGCCGGTGATTGGGTCCTCCTATCGCCGGCGGTGCTACAGTATCGAGGCGGTGTTCTTCTTGGGTTGAAGCTACTAACATGAATCTAAGTACGAGATGTTGAGGATGATCCCGAGAGCAGATCAGGAGCGCGGCAGCGGAGTGGAGATGAGCAGGGGATACCGCATATGATGAGGGAGAGGCTGCGGAGGGAGACACTCAGCCAGAGTTGCGTCGATTTGTACGCCATGCTCGCCTCGAGATCGAAGGTTTCTTTCGACATCCTTCCTCGGGTTTGGGCGTCAAGAGGTCTTTTAGATCTGAGCGACATCCTTCCTTTCGACATTCCGCCATGCTCGCTAGAACTGAAGGGGGCGGTGAAGTAGGCGCTTTATGTTTCGGTTGTGGTCGCTGCTGACCAGCCCCACCGCCGTCGGCATAGTCGACCGTGTCTTGCAGCTATATTCCTTGGATACCGAGACGGTCGGCTTGGGCGGCAGGCCGGCGTCCGCTTCATCGGTCGAGTCCCTCGAGATGGACGGCAAAGGGAGAGCCACTGGAGAGGGGAGGAGGAGGGTGCGATGGAGAAGACAATCAGGGAAAATAATAAATATTTGCTACGTATTATCGTTAAGTGACATATCAGTCAAAACCGTTAGAAATGATGGTGCGTGCTAAACGGAATAACAGAATAATAATTCGTGTATTTTCTTGCTATCGAAAAAAGTTTATGCTAAAAATTGAAAAATGTCCAAATAAGTTCGTATTCTTTTTGGGTATTTACTCTAAATTTTTTTTTTCACTAATTTAGAATTATTGTGTTTTTTTGGAGATTTTAGAATGCATTTTCATAATTAAATAGTCCCTTTAAATAATTTCAGTAAAGAGTATTTTAGATATTTTTTGAATTTGATTCTGATTTTAAAAATTTGTTTAGAAAATTTCGAGGATAGAATGAGTAGGCACCAACATTTATCTTTAGAGTGCATATATAATACATTCTAAGAAGCAAGGTGAGCTACTTTTTGGAAGTGCTGATCTGTGCAAGGATACAATAAGAAGAGAATAGTAGATTAATCACCTAAAACTAAAACAAGAGCAAGATGAATATAAGTATGTAGACTCCATTAAGTTCAACCGTTATGAGCTCGAAGAAGAAGATACCAATATGCTTTGGTTGACAATATGCTTCATACCAAGCATGGCTCATTATATCGATGTCAGAATAAGTAATGGGCTTCTAGTGGACCAATATATACGATATGTTACAGTACCATATTGAACTGCCCAAACTAGTAACTAGTTAAGAAAAAGAGAAGAATTGGTTATCTTTGAATATTTTTTTCTAAGAATGTTTTAAGAGAATAACCACAGCAAATTATATATATATATATTTGAACAAAGAAAACTTGTATTCAATTCAAGAGCAATGAAGAGAATACAAGTGGGGGGAGGGGAAGAGAAAGCAAAATAAAGAAAATATGGCCCTCAGGGCACAGAAGAGGACAATAATAGATACAACAACACAACACTACAGTAAGAAGGACAGAAAAGCAAAGGCTTCCGAAGCAAGCTCGAAAGGGGATCTTTAACAGCTGTCAAAAATCCTAATGTTGCGCTCATGCCCTGTACCGCCAGAACATAATCACCCGAAAAAGTTGTTCAGCTTCCTTGTGCGAACCAGCGGGCCCACCGACCCAAAGCTGAAAGTCTAAGGGGAAGAAGCTGATGTGAGAGAGCTTGAGAAGAGCTTCTAACCATCCTTTGTAAAGGTACAGTCCGTGAAGATATGAAAATGCGTCTCATCTTGGGTGTTGCAGAGGATGCATGTCGGAGAGATTTAAAGATTCATGACAATAAGTCTATCTTTTGTTAAAAGACGTTACCTTTCCATGAGCCAACTGTGTAGGGAGAAGGCCGGTGGGCAATCCTTTTGCCATATAAAAGGAGACTTTGGATCTGTAATCCCTTCAAAGTTCAGTAAGCGGTAGAGATGGTTAGTGTGAAACTCTCCATTAGCATTATATTTGCACGAGATTGAATCAACCCCCGAGGAAGGAAGGAAGGGGACGAGATCAGTAATCAGGTTATGAAGGACAGAGGTGGGAACGAGATACCTGAAGTTGAGGTCCCAACCAATCACCCCGCCCGACGAATCTCGAACTCTGGCGTCCACAAAAAGAAGGTCCAGAGAGCAAGCCGCAAAGAAAAGAGCCAAATATCTATCTCGAAGCCTCTCTCCATGGGACCAAGGTACATCCAAAATCTGAACAGGGAGCCATCTCTAATAATGAAAGAAAAGGAATTTCTTAGGATATTGAATAGACCGCTGATTTGCTTCCAAACCAAAGATAAGCAGAGTCAGTCTCCTTGCAGTAGTTCGGCCAACCTAGGATAAAGCGAAAGAATGATAACTTGCCAAGGCATCCCCCTGCTGGAAGAGCTTCCAGATCCACATGCCCAAGCTGGCCTGATTATGAGAAGGGAGATCCAAGACGCCAAGCCACCAAGCCGCCTTCCTCCTTGATGCGAGTAAGTGAATCCCAGTTAACCAGGCAGCGCCCCTGAGCCAAGCTAGTAAATTACCTCTTCCCGTCCAAAGGAAGGTCCTTCTTCTTCTGTCGATGATCTTGATAACCCAACGAGGTGCTAGAAAGAAGGAGAAGAAATACGACACCTGACTCGTAAGAACACTGTGGATCAGAGTCAAGCGACCTGTCCTCGAGAGAAAGGGACCTTGCTGGGAAGCTAGAGTAGAATCAACTCTCGAGATTAATTAAATGAGACAAATCCACCTTGCTGAGGTTTCCGGCACGCAAAGGGAGGACCAAATAGTTAAGAGGGAAGGTCCCGACCGAACATCCAAAGATATCTGTAGCTAGCGTACCCTTAGCATTGTCCCCCGCAATATGGATGACCTTGGTTTCAGACCATTGAGCTTCAGGCCAGAACAAAGGTTGAAACACCTAAAAAGAAACCCAAGCGAACTGATGGAAGCCTCACCAGCCTTAGAAAACAGAAGCAAATCGTCGGCAAACAGAATATGAATCAGGCCTATATTTGATTTGTGACATTGTTTGCATATGAAAAGAGTTTTACTACATATACTCACTGACAAAGTGAATTGGGTATTTGTTTGCTGGCATAATCTATGACAGAAAAGGTGGAAGAAAATAGAAAAATGAAAGATGATGGCACTGGAAGAGACTTAAAGAATGAAAAGAAATAAATAAAAGGGCTTATAGAAGAGAAGAAAGTGATAAAGCGCGGTGGTGATGGAAATGTTCATTGTCAAGATAACAAAAGGAATCTTGCCTTTCTCAAAAGTTGGTGAATGGGTGGATGGCGGGGAAGGTCTTGCACCTTTTGTTATATTCTGTAAAAAAAAAAAAAAAAAAAAAAAAAAAAAAAAAAAAAAAAGCTTTGTCGTAAATTTGTAGGTGTGGGGGGTTTATTTGAAAATTTACCTCCCCACCGCCTCATACCCGAGCTGGCTCAGTCACGTGAGAAGGGGGCGAGAAAAGGAGGTGGAATCGGCGTCGAGGGGTGAGAAATCTGAGGTCGGATCATCGTCGGCGTCGTCGCCGGAGCCGGAATCTTGAGGTAGGAGTCTTCTCCGGCCTCTTCTTCGCTTCCGTCTGTTCGTTCATCGGCTGCAGCGAGAGGAGAGGTGTCGGGCGAGAGGAGAGGTGTCGGGAGGGGTAGAACCGGCGGCGGAGGTGAGCCGGAAGAGGGTACGGCAGTCGCGGCAGTTGTGCTGCTGCCTGCGGCGCCGGACCCAGTCGCTGCCGTTGCAGGGGAGGCCGCCGTGGCCTCCTAGTCACGGCTCGGCGCTTCGCCGGCACCGGAGGCCGCGGAGGAGGCCGGTGGGGGCGGCGAGCAATCTCCGGCGGCCAGGAGGGCCACCCGGCGTGGGTCGAACGGGGCAGGAGGTTGTAGGGCGTGGGTGTCGGGTGCGAAGGGGAGGCCGCCGTGGCCTCCCGGCCATGATTTGGCGCCTCGCCGGCGCCGGAGGCCGCAGAGGAGACCGGCGAGTGGTCGCCGGCGGTCTGGGGGCTGCCCGGCGTGGGTCGAGCGGGCAGCGGAGGGTTGGGCGCGGGCGTCGGGCGTCCTGGTCGGGGGGGGGGGCGCGGGTGTAGGATATGAATAGTGAGTGAAGAGAGTTGTATCGTGTGAAATAAGATCAATTTGTAAATTATTTGGGATATTTTTATAGTTGATCGTAGAGTTGTCGGATCGAGTCGAGAAGAATACCAAAGTTGCATGTTTTCGCGTGCTGAACGCGATGGTGGTGTCGGATTTCTGATCGGAGGCTGTTTGGTAGGTCTTTTTATATTTTAGTGTTGTTTGGTGGTTAATATTTATTAACTTAATTTGATAAATAATTAAATAATATAAAATATTATATTACTTTAAAGGGGATGAGTTAGGGGTAATTGGTTGGTGCGAGCTTGAGTTTGATTCCCGTCGTAGCCGATGAATTACTGTTGGGTGAGATGACGGATTTATCCTTTTGCCTCGATCTGCTTGATATTGTTTCTAATTCCGTTGAACTCATGTTGCATATTATTGTTGGACATGTCATGTAGATAATTGCATGTGTTATTGTTGATCATGGTGATATACATTATTGATGTTGATATTTGATCATGATATGCCATGCATGATATTATGTTGTTACCTGTGGTGTTATTCTTTTGATCATATCATCATCATTCAGAGTTGTTATATTGTTGATATCGGTGATGCTATTTGTTATCCATTGATCATGGTGATACGCTTTGTTGCATTGTTGGAGTTGCATGGTTGCTGTCAATCTGGAGGCTACAGCCTCGGAGAGGACTTCGGTCCAGGACCATTTTATTACGGTACCCTCCAGACATGGGTGAGGGTACGGATATTGACTAGTCACTTTGGGCACCTTCGGGTGTGCGGATGTCGAATACGACGCCCGTCGGGCTACCTGCTTGGTGGGGGTAGTCGCGTCACCGTTGGAGCGGACGGTTGATGCCACTCTACAGGTGGTAGAGTGTGGGGTTTTTACCCAATGGTCCATACGCTCGATGATTTGGTCGACGTTGATTAGGAGTAGGTGTGGAGCATTTGTTGTACATCTATCGCCTTTAACTGCATCTTAGGCCATATTGTTGTTTATTGTTGAGTTGACATCTTATTCATGTTGTTGATCATATTGTGATTCTCCTACTCAGCATTTTCGCTGACTCCTATTGTTATTGCTTCAGACTTGCAGGGGTAAGCTGTTGATCTATATATCGAGGTGTAGATAGTTGATAGACACCATGTAGATCTGGAGCTCTGATATGGCGACAGCTTTTGTATTTTTGTCCTACCTTGTCGTCTTTTTATTCTGATTTTAATGTTGATGATTTTGGAGTTTTGTAAATATATATTATTAAATATGCTTGATTATGATTTATGATTCAGATTTGTGGCTTTTCCTTCCGCTGCGTGGTGTTGGGGTCGCCGTCGCGTCTCGGGCCCGGGGCCGGGGCGCGACAATTTATTTGGTATCAGAGCATAGGATTTAATGTTAGGTTAAGGTTAAGAGCCTAGGTGTCTTACCTTAGCGATAATGTTTTGTGGTGTAGAGTCCGTGGATATCTCTCACAATCAAATTAGTGGTCAGCTACCCAATTTAATGCATCTAAAAAACCTCACTGAGATTGATTTTGGTTCTAACTACTTTGATGGTCCTCTTCCTTATTTTCCTCCCAATTTGGAAGTATTAGATCTATCAAACAACTCATTCTCAGGAGCAATTCTCCCCGACACCATGTTGAGTATGCCTAACATCATTTTATTCAGCCGAGTAATATAAGAGGACGTGTCAAACTTGTGCAGATCAGCGCGAATAGCATTAGTAACCCGAGGAGCGGTGCGAACAGGCAACGAAGGTCACCGGACAGCATCAGCAAATGAACCAGCTTCCACCCAACGCGAGGAGGATGGCGTTGGCGAAGGAAACCCTTCTGCGTGAGTTACGACGATTCACCTTAACCCAATCTCCCGCAAACGAATGAGAGTGAACTTGGACATCATCACGTAGAGCAAAACCACCAGCAGAGGCATCGATCACCGTCGGGGGAGGGGTTGCCACCACCAGAGACCTTACATGGTACTTCGCCATTCAGGAAGAGATATGATCTAATACAGATGAATGGGAGAAGAAAAAGATTAATCATCTAAAAGGAAGATTCAAAATGGGAGCTTCATTCCCTTGGAGCTTAGAACACGCTCATATCAGGAAGAACTTAGGAAGAAAAAGTAAGAGAAAAAAAAAACTTCAGATAGTGCAAGGGCAATGAGACATCACAAGGTCAAAATACTTCAGATGGTTCAGACGGACACGAGATGATCGATCTGGTTATATGTGAGTATTGCACCTGGATTTGTTGTAGGATTTTGGATTGTCTGGGGCACATTGATTCTTGATAAAAACTGGAACCTTCACTACTTTCGATTCATTGACAACATGCTTGACAAAGTGTATGTGTTCATCATGGCAAACCTATCCAGGATCTAAAGATATCCATGTAGCTGCACACAGATTATATCGTGAATGTTTTATGTTTAACGTCTCGTCATGTACTGCTAGCTAGTTTATGTTATCGGTGTGATTCCCGGTTAGGGCATCTATGTTAACGTTGTCATATTATCATATATGTAATCCTTGTCAATTAGTCCATCTTGTGCCTGAATAAAATTTCTTCTTCTGGATACATTTTAACGCATCAAATGCATTTGCTTGTACTGTTATTGAACCCCCTATAAATGCTAACAATTTAACTCTCTTTGGACTTGCGCAGTTACCCTTGCAATCATGTAAATACTATTGAGCTTTAGCAATAAAAACTGCAAATAAGAAACTTTTTATATCATAAAATTTGATTGTAATACGTACGCATCGCAAATAGGAGTGTCTAATGTATTCTAATTGATTGAACTGATCAAAACCAAATTCTATTTGATTTTTTTTTCAAATGTGAGATTTTAATTATATAATTATTAGTTTTAATTGAAACATAATACAAAACTAACAAAAAAAGAAATGCACAATTTGATTCCAATTGCAAATTTTTTTTAAAAAAACTGAAATTAAATCAAATTAACCATAGTTCATCTAGAAAAATATTAACTGAAAAATCTACAGACCCTATATATAACACCAATTCCAAAGAAGGGCTAACTTGTCGAAAGTTTGTACTTGTTAATTGTTTGTTTTCCCTTCTTGTTCTTTCTCTCTCTATCTCCTTCATTTGTATTTCTCAAACCTTTGATAGATACAAGTATTTATTTTTCAGAAAAAAAAAAAGTTGGAGAAGAGATTTTCCTATTTGATAGATCCGACTAATTCAATGTGCTCGGACTAAGAATAAAGAAATATAATAAAATTCAAAATAGTGAAAAAAAACAAAGGGTTCAGGTTCAAGTCTAGAAACATGCAATTTCATTCAAGAGGTATGAAGGGGTAAAGGTATAGGAGGGAGGGGAGAGTTAAAACAACAAGTTAAAAATAAAATACATTAGAACGAGCACAAATCAAAGAAATTTGCTGCCGAGGCAGCCAACACTTGGGAGGTCGACATCTCATTTCTGAACACCCGCGAGTTCCGCTCGAACCAAATGAACCAGCTCCAAATCAAAATTAGGCGAGACCGATCAGTAGCAACTCTAGAAGAGCATCCCGACAAGGAGCTCCAGGGGGCATCATCCAAGGAGAAGAAATGATATCTCTTCAAGGAAAGGAAAACTCTCCAACCGTCACAGCTAAAAGAACAGGAACAGAAAATATGATCATGAGATTCCACACCGTTAACACAGAGCAAGCACACAAGGTTCATAGTGACACCCCAATGAGCAAGGTGATCCCGGATAAGAAGCCTCCTTCTCAATCTAATCCACCCGAAAATTGAAACCTTTGGCGGTAATTTATAATTACAAAGGAAGCGATGAAAGTGATCAATCACTCCTCGATAAGTAAGTGATAGAAGTTACTAGTTGAGAAATTACCATCCTTGGTCCACTTCGAACAAATTCAATCATCTCCATAGGAGTTTTGAATATTTTCTAAATCCCGAGTCAAGGAGAGCAGTCTAGGTCCATCCACCAGCTCCGAAAAAGAAACATCCCAACCCACACAAACATTTGAGCTGCTAAGAATCCTAGCATCCGAGATGAAGCACCTAGGATTGATTGCACGACTGAAGTGTGAAGGGTACTTATCCGCCAAGCAAACATCAAAAAGCCACCGATCAGTCCATAGCTTGATTTTCTGTTCGAGCCCAACTTGAAACTGAAGATCTGGAGTAATTAGATAAAAAAACTTGCAAAGATCTGTCCAAATTGGAGAGGCATTTCTAGAGAAGGAGCTGCCAATGATCCAACGTCTGAAGTCTCCATATAAGCCATTAAGAATATCAACCAAGAATAGATTTTTTCCATCATAGAGCTTCCACAGCCAAGAATAAGTCTAGCAATATTATGGGCGCCAACATCAAGTATACCTGGTCCGCCATCACTTTTCGAGCAGGTGATTGCCTCCCAACTAATTAGGCACTTTCCTCTTGAAGAGATATTATTCAAATCGATCCAAAAGAAATTACGTCGTTTGCGGTTAATTCTTTTGATGACCCATTTTGATGCTCTAAATAAAGAAACAGGTAGCTGGTGGAAGCAGTGATGATACTCAAATCAAACAATCTACGACAGCCTTTTTGCGATACCGTCCTTTGAGGCAGTCGCAGAGCTGACTCGACGGCATTGCGACTGCTGCTTTGGCCGTCGCAGAATTAATATGTTGGCAATGGGGCGACCGTCACTAATTTAGAATATCTACCTATAACCTGCGCGCTATCTTTTATTCCCCCGCTCACTCACGATCGATCTTTTCTTCCCTCCCTCCGAGTTCGATCCTTGCTTCCCTCGCTGTCTCTGATTTCTGCCACCACTCGCCGCCTGCACCGCCCCTCGCCGGTATGCCTCTGTCTCTCTCTCTCATCGGCTGAAACCCTAGGCGCCGTCGGCTAGGGTTTCGGCCGACGACTGCAAATGAGGAGGGCGGCCGGCCCTCCCTACCACATGTCGAAACCCTAGGCGCCGTCGGCTAGGGTTTCGGCCGACGACTGCAAATGAGGAGGGCGGCCGGCCCTCCCTACCACATGTCGAAACCCTAGCCGCCGCCGGGTTTAGAAAGTTCCTTCTCTCTTCTTCAACATTATGACCAATTAAAGAAACAGGAAAGTAAAAGAGAATTATTCTCCTCTTCGAATTCGATGGAGAGGAAGTTGATCTCCCACATTAGAAATAAATGATGGATTAATTTCTCCTTCTTCCATGCACGGGTGCAAATGAAATAGCAGGAGCACTAGTCAGAGGCTGATGATGAAAGCGCTGTTTGAAAGAAGCAGGGAACTCTTGAAGCTTGGTTTTGCTGTAATGTTGTATCTCTTCCCATCGACGGCTATTTAGCTGTGAATCCTAATCTAACCAAGCGCCTCCTCTTCAGGTCTTTTTCTCACCACCAAACTCTTTCCTTTTCCCTATTTAATTTCTTCAATTTCTATGAGTAATCGTTGTACTGATTTCCCTTTGGTCTTTTTTGCTGCTCAATGTATTTGATCCTGATAGAAAACACAGACTCAAGAGCTGTCGGCAAAGCAGCTAGTCATGTATCCGCTGCTGGTGGTAGAAACCTCAAAGATGTGATCCATATTCATGAAAATGTAAGTGATTGGAATTAGATTGGATTCGAGAAGAGAAGCTTAAAAGTTTTCCTTTTCTGCTTTGAAAGGTCATGTCAGCTATTCTTGAAAAAAAGAGTGTGTTGATGTAAATTTTTTGATATTTATATTGTGAAGGAGGAAGCCTTAGCAAATATAATACATGGCAATTCAAGCATCACAAACACCATCTCGGCCATCAGTGTCATCAAGGATCATCCTCAAAGGAGCAAGAAGTTGAACTTTCTACTAACTTATGAACTTCATTCTACCATGTGTTCTATAGTACTTACTTATGAGCTACAATTGTTTATATAGATCATGTACTGGATGATAATGACACTAATTTACTATCTTTGGTATTTGGTTTGATTTTTTTTTCATTATCACTATTTTTTCAATCACGTAGTTTTAATGATAGCTTTGTAATTTGGTATTGGTGTATTCTCCATTGTTTTTTGGATGCAACTCTTAAGATAACTAGTCTTTTCTTTTTTGACAGTCTCATTCCAACTATATGATCTGAAGCAACAAGGTTTTATTGAAAGACAAGAGGTATCTTATGTTCAGTTCATTAAATAAGAAAACAAGCAAATGAAGGACATTATTCTCTGAAACTAACTTATGTATGATTGCTTTATTAGTTGGGCGTATTCTTGTGAATGTGCATGACCTACATACATCCAATGATCCCTGACAATGAAGATAGTGCTGCAGAGAGGATCCCTGATCAAGATGCTGAACATCCAACTCCTGAAGAAAATGGTCCAGCCCTAAAAATTGGAGGTATTGTTCTTCTTACGTTGAAAATGGAAAATAATTCATTATAGAGTTTGAGACTTCTACAACCTATTTATACCAAACCATGCATAATGATCTTACAGATAATGAACAAGGATCTGATAGCCGTCAGAAAAAGAAACTTGTTATAACTGAAGAACATTTCCAGAGAGTTACTCAAGCTCTTGTCATGCGCCTATGATAACATGAGGAGACAGTAACTCAAGGTGGTAAAAATGTTTAACATTGTTATATTAGCTTTGTAGATGCTTCTTTCATGAATTTGTTTTGTAGGATATACATGTTCTTACAATATTTGGAATCTAGGTGTTGTACACTTGACAAATACATTGCGGTTAGATGTTATTGTGGCATCTTTAGACAACAGGATTTGCCTTCACCATTCTTATTTTTTGCATAGTAGGCAGACATCTTCTATATTTGTTTGCCATGTCTGTTTAAAACCAAAATTACTGTGATATGGACATATTGGAGAATTATTTTTTCTGTTTGGCTTTGCTATAAGAGATGCTAGTGCTTGAATCAATGTATGAACATGTATTCCTTGTTCATGCAAGAGCAGTTGAGGTGCCTAGCAATTATTAGGAATTGTTGACTAGGAAAGGAAGATTCCTGAAATTTGAGTACACTTGACAATAATGGCATTTCAAGGCCATAACTAGATTAACGCATAGGGTTGGAAGTTGAATAGTGCTCTTTTTTTTTTCTTGAATTCTACATCCTACTTGGCATCTAAAAAAGTATTATCTCCACGTTCCAATCAGTTTCACAGATATCTTTATATTCATTGTTATTTGAACATGTATGACTCCCTTTCAGCATTAAACTCAGTTCCTACTTGTAACTTGATAATTGTCTCAGGAAGCGGTATGGCTGGAATGAAGCAAAGGGATCTAATTATATGGTATGTGGAGCAGCAGAATGCCCAATGTGTTTATATATAACACTGATGAGGCGCGGGAGGAGGTTAAATGCATCAAAGCCATTATAGAGGTAAACCAAAGAAGATAAATAGGATGTCACTTATTATTCTATCTCAAGCAACAACCTTTGCTTAGCCTAAAAATTGGGCGTATTCTGTATGTAGGATGGAGCGCATATCAACCTCCAATTTTTAGGGCATATTAAGGTTGGAGCGTATTCTGTATCAACCTTGGCTTTGATATGCGCTCAACTGAGAGAACCTACTCTTTGCAATGGAGCTCTAACCTCAGCCTGTATTCTTGTCGAAAGAAGTGCTCTACTTGATTTTAAGCATGGCTTAAAAGATCACATGAGCAGGCTATCTTCTTGGAAGGGTGAAGACTGCTGCAACTGGGAAGGTGTGACTTGAAACAATCATACTGGGCATGTTGTCAAGCTAGACCTCCGTAATCCACACACTTATCGTTTGCCATACAAGTGGAGCTTAGGAGGTAAGTTGAGGTCTTCATTACTTGTTCTTAAGTACCTGAAGTACTTGGACTTGAGCATGAACAATTTTGGAGGAGCTAATATTCCAGAGTTCATGGGATCATTCTATCAACTCCAATATCTGAACCTCTCCAATGCGGGGTTTGGTGGAGTCCTACCTCACCAACTTGGAAATCTCTCCAATCTTTAGTATCTAGACTTGTATAACTATTTTTGGGTCCATGAATTTAGCATTGATGAGGCACTCTGGATTTCTCACCTCTCTTCTCTGAAGTACCTCAACGCAAAAAGTGTTCGGTTTGGAAATAATACTCAATGGCTGCAATCACTCAACATGCTTCCTTCTATTAAGGAAATATACTTGTCTTCTTGTGATATTGAATACATTCCACTCTCACTTCCATATGTGAACTTTTCCTCACTCTCTATTATTGATTTGTCGTATAATTCCATCAACTCTACAATACCCAATTGGTTATTCAACATAAGTGGCCTCGAGTATCTTGACCTCAGTTGGAACGACTTTACTGGTCGTATTCCACCGGTCTTCGAGAATTTGGCATCACTGGAAGAACTCAATTTATCTAATAACTCTTTTCTTCAAGGGAAAATACCGAGTTCATTTAAAAATATATGCAAGCTACAAACTCTCAGGCCGTCTGGCATAAATATCAGCATGAATTTATCAGAACTTGGTGAAGCCTTTTCTGGTTGCATTAAGACAAGCTTAGAGATTCTGGAATTAAGAAACACTGGACTTAGTGGTCAGCTACCTAAATGGCTATGGGAGCTTAGAAAACTTAAATTACTATATTTGGACCGCAATCAGATTTCAGGCCCTATTCCTGTATCCCTTGGACAGCTAGCGTCACTGCAAGAACTCGAATTAAGTAATAATCACATGAATGGGACAATCTCAGAAAGTGTTGGGTGGCTATCTGAGCTAAAAACTTTGGACCTTAGTTACAACTCATTGGTGGGTGAAATGTCTGAAATACATTTTGGCAACCTCACGAAACTAAAGTATTTAGGTTTGTCATCAAATTCATTGGTTCTAAAGGTTAAGAGCAATTGGCTTCCTCCTTTTCGGCTTCAGGTCCTTCGGATGGGTTCATGTACGCCGGGTCCTCATTTCCCTTCATGGCTCCAGATGCAAGAAAATATTTTTTATATTGAAATATCTAAAGCTGGTATTTCTGATATTATGCCAGATTGGTTTTGGAGCCTAATTACCAGAGCCGCGATTGTGAATATCTCTCACAATCAAATTAGTGGTCAGCTACCAAATTTAATGCATCTAAAGAACCTCAATGAGTTTGATTTTGGTTCTAACTACTTTGATGGTCCTCTTCCTTATTTTCCTCCCAGTTTGACTGCATTAGATCTATCAAACAACTCATTCACAGGAGCAATTCTCCCAGGCATCATGTTGAGAATACCTAACATCAGTTTTTTATCGCTTTCGAAAAATAACTTAACCGGTGAAATTCCCCCCTCTATATGCCTGCTGCAGGGATTGGTGGCTCTTGATCTTTCAAGAAATAATTTATCTGGGAAGCTTCCTGATTGTTGGAATCAAACTTCCAAGATTGCAGTTTTGGATTTCTCAAACAACCATATTTCTGGAGGCATTCCTGAGTCAATTGTTTCCATATTATCACTTCAAGAATTGCACTTGGGCAATAATTATCTATCTGGAGAATTACCTCTATCCTTGAAGGGTTGTCAGGAACTAGTCCTTCTTGACATTGGAGATAATGAACTAAGTGGTGAAATTCCACCATGGATAGGAGAAAGTCTAATTTCCCTCAGGTTCCTCATGCTGCGATCAAATATGTTGGTTGGGGAGATTCCTCCAAATCTTTCAAGACTAGATAATCTTCAAATTCTTGACCTTGCAGATAATGAGCTTTCTGGCACCATTCCAAGGATCTTTGGAAATTTTACTGCCATGAAGTCATTAGAAAATTTCCTGAATTGATCACATATGCATTTGAAAGTGCTTATGAGGAGAATATGCCGGTGCTAATTAAAGGAGATATAGAAGAGTATGCAAAGTTGCTTTCGCTCCTGAATATCATGGACCTTTCAGATAATAACTTATCAGGACGGATACCTGAAGAAATAACAACCCTTTCAGGTTTGTTCAGCCTAAATTTATTTGGAAATCATTTAACAGGAGAAATCACAGAAAAGATCAGCGCACTGCAACAACTGGAGTCTCTTGACTTGGCAAGGAACAACCTTTCCGGTGCAATCCCTTCCAGCATAGTGTCACTAACCTATTTGGGTTGTCTGAACTTCTCATACAACAATTTGTCTGGTGAAATTCCACTTGGTAATCAATTCATAACCTTGAATGCATCTGTCTATATTGGCAACCCTGGTCTTTGTGGATTTCCTCTGAATCAAAGTTGCAAGGGCAATGAGACATCGCAAGGTCAAAACACTTCAGATGGTGAAGACGGACACGAGATGATCTGGTTATATGTGAGTATTGCACCTGGATTTGTTGTAGGATTTTGGGCTGTCTGGGGCACATTGATTCTTAATAAAAAATGGAACCTTCACCGCTTCCGATTCATCGACAACATGTTTGACAAAGTGTATGTATTCGTGATGGTGAACCTATCCAGAAACTAAAGATATTCATGTTGCTGCAGACAAATTATATCATATGAATATTTTATGTCTATCTCGTCTTGTATTGTGGGTTTGATTCCCTGTTAGGTCATCTATGTTTGTGATATTGTGATATATGTGTAATCCTTTGGAAGTTTTCAATGATTAAATAATGAGCACGAGATAAGACACTTTTTTCCTTTTTTGATACTTGATAGAAAAAGAACTTAACATGGATGGACGTGGATCGCAAGAATTGGGTCAATAAAATCTGATTGCTCAATTCAGTGGATGGTACAAATGAATCACGGAGGAAATTAATCCGGATAAAAGAACATGATAATAATTACATGCATTTGGCTCGCCCTTTGACAATATCAATGCTCATATTGCTGGGGTCTGTTGCCTGTATCTCCACTTCGATACCATCAAGCTCCCTCTTGAATCTGTCCTTTGAACTGGCATATAACATCTTGCTCCTCACTTTTGATGTATCTGGAGACCTGCATGCAAAGCAACTTATTTATATATATATTGTTCCTTAATATATGGGGCATGTTGCTTTAAATAATAGATTTAAAGATATCAGACAAAACAGAGCATTTTATTGATTTTCATAGCAGCTTCTCCGCGATCTTGAAGACGATGAAGCGGAAGCTCCTCTTGGCCTTCGGCTCTAAGAACTTGAGCTTGCACTCGTCGTGCACGGCCATTCCTGATGCCGAGTTCGCCTTTGCATGCCAACCCAATGCAGTAATATTAATCAGCAACTAAAGTAAATATAGTATGATCATGAAAGTAATTATTTGTTAAAATAAAATTAAGTCCTTGCAATTCATCTGAAATGTCTTTAGTTTAATTTTCTATATTTGATGATGTTAAAATAAATCAAAATTAATGCA
The DNA here is from genome assembly GCA_034359265.1 of Canna indica. Lineage (NCBI taxonomy): Eukaryota > Viridiplantae > Streptophyta > Magnoliopsida > Zingiberales > Cannaceae > Canna > Canna indica. The sequence continues at coordinate 11,481,620 of CP136894.1, read as the reverse complement.
GGGATGTGAAAGCAGTTATTTCCAATAAAAACTTCAAAAAATGAGGAGCTTTTGGGATAAATTATCCAAACTTTTCTCTGTCACGAAATTTGGATTCAAATTGACTGAAGTGGGTCAAGACCAAATTCTCTATGCTATCTTTTTCTTTCTCAAAACCAAGATTTTTAATTATATAATTATTAATTTTAATGTTAAAATAAAAATTTCATATTATAAAAATTAATAAAAAGGTTTTAATGTTAAAGACTTTTGGATAGCATTTTTTTTGTAAAAAAAATAGTTTTTAATAAAATATAAAATTTCATTTTAAAAAATATAATAATAAAACTTTTTTTTTGTAAAATAATATAATAAAAAAACTTTTGGGGAAAGTCTTTAAAGCAATTAAAGACTTTGCTCCGCTCCAAGAGTATGAATTGATAAAACAATAATTTTCTTAAACTAGAACATAGATCCTCGAAATTCTTTAAAATTGAATATAATCTTCGAAATTCTTAAAACTAGAATCAAATTAAAAAATATCCAAAATATCGTTGTACTGAAACGGTTTAAAGTGGTCATTTGATTATGAAAATACATCCTAAAATCTCTAAAAAATCACAATAATTCTAAATTAGTGAATAATTTTTTATACTTTTTTGAAAATTTTAGGATGTATTTTCATGGTCAAATGACCAATTTCAAGTGAAAGCACTTTCAAGAGTAACTCCTTGATCTTTACTGCTGGGCTGCTTCATCTTTCTATTTCAGCTGGCATTATCCTTAGGTTGATTATTACGCCCCGCCTAGGTTCAATCCTAATAAGGAACACTACCTAGGAAAAACACAACCAACAATCAACCAACACACCAAAATCTTCATGAACAACTTGCAATATGAACCTCAATCACTTGTATTAGAATAATATCTATTACAATAATCACAACAAGAAATCTGATTTTTAGTGACAAGATTTGGTGGGGGTCGCGCATCGACCCTCACTAAATCAATGTATTTATGGGGGTCGTTAATCGATCCTCACAAAAACCTGTCAGTAAAAGAACACTTTTGTGAGGGTCAGATATAACCATCACTAAAAAGTATATATAGTGAGGACATCACCATGACCCTCACGAAAATCTATTAGTAAAAGAAAATATTTTGTGAGAGTCGAGTATGACCCTCACTAAAAAGTATATATTATGATGATAACATCGTGATCCTCACGAAATCCTACATTTTATGAGGGTCGAATATGTCCCCTACTAAAAGTATATTTTGTGGGAATATCATGACCCTCACAAAATCCTGCATTTAGTGAGAGTCTAATATGACCTTCACTAAAAAGTCCATATTGTGAGGACAACATGGTGACCCTCACTAATTCCTACATTTTGTAATATAAGAAATGACGCTTATCAATTCATACCTTTCACTTTTAAATATGAAAATAAATAAAAATTAATTTGAAAAATAAAAATAATTTTAGATAATTAAATAATTTGATTACATATATCATAAAAATTTAAAATATTATTAAGTAAAAAATAAAATAATTATAATTCTCACCCCTCACCCCTCACCCCTCACCCCTCAAAATTATTAAAATCTGAAATAATAATAATTGATTAAATAATATTTTAAATATCTAAAAATAAAATTATTTTAAAATATATTTTTGATGTCTGAAATAATATTAAAGAATCAGTAATATATTTGCCCAAAATAATATATAATATCTGAGATAATAACTAAAATAATAGATAATGTTTTCTCCTTTCTTATTTTTCAACGCACTTCACCCATTTTTCTTCCTCTCCCCCATTTTTCCTCGCACCGCTCGCCGTCCCCCCCTCCTATTTCTCTCCGGCGATCATCCGCTTGAAGCCACGGAAGGGCCCTTCCCCTGCCATCGTCGTTGCTGCGGCAGTTGGCACGACTTCCACCGCCACCACCGAGGCGTGGATGCCATCTCATCACCCCTAAGGTGCAGCCCTCCTCTCTGATCCTTCTCTTAGTCACAAAACTATGCAATTTTCTTTAGGTTCTCCCAAAGTATTGCATCTTTGTCTCTTGATTTTGCCTGCCCCATTGTTACCGTCATATGAATTTTGTTGCAACAAATCAATTTTCACCCTCTAAATCGCTTGTAGCGGTGGACTTGCCATGACCAAGCTCATATAGTGATCCAATTTAAAAGCTAGCAAAGAATGAAAAATCCATAGAAATCACATCCAGGGACAACAGAAGATAACTTTGGTAATTCAATTGTGTAACTAGCACGGGGAAGGTAAAGATCTTAGCATGCTCACTTTTTCATAAACCATCTTAGATGGTCACTCAACCACTGATCAAATCTTCTCAGACTAACTGAATTGGTGATCAAATTCAATCAGCGATAGTATGGTTCAAATTGTATCTTTGACAACAAATTGACAGGCACATGTTCTTTTTTCCCTTTTATCTGGAAATGATAAAACTAATAATTCCGATGTTCTGCCAGATTCTCAGAGAGAGAGAGCAAGATTTGTCGGGCTTCAAATGCAGCCTTGCTCATCTTTTCTATAAGTGAGCTTCAACAATATTGATTCTGTGATGTTTTGCTCAAGCAAAAGGTGATCTACAGTGCAGCATACTAGTGCTTCTCTCACCATAAATGAAAATTACGACTAAGATGTTCAGGATGACACTAAAACATTTCTTAACCGGATTGTACCAGAGGTGATGTACTGTGACCTCTTAAGTGCTCTTTCCAAATATACAAATGCATTTTTGTGATGCACATTTGAGATTGATGCTTTTATAAATCTTTGAGGGACGTTCTGCACCATGGAAGCACACATTGGAATGTAAGAATATGAATGGAAATCCCTCAAATTGCGACTACATTGGAAGTGCCTTGTTCTTCCTCGTTGGATGAGTTGGACGATCGCAGTCTATTGCGACTATGATCATCCTCGACGTGATCATCACGAAGTGAGACAGAAGAAAGAACAGAGAAGAGAAGGTAAAGAACCTTCATTCGTCGAGAACCATTGACGTGCACAAGATTGGGCAAAACAAAATCCCGATCGGGTAAAAAGAAATCCCGATCGGGTAAGAATTTTCCCTGTTTTGCCTAGTTTGGAGTGAGTTTAACTCAGTTTGGAGCTATTTTAACTGATTGGAATATAGTTGTCTAATTTGGAAATTAGTTTGGACGTTTGGGAAGTTGTTTGACCCATCTCGAACATCTTTCTACTCGTCCGAGATATCTTCTTTTTTGGCGGAGCATCTGATTGTGTGGGCGATTGGATCTGGCCACGACGTTCAATTCTTGGTGCGTAGTTTTGGCGGCGGATCTCCTACGCCTTGAGGGTGTGGCCTGCCGGTGATTGGGTCCTCCGATCGCCGGTGGTGCTACAGTATTGAGGCGGTGTTCTTCCTAAGTTGAAGCTACTAACATGAATCTAAGTATGAGATGCCGAGGATGATCCCGAGAGCGGATCAGGAGCGCGACAGCGGAGTGGAGATGAGCAAGGGATATCGGCATATGATGAGGGAGCGGCTGCGGAGGGAGAAGCTCAGCTATGCCAATTTGTACGCCATGCTCACCTCGAGATCAAAGGTTTCTTTTGACATTCTGCCATGCTCGCTAGAGCTGAAGGGGGCGAAGGAGGCGCTTTAAGTTTCAGTTGTGGTCGCTGCTGACTAGACCCACCGCCGTCGGCATCGTCGACCGTGTCTTGCAGCTATATTCCTTGGAGATCGAGACGACTGGCTTGGGTGGCAGGCCGGCGTCCGCATCAGCAGCCGAGTCCCTCGAGATGGACGGCAGGCGGAGAGCCATTAGAGAGGGGAGGAGGAGGGTGTGGTGGAGAAGACAACTAGGGAAGATAGTCAATATTTTAGTCAATAATAGAGTGTACGTGGCATTATTTATCTTACAAGGCTTTAATCAAGGATAAATATTTGCCACGTATTCTCCGTTAAGTGACATGTCAGTCAAAACCGTTAGAAATGACGGTGCGTGCTAAACGAGGTAATAGAATGATAGTTCATGTATTTTTTTGCTAACGGAAAAAGTTTATGCTAAAAATGGGAAAAAGTCTAAAGTTTGTATTTTTTTTTGGTATTTACTCTAAAAAAATTCTTTCACTAATTTAGAATTATTGTGATTTTTAAAGAGATTTTAGGATGCATTTTCATAATTAAATAGTAACTTTAAATAATTTCAGTAAAGGGTATTTTAGATATTTTCTGAATTTGATTTGATTTTAAAAATTTCGGAGATATATTCGATTTAGGGAATTTTGAGGTTTCATGTTCTGGTTTAGGAAAAATTCTGATGATAAAATTGAATTTTTGGCTTTTAAATTTTATTTTTGAGAATTAATGAATGCATGCCGAACTACTCAAGGTATATTGAATTTGATTTAAGTGTATCGAAATATCAGTTTATGGATTCAACCCATAAGTGTGGAAGTGAAAGGAAGCTTAGACAAGATGAGAAGGCCCTACTAATTGAAGGATATGTCGAATGTTTCACCCCAGGCCATGGTTTAAAATCTCGGTACCGGTACCCGGTTCCGGTCACCGGCCGGTACCGGTATATACCGGTGCCGTACCGTACCGACACACGGTACGGACCGGTATGAAAATGCATACCGGCCGTTTTTTTTTTTCGTGACATACCGCCATATACCGCCCATACCGGGCGGTATATGACATCATACCGCCATATACCGCCCGGTATACACAATATATCCGGTTTTTTCAAATACCGGGTATATCGTATACCGGAAACCTAAAAAACCGGTAAATACCGGACTTACCATACCGTACCGACCAAGATTTTAAACCATACCCCAGGCCACGAGGTGCTCGTAGAAACCCTAGTTTTGATATTATTTCAATCAACCCAAATGAATCCAAAGGTCGATGCTATATGCACCATCTCCCCTCCTCCGTTTCAAACTTGCCGAGGAGATCCACAGTGGCTGATTCCAACGAGGAGCCGAGGGACGGATTCTACGACGAGGAGATGCAACGCTACACCATCATTTAATTTGCGGAGTTCAAATCTAAGGTGCGACTGTCATACCGTTCTTAACAGTACAAACATTTTATTATATTGTGTGTGTCATTGGCTGTAGATTTTTCCCAAGTCCCTTATCTGAGAGCGAATTGTTTTGGGTTCCCCAAGAAGTCTCGACCAAGAAGGGCCCGATCGAGAAGGGTGTTGACGAGGGTTAAAGAAGGAAACATCTTTTCGACAAATATCAAAATTAAGGAGTTCTGCAGGAGCAGAAGAATCTTTAGACAAAACACAATTAACTTAATTAAGGGGCCTCTAAGTTGCTCATCTGTAATGAGGGTTAGTAAAGGAAAGGTTTTTCTAGTCAAAAACAAAATTAAGGAGTTCTCCTATAGTTCTGAAGAGAACAATATTAGTGGACAAGGAAGACAAGGACTGGACATGGTACCACTTGGAAAAATTCATTTATATCTGACCTGATCAAGATTTTTGGTAGTGCATTGAAGATAGAATGAGTAGACACCAACATTTATCTTTAGAGTGCATATATAATACATTCTAAGAAGCTAGGTGAGCTACTTTTTGGAAGTGCTGATCTATGCAAGGATACAATAAGAAGAGAATAGTAGATTAATCACCTAAGACTAAAACAACAGCAAGATGAATATAAGTATGTAGTCTCCATTAAGTTCAACCGTTATGAGCTCAAAGAAGAAGATACCAATATACTTCATACCAAGCATGGTTCATTATCTCGATGTCAGAATCAGTAATGGGCTCCTAGCGGACCAATATATACAATATGTTACAGTACCATATTGAACTGCCCAAACTAGTAAGTAGTTAAGAAAAAAGAGCAGAATTGGTTATCTTTGACTATTTTTTTTCTAAGACTGTTTTAAGAGGATAACCACAACAAATTATATATATATATTTGAACAAAGAAAGCTTGTATTCGATTCAAGAGCAATGAAGAGAATACAAGTGGGGGGAGGGGAAGAGAAAGCAAAATAAAGAAAATATGGCCCTCAGGCGCAGAAGAGGACAATAATAGATGCAACAACACAACACTACAGTAAGAAGGACAGAAAAGCAAAGGCTTCCGAAGCAAGATCGAAAGGGGATCTTTTATGGTTGTCAAAAATCCTAATGTTGCGCTCATGCCATACCCTGTACCGCTAGAACATAATCAGCCAAAAAAGCCGTTCAGCTTCCTTGTGCGAACCAGCGGGCCCACCGAACCAAGGCTGAAAGTCTAAGGGGAAGAAGCTAATGTGAGAGAGCCTGAGAAGAGCTTCTAACCATCCTTTGTAAAGGTACAGTCCGCGAAGATATGGAAATGCGTCTCATCTTGGGTGTTGCAGATGATGCATGTCGGAGAGATTTAAAGATTCATGGCAATAAGTCTATCTTTTGTTAAAAGGTGTTGCCTTTCCATGAGCCAACTGTGTAGGGAGAAGGCCGGTGGGCAATCCTTTTGCCATATAAAAGGAGACTTTGGATATGTAATCCCTTCAAAGTTAGTAAGCGGTAGAGACGGTTAGTGCGAAACTCTCCATTAGCATTCCATTTCCACGAGATTGAATCGGCCCCCTAGGAAGGAAGGGGACGAGATCAGTAATCAGGTTATGAAGGAGAGAGGTGGGAACGAGATACCTGAAGTTGAGGTCCCAACCAATCACCCCGCCCGACGAATCTCGAACTCTGGCATCCACAAAAAGAAGGTCCGGAGAGAAAGCCGCAAAGAAAATAGCCGAATATCTATCTCGAAGCCTCTCTCCATGGAACCAAGGTACATCCAAAATCTGAACAGGGAGTCATCTCCGATAATGAAAGGGGGATTTCTAAGGATATCGAATAGACCGTTGATTTGCCTCCAAACCGGCGATAAGCTGAGTCGGTCTCCTTGCAGTAGTTCGGCCAACCTAGGATAAAGCGAAAGAACGATGGCTTGCCAAGGCATCCCCTGGCTGGAAGAGCTTCCAGATCCACATGCCCAACCTGGCCGGATTATGAGAAGGGAGATCCAAGACGCCAAGCCTGCCTTCCTCCCTGATGCGAGTAAGTGAATCCCAGGCAGCGAGCCAAGCCAGTAAATTACCTCTTCGCGTCCAAAGGAAGGTTCTCCTTCTGTCGATGATCTTGATAACCCAACAAGGTGCCAGAAAGATGGAGAAGAAATACGACACCTGACTCGTAAGAACACTGCTGATCAGAGTCAAGCGACCAGCCCTCGAGAGAAAGGGACCATGCTAGGAAGCTAGAGTAGAATCAACTCTCGAGATTAAATGAGACCAGTCCGCCTTGCTCAGGTTTCCCGCACGCAAAGGGAGGCCCAAATAGTTAAGAGGGAAGGTCCTGACCGAACATCCAAAGATATCTGTAGCTAGCGTACCCTTAGCATTGTCCCCTGCAATATGGATGACCTTGGTTTTCAGAGCATTGAGCTTTAGTCCAGAACAAAGGTCGAAACACCTAAGAAGAAACCCAAGTGAACTGATGGAAGTCTCATCGGCCTTAGAAAACAGAAGCAAGTCGTCGGCGAACAAAATATGAATCAGGCCTATATTTGATTTGTGACATTGTTTGCATATGAAAAGAGTTTTACTACATATACTCACTGGCAAAGTGAATTGGGTATTTGTTTGCTGGCATGATCTATGACAGAAAAGGTGGAAGCAAATAGAAAAATGAAAGTTGATGGCAGTGGAAGAGACTTAAAGAATGAAAAGAAACAAACAAAAGGGCTTATAGAAGAGAAGAAAGTGGTAAAGCTAGGTGGTGATGGAAATGTTCATTGTCAAGATAACAAAAGGAGTCTTGCCTTCCTCAAAAGTTGGTGGATGGGTGGATGGCCAGGAAGGTCTTGCACCTTTAGTGATGGAAAGGGAATGGGAGCATAGCATCATCAGTTGATGATCGAATAACGGGATCAGAGTAATCACTTATTTTGAGAAAAACTCAGTAACTTCTGTAATCAAATTCAGCTTTGCTACTAACCATCTTAAACCAACAAGCACTACAAAATAAATTTTTAAAAACAAGCCTTTTGAAATTGATGCCTGACATAGTCTGCCGCCAGTTTTGGCAAACCGACACCATCTTTAGGCGCTGGTTTTGGCAAATATGGGAAAAATTGAAGCCGGTTTCCCTCGTTAATAACACATCGCTAGCAACAAAGTTTTGACTTAATTGTAGTTTTATACATTAAATTAGTGAATCAAAACATTTGTCAAGTATGATTTGGAGAAATTAATCCAAATTAAAGTTAAATAATATTGTTTTTCTAATTAATCATTAATCCCAAATCGTTAACTAAAAAAATGCAAATATTGAAAAGGATAGATATGGGCGCTAGTACTAGCTCTGATATCCTAACTTATACACTATTAAATTCTGGCTTCTATTTATTTGCTCTAAAAAATGTCTAAATTTTGATTATTCACTGTACCAGCGCTGATTTTTAATTGAATATGGCATTGGTTTTCTATTAAATTTTTGTAATGAAAAAATTTGAGAAGAAAATTAAATTCATGCGAAATACAAGAATATAAAAAGGAAACTTGCAAATATTTTTGCCCAAAAGTTTCTTCTGCCTTTGAATGTGATTTTGCACCAAATTAGGTTGATTTTGACTCAACTTTTGAGATAATGAATTCTAAATATTTTCGAGCTCTTTCCAACCATATTTAGATAATAATATTGCAAACTATGTAGAATAAATTCAATTTTTTCTTGTGCCTGCGTGCAATTTGTGAATTTAAGCCTAAACTACCTTTTCGACCAAACCCCTATTGCAAAATTTCTAGCAAATCTCTGCATTCACTATTTCTTTATTTGCTTTATTCTTTACAAAAATAAACCTTACGAAATTAAAATTTCAATTTGGCAAGACCTTAACTAACTTCAAAATCACTACATGAAACAAAAATTACTACAACTTGGAGATAGATTTGGATAATTTTTAGAGACGCGTGCATAGTGGTATAAACATAAGTTTGAATCCATATCTTGAGTCCTTGAAACAGGATCATCTTGGACAACCATAGCATCACAGAGACACTAAAAATTTGGATGCTTTTGATCATTATTTCATCAGCAGTTAGGACTGAGCCTAACTTGGACTTCGACATGAAAAGACAAGTTTAAAGTCATATACTCATTTACTTGGACTGTCAACCATTCTAGTAGCACATTGTTAGCTTTTGCTATGAAAGTCTTGCCAATTTCTCACGTTACTAGTACTAGAATAATAATAAATTAGTTAGGTAGCTTCAGAAAAGACCTATGATTTTTCTGAATGCTGAAAGCCTCCGAGGCTGGATCCGGCGGCTCAATGGCCTCCGAGGCTGGATCCGGACACCAGTCATTGATCGTGAGATCAACTCCGTTCCAACGGATCAAACCGAGACGCAGCAGCTCATATTTGTAGTAGCACGACGGATGATCAGGGGTGGTCACCAAGTAGTCCCCATTTGGTAAGATTCTTTGGCGCCATCGCCGTTGATGAGCCCGACCATCGCGAAATTGGGAGGCAACCTGAGAACAGAGGACAACCAACCCCGCGGTGCCCCACTCGATTGCATTTGTAACAAACGACCTGGGCGTGACACCGAGAACTGAGATGGCCGCGCCGGAAGCAACGGAAGCACTTACCATCCCTCCGGAGGCCCGCAAAGAAGCTGGAATAGCTGGGTGGAGCTTGCAGCGGAAATCTGTTTGCAGAACCATGCGCAGAGACAGCAGATCGAGCAGGGCGAGGAGGTGGGGGGGCGCGAACTACATCAGCAAACGAGCAGACAGCAGATAACTGATAGGATTCATGGATCTCAATCGCCTAGACCAGTACACCATGGATGTGGAAAGGAAAACTTGAATGAAAGCTTTATTCGCTGAAGTCAAAGCTTCAGGAGGGAAAACTCAAGAAGCAGCTCAAAAAACAAAGACTTCATCTCGAAATTTTAAAGAATTGTGAAATTACTTAATTGCCCTTATGACTTATTACAAGCTACAAAGTAATAAGAGTCTTTTCTGTAATTTGGCGCAGCGGTGGTTATTAACAGCTTCCTTCTCTTCTTCTTTCGCAGGACACCTTCCTTTCTTCCTTCGCAGGTTGGTTTACACTCCCTTGGCAAGTTGGTGGAATGGAAACATGGTTTTCCATTCCCAACTTGGATCTTAGTCGCTGATGTTGAGGCGCAGGCAAAGCCTTGGTGAGAATGTCAGCGGGTTGTTCAGAGCTGGGAAGATAAACTGGTTCAATGAGTCCTGACAGATATTTTTCACGCACGAAGTAGCAATCTACTTCAAGCCGAGTTCAAGGTGCTTTGTGCGTTCATGGAACACAAGGTTCTTGGTTATGTGTAAGGCGCTCTGTGAATCACAATTCAAAGGTATGGGTCCAAGCTGCTTAATCCCAATGTCAGCTAATAAATTTGATACCCACACTATTTCAGCTGTTGTGCTAGATAATGCTCGGAGTTCACTTTCGGCACTCGAGCGACTTACTATGGCCTGCCTTTTGCACTTCCAATTTACTACGGAGGTACCAATCTTAATTATGTAACCTGTGACTGACTTCCGGGTATCTGCGCAGCTGCCCCAATCTGCGTCAGAGTATCCACAAATGTTAGTTCCTGATTTGGATGAGTAAAATAGCCCTAAGCCTAAAGTTCCCTTTAGGTTTTTTAACACTCTCAATGCTGCCTGCAGATGAGATGATTTAGGACTTTGTACATGTTGGCTGAGCTTGTGTACAGCATACATGATGTCAGGCCTAGTTACAGTAACATATAGAAGCTTTCCAATTAGAGCTCTATAACCTGTGTTATCAGCAATTGGCTTCTCCTCAGCTGCAATTTCCTTGCTATGTTTACTGTTTAAAGCCATGGGAGTACCTTTGGGCTTACAATCCAATAAATTCATTTCGGAGAGTAAGTCAAGGATGTACTTATGTTGACTGATGTGTAGTCCTACTCCACTCCTTTGAACTTCTAGACCAAGGAAATAAGTCAACTTTCCTAAGTCTTTTATCTTGAACAGGTCATTCAAATGAGTCTTTAGCTCTTTTATTCCTTCAAGATCAGACCCTGTCAATATTATATCATCAACATAGACTAGGGCCAATACTTCCTTCCCTTCTCTTTTCCTAATGAACAAACATGGATCACAGGAACAGGGATAAAAACCTTTGTTTTTGATACTTGTCGACAGCTTGGAGAACCATTGTCTCCCGGCTTGTTTCAAGCCATAGATTGACTTGTTTAACTTGCATACCATATTGTCTCTATCTACATCATACACTGGTGGAAGCTGCATGTATACCTCCTCTTCTAAATCTCCATGGAGGTATGCATTATTGACATCTAATTGGCATAGTGGCCAACCAGCTGAAGTTGCAATGGCCAAGACAATTCTCACTGTTGCCATCTTAGAAACAGGAGCAAAAGTATCAGTGTAATCTACACCTTCTACTTGAGTATATCCTTTGGCAACTAACCTTGATTTGTACCTCTCTATGCTTCCATCTTGCCTATACTTTGTTTTGAATACCCACTTGCAACCCATTGGATTCTTGCCCACAGGTAACTTACACAAGCTCCATGTGTTGTTATCTGTTAATGCCTTTAACTCTTCCTTCATAGAATTTTTCCATGCTTGGCTTAAACTTGCTTCTTCATATGTCCTAGGTTCACTTTGAACACTTGCATAAGCTAAAAATCTTCTATGGCCATATGAAGAATCATTAAAATCAATGTACTTGCATACTGGATAAGGTGAAGTAAAAGACTTGTTAGTAGCCTGATTGCACACATAGTCTTGGAACTTAATTGGTTTTCTAATTTCTCTTTTATTCCTTCTACTATGTGATGGACAAATGTTTTCATCCTGACATGTTGCAGTGTTATCAGTTTCTGTCTGTCTTCCAGTATCAATTCTCATGTTTTCACCTGATATGGATTTTGAAGCCAATTCATGATCTGCATTGGTAAGACTGAAATGTTCTTTCACAGTTTTGTCACTGGAATTTGCATTTGATTCAACCTCATCACTAGGTGTAATTCCCTTGTGACCATCTGTTTTCATCTCAGATACAATACCTTCACTGTTAGTGACAGGAATAGGATATATTGTTTGACATATGTTATCCTCACGAAAAGGAAAAATTTCTTCTTTGAACATGACATCTCTAGAAACTGATATGGTTTTGGATACCAGGTCATAGACCTTGTATCCCTTCTTCCCATGTGGGTATCCTACAAATACCCCCTCCTTACTTCTAGCCTCAAACTTGGATCTTCCTTGCCTTAAGGTGCTGGTATAACACAAACACCCAAAAGCTCTCAAGTACTTAAGCTTGGTTGTGTTTTGTATAAAATCTGATATGGACTCTGATTGTTAAGCCTAGTACTTGGCATCCTGTTAATTAAGTAAGTTGCAGCTTGAATGCATTCTCCCCACAAACTGGGAGGTGTCTGAGCCTGAAACTTTAGGCTCCTAGCCACCTCTAAAAGGTGTCTATGTTTCCTTTCCACCACAGCATTCTGCTGCGGTGTTTCGACACATGAACTGTGTTGCATAATTCCCTTTTCCGACATAAAGTTCTTAAATGTTATGTTGAAAAATTCTGACCCATTGTCAGATCTCACTATCTTTACTTGTTTGTTGAACTGTCTCAGCCATTTTGATAAAGCTAATTAAAATATCAGAAACCTGACTTTTATAAGCAAAGAGACAAGTCCAACATGCTCTTGAATGATCATCCACAATTGTAAGGAAATAGGAGCAATTATCATGAGTTTTATATCTGTGAGGACCCCAAACATCACAGTGTATCAATTGAAGAATTTCAGAAGCTTTATTTTGACTTAATGGAAATGGAAGTCTACACATTTTAGCAATAGGGCATACATTGCAGAATAACTGTGAAGTACAATTCAGCTCAGGTATGCGACTAGATAACATCTTCATTTTCTCTAGTGGCATATGGCCTAACCTGAGATGCCAAAGTGCTTGTGTGTCCAAGGCAATGTTTATTGCATTTGCTTCCTGTCTTCCACAGCTTCTACTCCTTGCGCTTGCTTTAGAATGTATAGGCCATTCTCCTCTTCACCATTCCCCAACTCCTCCTTCGAAGCTAGGTCCTGAATAATGAATTTTGAAGGATAAAATGTTATAGAACACTTAAGTTCTTTGGTAATTCTGCTTACTGATAGTAAGTTGCAATGAAAAGCTGATGATGAAAGAGTATTCTGCAATTTAATTTGTTCATTTATCTGAGTGGTACCAATGTACTGTATTGGTACTGAAGTGTCATTCGGCAAGGAGATTTGACAATTGTGAATTGGCTTCTTGACATTTTCCAATTTCACTTTGTCAGATGCGATGTGGTCAGTGGCACCACTGTCCAAAATCCATCTTTTACAATATAAAAAGACATTGTTGCTGAAATACTCACCAGCCATATTCACAGTTGCATTTGTTCCTTTACTGCCAAGCAAATTCAGCAATGTGTTATACTGTTTCTCAGTAAAACCTCCATGATCTTCTTCAGATTTGCCATATGAACTTTCAGCCTTACTTTCATTCTTTGTGTCAACTGCATCTGTCATAGAATGATTAGCTTGTTTCTCTGAGTACTGATTACTAGCCTTTTGCTTTCCCTTAAATGGCTTGTTCCCTGATGGATAGCCATGCAATTTGAAGCAGTTTTCTCGAGTATGTCCTGATTTCATGCAATAATCACAGAATTTTCGTTGTGTGAACTGATCACCTTGCCTTTCATTCTTATATCTGTTTTCACCAAACTGTTTTGAAGTATTAAGTGCCACATGATCCATGTTTGCATTTGGCTGAAGACCCACTTTTCTGTGAGATTCCTCTTGCTCCAGTAAGGAATACACCTGATTTATATCAGGTAAGGGCTTCATTAACAGAATTTGACCCCTTATGTTCATGTAGGTCTCATTTAGACCCATCAAAAATTGTCTAACTTTCATCTTCTTCCTGTCACAAGTACATTCTCTGTCAATGTCCACTGCGTCTAATTCATCTCAGAGTGATTTCAATTTGGTGAAATAGATGACAATTGACATGTTTGCCTGCTTCATGTTATAAATTTGGTACTGCAACTCAAAGATCCTTGGCTCATTGCTTTTCCCGAATCTATCAGCTAGGTCAGACCACATCTTCGCGGCTGTTCCAGCATAAATGACACTCGTCGTCAACTCGGGAGCTATAGACTGCAAGATCCAAGATCGAACAATATCGTCGCATCTAGTCCAGATACCAATCATCGGTGAATCCTCATCAGGTTTGGGAATCAACCCGTTCACAAAACCCAATTTATTTTTGGCCGACAAAGATATTCTCATCGACTCACACCAGGGCAAATAGTTTTCGTGCCCTACTAATTTCAAAGTTACGAGGAAGATACCTGGGGCATCGCTTCCATGGATTAGGTATGGATCATCCTCGTAATTTGTTGTTTCTAAAGCTGATATGCTTTCTTGATTGCTTCCCGATTCCGCGACAACCGATCTGGCCGATTGGGATCGACGATTCCGTGCCATCTCCCAGCTGCAATAGAGGTCGGATCCAATCACGATCTCGACTTATGCGTCACCTAGAGCTCTGATACCATGATAGGATTCATGGATCTCAATCGCCTAGACCAGTACACCATGGATGTGGAAAGGAAAACTTGAATGAAAGCTTTATTCGCTGAAGTCAAAGCTTCAGGAGGGAAAACTCAAGAAGCAGCTCAAAAAACAAAGACTTCAAGTCTAATCTTTTATACATCTCGAAATTTTAAGAATTGTGAAATTACTTAATTGCCCTTATGACTTATTACAAGCTACAAAGTAATAAAAGTCTTTTCTGTAATTTGGCGCAGCGGTGGTTATTAACAGCTTCCTTCTCTTCTTCTTTCGCATGACACCTTCCTTTCTTCCTTCGCAGGTTGGTTTACAATAACCACCCTTCCGCCGACGGCTTGGGAGCCTCGGCAAAGGTGACTCGGCGTCGCAAAGGCGCCTCCGCTACCTTCGTCATCCTCAGCGTCGAGCTTCGGTCGATATCAACCTCTGGGTAGATATGAAGTGCATCCGTGGCCCCTCTTGTCTCCCTTGTTCTTTTCTCCCTTGTTCTTCTTTTCCTTTTCTTCTTCACAGTATTTCAATACACCCGAAAAGCCCAGGATGCCACAATGGAGATAACTGAAATTCATGTTGGTAATCAATTTCTAACCTTCAACGCATCTGTCTATATTGGCAACCCTGGTCTTTGTGGATTTCCTCTGAATCAAAGTTGCAAGGGCAATGAGACATCGCAAGGTCAAAATACTTCAGATGGTGAAGACAGACAAGAGATGATATGGTTATATGTGAGCATTGCACCCAGATTTGTTGTAGGATTTTGGGTTGTCTGGGGCACATTGATTTTTAATAAAAACTAGAACCTTCAGTACTTCCGATTCATCGACAACATGTTTGACAAAGTGTATGTGTTCATGACGGTAAACCTTTTCCCTTGAGCTTTAGGGATTTTTGTCTTCTCTGATGGATCTCCGATCTTTAGCTTCTGTAGGTCTTTTGCTAGGTTATCAATAGAATCAGTGATACTTTGCGGGCTAGCTTTATCCTTTGCTAGCTTTAGCAGTCTTACTTCTTCCTTTAGCTCTAGGAGTTGCTCCTTGATAGTTACTGTAAGCTGAATAAGTGTGTTTAGCTGCTTAAACAAAGTCTCAGAGTATTTACTTGTTATTTGGGATGGTCGAACAAATCCTTCAGCTGGTTGGCTGAGAGATTATGTTGCTTTGAGAGCTTCGGTGTACACTGTGCTTGCCGCTGTTAAGTTCCAGTCGCTCATGAATGTTTCAGAACTTTGCTTTGGTTACCTTGAACTATTGTCGCTTAGAAATTACCAACGTTGGGAAATCTTCCTCTATTTGCGAGTACTGTTATCCCTCTTTATGGCCTATTTTTAGTTTCAACAGTCTTTGGGCAACTTGACAAAGCTAAAACAAAATAAGATCACAGGAACTGTGTACCTTAACTTAGCTCTGATACCACGGTGGAAAAACACGAGCGCGTGATGCGGAACGGAGGATCTTGTTCTCTGGTTGTTATAGACGCGGGAACAGAGTGAGATAATTTTGAGACAAAGTTTAGAGGAAATCTTAACACTCGTAGATTGAAAGCTTATGGAAATACAAACTTCAAAGGAGAAGTAGAACTTCTGGTGTTTCCAGTCTGTTCTGCACTCTCGTCTAGATATGCTTATATAGACTAAGGGGAACTCTCCAGATGAGGTTCAATAATCAACGCGGGTGCTCATGGGGCCCCATCGTCCGTTGCATTATTGGACTTCTACAGTTGGATAAGATTCCCTTTCATTATTATACAAACCTTTACAGCTAGAAAGAAACTGTGACATGACATAAAGATGGCACCACTTTAATAATTGTTGTCCTTTATAAGATTCTTCCTTATCACCTTGCTTTAGTGGATATTGCTTTCTCTGCTGCTGCAGAGCATCTTGTGGCACATTATTAGGTTGTTGATGTGATGGCTGACGGGCCCTAATGCATCCTCGGCCCAGTTACTCTTTGTTGGTCTTCCTTGGTGTCCTTTTACCCAATGGCCCTTATTTGCTTCTTGTTCGAGCCTTGCCTTCTGCAGATGAGCTATAGCTAGTAATTTTCCTAGCTCGTTAATAACCTTCATTGTTTGGTCCTGATGAACATTTCAGATTATTTCTGCCCACATGCGTTCCTTGTCGGTAGTTCTTGGGTACCTGAACATTAATTTCCTAGTCAGACGCTCAAGTTCTTCTAGGCCTGTTGATTCACTAAGGATTGCCCATCGTTGAGCATTGGTGATGTCTTTCTTCACGTTTTGTGCTGTGTGGTTGATTGTCACGAGTTCCTTCAATCCATCAAAAATCATCTGTAAAAACAAAGAAGAGAATAAAACTTATTAAGATAATTGCGAACATTTGTTAAGGAGGTTTTCGCTTCCCCCGGCTTCCTTTTTGCTTAATTAGAATCATAAGCTGGGTATTTCCCTTTTCTTAGTGTATCATAATCCAGTTGCTCAGGTGGATATGATATCTTCTCCTGCTTATGTTCTCTTGTTTTTGAGCATTCCGGTTGCTCTTGATCTTGTTCGAATTTCCAAAGATTTTGCTGTTGCGACCATGATCTCTCAGGCTGTTCTTCTTCTGTAGGATAGCGTGCTACTCGGAGTATGATATCTTCAATTTCCTCATACTCATCCCATTGAGTGATATCTTCCCATCGTAAAGGTGGGTTTGGTTCTAGGTCAAACCTTCTTTCATACCTGTGGATCAGTCCTTGTTCCATAACCTCACTGATAGCTAATTCATTTGCATCAAGTATTTCCTGAAGTTCCTCGTCCCAGGAGGTTAACGTCATTACAGCAGCATCTTCTTCTTGCGGTTGTAGTAACAGTTTACTCATGGAGTCTATAGTGGTACTGAGTGTTTGGATCACTAAAGGTGGTGCTTCCTTTGTTTCTTCAAGGGCTCCTTCGAGGGTGATTAGGTTTTCAATCATAAAATCCGATACCTCTTCTGTTACCATAAGATTTGCGGTAAGCCGAGAAAGAGCATCGGCTAGGACGTTTAATTTACCGTCTATGTGTTCAAAGTGTATCTGAATCCCTATCCCAGTAATGAAATCTACGAAGTTGATCCATCTGACTCGAGATGGTTTGTTCTGGTTGGACTTGTTGTGAAAACTAATGATCGCCTGGCAGTCCGTTCTCAAGGTGATCTCCTGTTTGTCCAAATAGTGAATTTTAAGAGACTTCAGTGTCTCCATGCAGGCGTGGATCTCTGCATCAATTGTCGATTTTATCACAGGGAATTTACCACTTGTGTAGGCGCAAATCTTTTCTGACTTCCTTGGGTCATTCTTCTTTACCTTCCACTTGCATACGCCGCCCCATCCCTCCATACATCCGTCCGTCTCTAATATGATGTATGCATCAGGGGGTGGAAGTTCTAGGTCCGGCAAGTTCTGGACTAGGTTCTTGATCTTTGTTATAACTTATCTATCTGAAGCTTTGATTCGTTTATCTCCATGCGGGCCTGTTTTTGAATAGAGCGGCCCAAGAAGAGTTCCCAGGTTTGGGATGTAGGCACGAGCATAATTGAGGATGCCTAGCCAGGATCTCAGCTTGGATTTATCCTTCAGACTTTCTTCTTCGAAGGATATAATTTTCTTTATAATGTGTGGTTGTAGCCTTATCTTATTGCTGCCGATGATAGCTCCAAGGAATTCGATTTCTTGAGTAGCAATTTTTCTCTTAGTGGGGGAAAGTACCAAACCCCACTTCTCGCAAATCTGGAGCATCTTCTTTAGGTGCTCCGCATGTTGTGTCTCATCTTCAGAAAATACGAGAATATCATCTATGTATACTGCTATAAAATCTTCCGTACCTTCAAAACACTGGTCCATCTTCCTCTGGAAAATTGCAGGGGCATTCTTTAGCCCGAATGGCATTACTAGCCATTCGTATAGTCCGCCTGGTACTATGAAAGCAGTCCATGGAATTGACTCGGGATCCATAGCTACCTGATGAAACCCGCTCTTGAGGTCGAACTTAGAAAATATTTTGCTATTACCTATCTTCTTCAGAATGGTGTTGATTCCCGGTAGACTATATTGGTCTTTGTGGGTGTTGTCATTCAGCGTCTTGTAATTAAATATCATTCTCTCTTTTCCTTTCACTTCTGCTTGGGTTATGGGATCTATGGAAGTCCCTGAGTTGACTATCATCGCCATGGTGCGATGCCTGCTTGTGCTTGGTCTTATGACGCCCAATTTCAGCAGTGCCTTTACATGTTTGCTAAACTGCTCTTGCATTGCTGGTGTGACATGCTTTAAAGGCTTGTCTTGGATGGTCAGGTCTGGATTTATAATTTCCAACTTACAGGTGACCTTATTTCGAGACCAATGCTTAATTGGATTGTCTCCAATAAATCCTTGATCAGTCAGCCTCTTGAGCAGTGGGCTGAATTTCTTCTTAAATTTCTCTGATTCTTGAAAGTTGTCATAGGTTGTTGCACTGAGGACTTCCAGGTACTCTTCCTCAGTCATACTCAGTTCCTCTATTGCTGCCAAGCTTGCGATTTCTGTGTCATTTCTGGTCTTGATTGAAGTAACTTTCTTGTAAAAGGTAATAGTCTGTTCTTCAATTCTCACTCCCCCTTGCATGGCGCGGATGAAATTACATCCTACCAGCATCTGAATGCCGTCCTTTTTACTCATGGGAAAGGCATAGGTGAACGGTATTTTGAATTTATTTTCTTCTATCGACATAAACCCGTTCCTTAGCTTCAGACTAGCAATCTGTTGAGAATTGACGCCATTGATCTGTATAGGATAGGTGCTTGGTTCCAATGCTTCTGTAGGAACTGAGTCCTGGTCTATGCAGCAGACCGTAGCTCCTGTATCCAGTATGGCTTGTATTCTGAATGGCTTGACATTGGGAATTTCCATGATAATGACCATGTTGTAGAGTCT
Source organism: Canna indica (assembly GCA_034359265.1). Classification (NCBI taxonomy): domain Eukaryota; kingdom Viridiplantae; phylum Streptophyta; class Magnoliopsida; order Zingiberales; family Cannaceae; genus Canna; species Canna indica. The sequence goes on along the minus strand of CP136894.1, from coordinate 11,462,073 downwards.
GTTCAGTATTCTTTTTCCTTTTGGATGGTCTAAATTGTCTGCTAGGGTAGCGAATTCTTCTGCTACTATTTGGTTTGCAGATTCTTTGAATACGGCTCCTTTGGTGGTTTGTGCTACTGAATGCTCACATTTTTCTTCTAGCGGCTCTTTTCCCTTCCGCCTTCTATTGTCTTCCTCAATGGTTAAGTTGTGGAATTCCTCTTCTAGATCTTCAATATCTTGTTTCCCCTTAAGGGTTTCAATTTCCTTCTTCAGACTTAAATTTTCTTCAGTGATGTGATCAACTTCTGCTAGCAAGTATCTGGTGTATTCTAGCAATTCTCTGATCAAGCTATCTTTGTCGTTATACGGTAGGAAATTGGACTTGATAATGTTGAGTTTTCTGCCTAAATTAAATCGTGAACACATAGGGCATACTGTCAGCAGGCAGCTCCTGCAGTGAGCCCTCATCCTTGGATTAGTGATTTCTCCAGAAACTAAAGATATTCATATGAATATTTTATGTTTAGCATCTCGTCATGTATTGTGGGTTTGATTCCCTGTTAGGGCATCTATGTTTGTGATATTGTGATATATGTGTAATCCTTGGAAGTTTTCAATGATTAAATAATGAGCACAAAATATGATATTTTTTTCCTTTTCTTTTCTGATACTTGATAGAGAAGAACATAACATCGATGGACGTGGATCGCAAGAATTGGGTCAATAAAATCTGATTGCTCAATTCAGTGGATGGTACAGATGAATCACAGAGGAAATTAATCAGGATAAGAGAACATGTGTAACAGTTACATGGCTCGCCCTTTGACAATATCAATGCTCATCTCGCTGTGGTCTGTTGCATGTACCTCCACTTGGATACCATCAAGCTCCCTCTTGAATATGTCCTTTGAACTAGCATACAACATCTTGCTCCTCACAATATCATCGGGGGTGGCCATCGGGCATTTTTTGAGGAATTGGATGGGCTTTTGAGTGCTGCGGACGATCGTTTTATCATCGGAGATGATTTTAATGTCACCCGCTTTGACTTTGAATGTCGGAATTGCTCCGGGTCTACGACTGACTCATCCATGCTTTCCTCCTGTTGATTGAATTGTTTGAAGAGTGATGTAATTAGATTAGTTCTCAATTAGCTTCATTTACCATTTGAATAAACTTGTACAGAGTATATTTTTTGTTAAATAAATGTCATGTAAAAGACTACACATGTATGTGTGTGTAGCAGCTGAGTCACAAGGGTGTTTTAGACATTTTACTTGCTCTGTTTCAGCTGATATAAAAGCTGCCTCTGTAAAAGCTTTGGATGTAATTTTGAATAATACTTTTTCCCTCTTTTCCTTCATTCGCAAGCAGCTCAATTTGGGTTTTGGGAACTCATGTGTTGAGTTCAAAATGCAATATGGTATATAGCAGGTTGAGTTGATCAGTCTACTTGCGATCTGAAGAAAGGCGATCGAGATCTGGAGGTCGAGGTGATCTGCTCGCGAAGATGGCCAGAAATCGCCGATCGAATGGTGCAAGGTCAACGACTGCAGATTCACAAAATGTTCCAGAAAACGGATCGTCATGTGGGAGGATCGAGATCGACGACAGCTCGTACACACTCATGGGGAACGACCATCCTGGTATGAGTCTTGTTTCCGTTCAACTTTCAGGGTATGAAAACTATCTGCCCTGGAAGAGATCAATGCTTATATCCCTGTCTGCGAAGGACAAAATTGGGTTTATCAATGGAACCCTAGCTGCTCCAGATGAAGATTCACCCAATTTCAGGCTATGGAATCGATGCAATGATATGGTCTGTTCGTGGATCCTACAATCCATATCACCGAGTCTCAGCACAAGTGTGATGTATGCCAAAATTTCAGCTCAGATGTGGAATGAGCTAGAAATCAGATTCGGCAGGAGCAGTGAACCGAGGATCTTCGAGCTCCGAATGCTTGTCAGCTCAATTAGACAAGGAAGCATGACGATTGCCGATTATTTCACCAAACTGAAGGGATTATGGGATGAGTTAGACGCACTAGAAGCGGGGTCATTCTGTAATTGCGCCGCAGGGAAGAAGAACATGGAAAACTGGAGGTTAAATTAATTCATGATGGGATTAAATGAATCCTACGTCGGAATTAGAGGTTAGATCTTGCTTATGAAGCCATTGCCTGACATTAATCAAGTGTACTCCTTATTGGAGCAAGAAGAAAGTCAGCGGCAAGTAGGAGTTCAAACTAATTTAGGCATGGACAGTGTAGCCTTGAACAGTGTACATCAATACACAACAGTGAATAAGTTCAACAAAAACAAGGGACCTTATGCAACAAAGAAATTTTGCGACTACTGTCAGAAACCAGGTCATACTAGAGATGTATGTTACAAATTGCACGGATACCCACCAGGAAACATCCAGCTAACAAGCAATTCAAAGGGAAACAAAGGTTTGGGGAGGGTAGTAGCAACGAGAAGCAGGCATACAGTGCACAAACTGAGAAATTGAACAATGTTGAAGATGACAAAGATGACACAGGAAGCTCTCTCAAGCATGAACTTCCAAGTGGAGCATTCACTGATGAGCAAATTGGCATTCTGATGAAGCTAATTGAACGTAAATGCACCACATAACACCAAGTCAACATGGCAGGTATGCCTACATGTTCAATTGCTAATTCAACTCATAAATGCTGGATTTTAGACAGCGGAGCCATTGATCATATAGCATCCAATCATATAGCTTTAGAAAACCCATCCAAACCTAGCTTCAATGACAAAATTGCTTTGCCAAATGGATCAGTGACACCAATTACACATATAGGAACAACCTACATAAATAGAAACATCAAACTACCCAACACCTTGTACGTACCTTCTTTCAAATTCGATTTGATGTCAGTTAGCAAGCTAACTAAAGAATTGAATTGCTCCATAAAATTTGATCCCTCACACTTTGTAATCCAGGACCTAGCTACGAAGAAAGTACTTGGGAGTGATAAAGAAGAAAAAGGATTGTACTTGTTAGTCGGAGCCTCACTTGTGAGCAATTATAAAGAGAGTACACCTCAAGCTTTGAATACTTGTTTAGATAAAACTTCTCTTTGGCACCTTAGATTAGGACATATGTCATTTCATAGAATGAAATTGCTTCTTATGCAATTCCTGAGTTGAATAGTAGCTCAAATTTCTTTAGTAACATTTGCCCCAAAGCCAAACAATGTGCTTTACCTTTTTAGAAAAGCATGAATAAAAGTTCCTCGCATTTGAAATTCTTCATTGTGATGTTTGGGGACCTCATAAAGTCCCTACTTATGATGGTTGTACTTATTTTCTGACTTTAGTGGATGATGGACTCTTTTGTTTGCCACCAAAAGCCAAATTCCAAACCTTCTCATAAACTTCATTAGAATGATCCAAAGTCAGTTCTCAAAAACTCTCAAATCAATTAGAACAGACAATGAGAGTGAATTCTTCAATTCTACTTTGTGTACATACCTTTCTAGCCAGGGGATTAGCCACCAAAGCTCATGCGTTGAAACACCCCAACAAAACTCTGTTGTTGAAAGAAAAAATAGACACCTTTTGGAGATTGCTAGAGGTCTTAGGTTCCAATTAGAACTACCCCTTAAATTTTGGGGTGATTGCATCTTGACTGCCACCTATCTTATAAATAGGATGCCTAGTCCTATCCTTGAGAACCAAAGCCCCTATGAACTCCTATACAATGAGCTACCAAAATACAACCACCTCAAGCCTTTCGGTTGTCTTTGTTATGCAAATACCCTTAAACAAGGGAGAACCAAATTTGAAGCAAGAGCAAGTGAATGTGTGTTTATAGGATACCCCCATGGAAAGAAAGGGTACACATTGTATGATTTGAAAAATCACTCCATCATTGTCACTAGGAATGCCACTTTTGTTGAGCATATCTTCCCACTTTGAAAAGAAGAAACTCAATCAAAAAACAATTTTTCCACTCCCACAACCTGAAAACCAGTTCAATGATGAACAAGTTCTTTTGAACCACCCAACTCTCCACAAGCATGCTGAAAATGTACAAACATCCACTGAAATCAGGGAACAAAGTGACAAGCAAGGTAATGTAGAGTTTCAGTTAGAACAAAGTGAAGAGTTTGAAAGTGAAAAATATGCATTTGTTGAGAAGACTTGTGTTGAGAGCCAGAGCAGTCCACCACAAGTAAGAAAAAGTATGAGAGAAAAAAAAACCTGTGAGGCTCCTAGACTACAAGTGCAACACTGTTTCACAAAAGGACACTCTCAAAACCATCCCTTATCCTATTGAGAAATACCTTGACATGTCAAAAATTCTAAACCACCACAAAGCCTTCCTTGCTACAATTGAAACCCATCAAGACCCCAAATCCTATGAAACGACGGTTAAGAATCCAGTGTGGGTTGAATCTATGCAAAATGAACTTAAGGCACTTGAAACTAATGAAACCTGGAGTTTATGTGATCTACCACCAGGTAAAAGAGCAATCGGGTGCAAATGGGTCTTTAGAACAAAGTTTAAACTAGATGGTGAAATAGAAAAACATAAATCAAGACTTGTGGCCAAGGGGTTCACTCAAATTGAAGGCATAGATTATCAGGAGACATATGCTCCTGTTTAAAAAATGGCAACCGTAAAGATATTGTTAGCAGCAACTGCCGCATGAAATTGGCTTTTACATCAATTAGATATTAACAACGCATACTTGCATGGAGAGTTAAATGAAGAAGTCTACATGCACAAGCCTCCTAGTTATGGAAATCCCGGTGATAACAAAGTGTGCAAACTATTGAAGTCCCTATATGGTTTGAAATAAGCTGGTAGACAATGGCATTCAAAATTGTCTACCAGCATTGTATCACAAGATATGTCCAATGCACATCAGATGCGTGCATGTTTGTGAAGAGAAGAAATGAGCTCATAACAATTGTCCTAATTTATGTAGATGATATCATAGTAACTGGGACTGATGAAAAAGAAATTGAAAGCTTGAAGAAATACCTAGATGAGCAGTTTAAAATTAAAGACATGGACAGTCTCAAATACTTCCTTGGACTAGAAATACAAAGAACAAAAAGAGGACTGCATGTGTGCCAAAGAAAATACATCATTGATCTACTTACTGAACTTAACATGAGGGATTGCAAGCCCAAGGATACACCCATGCAAACAAACAGTAAGCTAGATGACATTGTCACTGACACAGATCCTTTGATGGATGACTTTACAACATACAAAAGGCTTATTGGGAAGTTGTTGTACATAACCATTACTAGACCTTACATATCTTATAGTGTCCATACTCTAAGTGAGTTTGCTCAAAGGCCAAAGAAATCACATTATCAATAAGCAATTAGAATACTCAAGTACCTAAAAAAGGAGCCTGGACTTGGACTGTTCTATGCAGCAAACAACTTGGCCTCAATATCAGGATATTGTGATGCTGATTGGGGAAGTTGTAGCATGTCAAGAAGGTCAGTTTCTGGTTATCTAGTCAAATTTGGTTCAGCCTTAGTCACTTGGAAATGCAAAAAACAATCCACTGTCAGCAAGTCGAGTGCTGATAGTGAGTTGAGGGCCTTATCTAGTGTCACAACTGAACTCATCTGGGTTGCAAAAGTCCTATCAGAGATAGGCTTGAAATGCTCATTACCCATGCCAATACATTGTGACAACCAAAGTGCTTTACACATTACTGCTAACCCAGTTTTTCATGAAAGAACAAAGCATTTGGAGGTAGATTGTTACTTTGTTAGGGAGAAGTATCAACTTGGATTAGTGCAGCCAACATACATATCAAGCATTGATCAAACAACAGATATTTTGACAAAGTCTCTGCCTAAACTGCAACATCAGAAACTATTGCTCAAGTTGGGTTTGGAGAATCCATTCTCCAATTCCAACTTGCGGGGGTGTGTTGATTGAATTGTTTGAAGAGTGATGTAATTAGATTAGTTCTCAATTAGCTCCATTTACCATTTGAATAAACTTGTACATAGTATGTTTTCTGTTAAATAAATGTCATGTAAAAGACTACATGTGTATGTGTGTGTAGCAACTGAGTCACAAAGGTGTTTTAGACATTTTACTTGCTCTGTTTCAGCTGATATAAAAGCTGCCTCTGTAAAAACTTTGGATGTAATTTTGAATAATACTTTTTCCCTCTTTTCCTTCATTCGCAAGCAACTCAATCTGGGTTTTGGGAACTCATGTGTTGAGTTCAAAATGCAATACCTCCCTGATTGCTAACCGTGAACTTGCGGATTTGCCGATTAAAGGGAGGGCGTTCACTTGGTCCATCAACCGACCCTCTCCTTGTCTTGCGTGCCTTGATCGTGTTCTCATCTCGCTTCCTACCTCCTTGGCCCTTCCGCTTGCGATTGTTGCCGGTGGCGAGAAGAGATTATTGGATCACAATGCTCTCGTCTTTGAGTCAAGGGTTATTAATTTGTGCAAGGCTAAGCCCTTCCACTTGGAGAATTCATGGCTTCCCAAGGTTGGTTTCCGTGGGATTATTGCCGTGGCCTGGGGAGGCAATCAGCTTTCAAATTCGGCTTCTTCTGATTGGATCTTGCAATGGAGGAGGCTTCGAAAAATTATTCCCCAATGGGTGGCTCTATACAAAAGGGATTGTTTGGCAAGGAAATTGATGCTTGGGAAGGAGGTTGAAGCCTTGTGTAGTAAGACGGATCAAGTGGATCTTTCCTACTCTGAATTGGAGGCTCTTAGAAGCAAGAAAGCTGATCTTGATTCCTTCTATAGGGATGAAGTTTCTTATTGGTGCCAACGTGCCAAGCGGAGGTGGTTCAAGGAGGGGGATCATAATTCTCAGTTCTTCCATCAATGGGCTTCTGTCAAGAAGCAGAACAATTGGATTCACCTTCTTAACACTAATGTTGGGGCTCTCACTCGGGAGGAGGACATTGTCGAAGGCTTTCGGGAGGTTTATTCTTCCTTGTTGGGGACTGCGAGGAAGCCGCTTCTTGATCTTGATTTGCAAAATTTGGGGCTTCCTTCTCTTCGTGGGCCGGCTCTTGATTCGCCTTTCTCTCTTGAGGAAATTAAGGTGGCCATTTTGGATATAGGTTCCTGCAAGGCTCCGGGCTCGGATGGGCTCTCTTCGAAATTCTTTCGATCCTTTTGGGACCTTATTTAGGATGACCTGCTATGGATTTTTAACGAGATCTTCTTGAAGCCCGAAACTTTGCGTAGATTCAACTATGGCCATCTTGTCATGCTTCCCAAGGTGGATGATGCTTCCCGTGTCAAGGACTTTTGGCCTATTAGCTTGGTGAACAGCTTAATCTGTATCCTCTCCAAGGTTCTTGCTCGTCATCTTAGGCCTTGCTTGGGGGATCTGATTAGTGATTGCCATAATGCTTTTATGTCCAGCCGGAGCACCTTGGATTATTTTATGGGGGTGCATGAGGCGGTTTGGGCTTGTCATCGGGCTCATGAAGATGGTTTTATCTTGAAGATTGATTTTGAGAAGGCCTTCGACTCTATGGGTTGGAGCTTTATTTTGAAAATGTTGGAGGCTCGGGGTTTCTTGGCAAAATGGATTGGGTGGATTCGTCAATACTGAATCTTCAATTCTCATGAATGGCTCCGTGGGTTCTCCCTTCCGTCACAAGCGAGGGGTTCATCAAGGGAACCCTCTCTCGCCTTTCATTTTCAACCTCTCCTTGGATTGCTTGTCTCGCCTTCTTTCATTGCAAGCTCGGAATAATTGTGTTGAAGGGGTTTTATCTAACCGTGTTGTGGGAGGTGTCACCCATTTTTTATTTGTTGATGACCGTATCCTTTTTTGCATGAACAAGGATGCTTGCTTGCGGAATTTGCTCTTTCTCTTGAAATGCTTTGAGCTTGTTTCCAAGCTCAAAATTAATATTATCAAGACTACGGTTGCTAGTCTCCATGGGGATCAGGTAGCTGCGGAGCAGGTGGCCGGGGTGATAGGCTGCTGAGCCTCCTCTCTCCCTTTGAGCTACTTGGGGCTTCCTCTCAAAGTAGGCCGCTTGGCGAAGGCAGATTGGCTGCAGTTAGTTTCTAAAATTGATGCTCGTTTATCCACTTGGCAAGGCAAGTTACTTTCTTGTGCCACGAGACTCACCTTGATAAATAGCACTATTACGAGTTTGGTGGCGTATTTGCTCCTGTATGGGTCTGTAAGTTGATTGACAAGCGTCAAAGGAAATTCTTCTAGACTGGATTTGATGCTCCTTCTCTAAATGGGAAGTGTTTTGTGGGTTGGGATTCAATCACTTGTTCAAAAGAGGATGAGGGGTTCGGTATGCTGGAGTTGCGGTCTCATTCTTTGGCTCGACGTGGTGGTTGGTTATGGAAAGTGATTCAAGAATGTGATCTTTATTGGGTGCGATTAATGGAATGCCTTTACGGGGACTATCGATTATGGTTTGGCCTGGGTTTCTCTCGCCGGGCCTCCCCATTATGGATTGATCTCCTGCGGGTGTTTGAATTGATGCTCTCGGGTATCTCCTGTTCGGTTAGTGGTGGATAGAATATCCGTCTTTGGACGGATCGTTGATTGGATGGTAGCTTCACCCCTCTTTGTTCCTTCTTGCTCAGCCGGCGTCTTGCTCTATTTTTGATGCCCGGAGGTTTGATTCTGCCGGGAGTTTCGTTGGATGGAATATCCCCTTCTCCTCTTCGGTGGAGGTCGATAGTTTGGTTTTATTGGAGGTTGCTTTGGAGTCAATCCGATTCACTTCTGGGGATGATGTTCTCATTTGGAAGTGGTCTCCTAATGGCCGCTTCTCTACCCAGAGCCTGTACCACTTGCTTATGTTTTGGGGTGTCTCGTGTCCTTTTTCCTTGGTGCTTTGGAAGAACAAATTGCCACCCAAGATCTCTATTTTTGAGTGGCTTTGGTTCCGGAGGCGGCTTCTAACTCGTGATAGACTTGTGCAGTGGGGTATTGTCGCGGATGACTCTTGCCCTCTCTGTCAAGGTGGGAAGGAGTCACACTCCCACTTGTTCTCATCTTGCTTGTTCACTCTCCGCGGTTGGAGGTGCTTCCTCTCTATTTTGAAATCCCTGTATGTCTCAATCGGCTCTTCTCGGTCTTTGTGAGATACCGTGGTCCAGTGGAAGTCTCACTTGAGGTTGATACTGGTTTGGTGTTGGTTCGTTTGGTATGAGCGGAATTCTCGAGCGTTTCAACAGGACTGCTCTCGTTTTCAAGAGCTTGCAGTGTCCGCGGCTAATTTTTTCTTATTTTGCTATTCTTAGTGGGTTGGTGTTGTTGTTCTGTTGTTTCTGTTATGTTTTGATGTATCTTGTCTCTTTTGACTTTTAGTTTATGTTTTATTCTTCTCCCCCTTATCTTGTACTCATGAATGGTATACAATTTCGATCTTTCTATCATGCCCCAAAATTCGGGTCACGTGACCAGCCAGAGTGCGGTCAAGCACCCCGAAGCCTAAACCAAACATGCAGGTATTTAAGTGCACAACAGCTAGAAACATAGTTTTAAATGGCGTGCCATGACATGGGGCATACAAAGGCACAGGCCGTCGCGCCATTTTTTTCCCCAAGGCACCTTGAGGGCCTTGGCGCGCGCCTCAGCCCAGGCGCGAGGCGAGCGCCATATGCGCCACACTCATGTGTGGCGTTGGGTGCCCCAAGTTAACTTAGGGCACCCGAAATTTTTAAACATTGCTCCTTTTGTTTCCTAGCCGCCGCCCGATCTCTCCTCTCTTCTTCTCCTTTCTTCTCTTCTTCTTCCCGACGAGCATCATTCTCAACTCCTCCGGCTTGAGCCTCTCCACCTGATTCCTGCGCCTCTCCATCAGATTCCGACGAGCCTCTCCACTAGATTTCATGTATTTTTGTTCTCTTCTCTCCTTTCTCCTTTTAGCAGATTTCATTTTTTTTTTGTTGAAATTTTCAGCCCTCCCTCAGTCCCTCCTATTCTACATGCTGATACTGCCGCATGCTGAAAATTTTTAGCATGTTGTCTGATGATACTTCTGCATTCAACATACTAAAAATCTGTTTGCTCATACTTGCTGCATGCTGAGAATTTTTTTTTAATGATGTTGAATTTGATGTTTGCTTGTTTAGTTGTTCTTTAACAACTTTGACTTATTATCTTTATTTAATTGGATACTAAATTAAATGTTAATTAGGTGATTTTATTTTAGAAATATATATTTTTATGTACAAAATATATTTTATAATTATATTTTATTTTGCGCCTCATCTCGTTATCCGCGCACCGTAACCTTGCGCCATGGCTCCAAGAGCCCTTTGCGCCTTTGTGCGCCTTGCGCCATTTATAACTATGGCTAGAAATTAAGGTTCTATGATATAAATTTAAATAGTTGGTAGTAACTCAATACCAAGTCCGAAAACCACTAGACAAGTATACCAACAAATAAGTTAAATAAAAAAAGACTACAACTCTAACACACCAAATGTCTTAAAACACAACTCAGTTTAACATGACTCGACTCGACTACATCAACTAGTTCACGAGATTGCTACTGGAGTCCGCCACCATCAGCTGCGTCGACGTACCTCAGTGGTCACGCTCTACAAAACAAACATACATCACGAGAATGAGTTCAAAAACTCAGTGAGTGGTCACCCGACCTTCACCAAGTGGGAGCAAGATAACGAGTAATGCAATAGATAAAGTGAGTTCAGATGACAGAATAATTAAATAAAGATACATATTTTGATCTGACTCTATCAAAAGGTTGTTCCCTAAATATCCAACCACCATTCTCAAGGCATTTGCTAGGCCGACTGCCCCAGCTAAACTCCCATCTTGGGCTCACTGATCTAGGAAGGCCCTCTAGTATCAGCACCCCAACTCGGTCAGGAAGGCCTTCCGACCCACGATCACTTGTATGCTAAGTGGTACCACTCGACCCAAAACCACACTGTGTGCGAAGCATACCACTTGGCCTACCCGGCCCAATACCATCTCGTGTGCAGAGCGCACCACTCGGCCTAGTAAGGCCCATTAATATCTCACGCGCGAAGCGCACCAATCGGCCTAATAAAGCCCAACAAATGTCAACTTGTAGAAGTTTAGTTCCACTACTGATATCTGGATAAATTTCTAGCATTTACAGCAAGTTAGGAGATGTCGTACAAGGTTCGCGATCTGACCCATTTAACATGTACATCGACAAAATTCCAGCTTCCTGTAACCCTCACTTTGCTCATCCTACGCTATTGTCATCGTGAAACTATATGCACATAATTAACTTAATTCAGCATGTATGTCACACCATTACAACGCCTAAGTTTCAGGATACATCTATGTAATTCCAGCGTGTAAAATCAGCATCATTCACATAATTTCAGCCAAATATAATTTCAGCAACAATGAATTTCAGCAAGATACAACCAAAATGTCAACTATCAAATTCTACCCCAACATCTAACTGTGATAAATCTAATCAGACAAAAAAATCATTAACTCCACGTTTACTTCATCACTCAACCCACATCCTGCAGCCACCCAGGAGAAAGGAAATAGTAATAAACTAAGACAGAAAGCATGTAGCACATGCTTTCTCTTCCCATTCATGATTTCATCTACAATCACTCCACACCTACTGTCATAAACCCCACCAATAGGAATTTTGTTGATCGAATAAAGTGGTTAACCTCCCCTTTTTCTTCATGCGGCTACAAGGAAGAGTGAAATCCTGTAGCCGCTTGAAACAAATTGGAGTTTCCCATCTCATGATCAGCCGCTCCACTTAATTCCAAGTAGGGGACCTTTCTTTTTATATACCAGACATGCTACACCCAACCGAACATGAATTCTATTTGATATAGAAATTTCATAAATTTTATTTCAACAGTGGGTGGCCACAAAGAACACAAATTCCAAGACTAAGGTTCTAAGAGTGCTTAATCTCAAGCAAAAAGGGAATTCGGCACCAAAATCACGACTCAACTCGATTGAAGAAAAGAATCGAATAAAACCTCAAGAAATTTCAAATTCTATCCATGGTAAGGGGCGGCACCAAAAAGAAGAAGACAATCTCAACTCATGCAAAAGAACCACTCACCGAAGAAGAAGGATCAGAAGGAAGACGAGACCCTCGCTTTTCGCGGCATCCGATGTTACGCCCCGCCTAGTTTCATCCCCAAAAAGGGACTTCACCTAGGAGGAGCGCAACCTATAACTTCATAGAAAATACACCAGCATATCTCAACAAGAACAACTGAAATCATCATTTCAACAAAAGTTCTCTACACAAATGTTCAACATCACTCTAAAAATAACTAAGAAAATATCTAAGCAGCGGATGACGCCTCCTCCTCCAGAATCTCTAGCCACCCAACTTCAACTACCGACATACCTGCAAATCTGAGGCAACAACAAATAACATCAGCAGAAAGTTGAGTAGGAGAATCAATATGTCAATAATAAGGACAACAATCATGATACGATGATATTACCAAATGCAATAATATACGACTCTGCAATAAAATACAATATGTCAACAACAAGACACTTCCACCTATCAACTAATGCAATTCACACAAATCAAAAGCGTAGTGGACAATTAGGTTTCCCCCGCACTCTCGCACCTCGGAGGACAATTGGGTTTCCCCCGCACTCTCGCACCTCGACTCTCGCACTCTCGTACTATTTTTTTTACTAAAACTTTTTTTTTACAAAAAACTTCTCATAACATGAAATTTTTTATTTATTAAAAATTACATTTAGCTTCCAGCGCTGAAGAGTTTCGAATAAACTAGTTAAGGAAAAGAGATTTGATTGTCTTTTGGAATAAATTTATTTTTAAAATATTTAAAGAGAACCTATGCAAATATGTTATTTCTAATGTGTAATATTATTTTACACATAAAAAAAGATTTACCACATATACTAATGGATATTGTGAAGTCAGTATGGGTGATATATATTTGTGAAACAAAAGTTACTACAACTTGGAGATAGGTTTGGATAATTTCCACGGATACATATACAGTGATATACACAAAATTCCAAATCCATACGTTGATACCTTGAAACTAGTCTTACCTTGGACAACCACATAGGCACAGGCACAAACTAACTAAAAATTTGGATTCTTTTGGTCATTATTCGATCTATCTACAAGTGAGAGTACAAGTGGGAGTAGCATTAATTTCAATGTGTTACTTGTTATATTAGCCGTAGTATCCGCATTTTGAACAATTAACTTATAATTTTAAAAATAAAAAAAATCGAATTTGAAGATTATATTTTAATATATATATATATACACACAAATAGTATAATTTATCAAAAAGATTATAATATTTTTCATATTTTATAATATAAATTTAATTTGAAATTATATAAATTTAAATTTAATTAGAAGTAATTTTTATAATTTTATAATTTTTTAAAATAGTTATTTAAAATTTTAATAGTAAATTAATTTACAATTTAAATTGTAAATTAAAATTTATCTATAATTTTAATATTCTAAATAATTTAAATAAAAAATTTAGAATTAAATAATTATATACGTAGATTTTTCAAGAATATGTTACTATATTATTAATATTTCACAAAAAAGTTTGAAATTGAATTTTGTATTTTTAATATATTATTATATATAAATAGAATAGTCTATCGATTTTTCTTATATTTTCACATTTTGCAACATAATTTTAATTTAAAATTATATAAATTTAAATTTAAAACTATTTTTATATTTTTTAGAAAAGTAATTATTTTAAACTTCAATTATAAATTAATTTTAATTCTAATTTAAAATTAAATTTATAACAATAATTTAATATTCATAATAATTAAAATTAAAATTTTAAAAATTACATATTTCTATACCTATATTTTCATAAATAAGTTACAATATTATTATCATATTATAAAAAAATATACATTTGATGATAAAAACCAATAGTAAAATATTTAAATTAAATTATAGCTTTAAATAATAATATATAAATATACCATAAAGTAATATATATTAATTTAATTTGATTTATATAATTATAAAAGTGTGTACATATATTTATATAATTTAATTTAAAATAACTATAAGTAATAATTAAATTTAAAATAAAAATAAGAATTAAAAAGATAAAAGATGGATTGTCTTAGATTAGTGATTAATAATAATTTTTAACGCTTAAAATAGTATGTTCATATAGAAAAAATATTTAAAAATAAAAATTCATATAATTAAATTTATAATCAAGTGTGATATACAAAATAAAATATCAATAAGATATAAATCTAAAAGTGATAGCTATCTTTTTATATAATGATATTAATTTGTTTCAAAATGCATACATCTTCAAAAGTAAAATTTTTTGAATATAAATTTAAACTAATAATTTTAAAAAAAATCAAAACTATTTCAAAACAAATAATACTGTATAGGTTTTTGATAAAAAAATATATAGAAAAAATAAAATGGAAAATTATTAATAATTTTAAGAGTAAACATCAAATATAATACACATATAAAGTAAAATATATCAATTAAAAATTTATAAATATAGATAACTAATTCAAACATAAGAAATTTGAAATAATTTATTTCTTTTCAAAAGTAAAGGAAAATGATATTTCATAAATGCAAAACTAATATAAAATATAATTATATACATTAAAAATTAATTTATATTGATTTCAATGATCAAAAATTAAAAAATATAAAAATAGTAATATTTTTATAGATAAAATCAAACGTAATATAAATATAAGATAACATAATGAAAAAATAGAAAATAAAATATTTAAATTATTCTAAGCTACATAAATTTCTTTGATTTTGAAATACTATTTTTCATTAACAAACCCAAAAAAATGATATTTCAAAACCCAAAAACTAATATAAAAAACTTTAATAAATAAAAAATATTTATAATTATTATTCAAATAATAATAAATTAGAAATTAAAAATATCAAAATAGGTGTATATAGAGAAAATAAGTGGGGTAAAATTTTTTATTCTAAATTTAAATGGGATAAAAATTTGGGAGAAAAAAAATTAGGTGGGGAAAGTGGCAAAAATTTGAGCGGAGGGAGTTTAGGCGAGAATGATACATTGCTTATATATATAATTTGAAATTATTTAATTTTTTAAAGAATAAAAAAATGATATTTCATAAACACAAAAATAATATAAAAAATAATTATATACATTAAAAAAATTAATTTATATGAATTTCAATGATCAAAAATATTTAAAATGCAAAAATAATGAGATTTTTATGGATAAAAATCAAATATAATATAACTATGCATAATTTTTTTTATTTCGAAATACTATTTTTCAATAACAAACCCAAAAACTAATATAAATAACTTCAATAAATAAAAAATATTTATAATTATTATTCAAAAAATAATAAATACAAAATTAAAAATATCAAAATAGGTGATTATAGAGAAAATAATTAAGTGGGGTAAAAGGAGTCGTTTCTTATATATATATATATATATATATATATATATATGTAAATTAAGCCTACTTAATTAGAATTAAAATCTAGTTAATTTAATGCTCGAAAATAATTAATCATACATAACTACGGAGGAAAAATAAAATTCAAAATTAAACCTGCATAATATAATATATAAGATTAAAAATTAAGCTAACATAATTAATTTGATTATAACTAAATACAAGTTAGTAAAATTCAAAATTAAACAAGTTTAATTAAGCAGACATAATAAAATTTGAAACTAAAATTTAATTCATTTATTTTTAAAAAATTAAAATTTCATAAATAATTCTCAACATTTTTAATTAATTAAATTAAGCATAATTAATTGAATGGAAAATAAAATTCACCATTAATTAAATTCAAAATTAATTTAATATAAAAATTAATTTTGAAATTGTAATTAATTTAATTTAAAAATTTAAAAAGTTAAGTATAATTAATTAAAAGGAAAATAAAATTCACTATTAATAAAATTCGAAATTAATTTAATATGAAAATTAATTTTGAAAATTAAGTTGGAGGAAAATTAAAGTAGTTTCATGTGAAAATTGAAATTGAAAATTTATAAATTAAGCATATAAAAATGAAAATTATAAGTGGGGTAAAAACAAATGTAAAGAATTGATGAAGTGAGGAGAATTTATGCGGGAAGGTGTTGTTTCTTGTTTATATATATATTCAGGTTTAAAAAAAAAGAAAAAAAAGAAAGAGGACCTAGTTGTGATTTGTGAGTGTGGGTGGGGGTGGGGGGGAGGTGTTATTTGAAAAAAAACCTCCCCACTGCACCTCTCACCGCCTCAGAGCCGACTCTATCGCGTGTGAAGAGAGAGTGATATCGGCGTCGGAGGGGGAGGAATTGGAGGTGGTTGATGTCGTCGTCGGAGCTGGAGATTACCACCGGAGCCGGACTTGAGGTAGGAGTCTCATCTTCTTCCTTTGTTTCCGTCAAATACCTCATATGTATTCATCTACGGTAGTGGAAATCGAGAAAGGAGAGGTTGTCAGAGCCGGACGGAGAGCAGCGACGACCGCGGCAACCCAGTTGTTGCTCGCGATGCTAGGCCGCTCGGCCTTGGCGGCCGCTAGGACATGGCTGTGAGCATGCTGCCCATGCCATGGCAGCAGCCGCTGCGTGGAGCCGCAACCTTCTCCGGCGATGGCCGGTGTCCCATCGGTGCCGGAGGCCGCGGGAGAGGGCAGTGGAGCCCTTGGGTGGGTTGCCGACGGCTTGGATTGGCCGACCGACGTGGATTGAGGTGGAGCAGAGGAGTTGGGGGCGGAAGGAGGGATGAGGTCACGAGGGGAGGGGAAGAAAGATTACGTGGATTAAGTAGATTAATTAAGTTTAATTAGATTAATTAATTAATTAATTATATAACTTTGGTATGTGTTATAAAATAAATTATTTAAATGACTTAGAGTTATCGGATTGAGTCGGGGTGAACATCAATATTGTATATTTTTGCGTGATAAACGCGATGGTGGTGTCGGATTCTTGATCAGAGATTGTTTGGTATGATTTTTATATTTTTCAGTATTTTACTATAATTTAAAATTATTAATTTAATTTGATAAATAGTTAAATAATATAAAATAATATTATATTACTTGAAAAGGTGATTTAGAGTACAAATAGTTAGTATGAGCTTGAGTTTGATTCCCGTTGTAGTTGATGAATTGTTGTTGGGGTAAAATGACGAAATTACCCTTTTGCCTCGATCTGTTTGATATTGTTACTAATTCCATTGAACTCATGTTGCATATTATCGTTGGACATGCCATTAGATAAATACATGTATTACATTCTATTGTCATTTATTGATGTTGATATTTGATCATGATATGTCATGCATTATATTGTTGATATCGGTGATGTTATTTTATTATCCATTGATCATGGTGATATACTTTATTGCATTGTTGGAGTTGAGTTGTCGACCTGGAGGCTACGGCCTTGGAGAGGACTTCGGTCTATGACCATTTTATTACGGTACCCTCCAGACATGGGTGAGGGTATGGATATTGACTAGCCACTTTGGGCACCTTCGAGTGTGGGGATGTAGGATATGACATCTATTGGGCTACCTGTTGGATGGGGTAGTCGCGTCACTGTTGGAGCGGACGGTTGATGCCACTCTACGAGTGGTAGAGTGCGGGGTTTTTACCCAACGATCCATATGCTCGTTGATTTGGTCGACGTTGATTAGGAGTAGGTATGGAGCATTTGTTGTATATATATATTGCCTTTAACTGCATCTTAGGTCATATTGTTGTTTTATCGTTGAGTTGACGCCTTATACATGTTGTTGATCATATTGTGGTACTTCTACTCAACATCCGCTGATTCCTGTTGTTATTGCTTCAGACTTGCATGGGTGAGTCGTTGATTTCTAGATCGAGGTGTAGATAATTACTAGGCGACATGTAGATCTGGTACTCTAATATGGCGACTGCTTTTGTATTTTGTTCTATTTTGTCGTCTTTACCTACTTTGATTTTGACACTGATGATTTTGGCGTTTTGTAAAATATATATATTATTAAACACTATGTTTAATAGTGTATCTGAATGAATTATCTTTTGTTGTATATATATCGTCTGCCTTTTTGATGTAATTATTTGTTTCATAAGATGCTCGATTATGATTTGTGATACGTATTGGTGATTTTCCTTCCACTACGTGGTTTTTGAGTCGCCTACTGTCGCGTTTCGGAACGGGGCCGCCTCAGGTCATGGGGGTGGACCCGAACCGGGGCGTGACAGTATTTATTGGTATCAAAGCATAGGATTTAAGGTTAGGTTAAGGTTAAGAGCTTAGGTGTCTGACCTTAACGATAATATTTTATGGTGTAGGAGTTAGGTTGTAAGCTTTACTTAAAATTTTTATTCTATTTGTAGAGAGATGACATCGAGGGGCAGTGTTGGGCCTGCGAGGGGTCTTGAAGACTTGGGTGGAGATTAGGACGGGTGGCGGTTCCTCGACGAGCACGTACTACTCAGGTGGCAACTTCGACTGCCAAGGGTCGAGGTGGATGAGCTAGTCGGGGTGCTCATCGAACTGGTCGCACTAGTGGTGGCAGGGTCGTGGTCGTGGCACCCCGATGCCTGTTCCCGTAGAGGAGGTGCATGATTTTACTCATGGGGCTGGAGTGGGAGTGGAGGAGGCAATTGCTGAGGCCGTACCTGTCGTCCCTCAGGCTGTTGTAGAGGGCTCGGCGGTGCATGTTCTTGCTATGCATGTTCCTACGACGCCCTAGCCACTGTATGTGATGCTTGTACCAGGACCATAGGGAGTCCTTGCTGGAGCAGAATCATGGGAGTCTCACATGCTAAAGTTCCAACAGCTTGGCAAGGAGCGTTTTGGTAGTTTTGGGGGTAGTACAAATCCGATGATAACTAGGAGATGGTTGGCAGGGGTGGAGGATACCTTTAAGACACTTACGTACAAGGAGAAAGAGAAGGTGGAGTTGGTCACCTTTTACCTGATTGATGGAGCCATAGAGTGGTGAAGGGCACAGGTTGCTGCTAGAGATGGAGCTGATGTTTCGTGGGCAGAATTCAGAGCTACATTCTTCCAGAAATACTTCACAGTGACATTTCGCCAACAAAAGAAGCATAAGTTTCTTGATCTACGTCAGTGGAGTTGTACCGTGGCAGAGTACGAGGCAGAATTCGACTGACTATCTAAGTTGTGTTCACAAATGGTGGCTACCGAGGAGGACAAGGCAGAGCATTTCTTCAGAGGGCTGAATTTTGCCATTCAGGATCGAATGTCCAGTCATGACGACCTAGGAAACTACAGCCGGGTGGTGGCTCGAGCACTTTCAGTTGAGTGTTTTCACTCGATGATCACACAACAGAAGCAAAAGGATCGTCATGGTCGATCGCCACTTCCACTTGCTGCAGGAGGACGAGATAGGGGCCAAAGAGACCATAGGGCTCAGGTCCAGGCATCCTAGAGTGATTATTTCGGGCCGCAGAAGAAGGCAAAGATGTATTTCTCTCAAGCACGGGGATCGTCCCAGTCTTCACAGGCAACTCGAGATCAGATATTAGGAGTCACAACTGGACCTAGAGATCAGATAGGAGTCATGTCCGACCATTGCTTCAGATGTGGAGAGAGTGGACTCTTTGCGAGAGATTGTCCCAGAGGCGACAATGTGTGCTATCACTACAAGCAGCTCGACCACATCAGCAGGAGTTGCCCAGCTAGGGGGATATTGGGGACTTCAAAGCAACAGTTAAGAGGACAGAGTCAGTACCATTCAGATGCAGAGGTAGCGTGGGAGCATGAGGAGGACATCAGAGATCGCGACGTGACAGATACATAAATTTGGAGGACCAAATTTCTTAAGGCAGTGAGGATATTATATTTTGGTTTTAAAAAAAGAAGAAGAAGAAGAAGAGAGGACCTAGTTGTGATTTGTGAGTGTGTGTGTGTGGGGGGGGGGGGGGGGGGGCTTAGAGCCGGCTCTGTCGCGCGTGAAGGGAGGGAAGAGAGAGTGAGATCGGCGTCGGAGGCGGAGGAATAGGAGGTCATCGACGTCATTGCCGGAGCCAGAGATTACCACTGAAGCCAGACTTGAGGTAGGAGTCTCATCTTCCTCCATTGTTTCCGCCAAATACCTCGTCTGTATTCATCGACGGCAGTGGAAATCGAGAAAGGAGATGTTGTCGGAGTCAGCCGGAGAGCGGCGACGACCGCGGCAGCCCAGCTGCTGCTCGCGACGTCGGGCCGCTCGGCCTTGGCGGCCGCTAGGCCATCATGGCAGTGAGGATGTTGCCCGTCCCATGGCAGCAGCCGCTGCGTGGAGCCGCAACCTTCTCCGGCGATGGCCGGTGTCCCACCGGTGCCGGAGGCCGCGGGAGAGGGCATTGGAGCCCTCGGGTGGGTTGCCAACGGCTTGGATTGGCCGGCCGGTGTGGATTGAGGTGGAGCAGAGGAGTTGGGGGCGGAAGCAGGGGATGAGGTGACGAGGGGAGGGGAAGAAAAGTTATGTGGATTAAGTAGATTAATTAAGTTTAATTAGATTAATTAATTATATAACTTAGGTATGTGTTATAAAATAAATTATTTGAATGACTTAGAGTTGTCAAATTGAGTCGAGTGAACATCAATATTGTATATTTTCGCATGCTGAACGTGATGGTGGTGTCAGATTCTAGATCAGAGATCATTTGGTATGATTTTTATATTTTTCAGTATTTTACTATAATTTAAAATTATTAATTTAATTTGATGAATAGTTAAATAATATAAAATAATATTATATTACTTTAAAAGGTGATTTAGAGTACAAATAGTTAGTATGGGCTTGAGTTTGATTCCCATTGTAGCCGATGAATTATTGTTGGGGTAAAATGATGGAATTACCCTTTTGCCTTGATATGTTTGATATTATTTCTAATTCCATTGAACTCACGTTGCATATTATCGTTGGACATGCCATGTAGATAAATGCATATGTTACATTTTATTGTCATTTATTGATGTTGATATTTGATCATGATATGTCATGCATAATATTATGTTGTTATTTATGGTGTTATTTTTTTGATCATGTCATCATCATTTGGAGTTATTATATTGTTGATATCGGTGATGTTATTTTATTATCCATTGATCATGATGATACACTTTGTTGCATTGTTGGAGTTGAGTTGTCGACCTGGAGGCTACGGCCTTGGAGAGGACTTCGGTCCAAGACCATTCTATTACGGCACCCTCTAGACATGGATGAGGGTATGGATATTGACTAGCCACTTTGGGCACCTTCGGGTGTGGGAATGTCAGATATGACGTTCGTTGGGTAACCTGCTGGATGGGGTAGTCGCGTCACCGTTGGAGTGGACGGTTGGTGCCACTGTACGGTTGGTGCCACTGTACGGGTTGTAGAGTATGGCGTTTTTACCCAACGGTCCATACGCTCGTTGATTTGGTCGATGTTGACTAGGAGTAGGTGTGGAGCATTTATTGTATATATATTGCCTTTGACTGCATCTTAGGCTATATTGTTGTTTTATCGTTGAGTTGACACCTTATACATGTTGTTGATCATATTGTGCTACTCCTACTCAGCATCCGTTGATTCCTGTTGTTATTGCTTCAGACTTGTAGGGGTGAGCCATTGATCTCTAGATCGAGGTGTATATAGTTGATAGACGACATGTAGATCTGGAGCTTTGGTATGGCGACTGCTTTTGTATTTTGTTCTATTTTGTCGTCTTTACCTACTTTGATTTTGACACTAATGATTTTGGAGTTTTGTAATATATATATATAACACTCTGTTAATACTCTATCGGAATGAATTATCTTTTGTTGTATATATATCATCCGACTTTTTGATGTAATTATTTGTTGCATGAGATGCTCGATTATGATTTGTGATACGTATTGGTGATTTTCCTTCCACTGCATGGTTTTTGAGTTGCCTAATGTTGCGTTTCGGAACGCCGCCGCCTTGGGGCATAGGGGTGGACCCGAACCGGGGCGTGACATTACAAGTGCTAGAATAATAAAAACACTAGTAAAGTAGCTTAAATACATTGACCACTTCTATAAAACTTGTATTCAATTTAAGAAATGAGAAGGGAATACATGTAGGGGAAGAGAATGTTGGTGAAATGGCCACACTAGAGGGGGGGTGAATAGTGTGTTTACTAATCTTTCGCCTAATTCTGATTATAATCGTTTACTTGATTACTTAGGCAAGTTGCAATTTATCAACTAAATGCGGAAGCAATAATAAAGTAATTTAGCATAAACAAAGATAACAATGCCAACACAATGATTTATAGTGGTTCGGCCCCAATGCCTACTCCACTACCTAAGCACATCACTTAGGATTTCCAAACTAGTTTAACTAGATTAATTAGTTTCCTTACAATGAGGACTTTACACCGGAAAGTCTCCGCTCTCAAACCTAAGACACTTCCACACCTGGAAGTATCCTGTCTTCCTATCAAGAGCACTCTCCTATCTCAACCTAAGGATAACTCAACTAATCCTAGTAAACTAAGTTTACACCGGTGGATTTAAACCTCAAACACCAAGGCTACCATCCAATTTCAAGACCCACACTCTAGATCTTACACAAACTCAAATACAAAGAAATAAACAAGAAAATACAACACTAGATGGAGCAATAAATCAAACAATAAAATACTTAGCTCCAAAACAAGATTCCTAGCTTCCTCTTGATGCCTTTGATGGTTAATCAATGAAAGAATGAAGACAAGATCAAGGTTTTTTGGCTCAAGTTAGGGTTTTCACAAGATAGACTCAATGAAGAATTAGAATTGATCAAAAGATGGCTCAAAGGTAGTAGAAGTGATCAAGATTATGAAGGAAGGCTCTCATGGCCTTATAATTATAGGCCATGAAGAGAAGAGAAACACCTCTCTTCTCAATGGGTGAATTTTTGCCCGTTACCGACCGTCGATCGCTTTTTCTGTCGATCGTCGATCGATCGACCGAGTGACCGAAGGCAATCTGCCGGTTTTGGGCAATGTTCGGCCGACCAGTCGATCGACCGAAATGTCTTCTCCTTCGGTCGGTCGATCGAACTTGGGCAAGGCAAATTTCTTTGCTTGTTTGTTCGTTTTCTGGTTCCGACTTCGCTAAGTCTACTTATATAATATTTCTTAACTTAAAACATAAATGTTATATAAGGATTACCCCTATTTGGATTCAATAAAAATATCAAAAAAATCAAAATCCTTAAGAATCAAAATCTAATTTTTGAGATCTAGTACAAATTTTTGAAAAACTAAATTTTTTTAATCTCCCGGGTCAAATATGGGTATGCTAAAGGCTTCCAAAAATTTCTTAAAAATACCTCGTTATCTAGTTTTTAGCCAAGGAACAATTATCGCCATTTTTTGTGTCAAGAAAATGTTTAGGTCATATAGCCCTCCAAGGAGCTCCCTAGGCATAGTGAATTTCAGGGCAGTTTTTAGGTTTTTATGTTTTGGGATTCAGATTTGGTTTTTGGATTCTTTGCATCATAAAGAGGATTACATCACATGATAAATACCCTAAACCTAAACTCTAACTTCCCGAAGAATCCCGAGCGTCGATGAGCGTCCTTGCCGATTTCTCTAATTTTTCCGATCGGGGACGTCGTGCACTAACCGACTTGGAACCTGAAAGATTTCTCAATGAAATATTAGTTCCATGTTTGTTATCATTAAAACCGAGATTAAGACCAATGTAGAAAATCTTAAGCCAACAGAGAAAGAGTAAGACGAGAGAGGAGAGAGCAAATAAACAAACTATCCAAAGTATAGAACAATAAAACGGTGACGCCTGCTAAGGCAAAAGATAAAACGATGTCGCGGTGTCCGAAGCAAGTTCTGAACAAGATCTTCTGTTGTTGTTAAAATTAAAGCCTAGTATTTCGCTCATGCCAAATCTTGTATCTCCAGACCATGATCAGCCTAAAGCGCAATAGGCCCTCGTTGTGTCTACCTGAGGAAGGGCCCTCCCAAGGTCTGAAAGTGAGCAGGAAGAGGCTCGAACGAGTCAGCCTGAGAAAGAGATTCCAACCTTCTAAGGTGAAGGGGCACTCCGTAAATAGATGTAGATGTGTCTCAGCGTTGGAGTTGCATACTATACAAGTCGGGCTAACGGGCACATTCCAGACGATAAGCCTATCTTTGGTGAGGAGCCGTTGTCTTTCCATGAGCCAACTATGTAACGAGCAGGCAGATAGGCACCCCTTATGCCAGAGGAACGAGGCTTTGAGATCCCTAAACCCTATGAAGTTCAAAATACGATAGAAAGGTTGGTGGAAAACTCACCATTCGCGCTCCATTTCTAGGAGATCGAATCGGCTCGAGAGGCAAGAAGGAGTGGGGCTAAGTCTTGAACTGGACTGTTGAGTAGAGTAGTGGACACAAGGTATCTGAAGTTCAGGTTCCAACCTTGTATCATCCCGAAGTTGTCTCTAGCCCGAGCATTGGCGAAATTGAGGTTCGGAGCTGTAGCAGCCGAGAAAAGTGTTGGGTATCTAGCTCAAAGACTGAGGCAGTTGAACAAGGAGTGTGCCAAAATCGAAGAAAGGATCATTCTCCCACCTTGATGAGAAACGAAGGCCGAAGGACGTTGAATAAGTCACTGATACTTCTTCATATATGCGATAGTTTAGTTCACTCTCCGATATTGAACTCGTAGAGTCTAGGGTAAAGGGAAGAGAGAATGTCCTGTAACGACATCCCTCGGGTTGAAAAAGCTTCCAAATCCATTTGCCCAGTCTAGCTTGGTTGTGTGCGAGAAGATTTAGAATTTCGAGGCCTCCCTCTGCACGACCACAAGAGAACGAATACCAATTTACCAAACATTTACCTTGAGATGTTGAGTCTTCTCGGCCAGTCCAGAAGAAATTCCTTCGTCTTATGTTAACTTGCTTATAGGCCCAACGTGGTGCCTTGAAGATGAATATGAAATAGGAAGTCTGACTGGTAAGAACAATGTTGATCAAAGTTAGACGCCCCGCCCGAAAAAGCAGAGGGCCCTGCTAGGAAGCCAAGGTTGAAACAATTATTGTGATAAGCTGGGTCCAATCGGCCTTAGTAAGACCCCCAGCTCTCAAGGGTAAACCAAGATAAGTTAATGGGAAGGCTCCTGTTGAGCACCCAAAAATACTGGCCGCCATAGCAGCTTTAGAATCGTCACCACCAATGTGTATCACCTTTGTCTTAAGGCCATTAAGCTTCCATCCAGAACACAACTACAAGCATCTGAGAAGAAGTCCCAAGGTTCTGATCGAATCCTCTTCTGCCTTGCAAAAAAGGAGGAGGTCGTCTGCAGGGATGATACTCTTTCAAAGGACAAAGTCGAGCGCAGCACCTATCACCAAGCCTAGTTCTGACACTCTAGAGATAAGCCGCGATAGGGTGTCAGTGACTAGGTTGAAAAGGAGGGGGGAGAGAGGGTTCCCTTGGCACACGCCCCTCTTGTGTCTAAAAGGTCTTCCCTTAGTCCCATTGATTAATAAGGAGGATTCAGCAGTACCAAGGATATGCTGGATCCATGAGATCCATTTGGGAGGAACCCTCGAGCCGTCATGAGTTGAATAATGAAATCCTAGTTAACCAAATCAAAAGCCTTTTCAAAGTCAACTTTTATCACACAGACGTCTCAATCAAGTCTTTTTCAACCATAGATAGTTTCCGATGCGGTCATAAAGCAATCCAAAGTACTTCGGCCTCGGATAAAAGCTCCTTGCTTGTTGTCAACCAGATCTGGAATAAGAGGCGCTAGTCGATTAGCTAGAAGTTTCAAAAAGATTTTGATGATGTTATTCTCCAGACTAATAGGCCTAAAATTTGTAACAGTGTTTGCACTCGTAGATTTTGAAATCAGGACAATGCTAGCCTTGTTAATGTAATTCATGAGCTCCGAATTTGCTTGTAACTTAAGGAGGATATTAAGTACCTGATCCCTGATGAGGGGCCAAAATTTCATGTAAAACTCCATCGTAAGACCATCAAGGCTAGGTGCCTTGTAGTTCTTAGCCTTTTTTATAACATCGTAAACTTTCGCCATAGAGAAAGGTGCATCCAGGGTGAGCAGTTCATCATGTGAAGAATGGAATAAAGCAGACTATTTGGGACGGAGAAGTGGATAAACGTTCCTGCCAAGAAGATTCATGTAGAAGTCCCTAAAAGCCGCAGCCATGGCCCCCAGTCGGAAATGGTAGAACCCCAGTCGGAAATGGTAGAACCGAACACAGAGAGTAAAGAAATCCAATTACGTCTTCGTCTGTTAGAGGCATAATGGTGGAAGTATCTAGTGTTTTTGTCCCCGTCTAGAAGCCATTTGATTTTTGCCCGCTGCCTCCAATATAGACATTCGTTATTATAATATCGATCAAGGAAAATTTTTGTCTGCTTCAATTCTTCAAATTGCGGAGTAGAGAGAGAGGCAGTATTTGCTTTTTAATTTAACAATTTGAGATGTTCTTGAGCCTTCAGTTTATTCTTTTTCCAATTTACTTTCTGAACCTTGTCCCATTCCGTAAGAGTCCTTTTGAGATGTTTCCATCTTTAGAGCCAATCCCCCAAGGAAGAGGTCGACTGAGTAACAGGCAGGAGAGAAAGGGGGGTACATGGGGTACAAAGTCCAGCCTGAATGATCTTTCCGAAATGCTCACAATGAAGCCAGTTGTTCTCAATCTTGAAGTGTGAGTTGATTTGACGCCGATCGGAAGTCGAACGAAAAAATAGAGGATTGTGGTCGGAGAGTCTCCTATCCCCAATGAAACCATGAAGCTCAGGGAAGGCTAAAGCCAAGGTATTGTTGATGAGAATCCGATCTAATTTAGTAAGGGCGGGGGGGGGGGTTGATTATTGGTCCAAGTGAAAGGACTGCCTGAAAGCGGGATGTCAATGAGTCCCAAATCCGCAATAAAACTAGAAAAAATCCAAGAGTATGTTGCATTGCCACTGCAGTTAGAACGCTCCCCTGTATGAGATGTCATGTTGAAATCGCCGCCCAATAAAAAAGGCCCAATGTAGCTAGAGATGGTCATACTTAACTCATGTAAGAAAGCAGTTTTCTGAGAGCGTGTGGGAGGACCATAGACTCCAAAAGCTATGAAAGAGAAATAAAATGAACGGTGCTTAAGAGTTAACTGAATATTCCAACAACCATACTAACAATTCGTACAAAGCCATATAGCCGAGTCCCATATTGCCAAAAGACCCCCCAAGAAGCCAGCAGCATTGATGGCCCGAAAATTATCATCCATTGAGAAGCCAAAGAGTTATTTGACAAGTCTTCTAGAGCAATCAATCAACTTTGTTTCTGAAAGGAAAGCGACACTACACTTGGACTCCCTAATAACTTATTTCACCATATAACATTTTGAAAGGCGACGGAGCCCTCGAACGTTCCAAAATAAAATTTCAAAATTATGAAACATGACAAAAGATAAAGCAACACGATAGGACAACAACTACGAAGTCAGACGGAGACGGAGCCCAAAGTCCTAACAACATGATCCTTTGAGGCAATCAGATCAAATCCCAGCACATCAATCTTCTTTGGCAAAAAGGAATTGAGTCCATTACTCATGTCAATCACAAGGGATCCCAGGTTAATGTTGCAAGGGGAAGTGACACCCGGGGCGATGTCAGCAGACCCATGAGTGCCTTCATTGCGAGCGGCCTTCAGTTTGGTGGCTTTTGAAATTGACAAACTCGAGTGCTTTGCAGATAGACAACAACTACGACGAACCAACACCGCGGAATTGGGCCCACGACAGGATCCCGGGGCATGGCGCACAACAGAGGCCCAAGAAGCGCCCCATCCACATGAGACGAGAGATCAAACGGCAGGAGAGAGGCGGCCAAAGGAGGGTCAACATGGTCAAATCTCGGGTCAAACATTGACCACGCAATCCAACTGCTCAGTATCACAGTTAACCTCAGTCAGTGGGGGTCCTAAAAGGATGCGATCAGGTTGTTTGGGCCACACAAGAGTCACGCCTGGGCCCAAAATAGGTCGCGGGCCCAGAATACCCGCTGCCGACATAGAAACTAAACGCGGGTCGGTAGAGTTGTAAGAAGACGCCCCGAAACCGCTATACCTGCATTCGATTAATTTGAAAGCAGACATCCACAGCTGTCCCGCACCAGCTCTTCCCGAAAACGCATAGGATTGAAAAAGGCGCCCCCAAAGCGCAGAGCCAAATGCGCAAATGCCAGCAGAAAGAAGGCTCCTCGCTTGGCCTCGATCCAGAGAAGGCAGAGCCACAAGCATCAAAACGGCAAGATCCTTCATCTGCCGCACGAAAGGGTCGAAGATCGCACCCAGAGTAGAAGCCTTGCTACTGACGAAGGGATCCTCAGCAGCAATACACTGTGAAATAATCGAGTCAGCAGTCACAAAGAAGAAAGGGAAGCATCGAACACTATCGGCAAAGGCAGGGGCAGGCCCTGAAGAGGTAAAGGGCTGTAGAGACCTTGAGGGAAGCAACCAAGCGACGACGATCGCCGAGAATCGCCACAGACGCAGGGACACTCCGTTGCACCGACCCCTCCGATTGAGACACCGCCAAGTCAAGATCCAGAAGGCCAGTGTGGGCAGCGTTCGATAGTAGGGCCGCACGGGTCCTCGAAGTAGAGAAGGAGGAAGGGTCAGAAGACCTCGAGTGTCTTCCAAGCTCACTGAAATGTGGTCGGATCCGTGGTCGCCATCATCACCAGGGGAGCTACCCTCGAAGGGGTCATATTCAACCCGTCGGTCTCTTTCAACCTGTTGGGAGTCCATCATCGAGGCCTCACCACCGACCCACTGCCCCTAGGTAGGGGTGGAAACAAGCCAGGCTAGATCAGGCTTTTGCCTTAACAGGCCAGACCTATATTGTAAAAAATTAGTTTGGGTCTGGCTTGTGGCTTGTTATAGACTTAAATTTTGGCCTGAGCCTACTCTGTTCATTGGTCTGGCCTAGCCTATGGCATGTTTATGAAGCCTGCTTTCAATATAAAATTTTGGCTTGACCTGTCCTGCGGCCTGTGGTCTGTGTTTTATTAAATTAAAACAATATTAGTTATTATTTTAATATAAATACGTAATAAAATAATATTATTATATATTTATATATACACCACCTTAACAGGTCCAGGTCGGCCTATCAGGCTCAATAGGCTTTAAATTGAGCTTAGGCCTGGCATGACAAGGAAAACAAACCTATTTCAAAGTCTTGGTCTGATTTTTTTTTAAAACAGGCCAGACCACAGACCCCTGGCAGGCTGCCTGGCCTATTTCCACCCCTACTGCCAGGTGATACCAACCTCGACAGTGAGGCAACAGGAGTCGGCCTCGACAATAATGAATCAGGGGATAAGGTGTAGAGCGCGGACACAAGCTTGGATCTTGCAAGAATTCGGATTAGAGAGGTCCAGAGAAGAAGCAGCCATGGCTTCAAAGCAAGCAAAAGAGCTAGTCAAAGCAATTGCAGTCTCCACATTCCACAACACCAGCGGTAGCCCACGAAGCTCAAGATCAACCTACAGCTCCGGTGGGTCAACCAGTTCGAAGACTTTATCCTGCTTCCAGTCCACAATCAGCAAGAGAACGTGGTTCCACTGGAGGTGCTCAGTGCGGATCAGACGTCTCTTATAATACGAGTCTTTTGTCTCCGATGAGGTGATGAGGAACCGGCCGTCCGCAAGATGCCGTTGTTCCTATAGATGAAGGTGTCGCGAATAATTACCGAACTAATGAGCCAAGAAGCCGACCACGTCAGCGTTGGGGTGCAATTGTCCACGGGCAGTGATGATGAGACAACGACCACTGAGATAGCGGGCTCGCTCTTCAGTTGCCACCGAGTTCGGAACAAGAGCATGCAGAAACTCTTGACGATTCGCCATCGAGCTCCCTTTGGGAAGAGAAGGCACAACTGGAGGAGATGGAGGGAGTAGAGATGAAGGAGAAGGACGCGGAGAGGCGGAGGGAGTAGTGCCAGCATTTAAAGAAGAGTGCAACTCGCGAGCCATAAATGAAGTAGGAGGAGCAGCATTAATAACTGTGGTGGGGGGAGATTTGCTGAGTTGGCACGATTAATCGGGGAAGAAGAAGCACCAAAAATACCTGGTACGGGAGCTCTGCGATAGAGGGCACAACGCCGACTGAAATGACCTTCCCGTTTGCAGAGGAAGCAAACCTAATTGTTAGATTATTTCGCCAAGTATACACACAATTACACACAAAGAAGAGAAAAGAGAGACAAGATCACAAGAGATTTAACGAGGTTCAGCCAAAGATGCCTACTTCCTCGGGGCAACAGCAGAGCGCGTTTTCACTATCTCAGAAAAAACTTATACATATCCGGTTCATTATAAAACCAAAAGAAACTCATTGTGAAACCCTAAATTGCGACTGGGCCAAATGGGCCTCGCATATAGAATAATATAACAGATCCATACCAACACATATTCCCTTTTTTCTTCCAATTTAAGTCGCACCGCGAGCTCTTCGGGCCGGGTCATAATTCAGATCCACCAAAATTCAAGACAAAGAAACACCGACGAAGATTGCAGTTGTGCGCATGATGTCTCGGCCGAGTGCAGTTGAAGCAGGAACCCTCTTTCGAAGTGAGGAAACCATGTCGTTGACGGAGGGAATCGGACTAGAGGAAGGACGTGTCGTCGTCGAGGGACGAGGTGGAAGCGGCAAATCGAGGCGGATCACTTCCGCAAAAGAACGTCAAGACCCAATCCATGTCGACGAGGAGGGTTTCGGCGCATCAGTGAATGAGACGCGTCGAGGTAGCTTCTTCGGAGAAACCAAAGTCCAGCCCGCCTCGGAGTTATCTGGTGTCTTCTTCGAGTGCGGCTCCATCACTTCTATCTGCATGTTCGTGTTCATAGTTTCTAAAAGCCATTAAAGAGATAGCTATGTGTTATCTCAATCAGAATCAATTTGCTCTCAACCACAAGATGAATGTTTGGAATTCCTAGCTTGACTTTGACTTGAGATAATTTACTTTGACCTTGACTTCAGATGTTTTTTTTTCTGAATGCTGAAAATTGGACAAATCAATAATTGTTAAAAGGAATTCATCACTCTCCTCCATCTTATTTAGAAAGGGAACCCTGTGTTGAAACCTATGAACAACCAAAATCTATAGCTCATGGCTAGAGAAATTATCCATTTTCTCATATTACTACTGGCTTTGATATGCGCTCAACTGACAGAACCTACTCTTTGCAATGGAGCTCTAACCTCAGGCTGTATTCCTGTCGAAAGAAGTGCTCTACTTGATTTTAAGCATGGCTTAAAAGATCCCACTAACAGGCTATCTTCTTGGAAGGGTGAAGACTGCTGCAACTGGGAAGGTGTGACTTGCAACAATCATACTGGGCATGTTGTCAAGCTAGACCTCCGGAATCCACACCCTTTATCATACAGTATTTATGATCTGCCATACAACAAGTGGAGCTTAGGAGGTAAGTTGAGGTCTTCATTACTTGTTCTTAAGCACCTGAAGTACTTGGACTTGAGCATCAACAATTTTGGAGGAGCTAATATTCCTGAGTTCATGGGATCATTCCATCAACTCCAGTATCTGAACCTCTTCAGTGCTGGGTTTGGTGGAGTCCTACCTCACCAACTTGGAAATCTCTCCAATCTTCAGTATCTAGACTTGGATAATGACTTGTATCACTTTTTTGGGGTCTGTGAATTTAGCATTGATGATGCACTCTGGATTTCTAACCTTTCTTCTCTGAAGTACCTCAATGCGAAAAATGTTCAGTTTGGAAATAATATTCAGTGGCTGCAAGCTCTCAACATGTTTCCTTCTATTAAGGAAATATACTTGTCTTCTTGTGATATTGAATACATTCCCCTCTCACTTCCATATGTGAACTTTACCTCACTTTCTATTCTTGATTTGTCGAGTAATTTCTTGAACTCTACAATACCCAATTGGTTATTCAACATAAGTGGCCTCGAGTATCTTGACCTCAGTATCAACTACTTTACTGGTCGTATTCCACCGGCCTTCGGGAATTTGGCATCACTGAAAGAACTCAATTTATCTTACAACCCTTTTCTTCAAGGGAAAATACCGAGTTCATTTAAAAATATATGCAAGCTGCAAACTCTCAGGTTGACTGACATAAATATCAGCTTGGATTTATCAGAACTTGATGAAGTCTTTTCTGGTTGCATTAAAGCGAGCTTAGAGTTTCTGGAATTAGGCAACACTGGACTTAGTGGTCAGCTACCTAAATGGCTTTGGGAGCTTAGAAAACTTAAATTACTATATTTGGAGGGCAATCAGATTTCAGGCCCTATTCCTGTATCCCTTGGACAGCTAGCGTCACTGCAAGAACTCGATTTTAGTAATAATCACATGAATGGGACTATCCCAGAAGCACATTTTGGCAACCTCACGAAACTAAAGTTTTTAGATTTGTCATCAAATTCATTGGTTCTAAAGGTTAAGAGCAATTGGCTTCCTCCTTTTCGGCTTGAGGTCCTCCGGATGGGTTCATGTACACTGGGTCCTAATTTCCCTTCATGGCTCCAGATGCAAGAAAATATTTTATATATTGAAATGCCTAAAGCTGGTATTTCTGACATTATGCCAGATTGGTTTTGGAGCCTAATTACCACAGCAGAGTCCGTGGATATCTCTCACAATCAAATTAGTGGTCAGCTACCCAATTTAATGCATCTAAAAAACCTCACTGAGATTGATTTGGGTTCTAACTACTTTGATGGTCCTCTTCCTTATTTTCCTCCCAGTTTGGAAGTATTAGTTCTATCAAACAACTCATTCACAGGAGCAATTCTCCCAGGCATCATGTTGAGCATGCCTAACATGTTTTATTTATCGCTTTCGAAAAATAACTTAACCGGTGAAATTCCCCCCTCTATATGCCTGCTGCAGAAATTGCTGGCTCTTGATCTTTCAAGGAATAATTTATCTGGAAAGATGCCTGATTGTTGGAATCAAACTTCCAAGATTGCAGTTTTGGATTTTTCAAACAACCATATATCTGGAGGCATTCCAGAGTCAATGGTTTCCATTTTATCACTTCGATCATTGCACTTGGGCAATAATTATCTATCTGGAAAATTACCTCTATCCTTGAAGGGTTGTCAGGCACTAGTCATTCTTGACATTGGAGATAATGAACTTAGTGGTGAAATTCCATCATGGATGGGAGAAAGTCTAATTTCTCTCAAGATCCTCAAGCTGCGATCAAATATGTTGGTTGGGGAGATTCCTCCAAATCTTTCAAGACTAGATAATCTTCAAATTCTTGACCTTGCAGATAATGAGCTCTCTGGCACCATTCCAAGGATTTTTGGAAATTTTACTGCCATGAAAGTCATTAGAAAATTTCCTGAATCGATCACTAAAGCATATGAAAGTGCTTATGAGGAGAAAATGCTGGTGCTAACTAAAGGAAATACACAAGAGTTTGATGAGTTGCTTTCGCTTCTGAATATCATGGACCTTTCAGATAATAACTTAGCAGGACGGATACCTGAAGAAATAACAACCCTTTCAGGTTTGTTCAGCCTAAATTTATCTGGAAATCATTTAACAGGAGAAATCACAGAAAAGATCAGCGCACTGCAACAACTGGAGTCTCTTGACTTGGCAAGGAACAACCTTTCCGGTGCAATCCCTTCCACCATAATGTCACTAACCTATTTGGGTTATCTGAACTTGTCATACAACAATTTGTCAGGTGAAATTCCAGTTGGTAATCAATTTCTAACCTTCAATGCATCTGTCTATATTGGCAACCCTGGTCTTTGTGGAATTCCTCTGAATCAAAGTTGCAAGGGCAATGAGACATCGCAAGGTCAAAATACTTCAGATGGTGAAGACGGACAAGAGATGATCTGGTTATATGTGAGCATTGCACCCGGATTTGTTGTAGGATTTTGGGCTGTCTGGGGCACATTGATTCTTAATAAAAAATGGAACCTTCACTACTTCCGATTCATCGACAACATGTTTGACAAAGTGTATGTGTTGGTGATGGTGAACCTATCCAGAAACTAAAGATATTCATGTTGCTGCACACAAATTATATCATATGAATATTTTATGTTTAGCATCTCCTCATGTATTGTGGGTTTGATTCCCTGTTAGGGCATCTATGTTTATGATATTGTGATATATGTGTTATCCTTTGGAAGTTTTCAATGATTAAATAATGAGCACAAGATATGACATTTTTTTTCCTTTTCTGATACTCGATAGAGAAAGAACATAACTTCAATGGACGTGGATCACAAGAATTGGGTCGGTAAAATCTGATTGCTCAATTCAATGGATAGCAGAATTAACCTCTCTTAGCAGTCATATAAAGCTACAGCAGATATAATGCTGACTCATCACTAATTGCCATGTCATTCATTTAGTTGCTTTAGTTATTTTTATGTTTTAGTTGATTCTCCACTATTAGTTTGCTACGTCTGTTATTATTTCCACTCATTTTCTGTTGCCAAGTCTCTATATAAACTGATGTAATGCCTTCTTTGATTTCAATATAGTTCTTCTTTTAGTTGTTTTGATCTACTCCACCAAGTCCAATATGGTATCAGAGCTGAGTTCTCTAACGAGAAAACTCTTGATCCGATTATTTTTTTCAGTTTTCATCTTCTTCAACCTGTTCATGGTGACTAACGAGTCACAACCTGCAGAGGTGCTAAATCCAATTAGCAATGGAGGATCGGTAGTCACCATTAATCTTGCAGCGCAGCTCCCTGTCAAATTAATAGGAAGCAATAACTATATGGCTTGGAAAACGCAAATATATCTTCTAATGCTCGGGTATATATGATCTTACTGCTTTTTTTGATGGTAGTTCTCCTTGCCCTTCTCCCTACAATCCAGGATACAAGTCTTGGCTTCGTCAAGATGGATTGATCCGACATGTCTTAATGGCGTCCATTGATGCATCCCTAATACCTGTGATCACGTCTGCTACTACTGCGCGTCAAGCATGGTTATTGTTAGCAAATCAATTTGCTAATAAATCCCAATCACGGATCTACAACCTGCAAGACAATTTGGCGAAGTTATCCAAAGGAGGAAAAACTGTAAGTGAATATTTTACTGAAGTTAAGTCTATTGTTGATCAATTGTCTATGGTCAATGCTCCTATTCATCCCTCTGCGTTGATCTTCAAAATTCTCAGTGGCCTTGGGCCAGAATTCAACGATATCAGCGCATCGATTAGATCCAGGGATAATCCCATTTCGATGGAAGAACTGTTTGACAAGCTAACAGGGCATGAGAGTTTTTTGAAACTTCGAACTGAACAGCCGGCAATCAGTGTTCATTACTCTCAAAACTCAAACAGCAACAACAAACAGCAATGGCAATATCATCGGGAACAAAACAAGAACTGCTTACCTAGATATCAAAATCCTTCAAATAACTATCGTTAACCAAGGTTCAACAACAATCGTCAACGTATTCAATGTCATATCTGTGACAAAATTGGGCATTCGGCAAAAGTATGCAGAAATAGATTCAATAGAGATCAGTCTCCTCATGTCAATCTATGTGAACAAAATACAAAGATGAATAACATCTGGGTACTCGACTTGGGGGCTACACATCACATAACTTCTGATTTTGATACACTACAGTCAGTATCTATTGAGCAGTATACATTAGTATGTAATTACAAATTTAGCCATTTCATATTACTTTTTAAATAAGGGTAAAGAAGTCTTTTTATACTTCTGTTAGTTCACAGCTTAGTTAATAACTCACTTAGCTTAATTTGCTGTTTCCAGAAACTTACAGGTTAAGTTTTTTCTTTCCACTGTTTTAGTTCCTCTGTTCTTGCGTATCTTTCGTCCTTGATGTTGTATTGGTTCAAGCCTACTCAAATCTTGTAAATGTTTGATTAAGCAACTCAATAAGCTTGCAAGAGTGCAGATTTGGATTGTTCAGATTCATTTGTTCTGGTGTGTTTTTCTCAATATGGTATCAGAGCGGTGTTAGATCGATCAAAGAAAAGCTTCGCGATATCTGAATCACAATTTCTTTGCCTTGAGCATTTGGATCCCAGATCTGCTTCGAATCCTTCTCGATGGCAAGAAATCGAAGGGGATCTGCTGCCAGATCAAGCGTAGGCGAATCACAAGGAACGCAAGATGAGGAAACATCTTCAAATCTGATAGAAACGGGAGATAATCCCTATCTCCTGCAAGGGAGCGACAATCCCGGTATGTCCCTTGTTTCATTTCAGCTCAAGGGTCATGAGAACTTCTTACCGTGGAGAGAATCCATGAAAATCTCACTATCAGCGAAGAACAAACTGGGATTTATTGACGGATCTATCAGTGAACCAGAAGAAGCGTCGCCGAAGTATAAACTTTGGAAGAGGTGCGATGATATGGTTAGATCCTGGCTGATACACTCAATAATCCCTGAGTTAAGCCCTAGCATCATATAAGCAGTAAGAGCTCATGAAATGTGGGTTGATTTAGAAGGGAGATTTGGTCGCAGCAATGAGCCAAGGGTGTTTGATATAGAATTACAGATTTGGAACATTAAACAAGGTTCAATGACAATATCTGTGTACTACACCAAATTAAAAGGGCTATGGGATGAGATGAATGCCATAAATGCAGGATCATATTGCAATTGTAAAACCCAAAAGGAAAACAGAGAAAGAGCCAGAATGAGGCAATTTTTGATGGGTTTGCATGAGTCCTACAAGGTCATAAGAGGCCAGATGCTTCTGATGAGGCCTTTGCCGAACATTTCACAGGCTTATTCAATGCTTGAGCAAGAGGAGACTCAAAGACAAGTTGGAAATGAAAGTACAAATGAAATGGAAAATGTTGCTTTAAACAGTTATCATCAAGGGTAGTCCTTTGCTCCAAAACAGAATCAAAAGAACAAGTATCAGTTTAATTCAAGAAAATTATGCGAACACTGCCAGAGAACAGGACACACCAAAGAAACATGTTATAGAATTCATGGTTATCCACCTGGTCATAAATTCTATAAAGGAAAGCAAAAGCAAGGTGAATGGGGAAGCAACTCATCAAATGAGAAGCAGATAAACAATGTGCAGTCTAACAAAGGTGATGAATCCAATACAAACAACATGGAAGCTGATTCACGTCAAAAGGGTCTTGCTGAACAAGTTCAACACCTTGCGGAACAATGCAGCACACTTCTAAGCCTGATGAATTAAAAGCCAAATACCCAACATCAAGTAAATATGGCAGGTATATCTAAGAACTCAGCTAGTGTTATTAATACTCAATCTTGGATTTTGGACAGTGGATCAACAGACCATGTAGCCTCATCCAACATCACCTTAGAAAATAGTATCAAACCTAACCATGGCAATAAAATTTCATTGCCAAATGGAACCACTACTCATGTATCCGAAATAGGAACCACATACCTGAATAGACACATAAAACTCAATAACACTTTATTTGTTTCAACATTCAAGTTCAACCTATTGTTTGTTAGCAAGCTAACTACTGATATGAATTGCTCAGTAACCTTTTACCCAAATGAATTTGTCATCCAGGACCTCACTACGAAGAATATTTTGGGGAATGGTAAAGTAGTTAATGGGCTATACTATATGAGTGGAGCTTCTACCTATACCAGTAAACTCAATTCAAGCCATTTTGTTTCAAATATTTCTGTTGATACTACTTCTTTGTGGCATATGAGGCTAGGTCATATGTCTTTAAATAAATTGAAGTTGCTGAGTGATATCATTCCTGAACTCATATTTCCTTCAAGCACCTTTTGTAATATCTGCCCTTTGGCAAAACAATCATGTTTACCTTTTCCGAAAAGAATGAATAAAGCATCATTTCCTTTTGAAATTGTTCATTTTGATGTTTGGGGACCACATAGGGTTTCTACCTATGATGGCAAAAATTATTTTTTGACTATAGTGGATGACTATACAAGGTGTGGACTTACCTATTCTCTTCAAAAGACCAAGTGCCGATTCCATCAAACTAGTGAAAAATCAGTTTGAGAGAAACATCAAAATACTGAGATCTGATAATGGCAAAGAGTTTTATAATCATACCTTAAATACCTTTTTAGCTAGTGAAGGAATAGTCCACCAAAGCTCATGTGTTGAAACTCCTCAACAAAATGCCCTAGTAGAAAGAAAGCATAGACATTTATTAGATGTAGCTAGAAGCCTCAAGTTTCAATCTCAGTTACCTTTAGAATTTTGGGGAGATTGCCTTTTGACTGCAACATATCTCATAAATAGAATACCAAATTCAGCCATAAACAATAAAAGTCCATATGAGATGATGTATAAAAAAAGGCCAAACCTATCTCATTTAAGAGTCTTTGGTTGTCTATGCTACACAAACACCATTAAGCAAGGTAGGACAAAGTTTGAACCTAGAGCATTTGAATCAGTCTTTATAGGATATCCTCACGACAAAAAGGGATATAAAGTGTATGATATAAAAACTCAAGCCATTTCAGTTTCTAGAAATGTTACTTTTGTTGGACACATTTATTCCTTTAATATTCATGAGCCACAAAGCACCATCCTTCCAATTCCTATTCCATCTCAGAATAGTCATTTTCCATTAAGTCTTGATGCTTTTGCTAAACCTGATTTCATTCCTGTTAACCAACCAAGTAAGTCATCCACTAAAGTAAAAAATGTTTTGAACTCAAATGAAGATGCTGAAATTCCTAGTGAAGTTGAAGATCACAATGAAGTTGTGACTGATAACCAAGAAGTTGAAGATGATAACCCTTCTCAACCTAACCATCCACCTATTAGAAGAAGCCAAAGAGTGAAACACAAGCCACTAAAGCTCCATGATTATTGTTGTGGCTCATTAACCTTCAAACCAGAAACCAAATTCAAAACCAAAACTTCACCCTATCCATTGCAAAAGTATATGTGTCTAAACAATATACCTACTGACCACAAAACCCTTGCATACTTAGACAATCATCATTGTCCCAAAAACTATGGTGAAGCTGTCCAAAGTCAATAATGGGTACATTCAATGCAAACTGAGCTTAGAGCATTAGAAGAGAACAAAACATGGGAACTGTGTAGTTTACCTCATGACAAAAATGCCATAGGCAGCAGATGGGTATTTCGCATTAAATATAATCCTGATGGAAGTATAGAGAAATTGAAATCAAGGGTTGTAGCAAAGGGCTTTACACAAGTAGAAGGTGTGGACTTTCAGGAAACATTTGCTCCTGTATCAAAGATGACAACAGTAAGAACTTTGATTGTCATAGCTGCCTCAAAAAACTGGCCATTACAACAATTAGACATAAACAATGCTTATTTGCATGGAGATCTCAATGAGGAAGTTTATATGGTTAAACCATTGGGTTATGGAGATCCTACTGATAATAGAGTGTGCAGGTTAAAGAAATCAATATATGGTTTGAAACAAGCAGGCCGACAATGGTTTGCAAAGTTTTCAACAAGTATTCTCTCTAGAGGGTTCACACAAAGTTCAGCCGATCCTTGTATGTTCATTAAAGGA
This sequence comes from Canna indica, assembly GCA_034359265.1. Lineage (NCBI taxonomy): Eukaryota > Viridiplantae > Streptophyta > Magnoliopsida > Zingiberales > Cannaceae > Canna > Canna indica. Next base: position 11,422,581 of record CP136894.1, on the reverse strand, counting down.
AGCAAAAACAAATTGGTGATCATCCTAGTTTATGTGGATGATATAATTCTCACGGGAACTGATGTGAATGAGATGAGTTCATTAAAAGTATTTATGAACAATCAATTCAAAATAAAGGACTTAGGAAATTTGACTTACTTCTTGGGTTTGGAAATACAAAGATCAAATGCAGGAATTCACATTTGCCAAAGAAAATATGTTACTGATCTTCTTACAGAAATGAACTTACAAGAGTATAAACCCAAAGACACACCAATGCAAATGAACAGCAAGTTGAGTAATGAATTCAGCAAAATTGATACTTCATTTGATGATGAGTATTTGTACAAAAAGTTGATTGGAAAATTGCTTTATATAACCATTACAAGACCTGACATAGCTCATAGTGTACAAACACTTAGTCAATTCTCTCAATCTCCTAAACAATCACACTATAAGGTTGTTATCAGAATCATAAAGTACTTGAAAGGAGCTCCCGGACTTGGTCTGTTTTACCCAGCAGAAGCAATTTCCACCTTGTCTGGATACTGTGATGCAGACTAGGGCAGCTGTGTAATGACTAGGAGGTCTGTTTCAGGTTATATGGTAAAGCTTGGGTCATGTTTGGTTAGCTAGAAATGCAAGAAACAACAAACTGTCAGTAAATCTAGTGCAGAAAGTGAACTCAGATCTTTATCAAGTGCTACTGCAGAAATAAGCTGGTTTATTAAACTTTTAACTGAGATTGGCATTGATATAAATTTACCTGCTCCAATGTATTGTGACAACAAAAGTGCAATTCATATAACTGCTAATCCTGTTTTTCATGAAAGGACAAAGCATTTAGAAATAGATTGTTATTTTGCTAGAGAGAAATACTTGCAAGGAAAGATCAAACCTGTTTATATACAAGGGAAGGAACAACAAGCTGACATCCTCACCAAATCACTTCCACAACAGCAGCATGAAAAGCTTCTAAGCAAGCTTGGCCTGGAGAATCCTTTCTCCAAGCCTAGCTTGCGGGGGGGAGTATTGAGCAGTATACATTAGTATGTAATTACAAATTTAGCCATTTCATATTACTTTTTAAATAAGGGTAAAGAAGTCTTTTTATACTTCTGTTAGTTCACAGCTTAGTTAGTTAATAACTCACTTAGCTTAATTTGCTGTTTCCAGAAACTTACAGGTTAAGTTTTTTCTTTCCACTGTTTTAGTTCCTCTGTTCTTGCATATCTTTCATCCTTGATGTTGTATTGGTTCAAGCCTACTCAAATCTTGTAAATGTTTGATTAAGCAACTCAATAAGCTTGCAAGAGTGCAGATTTGGATTGTTCAGATTCTTGTTGTTGCATCGAAACATATAAATGTTGACTAATCTGGCTAACGTTGAACTTGGTAAAATGAAATGGTTGAATAATTGAAAAATTAGATTATTCAGGAATACACATTGAATGCTGAGATTACGCATTGAATTTCTGGTAGTAGTCCCATAATCAAAAAAGTTTTTGTGATTGTTCCAGAAGAAATGAAACAAAAGATAGGGTAGAACTAGGACAGTTATTGTATGAGGTCTACCCAATGCTAGATGCAGAGGCGCATAATAGATCGATATGAACATCATGAGCTGTCCCGTAATAAAACCAGTTGTTGCTGATACCTCCTTCTCGGTTCCTTCTTCCATAACCCGAGCTCGAAGAAGGAAGAGATAAGAGGGCCCTATGGAGAATGTGTCAATAGTATCAAATCTCAATGATGATCAAGGCATCTCACTGGGCGATGGCAACTCAATTTCCACTTCTCATTCTGGTACAGTCTTACAGTCTCCATCATTTAAACTCACTGATGTGTTGTATGCTCAACTCATAACAAAGAACCCAACTCATAACAAAGAACCTTATTTCTGTTGCAAAGTTCTCTATTCAAAATCATGCTTCAGTCGAGTTCTTTCCTAATTACTTTGTGGTGAAGGATTTGAAGACAGGAGTCATTCTCTTTCGCGGCCAAAATAAGGGCAATTTGTATGAATTGAGTAATATCATCCCTTCAGCTTTTCTTTCCAGTTCCTCTACTCGGCCTACTATAACCACCTGGCATAGGAGACTTGGTCATCCGCATCATCAAGTCTTGTGTTCTACACTTTCCATGTTTAAGCTTCCATTTCATTCTGTCAATTTAGATCACTACACTGCGTGTGCATGTAATAAAAGTCATAAAAAGCCTTTCTATACCTCTACAATCAAGAGTAGCAGACCATTAGAACTTCTCTACTCTGATATATGGGGTACTGCCCCTATTCTTTCAGTAGAAAACAAGATTTCGGGAGAGGAAAAGATTAGGACATAATTTGCCCTAATTAACTATTAATAATAGTGATTAAGAGTTTTACACAAAGGACCCTACTATAATGACATATTACATATAGATCCAACAAATACCAAGACTCCCCCTCAAGATGGTGCATATATATCATATGAACCCATCTTGCGAATGCATGAAAGAAATAAACTACTACTAAGACCTTTGGTAAGAACATCGGCAAGTTGTTCTGATGATTGAACAAAGGGAATACAAATTACTCCTTGGTCCAATTTTTCTTTGATGAAATGACGATCGAGTTCAATGTGTTTAGTTCGATCATGCTGAAGCGGATTATTTGCAATTTCAATTACAGCTTTGTTATCACAGAATAACAAAATAGGTCCCTCTGGATATAGATGCAATTCAGATAGAAGATTTTTCAACCACAATACCTCACATATCCCTTGAGCCATAGCATGATATTCTACTTCAGCACTTGAACAAGCTACAACAGCTTGTTTTTTACTTCTCCATGAAACTAAGTTTCCACCAACAAAAGTGCAATAACCAGATGTGGAACGACGATCTTCTACTGATCCTGCCCAATCAGCATCTATATATCCATCGATTTTTAAGTTACCATGCTTAGAGAAAAGCAGGCCACGTCCAGGACACCCCTTGAGATATCTTAGAATTCGACAGACATCATCCATGTGGTGCTCACGAGGATCATGCATGTATCTACTCACCACACTTACAACAAAGGTAATATCAGGTCTTGTGCGAGAGAGGTAAATTAACTTCCCCACTAATTTTTGATATCTTTCACGATTAACTGAGGGACTAGCATCATTAGCCAAATGACGGATCTGATCAATAGGAGTTGTTACAGGTTTGCAACCAAACATCCCTGACTCAGACAACAAGTCTAGTACATACTTTCGCTGAGACAAAAAAATGCCATGTGCTGAATAAGCAACTTCAATTCCTAAAAAATATCGAAGTTCTCCCAGATCTTTCACCTCAAACACCTGTGCTAGTTTGCCCTTTAAACGTTCAGTCTCTTCTATATCATCTCCTGTGGCAATGATATCATCCACATAGACTATCAAAATGATTACTTTCCCTTGATGATGCTTGAAAAATAAGGTATGATCAGCATTACATTGAGTATAGCCCATCCATATCACAATTCTGCGAAATTTGTCAAACCAAGCTCTCGGTGGCTGTTTTAATCCATATAAAGATCGTCGTAGATGACATACTATACCAGTTGTATCAGCACTTTGAAAATCAGGCGATATTTCCATGCACACCTTTTCTTGTAGATCTCCATGGAGAAACACATTCTTCACATCTAATTGATGAAGTTTCCACCCACAATTCACGACACATGAGATAAGTGTGCGAATATAATTCATTTTCGCCACGGGTGCAAAAGTCTCATCGTAATCAATACCATATGTTTGAGTATAGCCTTTTGCCACCAATCAAGCTTTAAATTGATCAATTTTGCCTTTAGGGGTTTGCTTGACTGTGTACACCAATTTATGTAATACCTCACTTTAGTCCCACATGGGGAGAATATTGGATGTTGTGTTGGCTCATAGGCTTAATGAGTGTGCTACCATCAACTTCAGTTTAAGCATTTTAATTAGGCCAATAGGTTCGCCTATGAAGTTGGTGGGTCAGTTATCCCATCAAGCGGGTTGTAACAAATGGTATCAGAGCAGGACCTAGTCCTAGGCATGGTGAGGGAGCCTATGTGAGAAAGGGCTGCCCGGGTGATGGGCAGCTACTAGGCTAGGCCTCACATGCTGCCGACTTGGGTGTGGTTCTGGGCTATGTGTTAGACTTGAGTTGGGTCTTGACGAGGACGTCAAGACATAAGTGGGGGAGATTGTAATACCCCACTTTAGTCCCATATAAGGAGAATATTGGATGTTGTGTTAGCTCATAAGGCTTGATGAGTGTGCTACCATCAACTTCTGCTTAAGCATTTTAATTAGGCCAATAGGTTGGCCTATGAAGTTGGTGGGTTAGTTATCCCATCAAGCGGGTTGTAACAAATTGTTACACCTCGCCTAGGCTTATCCCTATATAAGGGACCTCACTCGGGAGGGGTACAACTATCAACAGAACAACAAGCAACAAGTGGACAGAATTTGAATTTCAATAAGATTCACAACTCGATCAAAACCAAGGTACAATCCAATATAATAACAAACCATGAAAGTTCAACTTAGAAAATAGGAAACTAAGATAATGTGCGGAAGGCGTTTCCTCCTCCAAACTCTAGCTACCCCATAAAGGTCTACCGCCATACCTGAGGATCTGAGGCAAAAACAACAAACGTCAGCAGAAGGCTGAGTAGGATTTCAACAATATGCTATGATGCCATGTATACAACAGAAGATATAATTCAACAATTTTATTTAATGCTCCTACACCAATCAACTATGTCAACTATTATCTACATGCGTATATATGGTCATAGACCCAATCAAGAGCGTAGTGGACATGGGTTTCCCCCGCACTCTCACACCTCCGAGAGTGGCACCTCCAGCCCGCTCCAGCTAGAGATGCGACTATCTAAAAGATAGCCCGCAGACGTCTAACATCTCGACGCCGTACACGCACCTGTGTGGTAAATAGGTGATCACCGGTGTCACTTGTCATACACCTTGGGCAATATATCAACAGTGTCTAGGGGCGCCATAGCCCAATAGTAGATCAACTATGCATCATGTCAACAACTTACACTAGTGCAACTCAACTAATATAGAATGCTAGTAATCATAACATCATATATGAATTAAATATATGAACAACTGCATAATGATATTATCAACAGATACGACATGCAACTATCTCTACTAGCATCCTCAACTAATAAGCATATGAAAGTATCATACTTTCGACATGTATCAATAAATATGCATAAAGAGCTTCAACGGCAATAGATATCAATTTTCAACGGAAGAGAACAACAAAATAATATTTCGACATAGGGTAACTACCGATCTAGGATGAGATTCTCATTAACAACTGCTATAACAACAAAACAACTCGAGTGGAAACCGTGAAAATGAATAAAATGAGACAAAAACACCCACTGTTATCAACATCTACACGTCAAACGATGAAACTGACTCCACCACTGAATTCGGGGCATCGAGTAGGTACAAATTCATATACAATATGACTATTTTTTATCAACTATAAAGCCTCAAAATAATCTTTTAAATATCAACAATTATCTCAAAATAATAACTTAAATAAGTTCCTACAATGTTCGGAACAGTGCTATAATCCATAAGTCACCGCTATAACTGCAATGATACCAACTACAATACATAAAACCTGTTATTTATCTAAAACAGTTACCAAATAATAATAACCCGATATACAACACTGCTACAAGGTATATATATCACTGATATAATCTAATCCATCTCTTCACCCTCACACGACTGCTCACCAGTGCCTCCTTCATCCAACTGTCGCCGCCGCCTGAATCGAATGGCAGGATGGGAGCCGTGGCATCTCCGACCGGTGATGGTAACTCGCCGATCGACGCCATCGGCCGTCGCCGCCCCTATGAGCAAGCGGCAACCCCCAAATCTGGGCGATCGCGGCCCTCACTCCATGTCGCGCGTGGCGACTCACGGCACTGTACCTGGTGGCTATGATTGCATCCGCCAGCGGTGACAATCGCGTCTGTCGACGACGACGCACCCGACGGCGGCATCGCACCCGACGACCATGGGCTGCGTTGCCATGCGGTTGCCAATCGCATGAATAACGCTCAATCGAGCGCGATCTGGCGTCTTCAATATTTGACAGCGCCGATCGAATCTCCAAATCCAATCCTCTATTCGCCGGCTACTCGGACTGCAAGCAGTTCGCCGACGGAGGTAACGACAAAACAACTCGATAAAACAACGACCAAAACAACGTGATCTGACAATCCGACGACGAGAAACACAAACAGAACAGAAGGTATAGTGCACAAATCGCACAAGATCTCGAAAACACCGCAGAATCACATATCGAGAACAGAATCCTAGATTCTCATCCTAAGAACAACGTTACACTACGCGAAAAGAAAAAGGGGGACGGGAATCCTACCTAAAGGTCCACCAACTTGGAAAATTTTCCGGATTCTTCAAGGTCACACACCGCCGCTACGATCCGCCACGTGCTCATGAACTCCGAGGTACACGTTGGCAGCAACTACGAGACAAAAAGGGATTATAGCGTCTTAAATAAGCGATTAGTCGCTCATTTTACAAAAATACCCCCGAACAATTAATTAATTACAAAACAGCCCCCCAATTAATAGTATTAATTATTTAATAAATTTTCGGGGCATAACAATTTACATCCGACGGGTTTCTTTCCTTCGGGCAGAGGTACAATTTCCCATGTGTTATTTTTTGCTAAGGCTTTCATCTCTTCCATCATTGCTTCTTTCCACTTAGGGTCCGCCATGTCAACCTTCCAATTATAGGGAATAGAAACAGAAGATAGAGCTGAAATAAAGCATTTATAGGTAGAGGACAAGTGATTATAGGAAACATATTGAGAAATATCGTAACGGTAACGAGATGGAAGTATAGACGAACGAGTACCCTTCTGAAGAGCAATAGGAAGGTCTAAATTAGAAGAAGTAGAAGAGATGTTACCGTTAGATGTATCCGAAGCCGCAACAGGAGAAGGCTCTAGGATTCTAGGAGAATGCATAATGGTCTCAGTATCACTAGGTGAGAGACTAAGTTCCTCTCGCTGACTTGATTCTTCCTCTTGTTGAGTTGATTCTTCCTCCTTTTGCTCATGACATGTCCCATTAGAAGCTTGCAATGTTCCATTAGGAATTGCCGATTTTTCCATTTCTGGCACAGGTGCAATCTCCCGCTCACGGCGAGTCCAATTAGGAATTGGAAAGAGAAGAAAGTCATCAACCTCTGAGGTAGATATGGAATCTGATAAAGGTGAGGAATACTGACAAAAAATTTCCTCTCAAGCGGGTAGTAACACTTGTATCCTGTTACACCCCAAAATTTTGAATAATTAATTTCCTGGATTTTTAGGGAATTTTCGGAATTTTATAGAGAGGTATTTTAGTAAATTTATGAAATTGAAGGGTTTTTATGTAAAATATCCAAACCAGATTAAAAACCTAGATTTATTAGATCTTTGATGGGAGAGGTGGCAGCCGTCGTGAGAAGGGGAGATAGCAGCTGTCATGAGAAGAGGTCGGCTATCGAAAGCGATTCGAGGTAGGATTCTTTTCTCCGTTCTTTGTCCTTCGTTTAGGGTAAAAGTCGTGTCTGGATGAGATCAAGATCGGAGATTCATGTAAATGATTTAGATCTGAATTTTTTGGGAATTTTTAATAAATTTTTGTTGATATTTTTGGATTTCGTCGTTGTTGGACTGTATTGTTGGCCGGAAGCTTTGTTCGTCGAAAAACCTTGATGGCAGCCTTGCCGCAGGTCATGGCTGGGCCTGCAGTGCCGGCGATGGCACTGCCCAGCACGGCAGCACGCTGTCGCGGTGCTACCAGGCGAGGCAGCAGGCAGCCGAGCGCAGCAGGCTTGCCCGCCAGGCGGAGTCGACGCAGCACCGCCTCGACAACCGTCGGGTTCCGGCGGCGTCCCCTTCTCGAGGACCTCTGGTCGCCGGATCTGGTGGCGGCGGCGGCAGGGAGTGAGGAAGATGGAGGTAGGTTGAACCCTAGGTTGAGGATGGGAGGTAGGGGAAGAAGTTTGTATCAGTGATATATATGGATGTAGCGGTGTTAATATGCATTATAGCAGTGACATAATGATGTTATCTTGGTAGCAGTGTCATTTAGTTGTAGCAGTGATATATAGTATGTAGTAGTGTTATAATAGATGGTGACAGTGTTATAATCAAGGTTATAGATATATGGTAGATGGTTATTTTTGGTGCTTTCTTGTAGAATTATTTAGGGATCCGTTGATTGTCGAATTTACATAAATTATATATGAACCTGTACCTAAACGACGTTTTGGATTTATTGGTGATGTATGTTTCTCCAAAAGATGATCGGATTTTGAAAATAATATTTGGTGGATTGCCTCAATTTGCGTGCCGAGCCTTAAATTATATTTTAAGTATTTTATTATGACAGTATAGTTGGGTATGGTTTTAAATGTGGTTGATTCTTGTTGACTCTCGTTGATTCTCATCCTGACACATGCCTGATTACCCTAAACTGAAGTATTTATCTTGTTGTTCCTTCCGTTGATCTTGATATCTGTTATTGTTGAAATTCCTGTTGCATGTTGTGGGCTCATATACATGTTGATATCATATTATGTTGCATGAATGACATCAGTAGTGATTATGATGATTAGGAAGCATGTGTAGATGTTAATGAGTTGCATAATGCTAAATTTAGATTGTTGATTGGTCGCATTATTGATGTAGTTGTTGTCGTATGCATTATATTTGTGGATACCATGCTGGTAGCATTTTACGCATGTTGTTCTATAGTTGTGATAGTTATAGTGGCATGTTGTACATTATGACCGTTGTTGGGCGCAAGCCCGGACATTGTTGATTGATTGCCCGAGTTGTATGGGCGGTGACACCAGTGATCATGAAATTCTCACCCGAGTTGTGTGTATGGTGTCGCGTTGTTAGACGTCGGCGGGCTAACCTTTGGATAGTCGCATCTCTAGCTAGAGCGGGCTTGAGGTGCTACTCTCAGAGGTGTGAGAGTGCGGGAAAACCCAAATATCCACTACGCTCTTGATTGGGTGATTATTACCCTGCATGTACGCATTTGTCGGTAGAGTATGTATGATTTGACTTTATACTAGTTGACATGAGTATATGATAATAGTTATGAGGTGCATACATTATTATATATGTGTATAGTGATTGTTAGATGCATAAGTGTTTATCTAAGGATGATATCGCATTGGTTGGTATAAGTATATAATATTAGTTGTGGTATGTACATAGTTGAATACCATATCATCATGGCATCATGGATGGTCATCTTTGCCTCAGATCTGCTGGTTCGAGTTGGTAGCTGAGAAGGTCTAGATAGATAGAGTAGAGGAGGCAGGCTCTGACATTGATTCCCGTAGAGATGTATAAAGTTTCTTAAATAATATTTTATTATTGTAATAGATGTTATTCTAATGCAAGTGATTGAGGTTCATGTTGCAAGTTGTTCATGAAGGTTTTGATTTGTTGGTTAATAGTTGGTTGTGCTTCTCCTGGGTGGTGTTCCCTATTAGGATTGGACCTAGGGGGCATAACAATTCCGTATCGGAGCATAGGATCATTCTTAAGGCAAGTAGAGACTAAAATATATTAGGATTAGGATGATAAAGTATGAATTTTCATGCAACCTAATTGTGTTACAATGTTATATGTTTTGTGTTTGACTTATGATAGTTCGCTTGGTGTTGGTATTATTTGCATTTAAATCGTTGGTTGATTATCGATGGTGATATATAATATCATTGATAAATTGTTGTGAAAATTAAGGTAAGAATTGGGTTGAAATTAGTTATATATATGAAATATAATGGATCATAGACCTCAAAGGGAGAAAATCTTATTATTTGATTTAATTATGATTATTATCCTAAGTTGATAAATCTAATTGGATAATTAGTATGGTGATAGTTTATTGTGATGTTTTATTGGGGTGTCGGTTAGAGATGGAGGGTACTTGTGTATTGCAGAGTTGAGTATGTCGTTGTGATGACGATTGAGGTGCTCGAATTTGGAGGACCAAATTCCTTAAAGGTGGGGAGAATTGTTACACCCCGAAATTTTGAATAATTATTTTCTTGGATTTTTGGAGAATTTTTAGAATTTTATTGAGGGGTATTTTGGTAAATTTATGCAATTGAAGAGTTTTTTATGTAAAATATCCAAACCATATTAAAAATCTAGATTTATTAGGTCTTTGATTGGGGAGGCGGCAGCCGTCGTGAGAAGGGGAGATAACAGCTGTCGTGAGAAGAGGTCGGCTATCGGAGGTGTGATCGGCCGATGATCAGAGCGATTGGATGTAGGATTATTTTCTCCATTCTTTGTCCTTCGTTTAGGGTAAAAGTTGTGTCTAGATGAGATCAAGATCGGAGATTCATGTAAATGATTTAGATCTGAATTTTTGGGAATTTTTATGAAATTTTTATTGATATTTTCGGATTTCATCGTTGTTGGACTGTATTGTTCGCCAGAAGCTTTGTTCGTCAGAAAGACTTGATGGCAGCCTTGCTGCCGGCCATGGCTGGGCCTGTAGTGCCGACCGCGGTGCTACCAAGCGAGGCAGTGGCTGGCCGAGCGCAGCAGCGCTCTGCCTGGCGGAGTCGAGGCAACACCGCCTCGACTGCCATTGAGTTCCGGCGGAGTGTCGCCACCCATCGGCGGCGTCCCCTTCTCGAGGACCTCCGGTCGCCGGATCTGGTGGTGGCGGCGGCGGGGAGTGAGGAAGATGGAGGTAGGTTGAACCCTAGGTTAAGGATGGGAGGTAGGGGAAGAAGTTTGTATCAGTGATATATATGGATGTAGTAGTGTTAATATGCTTTATAGAAGTGACATCATGATGTTATCTTGGTAGCAGTGTCATTTAGTTATAGCAGTGATATATAGTATGTAGTAGTGTTATAATAGATGATGACAGTGTTATAATCAAGGTTATAGATATATGGTAGATGGTTATTTTTGGTGCTTTCTTGTAGAATTATTTAGGGATCTCTGGATTGTCGAATTTACATAAATTATATATGAATCTGTACCTAAACGACGTTTCAGATTTATTGATGATATCTGTTTCTCCAAAAGATGATCGGATTTCAAAAATAGTATTTGGTGGATTGCCTCGATTTGCGTGCTGATCCTTAAATTATATTTTAAGTATTTTATTATGATGGTATAGTTGGGTATAGTTTTAAAGGTGGTTGATTCTTGTTGACTCTCGTTGATTCTCATCCTAACACATGTCTGATTACCCTTAATTGAAGTATTTATCTTGTTGTTCTTTCCATTGATCTTGTTATCTGTTATTGTTGAAAATCCTGTTGCATGTTGTTGGCTCATATACATGTTGATATCATATTATGTTGCATGAATGACATCAGTAGTGATTATGATGATTAGGAAGCATGTGTAGGTGTTAATGAGTTGCATAATGCTAAATTTAGATTGTTGCTTGGTTGCATTATTGATGTAGTTGTTGTCGTATGCACTATATTTGTGGATACTATGCTGGTAGCATTTTACGCATGTTTTTTCTATAGTTGTGAGAGTTATAGTGGCATGTTGTACATTATGACCGTTGTTGGGCGCAAGACCAGACATTGTTGATTGATTGCCCGAGTTGTATGGGCGGTGACACCGGTGATCACGAAATTTATCACCCAAGTAGTGTGTACGGCATCGCGCTGTTAGACACCGACGGGCTATCCTTTGGATAGTCGCATCTCTAGCTGGAGCGGGCTTGAGGTGCCACTCTCAGAGGTGTGAGAGTGCGGGGGAAACCCAAATGTCCACTGCGCTCTTGATTGGGTGATTATTACCATGCATGCACGTATTTGTCAGTAGAATATGTATGATTTGACTTTATACTAGTTGACATGAGTATATGATAATAGTTATGAGGTGCATACATTATTATATATGTGTATAGTGGTTGTTAGATGCATAAGTGTTTATCTAAGGATGACATCGCATTGGTTGGTATGAGTATATAATATTAGTTGTGGATGTACATAGTTGAATACCATGTCATTATGGCATCATGGATGGTCATCTTTCCCTCTTGACATATTGTGATATCCTACTCAGCTTTCCGTTTATTTTTGTTGATTTTGCCTCAGATCTGCAGGTTCGAGTTGGTAGCTGAGAAGGTCTAGATAGATAGAGTAGAGGAGGTAGGCTCTGACATTAATTCTCGTAGAGATGTATAAAGTTTCTTAAATAACATTTTATTGTTGTAATAGATATTATTCTAATGCAAGTGATTAAGGTTCACATTGCAAGTTGTTCATGAAGGTTTTGGTGCGTTGGTTGATAGTTGGTTGCGCTTCTCCTAGGTGGTGTTCCCTATTAGGATTGGCCCTAGGGGGCGTAACATATCCCTTTTGTGTGGCTGAATATCCGACAAAAATGCACTTGAAGGAGCAAGAATCCAATTTGTCAAGAGAAGGACTGTGATCTCGCACAAAACATATGCATCCAAAGATCTTTGGAGGCACAATAAACTCAGCGGCTTCGATGAGAGACTCCAAGGGCGACTGGTAATCCAAGGTGCGAAGTGGCATTCGATTAATCAGATGACAGGCTGTCAGAACCGCTTCTCCCCATAGATACTTAGGCACGTTCATTGAAAATAGAAGTGATCGAGTAACCTCCAGTAGATGACGGTTCTTTCTTTCAACTATCCCATTCTGAGCTAGTGTATTAACACAAGTTGTTTGATGAAGAATGCCATGAAGGTAACGAGCCATCGGTGTCCAGAAATGGCAGTAGTACGACAGGGCCCCCAAACATCACTATGAACTATTAGAAAAGACTTAGTACTTTTGTTACCATAATAAGGATAAACATTGCGGGTATGTTTTGCAAAATCACATGCGTCACAGTTCAACTGATCTTTAGTACATATGCGATAAAGAGAAGGAAATAATTTTGCTAGGACAGAAAAAGACAAATGACCAAGTCTCCGATGTTGCAATTGTAATTCATCTATTGCTTTATTTGAAAAAGAAGCTACCAATCCTGTGCTATTATTTGGAGTCACCGTGCTCTCAAGGTGATAAAGACCATCATGCATTCTACCAGCTCCAATCGTCTTTCCTGTCGACAGCTCCTGAAAAAGACAATGAGTTGGAAAGAAAGTCACTTTACAGTTGAGAGACTTAGTGATAGAGCTAATAGAGAGAAGATTCATGGCAAAGCTAGGAACATGAAGCACATATGAGAGACAAAGGGAAGGTGAAATGCTAACAACACATTTAGTAGAGACAGACGTAAAGGAACCATAAGCAATGCGAACCTTATCTTTACATGCGCATGGAAAATACAACACAAAGGAGTTTGATAACTCGGTCATATGATTAGAGGCTCCCGAGTCTATGACCCAAGAAGAGATAGGATTATGCTTACTGTGTAATGCATTTAGTGAATAGTAAGGGATACCAGATTGAGCAAAGTTAGTGGAAGATTGACCAGAGGGTCCTGTAGTGGGTGAAGAATCTCCAATGGAAGAAGACTCAAGCTTTGCCATCAATTGCTTGATTGTCTGAAGTACCTCTACTGATGCATCATTGGAGGAGGCAGGAGTGATAGATTGAACATCTAAATTATGGTCGGAGTAGTGAGCCTGCCCTACTGGAAATCCTCGACCGCTAGTGGCGGAACTTGTTGCACTGATACCAAGTAGAAAACAAGATTTCGGGAGAGGAAAAGATTAGGGCATAATTTACCCTAATTAACTATTAATAATAGTGATTAAGAGTTTTACACAAAGGACCCTACTATAGATCCAACAAATACCAAGACTTTCTTCTAATGGTCACAGATATTATGTTCTATTTGTAGATCATTTTTCGAAATACACGTGGATATTTCCAATAAAAAACAAGTATGATGTTCTTCATGTCTTCTCCACTTTCAAATCATTGGTTGAAAACTACTTTGGCCTCTCTATTAAAAGCTTGTATACTAATGGGGGTGGTGAGTATACTGCCCTTCATCAATTCTAAATGCACATGGAATTCAACATCTTTGTACTCCTCCATATACTCCTCAGAGAGTTAGCTTGGCCGAAAGGAAGCATCGTCATGTTATGGAAACCACTCTAACTCTATTATACCAAGCTTCTGTTCCTCTTCATTTTTGGCACTTGGCTTGTTCAACTGCAGTATATCTTATCAACCACATGGTAACTCCAACTCTTCAAAATAAATCCCCTTATCAATCCTTGTTTGGTGATACACCAAATTATCTTAACCTAAAGATATTTGGATGCCTCTGTTTTCCATGGTTGAAGCCGTATACTCATAACAAGTTTGATCTCAAATCCAAACCCTATGTCTTTCTCGGATATTCTACAAAACATTATTGTTATATATGCCTTGATCCTTAAACCAATAAAAAAATTTTATCAAGGCATGTTGAGTTTGTTGAAAGCAAGTTTCCTTTTTCCTATCTATCCACAACAGCACCTCGTAGTGATGCCTACATTCCCTCATCACCACCTTCTAATGATCCATTTCCAGTTCAATCCGATATATATCCACCTCCACCATCATCTCCCTTAAATATTACTCCTTCATTACAGGTGCCTCACTCCTTGGCAGTAGCAAATGACACTGATCAACCGCAACCTCAAAGTTCTACTGAAACACAAAATGAGACTCAGATCTCACTTCAACCAGTTGTTCCAAGAAGAATACAAACCAGGTCCCAATCAAATATTTTTAAACGCAAAGTTCCTATAGATTATTCAGCCTTAATGGCAGCTGCTATTCATTCTCCCATTCCTAATTCATACAAGCATGCAGCTAAATTTCCAGAATGGCAAGAAGCTATGCAACAAGAGTTTGATGCCTTAATTAAAAGTAATACCTGGACCTTGGTTCCTACTACCCGAGAGCAGAATGTTATTGGATGTCGATAGGTATTCAGGACAAAACAAAAACAAGATGGAACAGTAGATAGATTCAAAGGGCGATTGGTTGCAAAAGGATTTCATCAATGTCCGAGAATTGATTTTAAGGACACATTCAGTCCAGTAATTAAACAAGCTTTTGTTCGTCTTATTCTGAGTTTGGCAGCTAAACTTCACTGGGACTTGTTTCAACTGGATGTTAACAATGCGTTTTTATAGGGGCACTTTAAAGGAAGATGTATTCATGCAACAACCTCTTGGGTTTGTCAATCCAGATTATCCAAATCACTGAACTAAAGAACTATCTGCGATCAATTAGGTTTCAGAATTCTACTTCTGATACTTCTCTTTTTACCTTAAAGGAACATCATTCAATAACCATATTACTACTCTATGTTGATGATATAATATTGACAGATAATTCAAACAAGCAAATATCGGATGTATATCTGAAACTATCATCTCGATTCTCCTTAAAAGAAATACAACCATTGAACTACTTCTTAGGAGTTGAAGTAAGTGGAACCAGTGCAGGTATTGTTCTATCACGACAAAAGTATACAAATGATATTATGCAAAAGTTTGATATGCATGAATCAAACAGTATGAAGACTCCCATGTCGACTGCTACTAAACTGCTCTTGAATGATGGTTCAAAACCTGTTGATTCAAAACTTTTCAGACAAGTAATAGGGGCATTACAATACCTATCTTTTACTCATCCTGACATTAGCTTTGTTGTGAACAAACTTTCTCAATACATGCACTGTCCATCAACATTACACTGGCAATGTTGCAAAAGAATCTTAAGGTATTTAAATAGAACATCCGGGAATACTGCTTGACTCTGTTGAGACTTTTAACATGGATGCTTACATCATATTTCTTGGTGGATCCCCGATCAGCTGGAGCTCAAAAAAGCAAAGAAGTGTAACACGATCATCCACTGAGGCTGAGTATAAATCCCTTGCAAATACTGCTGCAGAGCTAACCTGGTTGATTCATCTTATTAAGGAGATATAAAATTTCAATCTACCCATTCCAACGATGTACTGTGACAATCTTGGAGCTACCATTCTCATAAATTAGCCAAGTAGTCTGTTAGAAAATAGCCTTGGACCTAACTCCACCCCAGAAGCTAGCTCAAAGGTGGAGGATTGCCCAATCTATTTAAAGGTCATCTAGACTACAACCTCAAGCAATGTGGGACTTTAACACACCCCCCTCACTCCTAGAATCCACATCTGGAGCGTGAAGTTCTGCAGGTGGCCCATAATTAACAATAGGTATGGCTCTGATACCATGTTAGAAAATCAGCCTTGGACCTAACTCCACCCCAAAAGCTAGCTCAAAGGGGGAGGATTGCACAATCTATTTAAAGGCCATATAGACCACAACCTCAAGCAATGTGGGACTTTAACACAGTCGTAGCAGGATGAAGCATGTTGAACTAGATTACCATTTTGTCAGAAATTTAGTAGCAGAAAAGTCACTTAGTGTTTGTCACATACCTGCAAAACATCAGCTTGCTGACACTTTGACAAAGGCCACCACTGCAACTTTGTTTCTGGATCATCGCAACGAGATGGGCATTGTAGAACGGCTCATCTTGAGGGGGGATATTAGCATAATTAACCTCTCTTAGCAGTCGTATCAAGCTACAACAGATATAATGCTAACTCATCACTTGCCACGTCAGTCATTTAGTTGTTTTAGTTGTTTTAGTTGATTCTCCACTATTAGTCTGCTACGTCTGTTATTATTTCCACTCATTTTCTGTTGCCGAGTCTCTATATAAACTGATGTAATGCCTTCTTTGATTTCAATATAGTTCTTCTTTTAGTTGTTTTGATCTACTCCAACCAAGTCCAATAGGCACAAATGAATCACAGAGGGAATTAATCAGGATAAGAGAACATGTATAATAGTTTCATGGCTCGCCCTTTGATAATATCAATACTCATCTCGCTGGGGTTTGTTGCCTGTATCTCCACTTGAACTGGCATACAACATCTTGCTCTCACTCAAAATGTATCTGGAGACCTGCATGCAAAGCAACTTCTTTATATATATATATATTGCCCCTTAATATATGGAGCATGTTGCTTTAAATAACAGATTTAAATATATCAGAAAATGATAAAGAAAACGGAGGTTTCCATACCAGGAAAAGAAGAAATCTTGCTCTTTTGGCAATTCTCGTCGGTGACGAAGTCGAAGTCAAAGACGGCGTAACGGCACTCACGGGGGCAAGGAGGCAGCCAAGTCGTCGTAGCTCTCCTCCGGCTGGCCGAGCTTCTCCACCGTCACCTGCTGCAGCTTCTCCTCGATCTTTAAGACGATGAAGCGGAAGCTCCTCTTGGCCTTCAGTTCCAAGAACTTGAGCTTGCATTCGTTGTGCATGGCCATTCCTGATGCCGAGTTCGCCTTTGCATGCCAACCCAATGCAGTAATATTAATCAGCAGCTAAAGTAAATATGGTATGATCATGAAAGTAATTATTTGTTAAAATAAAATCAAGTCCTTAATTGCAATTTATCTGAAAGGTCTTGAGTTTAATTTTCTATATATGATGATGATGATGATGATGATGATGATGAGAAAATAATTCAAAATGCAGGGATGTGAAAGCAGTTATTTCCAATAAAAACTTCAAAAAATGAGGAATTTTTGGGATAAATTATCCAAACTTTTCTCTGTCACAAAATTTGGATTCAAATTGACTGAAGTGGGTCAAAACTAAATTCTGATGCTATCTTTTTCTTTCTCAAAACCAAGATTTTTAATTATATAATTATTAGTTTTAATGTTATAATAAAAATTTCATATTATAATATTTTCTTATAAAACTTAATAAAAATGTTTTAATGTTAAAGACTTTTGAATAGCAATTTTTTTTTAAAAAAAGTAGTTTTTAATAAATATAACAAAAAAACTTTTAGGGAAAGCCTTTAAAGCAATTAAAGACTTTGCACCAAGAGTATGAAATGATAAAACAACAATTTTCTTAAACCAGAACATAAATCCTCTAAATTCCTTAAACCAGGACATCTGATGTCCTGTCCTTGTCCTTGTCTGGTGTCCTGTGATGAACAGTTTGCGAACCAAACGGGCTCATAGTCTCTAAGATTCTTAAAACAAGAATCAAATTAAAAAATATTCAACATATCGTTTAAAGTGGTCATTTGATTATGAAAATGCATCATAAAATCTCTAAAAAATCACAATAATTCTAAATTAATGAATAATTTTTTAAATACTTTTTTGAAAACTTTAGGATGCATTTTCATGGTCAAATGACCAGTTTCAAGTGAATGCAAAGTGGTCATTTGACAATAAAAGTGCATTCTAAAATTTCTAAAGAATTATAAAGAAAAGAGAAAATATTCAAAAATATACGAACTTTGGATCTTTTCTCATTTTTAGCATAATTTTTTTCTATTAACAAAGAAATACACGAACTATCATTCTGTTATCCCGTTTAGCACACACCGTCATTTTTAACGGTTTTTGCTGACCTAGACATTAACGGCGACCACGTGGCAAATTTTATCCTACGTGGATTATATTTTATTATTTTAATCAATTTTATTATTAAAAAAAAAATTATCTTCTCCTCTGCTTCCTCATCATCTTCTCCCTCAGTGGTCGTCGCTGTCGAGGTGAATCCCTTTCGCTGCACAATACCGTCTCTCCCCATGGCTTCTCGTCCTTGAGTGCCTATAAGAACAGCAACCGCGCTGCCTTCAAGCCGAGCGCAAGCTCGGTGATCTCCTTCAATGGGGTCTCTACCTCGACCCCGCTGCCGCTGCCGCCACGGTGGTGAGGCTACTGTCCAAGGGGGAACTTCTCCACAGGTTCAGTTCCAATTTTGGAATTCATGGTTGTGACAGTAATGCTTGATGGTGATTTGATGGTACCTATGCGTGCAGTGCCTTGTTCTTCCTCGTTGGATGAGTTGGACGATCGTAGTCTATTACGACTATGATCATCCTCGACGTGATCATCACGAAGTGATACAGAAGAATGAACAGAGAAGAGAAGGTAAAGAACCTTCATGCGTCGAGAACCATTGCCATGCACAAGATCGGGTAAAACAAAATCCCGATCAGCTAAGAATTTTCCTTGTTTTGCCTGGTTTGGAGTGAGTTTAACTCGGTTTGGAGCTGTTTTAACCCGATTGGGAATATAATTGTCTAATTTGGCAATTAGTTTGGACATTTGGGGCCCGTTTGGTTTGCTAAAAAACGGGGGACTGGACTGGACATCCGCCCATGTCCCCCGTTTGGTTTGCAAAAGAAGCTTCGGGACAAGGACTTCTCCTGGTCCGGGACAGGATTTCCACCCATTTTGGTGTACCGAGAAATTTCTCGGTACACCGAAATCGAGCGAAGGACAAGGGCTGCAATTGTCAAAATTACCCCTTCTTTTGATCGTAGAATCGTCGGATCGAGTCGAGGTGAATACCAAAGTTGTAAATTTTCGCGTGCTGAACGCGATGGTGGTGTCAGATTTCAGATTGGAAATCGTTTGGTATGATTTTTATATTTTTTGGTATTATCCTATTGTTATACTTTTAGGTTAATTGAAAATTAGTTGAACACTTATTAGTTAAACTAAAACTTCTTATTGTATTAAAGTATTTGATACTATATGTTAATATTTTTTACATATTAATTAATTTTAAGACTAATTTATAAGGGTATTTTAGTCATTTGTTATATATAATACTTTGTTATAGCGAAACAAACGCAGGACAGAACGGAATATCGTGTCCTGTTCTTGACGAAACAAACACGGTATAGCTATTGTTCCAGGACATCTGATGTCCTATCCTTGTCCCTGTCTGGTGTCCTGTGATGAGCAGTTTGCGAACCAAACGGGTCCTTGGGAAGTTGTTTGACCCGTCCCGGACATCTTTCTTCTCGTCCGGGATATCTTCTTTTTTGGTGGAGCATCCAATCGTGTGGGCGATTGGATCTGGCCATGGCGTTCAATTCTTGGTGCGTACTTTTGGCGGCGGATCTCCTACGCCTTGAGGGTGTGGCCGGTCTGCCGGTGATTGGGTCCTCCTATCGCCGGCGATGCTACAGTATCGAGGCGGTGTTCTTCCTAGGTTGAAGCTACTAACATGAATCTAAGTACGAGATGTTGAGGATGACCCCGAGAGCAGATCAAGAGCGCGGCAGCGGAGTGGAGATGAGCAGGGGATACCGGCATATGATGAGGGAGCGGCTGTGGAGGGAGAAGCTCAGCTAGAGCTGCGCCGATTTGTAAACCATGCTCGCCTCGAGATCGAAGGTTTCTTTTGACATCCTTCCTCAGATTTGGGCGTCAAGAGGTGCCTTCTTTTATATCTGAGTGACATCCTTTCTTTTGACATTTCGCCATTCTCACCATGCTCGCTAGAGATGAAGAGGGCGGCGAAGGAGGCGCTTTATGTTTCGGTTGTGGTCGCTGCTGGCCAGTCCCAACGCCGTCGGCATCGTCGACCATGTCTTGCATCTAGATTCCTTGGAGACCGAGACGGCCGACTTGGGCGGCAGGCCAACTTCCGCATCATCGGTCGAGTCCCTCGAGATGGACAACAGGCGGAGAGCCACGGGAGAGGGGAGGAGGAGAGTGTGGTGGAGAAGACAACTAGGGAAGATGGTCAATATTTTAATCAATAATAGAGTGTATGTGGCATTATTTATCTTACACGGCTTCAGTCAAGGATAAATATTTGTCATGTATTCTCCGTTAAGTGGCACATCAGTCAAAACCGTTAGAAATGGCGGTGCGTGCTAAATGGGGTAACGGAATGATAGTTTGTGTATTTTCTTGTTAACGAAAAAGTTTATGCTAAAAATTGGAAAAAGTCCAATTAAAGTTTGTAAATTTTGGGGGTATTTACTCCAAAAAAAAAATCACTAATTTAGAATTATTGTGTTTTTTTGGAGATTTTAGGATGCATTTTTATAATTAAATAGTCACTTTAAATAATTTCAGTAAAGGGTATTTTAGATATTTTCTGAATTTGATTCTGGTTTTGAAAATTTCGGAGATTATATTCGGTTTAGGAAATTTTGAGGATAGAATGAGTAGACACCAACATTTATCTTTAGAGTGCATATATAATACATTCTAAGAAGCTAGGTGAGCTACTTTTTGGAAGTGCTGATCTATGCAAGGATACAATAAGAAGAGAATAGTAGATTAATCACCTAAGACTAAAACAACAGCAAGATGAATATAAGTATGTAGTCTCCATTAAGTTCAACCGTTATGAGCTCAAAGAAGAAGATACCAATATACTTCATACCAAGCATGGTTCATTATATCGATGTCAGAATCAGTAATGGGCTCCTAGCGGACCAATATATACAATATGTTACAGTACCATATTGAACTGCCCAAACTAGTAAGTAGTTAAGAAAAAAGAGCAGAATTGGTTATCTTTGACTATTTTTTTTCTAAGACTGTTTTAAGAGGATAACCACAACAAATTATATATATATATTTGAACAAAGAAAGCTTGTATTCGATTCAAGAGCAATGAAGAGAATACAAGTGGGGGGAGGGGAAGAGAAAGCAAAATAAAGAAAATATGGCCCTCAGGCGCAGAAGAGGACAATAATAGATGCAACAACACAACACTACAGTAAGAAGGACAGAAAAGCAAAGGCTTCCGAAGCAAGATCGAAAGGGGATCTTTTATGGTTGTCAAAAATCCTAATGTTGCGCTCATGCCATACCCTGTACCGCTAGAACATAATCAGCCAAAAAAGCCGTTCAGCTTCCTTGTGCGAACCAGCGGGCCCACCGAACCAAGGCTGAAAGTCTAAGGGGAAGAAGCTAATGTGAGAGAGCCTGAGAAGAGCTTCTAACCATCCTTTGTAAAGGTACAGTCCGTGAAGATATGGAAATGCATCTCATCTTGGGTGTTGCAGAGGATGCATGTCGGAGAGATTTAAAGATTCATGGCAATAAGTCTATCTTTTGTTAAAAGGCATTGCCTTTCCATGAGCCAACCGTACAGGGAGAAGGCCGGTGGGTAATCCTTTTGCCATATAAAAGGAGACTTTGGATCTGTAATCCCTTCAAAGTTCAATAAGCGGTAGAGACGATTAGTGCGAAACTCTCCATTAGCATTCCATTTCCACGAGATTGAATCAACCCCCGAGGAAGGAAGGAAGAGGATGAGATCAGTAATCAGGTTATGAAGGAGAGAGGTGGGAACGAGATACCTGAAGTTGAGGTCCCAACCAATCACCCCGCCCGACGGATCTCGAACTCTAGCATCCAGAAGGTCCGGAGAGCAAGCCGCAAAGAAAAGAGCCGAATATCTGTCTCGAAGCCTCTCTCCATGGAACCAAGGTACATCCAAAATCTGAACATGGAGCCATCTCTGATAATGAAAGAAAATGAATTTCTGAGGATATTGAATAGACCGCTGATTTGCCTCCAAATCGAAGATAAGCAGAGTCGGTCTCCTTGCAGTAGTTCGGCCAACCTAGGATAAAGCGAAAGAACGATGGCTTGCCAAGGCATCCCCTCGGCTGGAAGAGCTTCCAGACCCACATGCCCAACCTGGCCCGATTATGAGAAGGAAGATCCAAGACGCCAAGCCCGCCTTCCTCCTTGATGCGAGTAAGTGAATCCCAGTTAACCAGGCAACGTCCCTGAGCCAAGCCAGTAAATTACCTCTTCCCGTCCAAAGGAAGGTCCTTCTCCTTCTGTCGATGATCTTCATAACCCAACGAGGTGCCGGAAAGATGGAGAAGAAATACGACACCTGACTCATAAGAACACTGTTGATCAGAGTCAAGCGATCAGCCCTTGAGAGAAAGGAACCATGTTGGGAAGCTAGAGTAGAATCAACTCTCGAGATTAAATGAGACCAGTCCACCTTGCTGAGGTTTCCCACATGCAAAGGGAGGCCCAAATAGTTAAGATGGGAAGGTCCCGACCGAACATCCAAAGATATCTATAGCTAGCGTACCCTTAGCATTGTCCCCCGCAATATGGACGACCTTGGTTTTCAGAGCATTGAGCTTCAGGCCAGAACAAAGGTCGAAACACCTAAAAAGAAACCCAAGCGAACTGATGGAAGCCTCATCGGCCTTAGAAAACAGAAGCAAGTCGTCGGCGAATAGAATATGAATCAGGCCTATATTTGATTTGTGACATTGTTTGCATATGAAAAGAGTTTTACTACATATACTCACTGGAAAAGTGAATTGGGTATTTGTTTGCTGGCAAGATCTATGACAGAAAAGGTGGAAGCAAATAGAAAAATGAAAGATGGTGGCAGTGGAAGAGACTTAAAGAATGAAAAGAAATAAATAAAAGGGCTTATAGAAGAAAGTGGTAAAAAGCGGTGGTGATGGAAATGTTCATTATCAAGATAACAAAAGGAGTCCTGCCTTCCTCAGAAGTTGGTGGATGGGTGGATGGCCGGGAAGGTCTTGCACCTTTAGTGATGGAAAGGGAATGGGAGCATAGCATCCTCGGTTGATGATCGAATAACGGGATCGGAGTAATCACTTATTTTGAGAAAAACTCAGTAACTTCTGTAATCAAATTCAGCTTTGCTACTAACCATCTTAAACCAACAAGCACTACAAAATAAATTTTTAAAAATAAGCCTTTTGAAATTGATGCCTGACATAGTCTCCCGCCAGATTTGGCAAACCAACACAATCTTTAGGCGCTGGTTTTGGCAAATATGGAAAAAATTGAAGCCGATTTCCCTCGTTAATAACACATTGCTAGCAACAAAGTTTTGACTTAATTGTAGTTTTATACATTAAATTAGTGAATCAAAACATTTGTCAAGTAAGATTTGGAGAAATTAATCCAAATTAAAGTTAAATAATATATTTTTTAATTAATCATTAATCCCATATCGTTAACTAAAAAAATGCAAATATGGAAAAGGATAAATATGGGCGCTAGTACTAGCACCGATATCCTAACTTATACACTATTAAATTCTGGCTTCGATTTATTTGCTCCCAAAAATGTCTAAATTATTCACTGTACCAGTGCTGATTTTTAATTGAATATGGCGGTGGTTTTCTATTAAATTTTTGTAATGAAAAAATTTGAGAAGAAAATTAAATTCATGCGAATACAAGAATATAAAAAGGAAACTTGCAAATATTTCTGCCCAAAAGTTTCTTCTGCCTTTGAATGTGATTTTGCACCAAGTTAGGTTGATTTTGACTCAACTTTTGAGATAATGAATTCTAAATATTTTCGAGCTCTTTCCAACCATATTTAGATAATAATACTGCAAACTATGTAGAATAAATTCAATTTTGTCTTGTGCCTGAGTGCAATTTGTAAATTTAAGCCTAAACTACCTTTTCGACCAAACCCCTATTTCAAAATTTCTAGCAAATCTCTGCATTCACTATTTCTTTATTTGCTTTATTCTTTACAAAAATAAACCTTAAGAAATTAAATTTTCAATTTGGAAAGACCTTAACTAACCTCAAAATCACTACATGAAACAAAAATTACTACAACTTTCCATATCTTGACTCCTTGAAACAGGATCATCTTGGACAACCATAGCATCACAGAGTCACTAAAAATTTGGATGCTTTTGATCATTATTTCATCAGCAGTTAGGACTGAGCCTAACTTGGACTCCGACATGAAAACACATTGTTATGAAAAGACCAATAAGGTATTGTATGGTACCCATTTTAAATTGCCTAAACTAGTTAAGGAAAAGAGAATTGGTTGTTTTCGGAATAAATTTGTTTTTAAAATATTTAAAGTGGAGAACCTATGTAAATATGTTATAATTGATGTGTAACGTTATTTTACACATAAAAAGAGATCTAGCACTTGTACTAATCGATATTGTGAAGTCATTATTGATTCGCTAATGAACTAGTATAATATCCCCATACCACCCCTTATGGGCAATATAATTTAAAACTTAAGTATCGATCTTAACTAAACCTAAAACCTTTGTGTGAAACAAAAATTACTAGAATTTGGAGATATGTTTGATAATTTCCATAGATACATATATATTGATATATTAAGAATATAAATGTATAGATTGGTCTATTTCCTAACAGCTTAAGCTTTTGAAAAAGTTGATCATCCAATCAAATTTAACATGATATTAGAGCACGAGGTTGTGACTTCCAATCCTCCTACCGTCATTATTTTAAAAAAATTACCTCTCACCTCAATTAAGTCGATCCACTTGTTGGACTTGGGTTGGGAGCGTTAAGAATATAAATGTATAGATTGGTCTCTTTCTTAACATCTTAAGCTTATGGACAAAGTTGGTCATCTAGTCAAATTTAACATGCACAAAAGTCTAAATCCATATGTTGATACCTTGAAACTAGGCTAACCTTGGACAACCACATAGGCAAAATGACAATGTCAAAGTTTGATCCTTTTGGTAACTATTCTAGCTGCTGCAACTGGGACTTGCAATTGGGACTAAGCCTAACTTAAAGTTTGACATGAAAAAGGAAGAAAAAATCATTCATTAACAATGGCTTCTTCCCAATTTTGACGTGTTACAAGTGCTAGAATAAGAAAAACACTAGTAAACTAGCTTAAATGGATTGCCCATTTCTATCTGTCGTGTTCGTAATTTGCTCTCAACCAGAAGATGAATGTTTGGAATTCCTAGTTTGACTTTGACTTGAGATATTTTACTTTGACCTTGAATTTTTCTTAATGCTGAAAGTTGGACAAATCAATAATTTTACACTTCCATCTTATGTAGAAAAGGAACTCGTGTTGAAACATATGAACAACCAAAATTTATATCTCATGGCTAGAGAAATTATCCAATTTCTCATATTACTACTGGCTTTGATATGCGCTCAACTGACAGAACCTACTCTTTGCAATGGAGCTCTAACCTCAGGCTGTATTCCTGTTGAAAGAAGTGCTCTACTTGATTTTAAGCATGGCATAAAAGATCCCTCAAACAGGCTATCTTCTTGGAAGGGTGAAGACTGCTGCAACTGGGAAGGTGTGACTTGCAACAATCATACTGGGAATGTTGTCAAGCTAGACCTCCGGAATCCACACCCTTTCCTAGACACTTATGATCTGCCATACAACAATTAAGTGGGGCTTAGGAGGTAAGTTGAGGTCTTCATTACTTGTTCTTAAGCACCTCAAGTACTTGGACTTGAGCATGAACAATTTTGGAGGAGCTAATATTCCAGAGTTCATGGGATCATTCCATCAACTCCAGTATCTGAACCTCTCCAGAGCTGGGTTTGGTGGATTCCTACCTCACCAACTTGGAAATCTCTCCAATCTTCAGTATCTAGACTTGTATGACTTGTATCACTACTATGGGGATCCGGTCCGTGAATTTAGCATTGATGATGCACTCTGGATTTCTAACCTTTCTTCTCTGAAGTATGTCAATGCGAAAAATGTTCAGTTTGGAAATAATACTCAGTGGCTGCAAGCTCTCAACATACTTCCTTCTATTAAGGAAATATATTTGTCTTCTTGTGGTATTGAATACATTCCACTCTCACTTCCATATGTGAACTTTACTTCACTTTCTATTCTTGATTTGTCTGATAATTTCTTCAACTCTACAATACCCAATTGGTTATTCAACATAAGTGGCCTCGAGTATCTTGACCTCAGTAACAACGACTTTACTGGTCGTATTCCACCGGCCTTTAGGAATTTGGCATCACTGAAAGAACTCAGTTTATCTGACAACTTTCTTCTTCAAGGGAAAATACCGAATTCATTTCAAAATATATGCAAGCTGCAAACTCTCAGGTTATCTGGCATAAATATCAGCATGGATTTATCAGAACTCGATGAAGTATTTTCTGGTTGCATTAAGACAAGCTTAGAGATTCTGGACTTACGCAGTACTGGACTTAGTGGTCAGCTACCTGAATGGCTATGGGAGCTTAGAAAACTTAAATTACTACATTTGTTCGACAATCAGATTTCAGGCCCTATTCATGTATCCCTTGGACAGCTAGCGTCACTACAAGAACTCGAATTAAGTAATAATCTCATGAATGGGACAATCTCAGAAAGTGTTGGGTGGCTAACTGAGCTAATAATTTTGGACCTTAGTTACAACTCATTGATGGGTGAAATGTCTGAAACACATTTTGGCAACCTCACGAAACTAAAGTATTTAGATTTGTCATCAAATTCATTGGTTCTAAAGGTTAAGAGCAATTGGCTTCCTCCTTTTCGGCTTCAGGTCCTTCGGATGCGATCATGTACGCTGGGTCCTAATTTCCCTTCATGGCTCCAGATGCAAGAAAATATTTTTTATATTGAAATACCTAAATCTGGTATATCTGACATTATGCCAGATTGGTTTTGGAGCCTAATTACCAGAGCCGAGACTGTGGATATCTCTCACAATCAAATTAGTGGTCAGCTACCCAATTTAATGCATCTAAAAAACCTTCTTAATTTCTTTTTAGGTTCTAACTACTTTGATGGTCATCTTCCTTATTTTCCTCCCAGTTTGCTTGTATTAGATCTATCAAACAACTCATTCACAGGAGCAATTCTCCCAGGCACCATGTTGAGTATGCCTAACATCTATTATTTATTTCTTTCAAAAAATAACTTAACTGGCGAAATTCCCCCTTCTATATGTCTGCTGCAAGGATTGGTGGTTTTTGATATTTCAAGGAATAATTTATCTGGAAAGCTGCCTGATTGTTGGAATCAAACTTCCAAGATTGCAGTTTTGGATTTTTTAAACAACCATATTTCTGGAGGCATTCCTGAGTCAATGTTTTCCATATTATCACTTCAAGAATTGCACTTGGGCAATAATTATCTATCTGGAGAATTACCTCTATCCTTGAAGGGTTGTCAGGCACTAGTCCTTCTTGACATTGGAGATAATGAACTAAGTGGTGAAATTCCATCATGGATAGGAGAAAGTCTAATTTCTCTCAAGATCCTCAAGCTGCGATCAAATATGTTGGTTGGGGAGATTCCTCCAAATCTTTCAAGACTAGATAATCTTCAAATTCTTGACCTTGCAGATAATGAGCTCTCTGGCACCATTCCAAGGATCTATGGAAATTTTACTGCCATGAAAGTCATTAGAAAATTTCCTGAATCGATCAGACATGCATATGAAAATAGTGGTTATGAGGAGAACATGCTGGTGCTAACTAAAGGAAATACACAAGAGTATGATGAGTTGCTTTCGCTTTTGAATATTATGGACCTTTCAGATAATAACTTATCAGGACGGATACCTGAAGAAATAACAACCCTTTCAGGTTTGTTCAGCCTAAATTTATCTGGAAATCATTTAACAGGAGAAATCACAGAAAAGATCAGCGCACTGCAACAACTGGAGTCTCTTGACTTGGCAAGGAACAACCTTTTCGGTGCAATCCCTTCCACCATAATGTCACTAACCTATTTGGGTTATCTGAACTTGTCATACAACAATTTGTCTGGTGAAATTCCACTTGGTAATCAATTCATAACCTTCAGTTCATCTGTCTATATTGGCAACCCTGGTCTTTGTGGATTTCCTCTGAATCAAAGTTGCAAGGGCAATGAGACACTGCAAGGTCAGAATACTTCAGATGGTGAAGACGGACATAAGATGATCTGGTTATATGCGAGCATTGCAGCTGGATTTGTTGTAGGATTTTGGGCTGTCTGGGGCACATTGATTCTTAATAAAAACTGGAACCTTTGCTACTTCCGATTCATCGACAACATGTTTGACAAAGTGTATGTGTTCATGATGGTGAACCTATCCAGAATCTAAAGATATTCTTGTAGCTGCAGACAAATTATACATATATGAAGCATCTCGACAAATTATATTATACTTGATAGAGAAAGAACATAACATCGATGGACGTGGATCGCAAGAATTGGGTCAATAAAATCTGATCGCTCAATTCAGTGGATGGTACAGATGAATCACGGAGTAAATTAATCCGGATAAAAGAACGTGATAATAGTTACATGCATATGGCTCGTCCTTTGACAATATCAATGCTCATCTCGCTGGGGTCTGTTGCCTGTATCTCCACTTGGATACCATCAAGCTCCCTCTTGAATCTGTCCTTTGAACTAGCATACAACATCTTGCTCCTCACTCTTGATGTATCTGGAGACCTGCATGCAAAGTAACTTCTTTATATATATATTGTTCCTTAATATATGGAGCATGTTGCTTTAAATAATAGATTTAAAGATATCAGAAAAAACAGAGCATTTTATTGATTTCCATACCAGGAAAAGAAGAAGATCTTGCTCTTTTGGCAATTCTCGTCGGTGACGAAGTCGAAGTCAAAGACGGCGTAGCGGCACTCGCTGGGCGGCAAGGAGGCGGCCAAGTCATCGTAGCTCTCCTCCGGCTGGCCGAGCTTCTCCACCGTCACCTGTTGCAGCTTCTCCTCGATCTTGAAGACGATGAAGCGGAAGCTCCTCTTGGCCTTCAGCTCCAAGAACTTGAGCTTGCACTCGTCGTGCACGGCCATTCCTGATGCCGAGTTCGCCTTTGCATGCCAACCCAATGCAGTAATATTAATCAGCAGCTAAAGTAAATATAATATGATCATGCAATTCTTTGTTAAAACAAAATTAAGTCCTTGCAATTCATCTGAAATGTCTTGAGTTTAAAACAAAATTAAGAAACTAATGAGGATGCTTACCATGATTTCTTTGCAACAAGGAATGGCAGGCCAAGGAGGAGACAAGAGAAGGGAGGAGAGGGGAGGGGGAGGGAGCAAGTGATCCTTGGAATGGGTCATGGGGGGAGCTCTTAAATGATACTTTGTGAGGGGGGGAGAAAAAGATGGGAATGAGAGGATTTGATGGAGGGAAATGAAGGTGGAAAGCAGCTTATTTTTAGTCTTACTTATTTGACTTGGTCATTTATCCATTTTTAGATCCGATCATAATTATATGTGATATGTGTTTTTCATTCAAAGTCAAAATATAAGTTAATATCATTTTTGGCTCATTTTGATTAAATAAGTACTAATTAGGTAATGCTTGATTAGTTTAGACCATTTAAAGACTAATTTAAGTTATGTACAGGAATATATTATACATATATGACTATAAAAGAGAGGAAAAAGAGAGCAGGCAAATTTTAGAGATGAAGTGGGAGGGGATTTGAGTGCATAATGAAAAATGAAAATGGTAATTTAGGATATGAGTTTTAAGATATGGGAAAACGAGGTAGTAAAATAGTTGAAATACTCATTAATTTTTTTATTGCTGCTTTGCGATGGGAGAAAGCTGAGGTGGCAAACATTGGAACCACCCTCCTTAAGTAGGGATTAGGGATGACAATAATACCCGTTTAAGCGGGTACTCGCGGATATTTATCCGTTTATGACGGATACTGAGAGTAATATTATATTCGCGGTGATGTCATGAATAAATTTTTTACTCGTTTATTATATGGGATAGGTACATATATTATAGTACTCATATCCGCGAGTACTTGCTACCCGTGAATATAAATATAATTATAAAATTATCCTTATATACATAAACTAAAAAATCCTAAATCTCTTTTTTTTCTTAGAACCTATGTTGTTGTTGACATTTATTTCATTATTGTGAGTTTGAATAATAATAAAATGTTGTAATTTGTGATTTTCAAAGTGTCATGGATAACCACAAAATATCCACCGTAACGAGTACCCATTTCTAATACCCCGGGGGGAATTAAACAGGTATGGTATCATATATCTTTCATGGTGTGGGTAACGGGGAGGCACCCCTCGTACCCACCCCGCCCCATTGACATCCCTAGTAGGGATGATAATTTTATTCACATTCGTCAACTAAAAATCGCATCCACACTGTAACTGATTCATATTCGTAAATAAAAATGGATATGGATGAAGATATGAATTAAAAAAATTTGTATCCGTGCGGATGTGGTGTAGATACGGATATGGATGCGGATTTGCATCATATCCGCATCGTATCTGCAACCGTATATGAAAAAAAATACTATTTTTACTCATACAAATATTACTTAATATATATTATATACGTAGATTTTATGATAAATTACCTATGAAATCTTAATTTTTTATTAAATACAATGCAGATGTAGATGCAGTGTGGATATCCGCATCTTGATGCAGTGCGGATAGGAATGTGTGGTGCAGATGTACGGTGCGATTGCGGATTATCCAATATTCGCACCATATCTAGCTAATTCAATGTCATTCATATTCGTAAGATATATATATATATATATATATATATTGGATGAGTGCATACAAATTTTATCCCACTATACATTATCTCAAATCTTGATCATTGATTGCTACTTATTAGGAAAAAAACCCTTAGAGATTTTGAGAATCACATAAGTAACCCCGAAAGTTCTAATTTTTTTTAAAAAAAGAAAGAAATAATAAATCTAACCTAACTTTTAATTTGCATCAAATCTAATCCAAAATTTAGAATTAATACCAATTATATCCCACCATCAAGTCGTTTTAATGAAATAGCTAATTGCTGGCGTGGCATCCAGTTAGCACCTAATATATTAATTTTTTAATACTTATATACATAAGTTATCAGTCGAACATTAAAAAAAAAGTTAATTAGTTGTTGACGTAGCGTCCCAGTCAATTTGGGTGAGGACGGTTGTCAGGTTAGGATTTTATTTGTTCTTTTTTTAATAGTCGACTGCTAACTTGTGTATATAAGTATTAAAAATTCAATATATTATGTGTTGAGTGTTGACTGGGATACCACAGCAACAACTAGTTGTTTTACTAATAGCAACTTGACGATGGAATATAATTGTGTTAATTCGAAATTTTGGATTAGATTTAATATAAATTAAAAGTTGGATTAGATTTATTAATTTCATTATAATTTGAGTTAAATTCATTAGTTTTTTCTTAAAACATGATGTGCTCCAGTAATGGTGAATTTATTTTCTTATCTTTTTTAGTAACGTGAACATTGAAAGTCGTATGGACAAATTTGCTAAACAATATGAAATCAATTGGATTATTTTTTAGTTCAAAATACATGTTATTTTTTGTTTTTTTTATAAGCTCATTTTCTCATTTCTTTCTTGAGCTACTGTACGTAATACATGTGGATTATAATTTAATTTTGCAATTTCAGCAAAAAACTCGAGATGTGCATCAGAGCGGGTCGAGTGGATCGTTGGAGGTCGCAATCGAAGGTATGACCCTTGCGCACAAAAAATTACCTTAGTCAAGTAGGAAATTTGAATTTGTGTTCGAGTCAGGTCTGGATCACTTTGGGTGTGGTTTGGTTGAGTATATGGGTCAAATTAGAAGAAGATTAAAGTTAGGATCATTATGGTCAATTCATCAATAAATTAAAAAAAGAAATATAAGTGGAGAATTAATCGTACGGCTCCCAGAGAGGAGTTGCACACAACCCAAGGAGAGGGAGTTCACTCACTGAAATCGAAATGAGAGTTTCGCCGCAGGGATTCATCGGCGCACTCGCCCGTTGAAACCTTCTTCTCCAGCGTCTTCAATCCAAGGTGAGTGGCTTAGGACTGGTTTTATGCTTAGGTTTGGAGTCGATTTTGATTTGGAGAAGTGAAACTGGATTTTTTCGAAATTTCTTGTTCTCGATGAACTTTAGATCTGGAAACCGAAGTTTTCTTCAGAGGATGTGCCTCCTTATTGTTTTCGGCTAATTATGGTAGTACGTAGTAGGTTGTATTTAGGGATGATTTCATGCCCTAGTGTGGCTGAATTTTCTGTGTGGATGAGTTGAAGTTTTTGAAATTTCAGTTTCCAGCTTTTAATGCTCGTAAAGTTCCACGTTTTAGAGATTTCAATAGGGAGGGTGTGCCTCCCTTGTTGTTCTATTGATAATGGCAGTTTTCGAATATAATTTAGGGTTGTTAATTTGTTATCATGCTTGGTTTGGCCGAATTTTGGTGGTGGAGAAGTTGTTTATGGAATTCCAAATTTTCCAACTTTAGACCCTTGTTGTTTCCATCATTTGGATATTGTTTTTGGAAGTATGATTTCCCTTGTGTTGTTCGCTAAAAACAATGAAATTACTCTTCTGCACATTTTTCTTATGTTTGAAATTACTTATAGTCATTACATATTTTGTAGGAGGAACTCACACGGTCTCACAAGTGGCCCTTGACCCATGTGACACGCCATCCCTCCTCGGCCAATCGCCCCTATTCTCGGCACTACAAGCCTCCGTAAGCAATTAGGACTCGATTTTCACCAGCCTAAACTCATCGGCCTCGACGCCACACTTAGCGACCAGAGCTCGGTTTTCACCAATCTTGCTTGTCGGCCTCAATGCCTATGACGGGCTCCCACACCCCAACAACCCCAAGCGTGCTTCTCGCGAGCTCAGTTTTCACCGAATTTGGTCCGGCTTTGGTCCTAAATGTGGTCTTCGACTCAACCTGGCACGCTCTAAATGAGCAAACACGACCCCAAGCGTGCTTTCTCGCGAGCTCGGTTTTCACCGAGTCTAGTCATCGGCCCTAAATGCAGCCTCCGGCTCATCCCGGCACGCTCTAAATGAGCAACACGACCCCAAGCGCGCTTCTCGTGAGCTCGATTTTCACTGAGCATGGTCTTCGGCCTTAAATGCGGCCTCCAGCTCAGCTCAGCACACTCTAAATGAGCTACACGACTCCAAGCGTGCTTTTAGCGAGCTCGGTTTTCAGCGAGTCTGGTCCTCGGCCCTAAATGCGGCCTCCGGCTCAGCCTGGTACACTCTAAATGAGAAAACACGATCCCAAACGCGCTTCTCACGAGCTCGATTTCCACTGCGAGAGTCTGGTCATTGGCCACTACGCTACCATCCTCGGCCTCAGAGCCCTCAACGATTAGAGTCGGTACTTTCACCAATTTGACTCGTCGACCCCAACGCCTTACTCATAATTACCAAATAGGTAATTCCAAATTTAAAAATTATCTTTCTAAGGCAGAAATACAATTAACAAAACCTCAGCAATCGAAATGTCAATCAAACTCGGCAAGCGCACAACAAGGATAGACACAAAAAGATATCATTTCATTCATAAAGTCTCATAAAGGGATATTTACACTTACAAACACATGGAAGGTAGCTTACAAAAGAGAAAATAAGGCATAAAGGTACAGCTCTCAAAGAGTGCAACAAAGAAAAGGTACTCTTCTCTGGAGCTCTGCAAGCGAAAAACTCGACCAACTGTCTGTTAATTACCAGAATTTAATCCCACATACAGATCTATTGACAGAAACATCCCGCAACCCGGGAGTTGAAGGGGAAGGAGGAGTGAAAGCCCCCCTTAGGCAGAAATAAACTTGTTTGAGGCTGGTTCTTACCTTGGTTTTAGAAAGTTAGATTCTGACTTCATCATGCTTGTTTTGGGCATTTAGGTGAAGTCGTTTGTAGGTCTAGTTGCTAGCAGAGTGATGCTGAAATTTTCATAGTTGTTTGGGGGCTGATTTGGCCGAAACATTAGGGGTGAAAACATAATGATTTATTTCTGATTTGTAGGTTCTTTAAAGATGTTTTGACTGAGATGTTAAGGGATTGAAACCAGGTAGACAACATACATAAAATTTTAGGTTCATACATGTGATACTAGGGCTGAAAAAATGTGGTCTTGTTATAGATAAAAACGAGTATGTTCTTACTGAATTTCTCATGTGGTTAATCTAGTTAAAGGTATGTTGATTAAATCCTGAGTTAATTTCTGAATTCTTGTGGTTTTAATACACGGGCATTCAAGAAGTTGCAAAGTCTGAAATTTTAGCAAGAGCTCAAATTTGAATGTGTACCACAGTAGCTAAAAAAATTCAGTGTTGTATATGATTTCCTTAGCTTAGTTGTTGATGTTAACTTTGAGGTTAAGTGAGGGAGAGCCAAAATGCAAGGAAATCTGGATTTAAGGGTTGTTGGAAATTTCAGCCAAAGGGTGGGACTGCTATGGTTAGTTTGGGGAAATCATATGGCGAAAAACTTCTACTTTTGAGCGTTGAATGTTGCCCTTTAGATGTGGGTTGAATGTAGGCCGGATTATGCTTTTCTCGAGGCTGCCATTTAACCTTAGTTGGGTACAGGTTGAGTTGCCCGCCAAGTGTTTGGTGAAATTCCTCATTGCGATGAGTATGCTGAAATTTCACAAACATTACTGATTTTGATAAATTTGTCGAATATGAGATTGAATTTGATTGGCGTGAGGTGGTGTGGTGTGTGGCTGGTTGTTTGGGGCCTGAGGAAGGGTCGGGTTGGGTGTATCTATAAGTGCACCCAGAGTGTTCGACAAAATGCCACACCCACTCGAGTTAATTTGATTTTGAGTGTGTATACATGTTTTGTATGATCATGATTGTGCATGTGATATGATTGATGGCCGAGCCGAGAAGCGCGTTAGTAGGCTAATCTAATGCCCGACTCAACGAGTATGGATTATAGGTCGGGAAACTCGTCAGAGAGCTACATTGGCGATTGACCCTGAGTGACATTGATTGGATGGATATTCCCAACCAAAGGGGGCAGCGAGACTAGTCGATCATCCTAACTCGTGAGGCCGGGAGCGGTAAGCTTGCTAAAGGGCCATCCTAGCGATCGACCCGTGTGATTGACTATTGTGTGCTTATTATGCTGTTTATGGACAAATGATTGGTATGCATGCTAGAGTTGTTATTTGTTTATTTATATGGCATGATTACTCGTATGATTTCATAATGCTATTTATATTATTTTTTGCTTAACGGGGGCTCGGTACGAGCCGCTCACTGAGTCCTGTACGTGAACTCATGTCATTTTCTTTTATTTGTTGCAAACTCTGATCAGTGGAGGTACGCGGGTACCTAGAGTGTGCGGTTGGAGGTGCAAGCCCGTCTATCCTTTCCTTGTGTCATAGTCATAGGAGAGTCGAGTCATTGTATTGTGTTGGCATCTTGTTCATTAAATTCTTTGGAGATTGATGGTTTATTTCGTTGTTGTCATGACATCTATACTTTTGACATGTTGGGCATATTATAAAAGCGCATCCTTTTGTTATGTCATATGAATGGTGTACGGTAGGCTTCGGGGTATGAATCTGTAATCTCGGTCGGTCGCATGACCTTGAGTTTGAGGTGTGACAACAGTTGATCCCTCCGATAAATACGTTACCTATTACAACATTTTATTAATTGCATATTTTCAACTCTATGTTTAAAATAATATATGAGAACATCATAATTTCTTTTTGGTCAACTTATACTGACAGCAAGTTTGTAAATGTAGGAGTGTGCATGGGTATCGAGTAAACCCGGAACCACCGGTTGGAACCTACCCGATCGGGTAGGTTCCGGGTAGACTCAAATTAAATTTGGGTAGGGTCCGGGACAAAAATTAAGGAACATGTTAAAACAGGTTCTGGTTTCAGGTCCAACACATCGAGTACCCGGAACCTATATTAAAACCTATTGGAATATGTTCTAAATCCCGCTGAAACATATTCTTGAACATATTGTGGAACCTGTTCTGCAACCTATTGGAACCTGCTATGGAACATGTTCTAGAACTTGTTAGAACATGTTTTGGAAACTGTTGTAATATGTTCTGGAAACTGTTGGAATATGTTCTAGAACCTGTAAATGAACATATTCCAATAGGATATCCGGAACCAGAATCGAAATCGAAACCTATGGTTCCAGGTAGGGTCCGGTTACAAGTTCCAACATGGTAGGATCCGATTTCAAAACTAAGAAACCGATCCTATATAGGGTAGGGTCCGAGTATTATGAAAAATATAGGATACCCGACTCGCTTACCCCTATCTAAATGTTGTGATATAAACATATTATGATCTTAAATATATAAAAAATAATGAATAATTCACGTAAAATCTCATGTACTAGAGAATAATTCACCGGACATCTTGTGTAATTTAAATATTTGGTTGAAGACTCTTTCAAATTTCGCTGGTACCTCCAAAGGTGTCTGGTTGAATGAAATAGATAGAAAATAGAATAAAATATTTTTATATCTTATTTATCTTCTTATTTGATTATATTTTTTTGATAAAAAATAGATGAATCATAAGAAATGCATAAGAAATAATAGTGTTCCTCACTTTTCTAATTCTTTCAATAATTTTTTTAATAATTATAAAATAATATAAAACTATATTATTAAATTAATTAATTTTATAATTAAGTATGTTAAAAATAAAATACTCTATACAAACAGTGTCTAATTTTGAATATTATTACTTTATAGAGATTTAATTATTTTTTATGAAATGAAAATGAATGATCATTTCTATTTTTTAAAATTAATAAGTTATCTTAGATTAATTTATATTTATTATATTTACAATTAATATTATATTTTTAAAAATTATTTTACACTAATCCACGTTATTATGACATTTTTTTCCGGTAAAGCGCGTTCATTCATTGAATGAGATAAAATATTTCAACTTACAAAACCTTGTAAGCGATAAAGCCATCAGCAAACTACATATAGCTGCTTACAAAAGCTAATAAACGAGAGAGAAGATTATTGACGTTTCAGTTCACGTTATCCGACTTCCGATAGTTTTCCCATGTAGAGAGGACCATCAGAACAGTGCCATTTGGATCCGAAGGAACGTTGTCAAAGGTGCATGCATTCCTCGAATACCATAAACTCCATAGCAGTGCACAGATCTTTGAGAGATCATCTACGCCTAGGGTCTTTCTTGCATGCATCCACCAAACGGGTACCGAGGAGACGTTGGTTGTCGATGGTATTTCGATGGCGAGACGGTGCCAGGCTTCTTTAGCAAGAGACATGTGAGGAATAAATGGATTGCATCTTCAGGACAATTTTGACATAAGGTACAATTTACATCTTGTACATGGATCTGCTTGCATTGGAGAGTCGTCTTCGTCGGCAGTGAGTCATGCATGAGGCGCCAGATAAAAATCTTTTATTTCGGTGGCAGCTTAATTTTCCATATGCTCGTCCACGGCATTGGTGATGGAGTGGTGGCATGATCTGCTGAGGTTGAGCAAGCAAGCCGATAGCCAGATGAAACAGTGTATTGGTCGTTTGTGTTATAGTGCCAGTAGGGTTTATCTTCACCCTGAATAATCTCAGTTGAGAGGATTACATCAGCCAACGAACTTGGAAAGGAGGTGCGGATGAGAGGTGCATTCCACATGTATGTATCTCGATCAAAAAATTCCGAGATCAGAAGCTGACGGTGAGGTGCATGCTATGGTCTGTTGATTGCAAATGATGGAGTACAAGGGAGCCATGGAGTGGTATGGATCGGTTGAATTGTGGAGGAGCCAATCTGCCATCTGAAGCCATCTCGTAGTAATTCGTGACCTCGAACGATGCTTCACCAGCCTCAAGAGGGATTACAACCCGCAGAAGAGTCCATGAAAGTACAATATGGGTAGTATTTACCCTTCAAAGTGAGACTTAGAAGTAAGGTTGGTTGTTTCATGAGTCACCAACCTTGCTTAGCTAGAAGAGAAAGATTTTGAGCCCTATAGTCTTTGAAACCCATGCCACCTTCTGCAAAGCTCCTGCTTAAAACTTTCCAATTGATCCAATGTATACTTTTCTTACCCACTCTTGAGGACCACCAGTATGATGCACACAGCTTATTGATTCTATTACATATGGCATCGAAGATGAAGAAGCTTGACATTGCATATGTTGGGATGGCATTTAATACCGACTTTATAAGCACTGCTTTGCCAGCCCTCGACAGAAGCTTCGAGGACCAGGATTGGATTTTCTTCTCTATACGATGAATGATGAACTCAAAAGTAGTCTTCTTCGATTTATTGATCAAAGCTGGGAGACCCAGATACTTGTCCTGGGAGCCGATATTTGAGATACCCAAAGTACTGCATATCTCCGAGCACAACTGAGGTGGACAAAAATTGGAGAAACAGACCACAGATTTGCTGACATTGAGTTGTTGGCCGCTTATCTCTGCAAACCTGTTAAGGAGGAGTTTGAGTGTACCTGCATGATGCAAATTAGCCTTGCTGAATAATATTACGTCATCTGCAAATAGAAGAGAATTTATTTCCGGACATCTGCGATTTATTTGCACCCTCTAAGGTTCTGTTGTGTCCTTGCTTGCTCCAGTAGAAGATTGAATCCCTCAATGGCCATAACAAATAGAAAGGGTGAGAGTGGATCTCCTTGACGGAGTCCACGAGTTGGGGTGAAAGAACCATATGTCTTGCCGCTTACAAGAACTGAGTAGGAGACAGTTTGGGTGCATTGCTTTATAATATCAATGAATTTTGTATGGAAACCCATAGCTTGAAGAATGGCAATTAGGCAGGGCCATTCCAGCCGATCAAACGCCTTACTCATATCGAGTTTTATAGCCATGTCATGAGAGAGACTTTTTTGCTTTGTCTTTAAATGATGCATCAACTCATGAGCAAGGAGAATCTTGCTCATGTTATCAGAGATAAGTCTACCCTTTATGAATACACATTGATTTTTTTAGATTATTTTGTTCATGAGAGGCTGAATGCAATGGACTAGGATATTTGAGAATGCCTTGTAAATAAAATTACTAAGATTGATAGGCCTTATGTGATTCATGTTTTGCAGAACTTTCGTTTTTGGGATGAGTGCAATGGAGGTTCTGTTCAAAACTTTTAATATCCGTCTACTTCTGAAGAATGAAGCAGCCGCTGCAGTGATGTCATCTTCTATTAGAGACCAGAAGTGTTTGAAGAAGTGGCATGTGAAGCCATCAGGACCTGGTGCACTATCTGAGTTGAGGGAGAAGATCGCCTGTTTAGTTTCTTCTTTTGAGACTGGCCGAAGAAGCCAGCTATTCATGCGGCTGGTAATTTTTTTGTAGGGGAAGCTGAAGTCATGGTCTGAAATGATCTGGTTGTTTGATGAGTAAATATCGGAAAAATATTCTTGCGCAATTGATGCAACACCCTCAAATCCTTCAACCCAAGAACCATCATTATCTTGCAATATGTATATGGTATTGTAGCTTCTACGAAGCTTGGTTGTCGCATGAAAAAAGGAGGAATTTTTATCACCCTCCTTCAACCATTTAATACGAGATTTTTGTCGCCAATAAATTTCTTCTTCTTGAATTGCATGTTTGAGATCAACTTCTATTAGTTTTCGGGTTGCGACTGATTCAGCATCATGCTTCTGAGAGAGTGAGAGGAGGCGTTGCTGAAGTGATTCAACTTTGGAAGCTGAGTTGCGTTTGTTTCTCTTAAGCCATGCTAAGATGTTGTTCTTTACATTAGTCAACTTGCTTTGAACTCTGAATTGTGGGGAGCTTGAAATCTCAATGCTCCAAGCTTCAGATATAAGTGTGGATATTTCCTGGTCAAAAAGCCATCTCTTATCAAACTTGAAAGCTTTCGAATGCCTCTTGTAATTTGATGGTTGGAGTAATATTGGGCAGTGGTCGCTTCCTAATACTTCCAGGTGGGAGACCGACCAGTTTTTCCACCTTTCTTGCCAATCCAAAGTGGCAAAAATCTGTCAATGACCTATTTAATATGGTATGGAGATGCTCGTTTATTTGTCCAAGTAAAATTGTGTCCAGTTGTAGGGAATTCCAAAAGCTCGCCTTCATTTATCAGCAGAGATAGATCTTCAGTCATGGATGTGTGGAACTCCTTACCAGTGTTATCGAATCGCACGATTCAGAATCGTGAATCGTGCGATTCGATACGAGTCGCCCAGGCGGCGATTCAAATCGGTGATTTGAATCGCAGATTGCATCGAATCGCGTTTGAATCGGCGATTCAACACGATTCGATTCAGAATCGCCGCCATGTGTGAATCGCCGCCCTATTGAATCGCCGCATTTCACCTTCAGACGCACTCGACAGAAGAAGAAAACTCCCTGTATTCCTCCCTTCCTCCCCAATCGCCATTTTCACCATGTTGCTTCACTTGACAGAAGAAAGCTTTTCTTCTTTGCACGCTCACCGGCGCCGCGACTGCTTCTTCTCGCCAGTCGCGTGCGCTTCTTCAATCGCCTGTCGCGATTTCTTCACTCGCCAACCCCGACTCGCGACTGCTCTTCACTCACCAAGACTTGCGACTGCTTCTCCCACTCACCGAGCCAGTCGCCACTCCAACTTCTTACTCTTCTGTTCCTCCTCCTCACTCGACTGATTAGGGGGATACTTGGTTTTTATTAGATTATTACTTAGATATGACTTGCTACTTTGTTTTGCTAGTATTTTTATTAGCTTATTACTTATATATGACTTGCTACTCACTAGACTTTATGTTTTTTTGAGACTTTAGTGGTGACTGTGTTTTTTGAGCTTCCATGGTATTTTATTTATGGTATGTCATATGATTCGTATGTAAGTAATTTTTCTTGTGTCTCTGAATCTTACGATTCGATACGATTCACGATTCACGATTCAAAAAATAGCCTCGCGATTCACGTTGTGAATTGCGATTCGATAACCTTGCTCCTTACCACCATTTTTTTCCGTTGACCTTAGGATGACATTGAAATCTCCTCCAAGTAGGATAGGACAATTTCTGTTACTAATGATCTGCAGGAGGGACTTGATCTGATTTTGTCTTTTTGGTTTATCAAAGTGAAGATGCAACCCTATGAATTGCCAGGTTTGAGAGGCATCCGATGAGGCACAAGAGGCATGGATGTAGAATGAATCAGCAGCGAGGATCTGGACATTAAATTGATTCTTCCATGCAAGTATTAGACCTCATGCAGATCCAATGGAAGGCACTACAAACCAACTATCAAAGCCACATTTTTGAAGTAGATGCTGAAACTTCATCCCGTTTGATTAACCTCCATAAGAAAGAGACAGTCTGGGGAATGCTTGGAACAAGTGTTCCTTAGATGTCTAACTGTCAAGGGATTCCCCAACCCTTGACAGTTCCAAACTAATGTATTCATTTGGACGTGGGGGGCCATTTCAGGCTAGCCGCCTCCACCATCTTGTTAATTGGAGCATTATTCGCATGTCTAGCTTTGTTTGAAACATGATCAAAGTCTCCATTTGAGGCCCACTTCCTGGTTGCAGCTGTAGCAATAAGTATATTTGTGACCTCTTGGGTAGTTTTGCAATTATAAGGAGGTCTTGGCAGTTTTGTTGATGACTTATTCGGGTCTTCATTTTGAGCTATCTGCGGGTCTGCGTTAGAATGCTTGATGGCTTCATTGATGCTTTCTTGATGCTGAGGTTGAGAATTCACGCTTCTTGGTGTGGTATTGTGAAGCATAGAGTTTGCTGTGGTATTATCTGGCGATACTTGCTGTGCAGCCATTGAGAGAGAGGATAATAGTGAAGCCACTTCTTGAGATTGTTGTTTGCGGGTTTCAAAATTAGATATGGCTTTCTTCCTCAGATATGTCGGGAGAGTATGCAGGAGGGATCCCGTTTGAGTGACTCTCATCCATGGGCCGAACTGAAGCTCTAGTGACTGTTCATCTTCTAGTTCTTCCACCAGTTTGTCGCAAGTTTTCTCAGAGTGCCCTATCAATCCGCAATAATAGAAAAATAGAGGTAATTTTTCATATCTGAGATCTGTCCAGAACTTAACCATAGATGGAGAGTCAAGGTGTATCCCTCAACGCAGCGGATAGGATATGTTGAGTGTAACTTTTCCCTTGATGATAAAACCTTGCGCGTCTTTTATTGAATACATATTGATCTAGGAGGATGTTCCTAGTGCTTCCAGGATCTACTTGCCCGTGTGAATGTTGCGGATATGTCCCAGGACACCCCAAAGTTGAATCCAGAATTGGTCTAGATTGAATTCATAAGATGAATAGTCCTTATCTTTCTCCCAACGTCGAATCACCAGAAGTTGGTTTTTGTAAAGCCATGGCTGGTTTCTGATAACCCTCTTCATTTGGAGTTGATATGTGAAATAAAACTTGTATACCTGTCGATCTTCTTCTTCACATCTGAAACCTGCTGGGCTGTTCCATATTGATGAAAGGACGGTGTGCATAGTATGAAGAGATTGTGGTTTATCCGTCCAAAGCTTCCCTACTAGGAAGTAAGAGCTTTCCGATGATGCCTCTTCATTTCCTAGTTCTATTAGTCGGAGGGTGTAGTGGTCATCTATGGGCCTCTTTCCTTGAGATCTCGACGACGATTCTACATGGTGTGATAGTGATGATTCCATGGTGAGGAGGGGGTGGGTAGGGAAGATCTCTACGAGAGAGAAGGCTGGATTCACCAGAGTTTGCCGATCACCAGGCGACGGATGAAGCTGTACTCGAACAGTCGCAGACAAGAATCGTCAGGGAGAGCAAGAGACAGAGTTTGAAAATTTACCAATAACAAAAAGCTAATTAAAGTCCAATTACGTTATTATGACGTTACTAATTAGAATAAAT
The DNA here is from genome assembly GCA_034359265.1 of Canna indica. Taxonomy (NCBI): domain Eukaryota; kingdom Viridiplantae; phylum Streptophyta; class Magnoliopsida; order Zingiberales; family Cannaceae; genus Canna; species Canna indica. Next base: position 11,379,292 of record CP136894.1, on the reverse strand, counting down.
TATAATAAAAAATAAATTTACTATAAATATTTAATAATATTAGCAAGGTAATTTTGATCATTTTTCTCTCAATTCTTTTTTTTTATTTTCGATACTAATCTAACAAGAAAATAATTATTTTTAAAATATTATAATATTAATTAAATAAGATATTATTATTTTATATATATATTATTCTTTGTCTACTTTTATTTATTATGATTTTATTTCATCCAATCAAAACTTTTTTTATAGTGACATTTACTAATTTTATTGAATAAACAAATTTCTTTAAAAATGAAGTCGCATTAGTGTCGCATCAACCTAACTTAAACTCGATAAGTAATTAGCACGAAGACATCTTGGTCATACATGAAAATATCATATCATCTAATTGCTTATCAAATTTAACATTGTCATAAATTCATTTTTAAAGATTTTTTTTATTTAAAATTAAAATTTTTAAGCATAAATTTTTAGATGACACCTACGCTAGCTCCAATCTAATATGTTGTCCAATTGCTTTATTATGATTTATGAATCAATAGTATCGAATGAAGTGAAGTTATCTTTTCCACGTATAATTTTTTTTCCAATAGAATTTCTTAAATGGACATATCAATCTCTTGGTTTTATAAATATCTATAACTTCAACGATTTTAATCTGACTCTCTTAACGCCGTCATGATATTTTTTATTTTAAAAAATATCTTTTTATATCATATTATCTATTATGTAATTTTTGTAAATTGAATTTTATTAAGTTTTTATTTTCTTGAATAAACCTATTAATCCATCGACAAATCTATTTATTCGTAAAAAAATATATAGTAAATTGATAAATTTATTAGTGGGTTAACGAGTTCATTTGAAATAAATAAAAAATTAATAAAATCACGTTGCATTAAGAAAATAGCAACTACATTTTTCTCCATTAAAATATAATATTATATTATGTGAAAAATTGTGCAATCAGCCAATCAGTGCGGGTGGCATATGAAATGTGAGGGAGGTATTTGAAAAAATATATATAAAAAAAGAGAATTAATAAGTATATGCAATTTACCTACAAATATTGACTCCAATAGGCATGCAGAGCTGCTCGCTTGAAGTGATCCGAAACAGTGTCTGAGAGCGAAGAGCAGAGGAGGGGATCGAGGAGAAGAGAAGATAAATGACGCTGAAGGTGTACGCGCATAGACTGTCGCAGCCCGCACGAGCGGTTATAGTATTCTGCAAGTAATGAATCCCTAATATCACACCTTCTTTAGATTTTCTATTCCGCTCTGCAGACATTAGATTTAGAAGAACGAGTCTCTCGCTTCACTTTTGGGATTATATTTATCTTCATGCTGAAAGTGAGAAATTTGTGCTCTTGTTGTCAGGGTTAACAGCATCGATTTCGAGGAGGTGATGGTCGATTTCACTACGGGCCAGACTCTGTCGCCCGAATTCAAAGGTCCCTTTTTGAGCTCCAAATCCTTTTTGTTCCCCGTCTCTTTTTCATGGAATATAGCGAGAAGGCGATATGTGGATGGCTGAACTACTTTTTGTTGTTTGCCACGGTTTCTGCCTCTTTTAGTAAGTTGGATTTCGAGCACTCCGTCTATTGGCAGCCATATTATCCTGCTAACTATAGTCATTAAAATTAGTCCATAATTATGAATATGTAGTTAGCAGAAGATATTAATATTTCTCAAAAGAAAGGAAGAATATATTTGTTTTCAGTTACCACTGGCGTGGCTGTTATGGTTTTTAGTTTACAACAAGAGCAAAGGTTCATATCTCTTACATCTATTACTGGAGTAGAGAAGTCTTTTGGTTATTATTTCTTTCACTCATCATCTCGAAGAGAACCTGGATTTGAATCCCTGTGGTTGTGGATGTGAATCTCAAGTATTTGACTAGGTAATTCTTCATTATTTTCAGAAAAGAAGAAGAATAAGAAGATAAAAAAGAAGACTATGTTAACAATACTTCTGTTGCTTGATCTGCCTTTGTAAATCTGAGAGGGTTTCACATAACTGGAACATGGATTATCATTTCATAGCTTTTAATATCAAGATAATCTTAGCTAAATTGAGGCAATTGGAGGGTTACTTAAAATTTTGGTTTATGTAATTCTTGCAAGTTGCAGTAACAACAACTATCTCGAGTCATATTATCTACAGTTGACGAGCAGATATATCTTCTTAGGTGGATGAAGTTCAGTTGTCGATTTAGGGTATTTAATTTAATTAGTAGTTGTTGTGGAACTGTCAAAATAATTGGTGGTGGAAACACCTTAAGATTCTTGCTATAAAATGATTAATGATGATACATACTGAAAGGTATTAGGTCAGTTACTCCATTAAGCTGGGTCGTAACAAAAAGCACGGAATCAATTGGAGATCCAGGAGTTAAGTACTACTATATGTTTTTCGATTCAGTATAGGAATCAATTGAAACTAACTTTATAGTAAAATTATTATAAGTAAAGAACTTGGATGACAAAGGGCAATTTAGTTTGGTTGGATATTAATACTTGTACAATACAACAAGGAGAAGCCAAAAAGTCCAGCTGTCTGTGATCAGTTATATGGATCTTTTTCCTCTCATTGAGCTCTATGTAAGGCCTAGTTTGACATCCAGACAACCAGACTTTGGATTGCAAATAGTATAGATCCATGTTCATGAGATTGACAAATGTTTTACAATGGCTGTCAAAGGCCTAACACAGCCCTCCATATTTTTCATCCCAATTGAATTGATGGTCTTAGGTACTTGCAAAGTAGCTATCATCACATCGTGAAAATACCATAGGTAGATATAAGTTTGGATGTTTTCTTTTTTTTTGGGAAAAGAATATTCTATTTATCAAGAGTGATGAGAAATACAAGTTATAGAGATTATAGGAGAGGAGATTTGTAAAATTTTGTCAAGTGGTGCGGACAGACTTTCCGACCGCACTAAGCGACATTACATTTGAATTTTCTGTATTGAGTTGAGGACTGAGGCTGCTTCGGCAGCTAGTTCTACTTTCGAGCGGCTCATTCCTTCGTAACACCTGACACTACGCTCATGCCAAATTGTCCATGTTCATAATGATGAGCAAGTAGCAACAACATTTGCGCTTAGTCATACGATTTGGACCCACGTTCCATGGCTGAAAGTCAAGGGGAAAAGTCGAAACATTGCACTGATGCAACATTATAGCCCAACCTCTTGTGGTGTAGTTGCACTGCTGGAAAATGTGATTCCTCTAAATAAGTTTGGATGTTATACCCCTTATATGTTATGCCTTATTTGTAGAAATACTGATATTATCTTATCTTTTGAGTGTATGATAAATTGATTATTCATGTTAAGAATATCTTGTTTCTGTCCTCTGCTCATTCTGAACAAGCAAACTTCATTACTGATTTTGAACCCAGCATACCTTAGTCTTTCGTTCTAGATGTACTGACTTAGATGCTTTTCTCAGAAATAAACCCAATGGGACAAGTACCAGCAATTGTTGATGGAAGATTTAGACTCTTTGAAAGGTAGTTTTTGGTTCTCCTAAAGATTTTTTTCCAATACATTTTTTTAATAAAGGCTTATCCTGTCCCTGCAAAAAGGATCAACATATGTCTTACCTGATTGTGGTAACTTAACAGAGCCTTTATTTAGCACAGTACATTTTCGAGGACTGAAAATTTTTGTGAATACTGTTTTTGTAATATTGTATGGGAAAGATTCATAAATAGTTGGGACATTAAATCTTCTTATTGTTATCGTTGTTTGTCCTTGTAATTTGTTGCCAATAATAAGTTATGTCTTGTTTGATAGAGGCTTCTCTTTTAGCTCAACTTTCAGGCAATGCCCACATTCATATTGAGAACATCATGTTTCAGTATTGTGTTTACTCTTTTCTAACTGGTCCAAGTTATTACCAGGATAGATTGCAATACTTATTAGCTCCTATCTTATAATTTATTATCAAAAATTCAATCTATTGGTTCCATCTTGCTCATATTTGGTAGTTTCTCATACTTCGTTCTTATTTGCTCTGCTTATCTGATTCCAATTTTTATCTGTATTCTCTAATATATTACATACACTGAATGTAGTATATTATATCTCATATCATCATGTGGAACTAACCTTAGGTAGATGGAAGAATCCTTATCTCTATATGGGCACGAAGTTGACACGGATACTTGAAAGGAAAACAAAAGAATCTTCACCAGAGTAAGTTTCTTTGGGGTGTAAATTCATAAAATGTTGATTCCAGGTGATGGAATTCTAACAGCGAAAAGAATGACAGCAAATGCCCAATGAAAAATTAATTTTTAAGGGCTTGAAGCACTTGAAAACTCTATAACAATCTTGGTGATAGTGAAACAAAATGTTAATTTGGAATTATTTGAATAAACTCCACTAAAATGCAAAAATCAGAGCCCAATTACAAAGTTAAATCTTAAGAACTTGAAGCACTTGAAAATTCTACAATAATCTTGGTGAACTTGAACCAAATTGTTAATCCAGAATTACTTGATAGACTTCAACGTAAATGCAAAAGATGACATGATTTAATCTGAATTCTGAAAGATTAGGATATAATAACTATAAGAATTAAAAGAAAAGCCCAACAAGGATATTATGAAAGAGTAGAGTGTAGTAATCTATATGCCGGTTTTCATTTTAAAACTTGGAAAGTCTCAGGTAGCTGTGATGCTAGTTCATCTGTATATAATTTATGCATCACTAACATATACACTTTTTTTTTTGAACGGAAGCATTTGTATTAATTCATGAGTGAGAATTAAATACAAAAAGAGATTGAGGGGGAACAAAAATAGAACAAAAAAACAAAGAAGCTAAGCCAGGAAGCCAAGCCAAGAAGCTACAGGATCTTATAAGAAGTACAGAACGCGAATAAAGAAGCAACAAGCTCCGTGACTCCCAAACGAGCATTCTGGAAGCATCTTCGGTTCCGTTCTCCCCAAATGGACCAGCTCCAAAGCAGAGAAATCCGAAATCTACGCATGCTAGAACTGGTGGGGAGATCCCACCGAAGGAAATCCGGAGGCCACGGGGGGTTAAAGAATGGAACATTCAATAAAGAAAGCCATTTGACCCATGAATCTTGAGCATAACTGCAATGGCAGAAGAGGCACTAACATATACACTTATTTTATCTACTGGAAAATTTGTAGATATTTACTTGGTAGAGTTTTGACAATCAAGTTTAATTTTATTTATCAGTTGTGAGTTGTGACTAACCAGAGTTTAAATATCTAATGAGTTATTTATATGTCCAGCCATGCTATTTTGAGCTATCTTGCTACTGCATTTCCAGGAGTTCCAGACCACTGGTAACTTATAATGTCATTACATTCCATTCCTTTGTCCATAAATTTGTGGCTTTTATTTCCTATATTACATGTATTTACTGGCAATCCTCAAATAGTTGGTATTTTGCTGCTTGTTTCTGTTGTTTAACATTCTTTTGATTGTCTGATAATTTTCTAGGAAACTCATGTTGTATGCCATCAGTAAAGAACAATGCACTTGTCTAACAACCTAATTATACTTTTTTTGAAATAAACAACCTAATTATACTGACTAAGCGGAGCAACAGGCTTTGAAGATCTAGAACGACTTACTGGCGAACTCCTGTTCAGTTACCCAAGATCCATGGACAAGGAGCATCAAATGATGAAAGAAGTCTACAACATACATAGTGCCCAAACAAAGAAGACAATGGAAGAGCTCGAAACGCTCTTAGCCATAACCTACCTACAGAAGGCTCGACTAGAACAATGGTCAAGCGGAGACAACTGGGCTAGAGACGCCCTCGGACCAGTTAACTATCACATCCAAGCCCTGGTCAAGAGTCACAAAGCATTGAGCAACTGTAGACAAAGCAACATATACTGAGTCAGTAAGATAAACATAACGCCCCATTCTGGTATCAGAGCTTGTTTTCAGGTATTTCTTGTTAAGTCAATTTATTCTAAGTTTGTATCAAGCTTCTCGCTACTTTACAGTTGATTAATATCTAAGGTTGAGCATCTAGGAGACGTGTACTTAGGATAGACGATAACGCAGGGACAAGTACTCAGAAGGAGGAAAAATCCCATCACATTCGCAATCCTAAGAAGGCACCTATTTGATCAACTACTAGATTGAGATCAATAAAAAGTGGTAAACTAGCTAAAATACAACTTTAGAGTATTAGACAAAACAGAGATCCCTAAACCAGCTTCATTACTTCATTAACTACTTCATATGAGCGATTGGCGCTTAACTGCCAGTAGTAGCACAACTTACGTAGAGGCACTAAAGGCTACTGAATCACTTGGGCAACCAGCAGAAGGTTTCGTAAAGCCTGCTGAAGTAACCCAGAAAATATCACAAACCCTATACAAACAGTTAAACACTTTGATCCAATTGACGGTCAAAATCAAAGAAAGATCTAGAGGATCTTAAAGTAGCTGTGCGAAGACTAGAAGCAGCAAAGGCAGCTGCTCAGCCAGACGATCTTGCAAGCTCCATAAACAATTTGCAGAAAGATTTGCAAAAACTAAGCTTAGGAGAATCAGCTAATCCTAAGATTTCTAAACCAGTTGTCAAGTTATTCGTGTTTAAAAATCCGAAGGACATCTTCAACATAGAAAAGAAAAAGACATGATGAATTCTGCAACACGAACTGAAACAATAGCACCCATACCCTCAATATCAGGAAGGGATACTAATCTTCAACCAACAATAGAAGACCAGATCCGTGGTTATCGGCTAAGGAGCCGACTTCGCTATGAAGCACAGAGAAGGCTGTCAGGAAGGAGCCATCACTTTCGAAGGAGCCTCGAGTCACAACTGAACCCAGAGGCAGAATTAAGCATCTCCCAACAGCGGAGAGCGCAACAAGTTCCTGCTGAAACACTGTATCAAGCAGGATGGACCGAGAGAAACCATAGAGTATACCAGCATTACTCTGATGAGCGAGTACTGGTAACAGAAGGGGCACAAGTTGAACTGCCCTTCATTACTGAACAAAGCTACAACCTGCTAGTACAAGCAGGTTTACAACACCTTCACATAGGAATGGTAATGATTCGCCTCCAAACTCTGCACAGAAGGAGTGCTGGAGTTAACGCCCTGGTACTTCTAAGAGACACCAGGTGGATGGATGATCGAGCAGTGATTAGCTCGATGGAAATTGACCTTACAACAGGGACCCAATTAGCCTATACAGCCCTTGACATAACACTCAGTATCCATGATTTTAGAGAACACATACAGCTAGTATTGCAGACACATGGATATCAGGGTTGGCAAGGAGGTGAAAGCAACCTATTGCTCTCCCGATCACTCATAGGCAGGCTTTCAAACAGTAGTCATACAAACTTTCGGTATAACGTTCAGCACGTTGCCGATCACTTAGCAAGCAGAGGTGTCCGAGCAATTCCCGGACAAGTAAGATCAACTGCAGACCTACAGGGCCGACGATGGGTCATACGGCCAGCAGTGATAAATACAATTCAGAACACACAAGCAGCAAGTATACGTTCAAGAGCAGATGGCTCACTTGCCGTACAGTTCTCCGGCTACACCACAACTAATAACGAAGTAGCCAGAACACCAAGTTCTGATGATGATCTCTTAGAGCATGAACTTGCTTTTATGATGTTTTGTGACTGGGATGACTCTAACGAAACCCCAGATGAGGAGAGTTCAGACGAGGACTTGGCTGTCCTCCATTACCTCTCATCCCTACACCTGGAAGATGAAAATCCACCACCCAAGTGGGATGACGAAGAAGACCTACCACCAAGGTGGGATACATCTGAAAATGATGACGATGAGAATTGACTAATATGTTACATTTGTCATGTTCTACATGTTTTTCCTTGGGAATGTTACAAGAGACATACAACTAAACAATAGTAAAACAACTTTTTTCTTTTTTGTGATGGGTAAGTGTTGAAGGTGGGATATATATGAAAACACTTTCATTTATGTTTCAAATGCATAACTTCATAGTTTTAGCTACTTTAAAATGATTTAACTATCTCATATCCCATTATTCTCCACATAAATGAATTTATGCTGGCGAAAAATTTCTAAACTTGCTGATATTTAACTGCCTGATGTAGCTACCATGCTCTTGTTTTATTGAGGTACAAGGATGAGGAGAAAAGGCAATGTTTGAAATTTTATCATATTATTTTGTGTAACACCATTTGGACTTCCTAATACATCAAAAAAGAATAATTCTTTATTGTTGATAGTTGTTTTTTTCTAATGGAAATTAGAGCTGTTACTAATTGACGACAACTAGACCTGGGATGTTGTTACTTGGTAGTTTCTGTTGCGAATATTATCTTTTTGTGTTCTTTAATGTTCAAATTTTTTTCCTTACTTCTGATTTTTATGGAAGGTATCCTGCTGACCTCTTCACTAGAGCCAAAATTCACTCCATCTTGGATTGGCATCACTCCAATCTACGCCGTGGTGCAAGTACCAACAAATCCAGCATCACTTTTAATCTTGATTGAAGCAGATTACTTTACTTTTTTTTGTATAATGCTAGATCACTGTGGCATTCATGATAAGGGGATAAATTCATATTAGATTTTATTGGAGTCAAGAGTGTGGATGATATTAGACAAAACAATACTTGTAGTTATTCACAACATATAAATAGTAAAAGCTAAGGATGAGTTTGTTAAATTCCCAAGATTTTAGATTACTGAAACTTGAATTTTAGAGGTTTAAATCCAGGTATAGTTGCAAGATTTAGATTCACCATCACCGAATCTCTGAAGATTAAATTAATGACAATTGGAAATCTAGAGCCTGATAAGATTGGTTTAAGTCCATTTGTGATTGATGTTACAAGGAATGATGGACAGATATTCCTAACAGATGAGAGAGAATATTGACCTTAGTCAGAATTGATAGAATATTAACCTTCCTTAGTCAGAAAGGTCTAATGTAATTTGGCAAAAAGTTGAATTATTCATTTCGTTCTTTCTCTTTATATTTTAACTTATTTATGCATGTGCATTGTTGGACTAGGATTCCTAAAACCAGAACCAAATGAATTAGTGTATGTTTCCATTAGCCTGTCTTCATCCCCTCTCTCTTTTTGCATAACAGTTCCTTATGTTCCTAATTTTCACCTTCATTGATGAATTAATGAGATGAGATTTCGAACTACCTAATACCATCTTGTTTGCAGTGCCCTTTGTAATTAACAGTGCACTGGGACCTGCAGCGGGCCCTGTACTTGGTGGTCCACTAAATCCACAAGCAGCAAATGAAGTTGAGAAAATTCTAAGGGCATCCCTTTCTAAAATAGAATCTCTATGGCTTAAAGGAAATGCAAAATTTTTATTGGGGAACTTCAAGCCATCCATTGCAGATCTAAGTCTTGTATGTGAAATTATGCAACTGGAGGTATGTCACTCCATGAAATCTATATGTCATCTTAAATGTCTCTTTTTGAAGATATATTATTGTAGTTTAGTATGCAATATATTAAGAGAAAAAAATAATGGTACTGCATGTGATTCCATAGTGTTACATGTGTGCAAATGTTAAGGCTTTCAAGATGTAAAATATCGCTGATATACGAAAAGTGAAAAACATCCTCTAGCAGTAGCATGCCTTACTGTAACATTTTGATCTGAGTTACAAAACAAGCATATCCGCTAATGGAGAGATAACAAGAAGTAAAATTTTAAAAGACTATGTTATATGTCATTGTGGATTTCATAAGTAGCTCAATTTACTGACTGTTCATTTAGAATGTCCTGTTCTAAGCCAAACTCAGGTACTTTGTCCATTGACTTTATTAATAAGCTATTAAGTAAAACTTTTGTTATTGATAACCTTTAGGAGAAGAACAGGAAGTCGTGTGTAATATATATGGCAATTATTTTTCTGAAGATTACATTATTAAAAATTGCAGTAATACAGGCTTCACTGGCTCTAGTAGGCATTAATAGTTGTTAAGACTTAAGAGGGACAAAACACATCCAAGTATAAATTTGAAGGGAAGTAAAAAAGAATTTGAGAATTTTCCCAAAACCATAAACACTTTATGGTTGTTTGTCAAAACCATAACTCCTAATTGTTATTTGCCAAAACCATATTATTTTTAGGTAAAACCCCAAAATACCCCCAATTTTTTGGTTTACAGATTTTGAGGCCAAGTTTTTAACTACCTATATAACACAAATGAAGACCCTCTTGTTTGGTCCAATTGATTACAAAAACCAAATTTGAAGAATAAATACTCATGAGTCATGACATTGATATTAAACTGGTTAGGGATTTTGGTTAGCCAAAATCCCTAACTACCTATACAATGAACACTCTTGGTTGGTCCCTAGGTAAAGCCAATCCATACATAAGCCAAATTTCAAATATGTATCCTCATAACATTAATATTAACTAGTTAGATTTTGGGGATTTTTGGGTAAAGTCCCTTACTACCTATGCAACAAAAATTTGATGGCATTTTGGGGCTTTCCCTTGAAAAGTTATGGGTTTGCCAAGCGATTATGTTTTTGGGAAAAATATTAAAATATTTTGTCTGCAGTAGGGAAGTTGAATGGTGGATGGTGTTAATGCATCATTGAGTTTCTATGCTGATGAAGCACTAAGAATGTAATACATTACTTCATGATAATTTTTGCATGTCAGATTTGTACATAAACACAAATGGATAAAAAATATCAAGGAAAAGGATTGTTCAGGAGGGGAAAAGAGAAAAAGGAAATGTTACATAAATATTAATAAACAATGGTGTAGGAACTGCTAATAAACAATGGTGTAAGGACTGTTAAGGGGTCCCAATGTGGAAGAAATGTGGAAACAAGATGACTGCTTAGAACTAGTGGAAAAAAGAAGAGGTGTAATTCCTCGAGAGTCTATACTGGAGAATCCCCCTGTGCTTTATGTTGCCAGTGATACATAGTTTGCAATGAAGTTGAAATGGTTTGAAATAGGAGCAGGAGGTTCTTCATTTGGATCCTGTTCACCTCATGTGTTTGAAAAAACACTATTTAAGTCAAGTTTCATATGTTGATCATGGGCTTAGCTTGTCCAATTGAGCCCGCTTGCCTGTCAAGAATATAAATTAATTAATGATGTCTCATTTGATAGGTCCAATGAGCTACCATCACCTATCAAACCCAAATTGCCTCACCTAAGCATGAAGCAATACACCCTCCAATTTGTGACTTCAGTCTGCTCAAGATCCAGATAGCCTCAATGCCCTTTCAAATCTCAATAAGAGCCTTAAGTGTAGCTGTAATTACAGACACCTAGGTCATTGAAGCAACAATCAAGTATCCCAGACAACTTATCTCATTTTGGTAACCAAAGCATTCCATCAGACACCTTTAGTGCAGCTGTAGTTACACACTCAGAATGAACCAAAACAGCCTTCAAATGTCTATCATGATATAAACATACAACCACAATCCAAAGCTGGATACAAACACACAGGCAGAACACAAAACAAGTACACGGTTCTGCTTACCTACTCTGTGGGGAAAAAAAACATGGATCTATAGGTAAGAGAACAAAATATTACGAGAATATGAAAGCTTTAGGTGTCAACCGGTCAGCGAAAACTATTTTCTAGTTTGGTTTTAGTAAAAAAAACTTAGTTTTAGAAAATTGTTTTTAGTTTCTAAGTTTCAGTTTTCTCCAAAATGCGGTTGGTTGATGAAAACAATATAATTTTAGTTAGTTGAAACTAGTAAAAACTTGTTTGTTATGGAAAATAATATTAATTTTCATTAGATAGATTTAGTAGTAATTTGAGATGAATTAATAGCAAATTAATTCATGGTACAAATAGTCAATTAAACTTAAAATGATTGTAGAAAAAAATGCATACCGACCAAAAAGTAAGAGAAATGATTATCCAATTGCTGCAAGTTAAGTAAGTTTGCTGAAAATCGAAATGTGAATTTTTTTAATCCATTTTGGAAGAAGTTGAAATTTAATCTATTCAAGAAAACAAATAACTAAAGTGATCAATGTTTTTTTTTTTTTTTTGAAATATGAACCTTGTATTTATCAGGAGAATTGAGAAATACAAATCTAAAACCGAACAAGAAGGAAAGAAAATAGAACAAGAAAACAAAGAAAGATTACAAGGGGGGAGCTGGGAGAGACAAAGAAACGAAGCTTCTTCTAGAACAACCTCGAACGGCTGTTGAGAAATCAACTCAAAACATCTTTTGTTATGTTCTAAGCAAACCTTCCATCTCCAAATCATGAGGGCCTTGAAGTTTGATAACTTCTTGGAATGTGGGTCCGTGCAAGTGGTAGACCAAGGGGAGTACGAGAGAGGAAAATAACCCACAGTTGATAGTGAAAGAAAATAATTCCATCCGGTGCGAGTGTAGGGACAATGTTCGAAGATGTGATCGTGGGTTTCTAGTGCTAAGCGACAGAGAACACACAAGGGATCCACATGAACACCATGAATGGTAAGCCTGTCTTTGGTATGGAGCTTGTTTCGAACCATGAACCAGTTCATGATGGAAATGTTTCTTGGACAAGTGGATTGCCAGATAAAAGGAGCCTTGTAGTCTTTGATGCTACGGAAGTTAAGCATTTGGTAAAGAGAGCCGGTAGCGAAGTCCTCGGAAGCAGTCCATCTCCAAGTTATCGAATCATCACCCGTGCCGTGTAGAATACCCTGAATATCTTCTAAAAGAAGTAGGGAATCCGTAACATGAACAAAATTTGTGAATTGGATGTTCCAACCTGAAGGGCGACCGAGCATATCAAATTCCTTAAGATCTTTAATGAAGGCGTTGGGGGCGCAAGCAAGTGCATAAAGATGTGGGAATTTCTATCTCAGAGCAACTCCCCCACACCAATGATCAACCAAGAAGCGGATTCTAGAACCATCTCCGACAATTAGGATCGTGGAAAGCTTGAATAAATCTAGGAGCGGGCAATGCTTTTCCACACCGAAGAGATCTGTAGCCGGTCCCCAAAGCCGAGAGATGCGGGATAGAGAGCCAATGGCAAGGAAGTTCAAACGAGATCATTTCTCCTCCATAGCTTGCAGAGTCAGCTAGCAAGGCGGGCCTTATTGTGGAGATCGATGTCCAGAATACCCAACCCACCGTCTGCAGTATCGCCTAGCAGTGTGGACCAATTGATGAGTGATTTGTCGCGGCACTTAGAGTCCCTGGCTCCACACCAGAAGAAGCGATGCCTTCGCTGGTCCAAACTTTTGATCACCCAACGTGGAGCTGAGAATATTGAGAGCATGTAGAAAGCTTGATTGGTCAGGGTGCTATTAATGAGAGTGAGTCTCCCAGCCCTGGATAGATTGAGACCCTACCAAGCTGCCAATAACTTATCGTGTTTAGCAATTAGGCTGCACCAGTCGGCTTTGCAAAGCTTTCCATTTCTGAGAGGCAGCCCAAGTTATTTGAGAGGAAAGCTACCAACAGAACATCCGAGTATCTTAGCCAAACTGTTGGCCACTGTGCTATCCCCGTCAATATGAATGACACTAGTCTTCTTAGAGTTGATACGGAGTCCTGTGGATAACTCGAAACACTTGAATAAAAGTCTGATTTGATTGAGACATTGAGCATCCGCTTTGGCAAACATGATGAGGTCATCCGCATACAAGACATGCGAGATACCACCCGGAATAATATCTTGTAGAACTGCATTAATGCTGCTCGAGAGAGTGGCCTTACTAATCAATCTTAAGAGAACATCCGCCACCAAGTTAAAAATGAGTGGAGATAGAGGGTTTCCTTGCCGCAACCCACGTTTGTGTGTAAATGGAGTACCAATAGACCCGTTGATGAGTATAGATGAAGATGAGGATCTGAGAAGATGAGAGATCCAACAGACCCATCGGGGCGGAAAACCTTGAGCCAGGAGCATATCGTCGATGAAACCCCAACTAATCAAATCAAAAGCTCGAGCGAAATCGAACTTGATGATGCACGAGTCTCTATCCAAGGAGTTACAGGCCCAAATAGTCTCAAAAACCGTCATAAAACAATCCATAGTACTTCGGCCTTGAGTAAAAGCTCCTTGTGTATTTTCAATTAGTGCAATCATGTGAGGGGCCAGTCTGTTTGCCAAAAGCTTGGAGAAAATCTTTACCACACTATTTTCCAGACCGATAGGTCTGAAATCACTGGGTGAGTCTGCACCTTCTTTCTTTGGGATCAGTGTAATGAGGGCCGAGTTAATCTTAAGTAGGTCCCCATGTTGTAGCAAGAGGTCATTTAGAATTCTATTAAGACGTAGCCCGATCAAGTTCCAGAACTTCTTAAAAAGTTCCAGTGGAAGGCCATCAGGGACAGGAGAATTGTAGTTCTTAGAATTCTTAATGACATCAAAAATCTCCGTGTCTGAAAAAGGAGCATCAAGGTCCTGTAGCAAAATCGACTGAGAAGGTAGCACAGAAACCGGTTGACTTTAAGTAGAGGGCGGTCTACGGCACCAAGTACTGAAATAAAGTGGTTTCTAAAACGGTTGGCAATCTCGATCGGACATTGAGTGTGACCTTGCTCCGTTTGAATAGATGATAATATGATATCCACTTAGCCTTCCATCTCAGTGAAGCACATTGGTGAAAATACCGAGTGTTGCGGTCACCATCTTTGATCCATCTTTTCTTTGCTCTTTGACGCCAATAGGTGTCCTCAAAATGGTAGGGCTTGTTGATATTTTCCTTGTGGTTTTTAGGAGAGAATGTAGCTCGTCATTACTAGTACCAGAGTCCAGAGCCGTACTAATGTCAAGGACCTTGTCCTCTAGAAGCTTGCGCCTTTAAAGCCAACCTTTCCTCTTGATTTTATCCCATTCCTTGATTGTGCGTCTAAGGTTTTTCCGAGTCTTAATCCACCACTGGAGAGGTAGTCCATATCTTGCCATTGTAGCTGATAAAGGCCAGCTAAGCCCCGCCCGGATGATATTAGAAAATTCCTCCAAACCAAACCAAGATAACTCCATTCAGAAAGGTTTGGGCCCATTTGGAGAGTGCAAGGAATGCCGTAGGAGTAGCGGGAAGTGGTTCGAAAGTCTTTTAGATTCCCCGGAAAGAAACAAATTAGGGAAACTGTTGAAGTCGTTAGAATTCATGAGGATCCTATCAAGCTTAGCTAGTGCAGGAGGATTTTGATTATTGGACCAGGTGAACGGGGAACCATGGAATGGCAGCTTAAAGAGATCATGGTCCACAATAAATTTGGAGAAGGATCTGGAGTCTCTGGGTGCGCCTTGACAATTGAGTCTCTTACTATCATCCTTCGTAAGATTGAAGTCACCACCTAGAATAAGGAATTGAGGAGCTTCTTCCGTTACATGATACAAACTGTGAATAAAGTGGCGACTTTGAGAGCGATTCGGAGGTCCATAGACCCCAATAAAGTTAAAAGTAGTTCCCGTCCTGATAGACTGAAGAACAACAGAAATAGAGAATTCCCCTAAGGAACTTGAAACCAATTTCCAGAGAGCCGAATTCCAAGTCAATAATAGACCACCACTCAGACCAACCGCATCAATAGCTAAAAAAATATCAGAATTGAGAGCTCTAAAACCAGTAAGTTGTTTAATGATATGACCAGACACTTGAGCCAACTTAGTCTCACAGAGGAAAATAACATTATAACAGTTATCCCGAATAAACTGTTTGACTATATACCGCTTGGACAGACGGTTTAGGCCACGAACATTCCAAAAAGCAGCACAAAAAGTTTAACGGGTTCATAATAAAAAGCAATAACTACCACAAGATAACCAGAAGGGAGGGAGTACCAAAGTCAAGCCTTAGGAGGCAACACGGCGTGGAGGACATGCTCTTGAGATCCCACGTAGATGAAGCCGGGCTCCTGAATAGCAGCCATTACGGAATTGTTGATGCTGTTGGTCATGTTCATATTGAGAGATCCATTGGCCATGTTGACCGACTGAGGGCTAGATTGAGAGAAACTAGCCGATCCTTCCATCAAATTTGCCTTGCGGGAAATCGCATGATTAACAGGGCTCATGATGGGCTTCACAGCGAGCCTGCTGCTCCTCCGGACAGAGACAGGCCCAAGAGGCTTGGCCCGCACCTTCCTGGCCCGAGGACCCAGACCCATAAGATGCGACTACGGAGAGGGGCCCAAATAGGAAGCCGCAACTAGAGGTAAATTGGGCGGTCCATGGCCCAGCAGTCCAGCTTTAGAGTTGACTGAACCAGGGAGAGGAAGCTCAGTCACAATATTAGCAACAACGGAAAGAGGGGCAGTTGGTGGAATGAGACCAACTGAATCAGAGGGAGAGAAAACCTCGCGAATGAAGATGTCTATAGACATGAGCTGATCCTCAACAAATGAGGAAAGGAGGGGAGGTGAGAATTTAGCATCCCAAGCCCAAGCCCAAGCCCATACAAGATCCTCAACCCGGATAGCCTTGCCCAAAGAAAGCCTAGTAACAGAATAAGCCCAAGTAACCGGGTTCGAATCCATAAGGACTCTTGAACCCAAAATATAAAGAGCAGCATCCGAAAACCCGGATAGAGGAAACGACGCCTTGATAACCCGAAAACCCGGATCTGCAGAAATCAAATTCTAGCTGCCCGTTGCATGCACCAGCTGGCTCCCAAGCATTAGATGCACGAAAGAGGAAGGCTGCAGAGAGTAGAGAGTTCGCGCGCAGACATCCAAAGCCAAGGAAGGGAACAACAGCTTCCTTGACATGGTAAAAGAAGTGTCGATCCCAAGAGATATGGCGGCTGCGCCGGCTTTGCAGGAGTTGAACGCCAGAATAGGTGAAGCAGGAGAGTGCTTTACACGAAAAGAAGCGGGGCAAGCCGGAAACGACAAGGGAGTACCAAGCTTTCGCACCGGGAGGGGAAAGGACACTGAGCCTTCGACAGAGGAGAGAGTCGAGAGAGGAAAGGCAGGATCTGACAATCACAGAGAGTCACCGAGGACCGACAAGCAAGCTAACGTCGACGAGACTTCCACCTCCAAGCAAGTAACTTTGGCATCTGCAGACGACGAGGAAGAGAACACAACAGGAGCATCGGATGTCGCGGCAAGAGGGAGGAGCTCGGCAAGACTGTTGGACACGAAGGTGCAAACACCAGGACCTGGTGTAGGGTTGGCGTCAGGATTTGGCTCAGGATCCTCGGATCAAAATTAGGATCGTTGTAATACCCCGGTTTAGTCCCACATCGGGAGTATGTTGGATGTGGTGTTGGCTTATAAGGCTTGATGAGTGTGCTACCATCAACTTCAGCTTAAGCATTTTAATTAGGCCAATAGGTTGGTCTATGAAGTTGATGGGTCAGTTATCCCATTAAGCGGGTCGTAACAAATGGTATCAGAGCAAGACCTAGTTCTAGGCATGGTGAGGGAGCCTATGTGAGAAAGGGCTGCCCAGGTGATGGGGTGGAGCCACTACTAGGCTAGGCCTCACATGCCGACGACTTGGGTGTGATTCTGGGCTGTGTTAGACTCGAGTTGGGTCTTGACGAGGACGTCAAGACATAAGTGGGGGAGATTGTAATACCCCGGTTTAGTCCCACATCGAGAGTATGTTGGATGTGGTGTTGGCTTATAAGGCTTGATGAGTGTGCTACCATCAACTTCAGCTTAAGCATTTTAATTAGGCCAATAGGTTGGTCTATGAAGTTGATGGGTTAGTTATCCCATTAAGCGGGTCGTAACAATCGTCCTCCTCTCGTTGGTGATGGTCGTCGTTATGGGGAGGAGGAGGGGGAGTTGAGACCTCCGCTGGAACAACTCTAGATGGGAAAGTGTTTTCTTGCCAAGCCACAAGAACATCCACAGAGAACCTGCAATCTTTGGCCACTGCATGTATGACTTCCACGATGTTGGACATCTCCCGAACCTTAATCTGAATGTGACATGCAGCCAACTCGTCCCAGTGCAAGGAACGCTCATCCACGGCTTCAAAGGAGGCAAAAGAACTTACCAGGGCCACAAGAGATTCAATATTCCAAAAGATCATGGGCAAACCCTTGAGCTCCAAGCCCACGCGCAGCAACGGCGGGGTAACAAACGAAAAGGTGGCGTCGCGGCTCCATTCATTGACTTCCAGGAATACATGGCGCCATCGGAGGAATTGTGAGCGGAGGAGATTACTCCGAAAGAGTGCACCGTCTTCAGTGGCTGGAGTGGTCACCAGGAAGCGACCGTCAGGGAGACGGCGCTGGCGCTAGAGCCAACTGTTAGAGACCTTCGGGTTTGTCAAGTCCTGTACGTGTCATGACGGTCCCTAACGTGCATTGTAAATACTTGTAAATATTGCATCTTTCGCATTTATGTAAAACGTTCGCGCACCACCCACCGCTCTTGCCCACGGCTAGGAAACGACCCTCGTTTGCTAGCCGTGGCATGGGCCGGTGGGGTGTGCGGATCATGTAATTATGCATTGTAATTTCGCTCGCGCACCATCCACCGTTCTCGCGCACGGCTAGGTAACGCCCCTCGTTTCCTAGCCGTTACATGGCCGGTGGGGGTGTTGGGCCACAAAATATTTTGTCATACTCCTCGTGCTTTTGGGAACCTTGGGGGTGGCACTTGGGGGTTAGGGGCCACAAGTATAGTACCCAGGTATAGCCTGGGCACACTCTAGTTCATTCGTCAAGCATTCGCACTAGCATTCGCACAAGCATTTGCAAGCATTTTCCTTGCAAACGGCCATTTGGGCCAAACGTTTTTGCGTCCAAGCACACAGAGGTTCGAACATGGGCGATCCGTTAGCCCGCGACTTTCGAAGATTGGCAAGGTGATCCTTGCCCAAGGCTTATCCCTTGCGGGAGCAAGGGAGCCGCACGGACATTTGTCGCCCAAGCAAGTTAGTCCGTGACAGTTGGTATCAGAGCGAGGCAAGCTCGCAAAGCTTTGGCGCAAGCAACCGACGCAAATCGTCAACAAGCTCGTGCCTTCGTCGTTGGAGACAAACGACGTTGGGGCACTCGACAATCTCGCAGGAGAGATTTTCTTGAACAAGCATGGCTCGCAAAGGAGTCGGTGAAACGAGCGGCGTCGCCCAAGCGGTGACGACCGTTCCAGAAGAACCGTTGGGGGAGGACCCAACACAAACTCAAGCTCAACAAGCTAGGACGGGAACTCGCATCGTCCAACGGCTTGGAGACTTGGAAACAATGGTGGCCGCTCATGACGTAGCCATAAACGTCCTTGAGAATGGCATGGGGCCACAGGTCGGCAAGCTAGTCGACACACAAGAAGTTATGGAGGCAAGATTAGACGGACTCCAGGACGACACTCAAGAAGCGATCAAGCAACTACAAGGGGAGATTGAAGAACTAAGGGCTACAATCTCATTTCTCGTCCGACAAATACACTCAGGTGGTGGCAACTCTCGACAACACGAAATGCCGCAACACCACATTAAAGCACCTGAACCAAAGCCCTACAACGGGGCTCGAGATGCCAAAGCGGTGGAGAACTTCCTCTTTGACTTGGAGCAATACTTCAAGGTCACTAGGACAACTGATGATGATATGAAAGTGTCCGTGGCAACCATGTATCTGTCTGAGGATGCAAAACTCTGGTGGCGGACCAAATATGACGAAATTCAGAAGGGTCATGCAAAGATCGACACTTGGGATGATCTCAAGCGAGAACTCAAAGCTCAATTCTTCCCCGAGAATGTGGAATTCATCGCTCGACGAAAGTTACGACAACTCCATCACCACAATTCAATTCGGGAGTATGTGAAGGAATTCTCAACCATTATGTTGGACATTCCGGACATGGCCGAGACCGATCAACTATTCACCTTCCTTGAAGGGCTAAGGCCATGGGCGCGACAAGAACTCGCAAGGAGGAATGTCAAGTCCTTGTCGGAAGCAAAGATCGCCGCAGAACGACTCTCTGACTATGGTTCTGAAGAAAATCTGACAAAGGCGGCACCCTACAAACCAAGATTCCAGAAGCCCGACTTCTACAAGGGCAAAGGCGCCGCAGGCGATACGAGATGGAGGGATCAATCACAAAGGGAACACCCTCAAAAGGGACCCCCTCAAAGGGATTATCCTCCGAGGGGGAACCAACAGAGACCTGGGCCGATTTGCTTCTTGTGCAGAGGACCTCATGTGGTCCGAGAATGCCCTCAACGACAAGCATTGAACACTATCATAGCGGAGTCAGTGGCGGAGAACATAGCCAACATTACCGCCAAGAAAGAGAAGGGCAAGGCTCCTGCCATCGCTGATGCGGAAGCCTATTCTAGCGAAGGTGAAGATACTGGGGGGCCTAACATGGGAGCAATGCGTCTCCTCAATGCTCTCAAGACTCAAGTGGGGGAGCAAGGCCCAAAGAAGGGAGCCACCAAAGCGGCACACGAGCTGATGTTCATTGACATCGAACTCAATGGCAAGAATACCCGAGCGATGGTCGACTCGGGAGCAACTCATAACTTCATCGCCAAAGGTGAAGCAAAGCGACTAGGGCTCAAGCTGGAAAAGAGTTCGAGTCATGTCAAGGCGGTGAACTCCGAAGCGCGAGAAATCAACGGAGTCGCTCGGGACGTTCCACTGAAGATTGGAGGATGGAAGGGTCAAGCCAACCTGATGGCGATGCCTCTCGACGACTACCAAGTTATTTTGGGGATGGAGTTCCTCAAGTCGGCGAAGGTGGTACCCATGCCCTTCCTTGACACCTTATGCTTGATGGGGGAGAACAATCCCAGCATCGTTCCCACCGTACGTTCGACCCCAGGGAGCGGAAATCAACTCCTCTCCGCCCTACAAGTGAAGAAAGGAGTTCGACGAGGCGAACTCACAATGGTGGCTGCAATGAAGTTGGAGGGATCACTCGATGGAGCGGAAAGAGAACCTGCAGCAGTCTCTAGAGTACTCCATGAGTTCGAAGACGTGATGCCACCCGAACTACCAAAGGCCTTACCACCAAAAAGGGGGGTGGATCATCGCATCGAGCTGGAGCCGGGGACTAAGGCCCCATACCGACCACCTTACCGTATGACGCCACCAGAGTTGGCGGAATTACGGAAACAACTAAAGGAACTGCTCGACGGAGGATTGATCCGAAGCTCCAAAGCGCCATTCGGAGCCCCTGTTCTGTTCCAGAAGAAGAAGGACGGGAGTCTCCGCCTCTGCGTGGACTACCGAGCTTTGAACAAAGTGACCGTGAAAAACAAGTATCCCATTCCGCTCATCATGGACCTATTCGACCAACTTGGCCAAGCGAGATTCTTTTCCAAGTTGGACTTGAGATCGGGCTACTGGCAAGTGCGGATTGCCGAAGGGGACGAAGGAAAGACCACTTGCGTAACACGCTATGGAGCTTATGAATTCTTGGTGATGCCGTTCGGCCTCACGAATGCTCCAGCTACGTTCAGTACCATGATGAATCAGTTGTTCCATGAGCACTTGGACAAATTCGTTGTGGTGTACTTAGACGATATCGTGGTCTACAGCCGAACCTTGGAGGAACACTTGCAACATTTGAAGATCATCTTCAAGATCCTCCGAGAGAACACTTTGTTCGTGAAACGGGAGAAGTGCTACTTCGCCCAAAAAGAGATCGACTTCCTGGGACACCGAGTAGGAGGCGGAAAAATTCGAATGGACAATGTAAAGGTCCGCGCTGTAGTGAAATGGCAACCACCAACAAAGGTCACAGAACTCAGGTCATTCCTTGGGTTCGTGAACTACTATCGAAGATTCATCGCCGGATATTCAAGACGAGCAGCTTCACTGACGGACTTGCTCAAGAAGGAAAAGGCATGGCATTGGTCCCAACCATGCATTGAAGCATTTGAAGACCTGAAACGAGCGGTGATTGAGGAACCAGTTCTCAAGCTTCCCAACTATGGTCAACCCTTTGAAGTCCACACTGACGCCTCGGACTACGCCATTGGAGGCGTCCTCATGCAGGAAGGACATCCCGTCGCCTTCGAGAGTCGTAAACTTAACGACACGGAGCGACGATACCCTGCCCATGAAAAAGAAATGACGGCAATAGTGCACTGTCTTCGTGTTTGGAGGCACTATTTGCTCGCATCTCGCTTTGTTGTGAAGACGGACAACATAGCGCTAAGTTACTTTCAAACTCAGAAGAAGTTCTCACCAAAGCAAGCGCGATGGCAGGATTTCTTAGCTGAGTTCAACATGACGTTGGAATACAAGCCGAGACGTTCCAACGTGGTAGCAGATGCCCTGAGCCGCAAGATAGAACGGGTTGCAGCCGTTCGAGGAGAAACTGGGGGTAGCATTAGTCAAGTGCAATCCAACTTCCAGGGGAAAATAAGCATGGGCTTGCTCAAAGACACCCAAGCAGAGGCGTTGCTCAAGCTGATCAAGGACGGGAAGACAAGGAAGTTTTGGGTCCGAGATGGACTCGTCTTTACCAAAGGAAACCGACTGTACGTACCTAGGGCAGATGGTCTGCGCAGAGAATTGCTAAAGGAGTGCCACGATACTCTCTGGGCAGGGCACCCTGGCGTACACCGAACTATAGCCCTACTGGAGAGGGCGTTCTATTGGCCGAAGATGGTTGACGACGTTGAGGAGTATGTGAAGACTTGCCTGATTTGCCAGCAAGACAAGATCGAACGGCAGAAGCCTGCTGGTCTCCTCGAACCCCTGCCTGTTCCGGAGCGACCATGGGAAAGCATCTCCCTCGACTTCATAGCAAGCTTACCAAAAGTGGGGGAGTTCGGTTCCATCCTGGTGGTCGTGGATCGCTTCTCAAAATACGCCACATTCATGACAGCTCCCTCTCACTGCACCGCAAGCGAAGCCGCAAAACTCGTAATGCAAAATGTCGTGAAACTTTGGGGCGTGCCAAGGAATGTCATCAGTGATCGAGACCCTCGATTCCTTGGCAGATTTTGGACAGAGGTGTTTAAATTATTGGGATCTCAACTATATTTCTCCACAAGCTTACACCCACAAACAGATGGGCAGACGGAGCGCATGAACGCACTCCTTGAACAATACCTCCGACATTTTGTAGCGGCGAACCAAAGGGACTGGACAAAGTTGCTAGACGTAGCCCAGTTCTCCTACAATCTGCAAAGGAGCTCCGCAACCAACAAGAGTCCCTTCGAGATTTTGTTGGGACGACAACCAGACACACCCCACTCACTGGTGCTTGGCTACACTGGGAGCAGTCCGGCTGCTTATCAAATGGCCAAGGAGTGGCAACAAAATCAAGAGATCACTCGAGCCTACCTCGAATCGGCAGCACGCAAAATGAAGAAGTGGGCCGACGAAGGAAGGAGACATCGAGAATTCAAGGTCGGAGACCAAGTACTGATAAGACTCCACCCGGCATCCCTCGCAATCTTTCGGTGCAAGATACACAAGGGCCTCGTACGGAAATACGATGGGCCCTATCTCATCATCAAACGGGTAGGGCCGGTGGCTTATCGACTCCAACTGCCAGCATGGTGCAAGATACACCTCGTCTTCCATGTGAGCAACCTGAAGCCCTACCACGCCGACCTGCATGATGACGAGCGCAACATTCCAACACGTCCACCCGCCACAACCAAGGCGGTGCAACGTGAAGCAGAAGAAATCCTGGCGGACCGCAAAGTGAAACTCCCTAACGGCAACAAAGAGCGGGAGTACCTTGTCAAGTGGAAGGGACTCCCTACCTCCGAAGCTAGCTGGGAGAAGGAGAGCACCTTGCGACATGAAGAAGGCGTCATCACCATGTTCAAGAAGGGGTCGACGAGGGCGTCGACTTCGTAAGTGGGGGAGAATGTTAGGGACCTTCGGGTTTGTCAAGTCCTGTACGTGTCATGACGGTCCCTAACGTGCATTGTAAATACTTGTAAATATTGCATCTTTCGCATTTATGTAAAACGTTCGCGCACCACCCACCGCTCTTGCCCACGGCTAGGAAACGACCCTCGTTTGCTAGCCGTGGCATGGGCCGGTGGGGTGTGCGGATCATGTAATTATGCATTGTAATTTCGCTCGCGCACCATCCACCGTTCTCGCGCACGGCTAGGTAACGCCCCTCGTTTCCTAGCCGTTACATGGCCGGTGGGGGTGTTGGGCCACAAAATATTTTGTCATGCTCCTCGTGCTTTTGGGAACCTTGGGGGTGGCACTTGGGGGTTAGGGGCCACAAGTATAGTACCCAGGTATAGCCTGGGCACACTCTAGTTCATTCGTCAAGCATTCGCACTAGCATTCGCACAAGCATTTGCAAGCATTTTCCTTGCAAACGGCCATTTGGGCCAAACGTTTTTGCGTCCAAGCACACAGAGGTTCGAACACGGGCGATCCGTTAGCCCGCGACTTTCGAAGATTGGCAAGGTGATCCTTGCCCAAGGCTTATCCCTTGCGGGAGCAAGGGAGCCGCACGGACATTTGTCGCCCAAGCAAGTTAGTCCGTGACACAACGGTGGCAATTTTATGTTATAATTAACCAATTATAAAGTTAAAGAAAGAGAACTTGACATGAGTTCTAATATTTTCTAAACAAGAGCAGAATTTTTACTCTCATTTATTGTGCTTTCTTTAAATACTAATTGATTAATTATATAATTTAGTTTATAGGTTATATTAACTATGTATTTGTAGTTAGTTTATATAATTAGTTATTGACCCTAGACAATGCATCTAGTGTCACTCAATGTAATCCCTCAAGAAATGGAAGATTACAAGGCTAAATTTCACGTCAATAAGATCCCAAGGCTTTCCAAGAGAACCCCTTGAGAAGCTCCCTAGCTTGCCCTTTCTTGTTTGGTTGCTTTGCAGACCCCTTACTGATTAAAACATGAATCAAGGTACTTAAGGATGAATGAACCTAATTTTGCATTAATTGGACATAACCAGACCCAATATCATGTCTCATCTTAATCACAAGCTTTTAGATGGATTTGCATTGATAAAATTAAGAAAAATCACATCATTTCTGTCACCATTTATCAGTTATGATAATTATGAATACATGTCTTCTCTAAATGAATCCTGCAACTTGTTTGCTGGAACTATATTTTAGTTATTTTATCTCAGCAGCCAATATTATTTGAGAAGAGAATGAGCAAATATGAAGTACAACATCAAACAAGATAGATGTAGGCAAAATGTTGATAGTCCAACTATTCTTTAATAGATCCTTCATGGTAAGTTGCAAATCCTTTTGCTTCAGGTTTTGGATGAGAAAGATCGAGAGAGAGTGTTAGGGCCTTATCCAAAGATTCTGCAGTGGATTGAGAATGTGAAGTCTGCTACTAATCCTCATTTTGATGATGTCCATGGGATTCTGCACAAAGTCAAAGCAAGGCTACAAAGCAGGTTGGAATCCACAAAAAATAGCGCTTTTGATCTCAGGATGAAACCCAACTCGAAGCTCTAACTCAGTCGAGGTGGGGATCAATGTAAACTTGTACTGCTTGTAATGTAGCACTTGAATAGTGTGTGTAGTCTGTATCAGGTGTTCTTTTCATAAACTTTAAAGGAGGCTTGGGTTTAATCTATCTTTGTAAACTAAATAATTTCTCTTTCTGTGTGATCATGTGAAATAAAGACTCCAAACACAATTAATTTATTTTTGTAAATTAAATAATTTTGCCAGTCAAGTATATAGAAAGACTATTCTCATTCCTTGTTTTTTTGGGGAAAATTACAATACTCCAAATGTATTAGTTTTTATATTTATCCTTCTAAAATTTAATTTAGCATATATTATATTAGTTTTGATATCTCTTTTTCTACTTTCTCTTTTGAAGTTTGTTTATTGAATTTATTGTTTTATGCTTGGATTAATTTCCACTCGCTGCAGACGAAGAAAAGATAAAATAAAATGAATAATAAAATGGAAAAAGATAGAAAAGATAAAATAAAATGGATAATAGATGGGATAATAATAAGGTATCTTAGTTAACTCAAATCATTAGTTGGCAACGGAGTTTATCGAAATTAGTATGATATGTTTGCTTTATAATATAAGAAAAGATATGATAAAATATTAATTAATGTTTATTATTTATTTAATGCATGAGTTATAAAAAAATATGAATAAAAAAATATAAAATTAATATTATATTCAATGTATATCGAATTTGAAAAAATATATATAAATATTCTCTTATTTATTATTAAATTCAATTTTATTGTATCCAATGAAGTCTACGTACCGCATGAGTTTATTGGATGGAGCGTAAAAAGGTAAAACTTGTATTTCTAAAAACTTTTCAAGGATAAGTTTATGCTATTTCTGAGATTTGAAAGGGTAAAATGTAAAACCGCCAACATGACTTCTATAGATATTTCTCCATTACTTGAATAGATACTCAGTAGTCATGCAAGGAAGTTTGACTATTGCCCTGATCCAAAATCAGTGTGTGTGAGAGAAGACGAGAGTCTGTGAGGCAGTGAGGGAGGAGACGAGGAGGGAAGAGGAGAGGGAAGGAGCGGAGAGGAGAGATGACGCTAAAGGTATACGTCGATCGAATGTCACAGCCATCGCGGGCGATTCTAATCTTCTGCAAGTAATAAGCCCTAACCTGACTTCTTTGGTTTTCGATTCGCGTCTTAAGATATCGGACAAGGGACATAAATCTCTGGCTTCAATAATGGGATTAAATTCTTCTGCTTTAATGTTCACTCTGAAAATGAGGAATTTGGGCTCTTTTTGTCAGGGTCAACGGCATCGATTTCGAGGAGGTGAAGATTGATGTCACGAAGGGCCATCATCGCTCGCCTGAATTCAAAGGTAAATAGATATTATTTTGGAATGAACAGACTTTTCAATTGATTTTATCCTTCTACACGTTGTATGCTTTTTTCTTTCCACAAGTTGGAAAGCACTCTTCTGAGAAAATGAAATTTATGGTTGAAAATAGTAATCGAGGGATATATATGTAGTATTATGTGATGATAGAATCTTGAAATGCGATAACCGTTTAATGTTAAGTGATTGTGGTTTGGATATAAAAGTATTACTAGTATCTATTGAATTTTCTGATTGGTATCTAGATAGAGTATCAAGAATATGGAATCAATTGGAGATATGTATCTATGGGTTGCATAAACTATGCTTTTACCGGTGCAGTGAGAGAAAAATTGGGTTTGAGCTAGGTTAAACAGAGGTTGGCTTTACAGTAACATTATGATAAATAATGAGCATATAGCAATGGACAATTTTTTTGGTTTAGGTATTTGTAAGTTTGCTATACTCAATTATGAGAATACAAGACTGGTAGATAAGTCTTTATCCATTACGATCCTTGTAAGTTGTTCTATTTGATAGGGAAAATGATAGGATCATAGGATTTCAACTGTTGAGCAACAACAGTTCATGTTGAGATTATCTTTCTTCTGCCTCTTGCTCAATCTGGACATGCAAACTACCCTCTTTCATTTCCTTTTTTTCTAGTCTTTTAGATATAGTGACTTATATTTTTTTTTTCAGAAATAAACCCAATGGGAAAAGTGCCAGCAATTGTTGATGGGAGGTTTAAGCTCTTTGAAAGGTAAAATTTTATTCTCCTTTTTTTGCTTAATACATTTTTTTTCTAAAAAAAGAAGTCATCATCAGTCCTTGTAAATATGACTCCTTAGATTATGGTGAGTGGAACGAGTCTTGGGCAGCATATATTAAACTTTTGTGGATAATATGTCTTTGTACTATAAAATATCCATCTTTGCTGGCTCCAAATAGTTGGGGCATCACAACCTTCTATTATTCCCGTTTGCTCTTGCACTATAGTTCCCCTTTACTAATAGTAATTTATGTCTTATTTGATCTGACAGAATCTACTCTTTCAGTTCAACTCCTATGCAATGGGCAATATCTGCCTTTTCATGTGGAGAATTTCATGTTTCAGAATTATGTTTATGGCTGCCTAAATGATTTAGATCATTCAACTGGGCTCAAAAGTACAATACAAGCTTATTATCGCGACCAAAAAAATTTCGCGGTAGCGAACCTTGATATCGATAATATCGTTTCGCGATCGATATATCGTCCGCGTCGCGATATTATCGACAATATAATATATATTATAAATATAAATTATAATATATATATATATATAATAGCATTGGAAGTCATTAGACTCATTACTTATGATATTGCACGTAGCAAAGTAGCAAACATAATTGTCATGAATCATAAAACATAGCAAAGTAGCAAATATAGAATATACAAACCACCCACATAGCAAAGTAGCAAAATAGCAAACATAGAATATACAAAAATCCAATTCACATAGCATGAACAATAAACATCAAGTAGCTAAAGTCATCACAATCACCAAATCTCCAATAGTCCAATCTAAAAAAGATTATCAAAATCATCTTCAATGTCTTCATTAGGGGTATTATCCATTGGAGGAGTAGTTGGTTTGAGCCCAAAATCATCTTCAATGTCTTCATCATCATTTGGAAATATCTCTTCTTCTCCTTCATCACTTGAATTTTCATCCACCAATCTTGAAGTAGAAGTAGAAGTAGAACCACGATGACGTCGATTATAAGTGACAAGCTCATTAACTCCACGCCTCCTTGAAAAATTACGACCCTCAAGGGCATTTGAAGCACCAATGGCTTCATCAACAAGCTCAAAAGGAATTCTATCATCCTCTTCATCATCATTGTTGAACCACGCATTTGTCCCCTAATCAAAATCGTCAAGTACTAGTGGATCATAGTTTTTGCCACATTTACGAACTTTTTGAAATCTCGTGGCAATCTTTCGATTGTATTGGACATACACCAAATCATTCAATCTTTGGTGCAATAATCTATTTCTTTTCTTGGTGTGAATCTATACAAAAAGAAAAGTAATTAAATAAAAATAATAAGTAATAACTACTAAGAAAGTACTAAAAAAGCATAAAATACTTAATTACTTACAAACTCAAAAGTGCTCCAATTTCGTTCACACCCGGAGGACGAACAACAAAGACTAACAATGCGCTTTGCAAACTTTGAAAACTCGGGAGTACGTCCACCGAAGGATTTCCACCATTCAACTAACATTAAAAATATAAAATATTAAAATTCAAAAATATGTAAACTGTAAAGACAATAAATATTAATAAATAAAATAATACACAATATACTTACGAGGAATCCTATTTGAGCGCTCTCTAATCACCATCTGTCTTGCAAAAGGTCCTCGATCTTCATCATACATATCGGCATCTAGAAGTATCTTGGATCGCATTGTATCATCCAACACTAATTTCTCAAGTACATCATTGAAGTCTTCACGTAGTTTCCCCGAGTACACGACATCATTTTTCTTGATGTCAAAATACTTGCCCGGATTGAGAAATAGAGCCGCACCATATAATGGTGTTTCCATTTGACGCTCCCATCGACTTTCAATGATATCAATGATTTTCTTGCACAAAGTGGATTTGTGGGTCAAGACTTGTTTGATCCTCCTCTTAGCTTCACCCATTGCCGCGGCTAATTCCGTCATAGCGGGTTTTTCATCACCATCCGCTATCCTCAAAACCACAAGTAGAGGCTGTGATGCTCTAATGCAATCTTCAACTGCCTCCCAAAATTTAACCGCATGGATTAATTCATAAATTTTCTTTCCCGCTTCGGTCTTGCACAATTTTGAATCAAACCAATCTTGACTTACAAACAACCGCTGCAACTCTTGTTTAAATTTCCTCAAACATGACAATGTTAGAAATGCAGTCGCAAATCTAGTAGCCCCGGGTCTAACAAGATCATGTCTGTTAGTGTGCTCCCTCATCGCATCAAGAAGGCGACCATGTCTATAAATGAATGTGGTCAATGATCTTGCTCTTGCGATTGTAGGCTTGAATTCTTTCATTTTTCCCACATCTTCCAACATAAGGTCCAAGCAATGTGCGGCACAAGGGGTCCAAAACAGTGTAGGCAACCTTTGCTCCAACAATCTCCCCGCTGCCTTATAGTTGGCGCCATTATCTGTGATAACTTGAACAACATTACTTGGGTCAATTTCTTCAATCTTGGTCTCAAGTAAGTCAGCCAACATCTGAGCATCATGACACTGATTTGAAGCATCAACAGAGCCAAGAAAAATAGTCCCTTGCGGACTATTTACAAGAAAATTTATCAACTGTCTCCCTCTTCTGTCTGTCCACCCATCTGACATAAAAGTACACCCATCTCTTTCCCAAACCTCTTCATGTTTGCGCTTTAAATCTTCTGTTTGTTCTTTTGCCTTTTTCAATAAAGGAACCCGCAACTCATGATATGTGGGTGGTTTGTAGCCCGATCCAATTTGTGTTATGCCTTCAACCATCAACTCATAGCTTCTTGAGTTTACCGCATTGAAAGGAATGACATTCTCATAGAAGAAGTTGGCTACATACATATTAACTTTTTCAATAGCCTCTTTTGTCTTCAAAGACCTTTCAATTGTCTGTTGGCTAGAACCTTTGGAGTGTCTTTCATCCACAATTTCTTCTGGAGTTCTCTGTAGCAATCCACCAATCTTGGTTTGTGATGTGGATTGTGAGTGTGACACTTGTGACTAAGGTTTAAAATCTCGACCGAAACAGTACGGTAAGTCCGGTATTTACCGGTATTTTAGATTTTCGGTATACGATATACCCGGTATTTGAAAAAACCGGGTATATTGTGTATACCGGGCGGTATATGGCGGTATACCGCCCGGTATGGGCGGTATATGGCGGTATACCGCCCGGTATGGGCGGTATATGGTGGTATGTCATGAAAAAAAAATAAAAAAAAATAAAAAAAATAAAAAAAACCCGGCCGGTATGCATTTTCATACCGGTCCGTACCGTGTGTCGGTACGGTACGGTACCGGTATATACCGGTACCGGCCGGTGACCGAAACCGGTACCGGTAGCGAGATTTTAAACCATGCTTGTGACATTGTTACAAACTGAATAGCAGCCTCTTTTTTTTTCTTCTTGTAAATTGTTCCCGAGCTTGGCATGGAGTTGGAAGCTGTAGAATGGTCTACTGGTGCCACTGCTTCTTGTTCATCATCCAAACTGAATTGTGTCTTCCTCTTAGAAGCAAGGGCATCATGCATTTCTCTCATTATCAGCGTTGTGGTTTTATCACATTTTTTCACGTCTCCATAACCACCCGCCAAATGTTGTTTAAGTCTTGTGATTCCCCCGTTCAATTGGTTGCCACAAAGTGAACATGCAATCAATTGTCTTTTGTTTAAATCCGGCCAATATCCATATCTCCAACCAATATCCTTCGAGTTCGGTTTCCGTTTAGGATCTTTAGAAGGATCATAAGGCGTTTCACCAGAATTTCCCTCCATAATTTACTGCACAATATAAACAATGTTGCACACAAATACACAATACAAAATGATCACAGCTAAACAATGTTTTCACATAACATCTAAGCTGCTGTTTTGATTATTAATTCCAGAACAGCTTAGCTGTTTTGCGAAATCAAACCATAAGCTGTTCTGGATATTGATTCCAGAACAGCAAGAACAGCTTAAGCTGTTCTGGATATTGATTCAAATATTCAATGATTCCAGAACAGCAAGAACAGCTTTAAGCTGTTATTGCTGTTCTTGAATCAAGAACAGCTTTAAGAACAAGCTGTTCTTGATTCGAGAACAGCAACTGTTCTTAGAACAGCAACTGTTCTTAAATCAAGAACAGCTTGTTCTTAATTCAAGAAAGCTGTTCTTGATTGGTTGCAGCTGCTACTTCGGGAAAAAAAAAAAGAAAGGGCGGAAATGTCACAAGAATCAAAAATGGCGGAAATGCTGACTCGCCGAGCTGTGGAGAAAAGATCGTCGGAACATACCTGGCCGGAAAATAGAAAAGCGTCGCCGGAGAAGTGAGGCGCCGACGGGATGCGAGGGAGGAAGAAGATTGAAGAAGATAGAGGCGCCGATCGAGTAGGGAGGGTTTAAGTTATTTTTTTTTAAAAAAATCAATAATTTAGATATCCCTTATCACTAAGTTGGATGAAAAAAATCGCAAAAAAACCCCTGGCCTAGCGGTGGAACCTTTCCCGGTCCACCGCGCGGGCCAGGGTTCGAATCCTATGTTTTTTTTTTCTTTTCTTGTACCGCCTATCTCGTCGGGATCTCGTCCAAGATTGGACGAGATCCCGACGAGATATATGATATCTCGGGATCGCTTGTATCGTCCAGACGATACAGGCAAATCGACCGAGACACCGCTATCTCGTCGCTATCTCGACGAGATAGCGACGAGATGATAACCTTGGTACAATATGTATTGCTCTTATTCCTAGACTTATTATCAGAACTTAAATCATTTGGAACAATCTATATATCATCCTACATTAAATTGCTAGTCTCACTCCATTTCTGTAGGTTGTTATAATCATATCAGGAATCCTTTTGAGGTTTCAAGTTATGCATCAATATTTCTCTAACTTATTGCATATGTTGAATGCAGTATCATTCATGTGCAGTAACTTTTAGGTAGATGCAAAGGGATCCTTGATTCTATAGTAAGCCCAACAGTACATTAAATCTTATGCAGCACTTGAATCACTTAAAGAAGATCTGGAATAAGTCAGTATAACACTGTGATCTTGAAACAAAACTGTCATTAGATTGAGGCTGTAAGGGGTTGTAAATTTTAGAAATGACTTGAATACACTTCAAAGAAGTTGCAATTTTTTGACATGAAATAATCTAAATTCTAAAAGACCAAGATGCAATAACTTTAATAATTAAATGAAAAGACCCAACAAGAAGAACATTATGATGACTTACAAATATATAATTGTCTGCCACAGTGGTTTAACTTCCATATGTTTGCTCTGATTCTATAATTTGAAGTTCATGATAACTGTCGTGGTCAAGGTTTAAAATCTCGGTACCGGTACCGTACCGACACACGGTATGGTCCGGTATGGAAAATAGCATACCGTTTTTTTTTTAAAGAGTTAGATATAACTACAATAATACATAATTGATGAATAAATGCTTAAAATCAATATTCAAATGTCAAATACATGAATACATTGTTTAAAAGCCATTGACCGCCGAAGACTCTGCGTAGCGCAACATCTTAAGACATAAGATGATGTTGCGCTACGCAGAGTCTTCGGCGGTCCCGATAGCCAGTTAGCGGACGGGGGTCAAGGGGGCAGTGCCCCCTGCCAAGGGTGTGGGGGCGGAGCCCCCGGAAATTTTGTAGACCCTTTGAGTTGTGGGCCTGTGTCGCCCTATATTAATTCTAATGTTATTCTCTTGAATATGTGAAAAATCCTAATACAGTACCAAATTGCTTTTAAACATTGTATTCATGTGTTTGACATTTGAATATTGATTTTAAGCATTTATTCATCAATTATGTATTATTCTAGTTATATCTAACTCTAAAAAAAAAAAAAACGATATCGCGTCATACCGGGCGGTATGATACATATACCGCCCTTACCGGACGGTATATAGCGAAATACCGCCATATACCGCCCGATATACATGATATACCCGGTATTTTCAAATACCGGGTATATCGAATACCGGAATCCCCAAAAACCGGTATATACCGTTTCGGGCGGTTTTTTAAACCATGGTCGTGGTATTTGTCTTTATGTGAATTTTGCATTATTAATTTATAATTATTGTGATTAACTGAAGTTGTATATTCATATATCTGCTAGACCTTGTTTTAATCAAGCACTGGTATTGAAGTTTATTTTTATATTCAGTTCATGGCATTTTAACTTTCAGATTTTTTTAGCGTCCACCATATTTGGCAACCTTTCTCTTTAATGACATATTTTTTTCAGTCATGCCATTTTGAGCTATCTTGCTAGTACATTTCCAGGAGTTCCAGATCACTGGTAACTTTTAATATCCCATTACATTTCATTGTTCTGTCTCAATGCCTGTGATTATTTTTCATATCCTTTTCTTTTTCCCAGAAATCTGGTTGTATTCTTGGAGGCTTAGTTTGGATGCTGTTTATAAACAACTAATGCATTTCTCTCACAATTTTAGTACGAATTTGTATATTGTTTAAAACTATTCATATACTGCCAATCTTCGAGTGCCATTTGAGAAGTCCCATAAGACAAACAGACATCATAATGAGGAGAGAGAAACATATACACAACAAAAGAACATTTATATATAAATTGGGAAGGCATTGCATAATGCTATTAGCTACTTAGCCTACTTCAGAATGATATTTCTTTACTATCTGAAACAAAGAGTTATCTAGTAGTAAAGGAATATAAGTATTCTATTTCTCATTATTATTCACATAAATGAAGTTCTGGAGGCTTTTTAAATAAATTATTTGATATTAAGTTATTAACTCCTTGTTCTTGCTATGAAGTAATCATTTTATAGTTCACTAGTAAATAGGGTGGAGGAGGAGGAGGAGGAGGAGGAGAAAAAGGTAATCTTTGAAATTTTATTTTATTGTTTTTGTAAAAGAAAACATCCCTGCCATGTTAAGATTGATTTTTTATACACTATAAATAAACTTCCATTTTATTCTTTATAAGTGAAAATCTGCTCCTTGTGTTATTGGAAAATAGATTAGGGACTAATTGATGGCATGTGGACCAGGGATGTCAGTAGTTGGTTCATTAATGCTATCTTTTTCATTTTAAAGCCTAGTAATCTCAAGTTGTCTTATCTCTTGCGTCTGTTTTTTATGGAAGGTATCCTGCTGACCTCTTCACCAGAGCAAAAATTCAATCCATCTTGGATTGGCATCACTCCAACCTACGCCTTGGTGCAAGTACCAAAATTTCAAGCCCCTCTTCTATATAATTATGATTGTAGCATTACTCATCTTATTTCTTATCATGCTAAGAAGAGGTATCATTCATGTTGAATTATATTGAAAGGTTAACAACATGGAAGATTGAGAAGCAATACTAAAAGTTATTGGTGGCAAAGCAATACTAAAAGTCAAGTAATGAGTTTGCTAATTTCTTAAAGAGATTCTAGATTGCTAAAATTGAATTAAAAGTTGTAATTGAGAGGTGCAACAATTGACTGAAGATTAAATTACTGGCGATTTTACA
This sequence comes from Canna indica, assembly GCA_034359265.1. NCBI lineage: Eukaryota > Viridiplantae > Streptophyta > Magnoliopsida > Zingiberales > Cannaceae > Canna > Canna indica. The sequence continues at coordinate 11,344,326 of CP136894.1, read as the reverse complement.
CATATCACTTCCATTAGTTAGTCCATTTATCAATTCATGCAAAAAAAAAATGGAGTGAATTTATCAAGAGATGATAAGCAGATAAGAGATGAGGTAGTATTGGAACCTTACCTAGTCAGAGTTTGTTTCACGTAAAATGGCAACTTCAGACTTCTGGTGCCTTCATCTTTATTTTTCTCCCTCTCTTCACATGACAGTTCTTATATGTGTGTTATACATGTTTATTGATGAGCAGGTATGAAGAGATTTCAAGGCCCTGATGCTCTATTTTTCTTTGCAGTGAACTTTGTTCTTAACAGTGCACTTGGACCTGCACTTGGTCTTCCATTAAATCCACAAGCAGCAAAGGAAGCTGAGAAAATTCTTAGTGCATCCCTCTTGAAAATTGAATCTGTATGGCTTAAAGGGAATGCAAAATTCTTACTGGGAAACTTCAGACCATCCATTGCAGATCTCAGTCTTGTCTGTGAGATCATGCAGCTTGAGGTATGCCACCGTGCACAAACTATGAATCTCCTTGAATGTTAGGTTCTATCTTCTTGTAGTTCAGCATGCAACAGTAAGAAGATAAAAAGGTATTGGCAATTCACCAGTTCAGTGCATATGTTATGGACCCTACTGCCACATCATCAAAAGAATGTGAAGAGGCTGCAAAATAGAAGTTCAAATACTAAAGGAGGCAACAAAAGCAGCTTGGAAACAAGATTTTTTTTTTTTTTTTGAGAAAGAACCCTGCTTCTATTCATGAGGACTGAAGAGATACAGGTATGGAGAGGTAGAGAGGAGAAAACATGTAAAATAGTTCAAAAACAGATAATCAAATAGCACCAAAATAAAAAAAACTACAAATATCACAAAGACGGTCGAGTCATATAATGACGTCTAATGAAGGCATCAGCAGCAATGGCCGTCAGTTGAGAAGAAGAAGATTTGTTATTGAAGATCCGATGGTTCCTCTCTTTCCAAACAAACCATCTCCAAATAAATGAGAGATTAGATAGCAATTTGCGTCGACGAGCTCCCATAGCATGCCACCTCGATGAGGACAGCGAGTAAGATCCAAGCCGACGGAGATGCAGAAGAGAAAGCCAGCCCTCCAACGTATAATGACAGATTGAAAAGAGATGGAAGTGGGTTTCCCTACCGTGAGAGCATAAAACACAGGAGATTTCCGAAGTAATTCCCCATCGTGCGAGTCGGTCGCGAGTTAATAATTTCTTCCGGAGCCACAACCATCCAAATAGAGCAATCTTGGGTGGGAGATTTAGAGGCCACAATCGGTTATGGTGCCGATTGATGATCCCGTGATATGTCAGAATCTGATAAAGACTGCAGGTAGAGAACAAACCATTCGATGACCATCACCATGAGATGGAGTCCTCATGAGAATGAAGCCGGATCGCCTCAAGATCTCTATAAAGGGATCCTAAGGCCTCCGCGTCAACCAGAGAGGAGAATGTCAATGACCATCCAACACAAATGCCCATGTTGTTAAGCCGTTTGACCTCCGAGATAAAAGCAAATGGTTGTTCAGAGAGATGATATAAATCAGGATACTTCTGGGCAAGGCATAGATCATCACACCATCGATCAGTCCAGAGGCGCGTACGGTCACCATTCCCCACAATGAAGGAGGAGCCAGTGATCATCATCTCAAGGAGATGAGAGAGATCCTTCCATATGGGAGAAGCCTTGCGAGTGAAAGACGGGAATTCCAGAAACGAAAATCACCATATAATTGGTGAAGCATCCTCACCAAGAAGAGATCTTCTCCCTGCATCAATTTCCAAATCCAAGAACATATTCTAGCTCTATTGTGTGCCATTAAGTTTAGAATATCAAGTCCACCATCAGCTTGGAAACAAGTTGAAAGAATAAAATCTCATACAATGATATTATCTCCACCTGATTATGCTGTATCTCCATTTTTATTCTGCTTTTAATAGGTTTGATTTGAACTATTCTACTTTTAATTGTGCTTTTAATAGGTTTCTTTTTTGTGAAAAATCATGCCATAATGTACTCTATGAATATGAGGGAATGAGAATGATAAAGGCATATATGGGTTTTTCAAATACAACTCTCCACATCTCTCTATCTCTCTCTCCCTCCCTCCCTCTCTCGATCTCTCTCTCTACCAGTCAACTATCCTCTTCCCTCTTCGAAATTTCTAGCAAAGATAGGTGATAACGTCAATCGTCATCCGCCCCAAACTCGTGCTTATACTAAGGCATGTATCAGAGCCAACGATGGGGGATAACTCTCAAAATCAAATGATGGAAATGTTGAGGAGTCTAACTGTCTAACCGAATCGCGTGAACAAGAGAAAGCCGAATGTGAATAGATGATGGCTCAACTCGCGGCGTTAACAAAAGAAGTAGAGGTGCTTCGTTCCACACCAAGTACGGATGGAGGTAGCACCTCCGCTCGCCCCACCTGCGAACAACCACCAGCCATGACGGATGGCAGCGGCATCTTGGGCCATGGACCTCGTCGAATTGATCCCTTCATGGTGAACTAGCACTATGAAGATCTCGGGATTAGGGGTACCTTCCACCCTCACAATCCTCATTTCGATTTTCCTTGCTACGACGGCTCCATCGACCCGCTTCCATGGCTGTCATGCTGCGAACATTACTTCCGCCTTAATCGAGTGCATGAAGAATGGATGGTCGACATTGCCGCCTACCACATGACAGAGGATTTACAACTATGGGTCTTGAAATTGATGACAGACTATCCTTGTCTATCCTGGAATGACTTCTAAGAGCATTGCAACTAACGCTTTGGGCCACCTGATTGAGGAAACAAACTCAACGAGTTCGCGAGTCTTCACCAAGCTCGATTTGTAGCCAACTACCAACGGTCATTTCAAAGGCTACTTTCTCGTGCCGGCACACTCTCACCCGCACAAGAGGTAGAGCTTTTCCTTCGAGGTCTCTAGCGCAACCTTAAAGTGATGGTCTCTGCCCTTCGCTAGATTTGACAGAAGCCATGAAGTTAGCTCGCCTCTATGAATGGGCAGCTTGGAACCAACCCTCTAACATGTATGGGGCACGCCAACCCTTTCCATCAACTCCTGTCCATCGTTTCCTTCGGTCAACGCAACATCACCACTCCAATGCCAACACCAATAGGCCTTTGGGCAGAACCCAAGCAGACCAAACTGGTTCACCCTCTTCTTTTCGCACGAACAAGGCTCTTTCTGTCCGCCGCCTCACCAACAAAGAAACAACAGTTCGACGAACAGCGGGTCTATGTTTTGATTGCGATGAGGTCTGGACTCCAGACCACGCTTGCCAACAACTTTTTGTCTTAGAGGTGACACCGTACGAGGCAGAAATAGAGCCACAGTACTCTTCCCCTCAACCGGCTCCTTCTCAACACAAAGATCTTCTTTCTTAGGATGAATTCGACAACCTCCAACCAGAGCTGGATTCTGACAAGCAACCCTCTATTTCTTTCATGGCCATCAATGGGACTCCAAACCCTCGCATGATGCAGGTGCTCTGCTCCATCGACAAATTCCCTGTGTGTGCTCTTAGACATCGGAAGCACCCATAATTTCTTGAGCTTGGCAGTTGCTGAACGCCTCCACATTCCAAACAAGCCCCGCCGTGACTTCTCTGTCGTTGTTGCCAACGGCGCACGTTTGCACAGCCGAGGCCAATGCACCCCGGCCAATTTACAGTTTGCAAAAGAAAGCATTGCTACAACATTTTTTCTTCTCTCTCTCAGCGGGTACGATGCCATCCTTAGCGTCCAATGGATGCAGACTTTGGGTCTGGTGATGTGGGACTTCGACAAAATAACATCTCCTTCTCACAACGTCAACAAACAGTCAACTTGCAAGGTCTAATCCACCAAACCAAAACAGGGCAGCATGCAACTGCATCCCTCTTGGCAAACTTCGTCGAAGCACAATTGGTAATTCATTGCTTTCATAACATTTTTCAAGACCCACAATGCCTACCTCCTGTTCGATCACAAGATCATCACATCCGGTTGCTTCCCGACACTCCCCTAGTCTCTGTTCGCCCATACCGTTATCCTTTTCGCCAAAAGGATGAGCTAGAGCTACAATGTGAATAAATGCTGAAATTGGGAATAATTTGTCCTAGTACATCCTCTTTTTCAGCCCCGATCCTTCTCGTCAAAAAGAAAAACAACACATGGCGATTTTGTGTTGATTACAGAGCGCTCAACACTGCCACTATCAAAGATAAGTTTCTCATACCTGTCATTGATGAATTGCTTGACGAATTACATTGGGCATCCATTTTCTCCAAACTTGATCTTCGTTCTGGGTACCACCAAATTCAGATGCATGATGCAGACATCGAGAAGACAACCTTCCGAACTCACCATGGCCACTTTGAGTTTCCTCGTCATGCCATTCAGATTGGCAAATGCACCATCAACATTTTAGGCGCTCATGAATGATGTCTTTGGACCCATGCTATTCTTGTTTTCTTTGATGATATTCTTGTTTACAGCCGCTCTCTTGCCGATCACCTTCGCCACCTCGAGGAGGTCTTTCCCACCCTCCGCAAACATCACCTATTCTTGAAGGAGTCAAAATGTTTGTTCACCCAAGCTTCAGTGGCATACCTTGGCCACATCATTTCCAACCATGGCGTGAGCACGGATCCTCAAAAAATTTCAGCCATATCCTCATGGCCGCAACCGTCATCCCCGACTGAACTACGCGGGTTCCTAGGCCTCACTGGGTACTATCGCAAGTTCATTCGTGACTACAACTCTCTAGCTGTCCCGCTCACCAAGTTACTGCGGAAAAACAATTCCGATTGGACTGCGGCAGTCACATCCTCCTTCAATGATCTCAAGACGGCTCTTATCCGAGCCCCGACTTTTCGCAACCTTTTGTCATTGAATGTGATGCGGCAAGCTTAGGCATGGGGTTTGTTCTACATCAACTTGGTCATCCCATAGCATATTTTAGCCGTCTATTTCCATCTCACATGTAGAAACTTCGGCTTATGAAAAGAATTGGTTGGACTTGCAAAGGCCATCAAGCATTGGACTCCATATTTGTGGGGTCACCCTTTCATCATCCGCACTGACCATTATAGCCTCAAATACTTGTTGGAGCAACGCTTAGTCACTACCCCTCAACATCATTGGGTCTCAAAGCTCCTCGGTTATGATTTCACCATCAAGTACAAAGCAGGCAAATTGAATACCGCCGCTAATGCTCTATCTCGTCGGCTGTATTCAGAAGCTTCAATTTTGGCACTATCAATGCCTCAGCCCTCCATTCTTTTGCAAATCAAAGAAGAACATTATACCTCGCTAGACAACCAACGAGTCATCAGCCCTCCAAGCAAGTTTTGGCATGAATTATTCACCTTGTCATGGACTGGCCTCCACTTCACCTCTGCTTATCATCCCCAGGCGGACGACCAAACTGAGGTCATCAATCATGGCATCGAGATGTACTTGCGCTGCATTACTAGTGATCGACCCAAACACTAGCTCAAATGGTTTCCATGGGTGGAGTTTTGCTACAACACTGATTTTTACTCCGCCCTTCGCACCACTCCTTTCAAACTGGTCTATGGTCGACCTCCGCTACGCCTTCTTCCATACACTGCCGGTATCGCCCACTTGGAATCAGTCGACCACCATCTCCGTGAATGAGATAATCACTTGCATCTTATTCGTAGTCGTCTTCTCCAGGCACAAAATTGCATGAAACAAATCTGTGATCGCCACCATCGGGAAGTTCACTTTATGACTTCAATATCAATGACATTGTTCTTCTCAAACTACAACCATACCGACAACGCTCATTGGCAAAACGAGCCTCGCACAAGCTATCTCCAAGATATTATGGCCCATTTCGCATCATTCGCAAGATAGGATCAGTCGCCTATGCACTTGATCTTCCCCCGAAAGCGAAATTACACAATGTCTTTCATGTGTCCCTACTCAAACGATTCCATGGCTCTGATCCTTCGGTTGAGCCCTTGCTTCCTCCAGTCCAGCAACACAATCTCACACCACAACCACACGCCATTTTGGGCAGCCACATCAATAATGGCGCGGAAGAATACTTGGTGCAATGGATCAGCCTTGCCCCCTCTGACGCATCTTGGGAGGATGCACTTCAGCTGCTCCAACTTTACCCGGACCTCCTGCTTGCGGACAAGCATATATTTCGGGAGGGGGAGATGTTATGGACCCTACTGTCACATCATCAAAAGAATGTGAAGAGGCTGCAAAATGGAAGTTCAAATACCAAAAGAGGCAACAAAAGCAACTTGGAAACAAATCGAAAGAATAAAATCTCATTCAATGACATTATCTCCACTTAATTATGTTTTATCTCCATTTTATTCTGCTTTTAATAGGTTTGATTTGCACTCAATTCTGCTTTTAATTGTGCTTTTAATGAGTTTCCTTTTTGTGAAAAATCATGTCATAATGTACTCTATAAATATGAGGGAATGAGAATGAGAAAGGCATATTTGGGTTTTTCAAATACAACTCTCCACATCTCTCTATCTCTCTCTCTCTACCAGTCAACTATCCTCTTCCTCTTCCTCTTCGAAATTTCTAGCAAAGATAGGTAATAACGTCAATCCTCATCGGCCCCAAACTTGTGCTTATAATAAGGCACGTAACAACATATCAACTATGTATCAAATATACTACCCATAAAATTGATAGCAACTTGAAGTGGAATAGCCACTTTAAGCATGTCTTATCATCCTCTTATTTTTGTTTGCTTTGGACATGACTCATTCCAAGACCTACATTCCTTCGCAACTTAACTAGTCGCAACTTAACTAGTGTGATAATT